>CM077000.1:24896232-25552065 GCA_039090855.1 Macrothele yani
CGGCTATAAACAGTCGCCCGTCCCTAATTTAGGGTCACTGGTTCCAGGGACGGGACAAAGCCAGTGCTGTAAGATAAGCACACCATCACACCGGGATTCGAACCCGGACCCATCTCGGACGAACGGTCAGAAGCCATCGCTTAGACCACTGCGTCGCCAGGGCGACCTAAAATATACATGTACAATGCTGTAGTTTTCCATTCACTTATAAAATTTTAGCGTTCTTTTTACAAATCAAGCTAATTCGAAATTTTAAAGTACTTTCATTTTCTGAAATCACAAAGCTCCTGGGTCTGATATTGTGGACAGTATTTCCCGTTTTTCATAAGTTCGGGTTTTAAATTTTCACCGCCATCTGAAATTATACACATCAAGAGGTCCATGAATTTTTGTTTGAATTTATTCATTTAAGTAAAACATATTCCCTTTCGGCAATAGACCGAGAACCTAAATACTTTGTTCTGTTAAGTCTTGCAGGAGAGGAGGCATGAGGGGAGTGTTAATGACCACTGTGAGCAACTCGATGGGTTATAACAGTTGCCAGTCAATAATTCAGGATCACTGTTTCTAGAAAAAGGGAAAGAGCCAGTGCCGTGAGACAAACACAATATCCATGCTTCACCGAAATTCAAACCTGGACCCATCTAGGAAGAATGATCAGAACTCAGCGCTTAGTTAACTAAGTCACAGTGGCTGCTTTACGATTTTTCCCGAAACCCCTCACATTTTAATTTTCAATAAAGAAAATCAATTATCAAGTTATTTTATGTAGTACAATGTTTTTTTTTTTTTTTGATTGGAGGTTTAACGACCACCGTGAGTAACTCAATGGGCTATAAGCAGTCACCCTTCCCTAATTTAGGGTCACTGGTTCCAGGGAAGGGAGAGAGCCAGTGCCGTAAGACAAACACAACATCCATGCCTGACCGGGATTCAAACCCGGACCCCTTACGGGCGAATGATCAGAGGCCAGCGTCTTAGACCACTGCGCTACCGGGGCGGCACAATGTTTCAACTGCATCAATATTTTTTGTTGAAGGCCTAGTGACCACCGTGAGCAACTCAGTGGGCTGTAAAGAAGTCACCCATCCCTAATTTAGGGTCACCGGTTCCAGGAAAGTGAGGGAGACCGTGCCGAAAGACAAACACAACATCTCGCCGAGATTCGAACCCAGACCGTTCTTGGACGAACGGCTATAAGCCAACGCTTAGACCACTGTGCCACTAGGGTGACCAGCTTTCTTCTTCCCGTTTATATTATGGTTTCATCACGTGCATCCTCATTTGGTCGTTGCTCAAATGACTGAATAAAACAAGTAACAGTCCAGTTTTGATGTAAAAGAACTCGGTCATTCCGAAGTTTAGTTGAATTAAAAAAAAAAAAGGGTGTGCTGTCAACGCATCTCTCCCTGATATCACAAGTAATGATTACCTCTCTTGATTATACTTAATCCGAAATGACCAAATTCATTATCCCTTTCAATTATACAGTAATTACTAATTATATGTAATCAACCAATAGCCACTACACAATATAGAGAGGAAGGCAACTCGCAGTCCGTTTTTTTTAACAGAAATCATCTTGGGCTTGATTCTTGTTTGGTAAGTGTTAGTCAACTCTTTAAGTGGAAGAAGAAAACTGATGGTCTGCATAAGCAGTATACTGCTCTAATAAAGAAGTGGCCCACCATAACATACCCTCTGTGTAGTCCTGGTTATCTGGCATCCACAAAGACGGCAAGAAATATGTTGAGAGTCACAAAGATGTACGGCGCGGATTCTAGCTTAGAATTCGAATCCCGAAAAAAGCATGTGTCTTGTGATTTTTCTTGTTTCGGCGTTTAAGGACCGCCGTGAGCAACTCAATTGCCCATAAGCAGTCGCTCATGCCTAATTTAGGGCCACTTGTTCCATGGAAGAAGAGAGAGCCAGTGAAGGCTCTCTCATATTCCTGCTGTCTTAGTGTGTTTATTTTACCATCCATTCCAGTGAGGCTTGGATGGTTACGTTACTTAAGTCTTGCTATATATTTTGCCATTCATTCCAGTGAGGCTTCGATGGTAAGACAAACACACCGTCCATGCTCTCACGGGGATTCGAATCCGGACTCATGTCGAACGAAATGTTGAAAAGCTTGCGTCTCGTACCACTCAGATACCGGTGCGGCCATACATCTTATGTTTATGCGTATGAAAGTGATCTTCCTTCTTAGAACAATTGTCCATAAATTAGGAAAAGGAATCTCATGTTAATGGGAGTCAATAAACTCGGAAAAAAGAAAAACAGTAGAGGTTTTACATTTTCGGTTGGCGTGAATATCGCGTAACGTTATCGTTATCCATCAATACGTTGTTAGTCATGCACACCTTGAAAAAAACTTCCGGTATAGTTTTGTGCATTTATACTGTAAAGTTATGTTGTAGTCTGATCATAATTAATTTCTTTACTTCACATTTCTTCAGTCAATGTCTTGCCAATTGATACAGCTAACGATTTCTTATTTCCCTACTTTTACAGCAAGACGCTAAAGCCGAGCCATACGACTTCAGCTTCAGCCATACTGATGAATACGGAACAATAATGAACCGGCAGGAAGCATCAGACAACAGCGGAGCCGTTCGTGGAAGCTACGGTTACACGGACCCATTCGGCGTCTTCAGACATGTCGACTACGTTGCTGACGAGTATGGTTTCCGTGCTCATGTCAAATCCAATGAACCTGGTATGGGAAGTCAGAGCCCAGCCAACGTTGACATCCTTGCTGAACCACCCCCGGCCGGCGTAGTCATTGAAAGGCCAATATACACCAATCAAATTCCTCGTCCAAGCAACCCCAGTCAGGCCCAGGTTCAGGTACCACCTAGAAGACTGACCGCACCAGTAAACGCCAATCGCCAGAACAGACAATCTATTGCAGGAGGTTCCTCTTCACCATCTTCTTTCACCTCCTCATCTTCCTCTACCTCCTCCTCGTCAACTGGATCAGCTTCTTCATCAGGTTCAAGAGTTCCTTTTGCTGGACCTGGACCCTTCCCCTTTGTCCCATCTAGCCAAAACCCATACCCATCAAATGCTGTAATAAACAACGAGTTCCAGACATCCATACCCCGTTATGGAGGACCAAATCCTTATCCTTCCACTAACCGATTCATCCCCACTACTGCAAACCGTTATGCTTCTCAGAATGCTGGTGTTTCTAACACAAATACTGCTTCTGCTGCAACGTCATCAGCAGCTGATACCTCAACAATTTACCGTTACCCCGCTGGCAACCCATACGTCAGTACAATCGTAAGATCCGAAGCTGACAAGGATGACAGTGGAACTGTCCTCCTCCCAACAGTTGTCACCAGTGGGGCCCCAACTTTGGTTAAACACATCCACACCTACCCAGTCGCTGCAACCCAGTAATTTATTGCCCAACTTTAACCGGCCCGGTTCTTTAAGAAGGAGAAAGTTTAAGGCATATAATTCACCACCTCTAAGAGGTTCCGAGGAAAACGAAGAACGCCTTGACTATCCTGCACTTCTCTGCTACACGAAGTTTCACGCAGGAGCAATAGGACTTTTCTCCAAGTTACGTACAGAGCAATAACTTTCAAAACACCATGCATAGCCTCTCAGTGCACTCCTGAACGTAATCTAACTTAGAAGCCGGCTTTGTAGCAGCAGCAAAGATGCATAGCACGTACAGAACTGTTCATTCTTCTTCTGCATAAAGCCTGTTATGCTTCTACTTATGTACAACTGGGCATGAAAAGGGTTATTATTATTTATGCGTTTACGCAGGTATTTATATTATTTATTTGATGCTGTAACTCAACTCGACGTACATCAACAATTCAGTTGTTGACTCTATAAAATGGTTCTTCTTTAAATGGCGAAGTTTCCTGTTTTCAGATATCTCCCTTAACCTTGAGAAGACGATGAAAAGTAGATTAAAGCTATTTTCTTCAAGAATGATTGTTTTTCGCACCTGTTTATCAAAATCATGTCTATGCTTGTGGCACTGAATTTGTTCTGATGTACAAATGTAATTTGTGCAACAGTCAGATACTCTTTATCTTTTTGTGTAAAGTATTTAATGTAGCACCGAATAAAAGTATTCAACAGCACTATTTGTTCTCAATTGTATTTTTATGATCAGCGAAATGTGGTAGTACACTGGTGTTCAAAATTAACGTGACAAACACAAAATCATGAACAACGCAAAATCAATACGACAGTGTTTGATAACAGTTGGTACGGATATACACAGGTTCATAGCGACGGATATTCTAATTTAACTTTCATTTTCAATTCCTTTTCCTATGTAAATCTGAGGTTGTTCTTTTTTGCACTTTCCAAACTTAACGTGATATCTTCTCTCTCACATGAATGAGGTTGGCAACACTTTTGAGGTCAGAGAGTGACGTATGAAAGTGATAAGAAGGAGAGATACAAAGGACGATAAAGGAGTTGGTTAATGTATGTCTGTGTGTGTGTGTGTGTGTGTGTGGAGATGTTCGATCGCTGTTAACATAGATTACACTGAAGTGCCAGCAAAACTGGTACACCAGTCTAATACTTGGTAAGTCCCGCACGCTAGCGCAGGACTGCAGAAATACGACGGGGCATGGACTCCACTAGCTTCTGGAAATATGCTCTAGCCAATGAACACCATACTTCCTGCAGAGCGTTCCACAATTCGGGTGTATTCCGAGGTCTCGCATTCCTGTGTTCGATAGCGCGTTGCATGGCATCCCAAATGTGTTCTATTACGTTCAGATCTGGGGACTTGGGTGGAAATGGTAACACCACAAACTCAGATGAATGCTCCTCTAACCATAACGTGGCGTCCCGACACTTGTGTGGAGGTGCATTGCCCTGTTGGAACAGGCCTAACCCATCAGCATGAATGCAGGACATGAGCGGGGATACCTCGCCAGAAAGGATGCTCACATAGGGTTGGCCGGTCACAGACGTTTGTAGACGTACCAGGGGTCCCAGTGAAGTCCAGCTAAACACACCCCATACCATTACGGACCCCCACCAGTTTCCTGTTGACAGGCGGGATCCATGGCTTCATGGGGTTTGCTCCACACACGAGTTCTTCCATCTGCTAGATACAGTTGGAAACGCGATTCGTCAGACCTGGCTACTTGTTTCCAGTCATCAAGTGTCCAGTGGCGCTGTTGCCGTGCACAATCTAGGCGCATAGGTCTGTGTCGTGCACCCATCAAGAGAAATCGAGTTGGACGTCGGCTCCAAAAGCCCATATCGTGCAGGGTACTTTGCACAGTCCGGACGCGGATGGTTGATGATGCTTAATCATTGAATTCCGATTACATCTGCAAGAGTGTTGCACGCCTATCACGTGAAACGATTCTTGACAGCCGACGATGGCCACGTTCACCCAGCGTCTTTTTACGGCCACACTGGTATCGTAGGTTGGGAATTCTTGTAGCCACGGTACACCCTTGCAATGGTCGTCCGTGAAAATCCGAGCTTCGTTTTTACCTTCGAAATACTATGGCCCATCTCACGAGCGCGAACTATGACATCGCGTTGAAAATCGCTTAAATCGTTATTACTTGTCGTTCTCATGCCGAAAACAGCTCTGACAGCTGGCAAGGATGTCTATTGCTTTATATACGCACTGGCGGACGAAACCGAGTACGCGCATAGGTGACGTTGCTATGTATTTTACATAAGCTCGTTTGTGCCAGTTTTTCTAGGCACTTCAGTGCATACAACTGATAATGTAGGTGTTATGTGTGTAGTGTAAAACTCTCAGTGCTATATTTGGATTTCATCTACTGTGCTGGAGCAATAAAAGGTTGTCGTAAAGTTTGGCTACTGTATATGCTTCGTCTGGAAAAATAACCTTAATTTGAGTTATCCCGTGCATCTATTGCCTCGTATTCTCATTTAGTTCAACAGTTCTTAGTCATGGTTATAGACATAGCGTAACACCAATCTCTCACACGAGAAAGGGTTACATTATAATATCGATAATGCAGCAATGCATAACAGGAATGGTATGCCATCACCTCATGAGGAGGAAGTAAGCGGCATGACAGTATGCCAGTGCAAAAGTGACGCAGCAAGCAGCGCGGATTTTGTGGGGATATTAGGGAGTCTTATTACCCCGAACAGTGACACAGATCACACAACTACCCCTCATGCCGTTTACAAGGCTGTAATTGAATGAGAGTTTTTGACAATAAGTGCCACTCTTCCACCAAGGCACGCCGGAGTCCCTAAAGGGTTCTGGGATGAAACAGCCGGCTTGCAAATGTTCCTTCGAGGTCATCCTAGAATGATTTATAGGGTTCGGTGTCCGGATATCTCGTGGGCCACTCCATCATGTGAACATCATCACTCTAAAGTATTTGTCCACTAGGTGGTTCCTGTCGAGACAGATATTATCGTCCCTAAAGATGAACTGGAGGCAAACAACTACCCCGAAAATCCACACATAAGGCTCTGGAGTGTCATTCCTGTGGCGGGGATGCCTCCTGGAAACATGTGCGGCCGCGTGAGTCCACCTAACATGATGCCAGCTCAAACCAGGAGTCCTTAACTACCGTTGTGGTCAGTTGGTCAATTTCCAGAATGTTGGAGGGAAGATTTCAGCTTTCCGCCTCTCTCTCCAAAGTTACACACTTCGATAGGTGCTGGGTTTTTTGAATTTTGGAATTAATTGGAATTTTGTATCAGGTGTTGGAAACATCATCATACACAGCCACCTGATAACGTGTGGGTCAGCCATTCGCCCCTACAACAGCAACAACACTTCATGATATGGACTCTCTCAGGTGTTGGAAACGTTGCTGTCCATGATTACAGTGCGCTACTCAGAAGCGTAACTAGGTAGGAGCAAGCGAGGCGGCTGACCCAAGCGGAGCTCAAGAAGGGTGGAGAAACATGTACCTACAATCAACTAAAAAGTTTAATTGAAACTTTTGTGCTAAATCCTAGCATATGATACTTTGTCATTTGTCCATTTATAGAATTTTATACACTGACGGAAAAAAAAACATCCCAACACCACGAAAAAATAGTTGTAGAGGAATGAAATGGCGGCAATACATTTGTATAGGTAGCATATTTAATCGATTAAGGTTTCAAGATCACAGCTAAAGTAAGCGAGAGAAAAGCCATTTTAAATGTGAAATGCTTGCACATTAATAACCGGTGTAACCGCCAGAATGTTGAATGCAAGCACGCAAACGTTCATGCATTGTGTCGTACAGGTGCTGGATGCCAGTTTGTTTGATGGAGTTCCATGCCTGTTGCACTTGGTCGGTCAATACAGGGACGGTTAATGCTGGTTGGGGGACACGCTGGAGTTGTCGTCCAATGATGTCCCATACGTGCTCGATTGGTGAAAGATCTGGTGATCTAGCAGGCCACGGCAACATGTCGACACTCTGTAGACAACAGCGGTATGCGGGCGAGCGTTATCCTGTTGGAAAACACCCCCTGGAATGCTGTTCACGAATGGCAGCACAACAGGTTGAATCACCAGACCGACGTACAACTGTGACGTCAGGGTGCGTGGGATAACCACGAGAGTGCTCCTGCTGTCATAGGAAATTGCTCCCCAGACGATAACTCCAGGTGTAGGTCCAGTGTGTCTCGGCCGCAGACAGGTTGGTTGCAGGCGCTCACCTGGCCTCCTTCTAACCAACACACGGCCATCACTGGCACCCAGGCAGAACCGGCTTTCATCAGAAAACACAACAGATCTCCACTCCGTCCTCCAATGAGCTCTAGCTTGACACCACTGACGTCGCAAACGGCAGTGGTTTGGAGTAAGTGGAATGCACGCTTTAGGGCGTCTGGCTCGGAGCTGTCCTTCAAGTAACCGACTTGTAACAGTTCGTTGTGTCACTGTGGTGGCAACTGCAGCTCGAATTGCTGCCGCAGACGCGGTACGATGCGCCACGACCATACGCCGTACATGGCGGTCTTCCCTCTCAGTAGTGCCACGTGGCCGGCCGGAACCCGGTCTTCTTGAGGCAGTACCTTCCCTTGACCACCGCTGTCAACAATCTGTAACGTACCAGGAGATGTGACGTACCTGCCAGAAGGACGCACACGACATAAAGGCAGATAGCAATTAGAATCAATAATCAATGTCTGCGTAGCTCAGTTGGTAGAGCGACTTGTTCCGGAATAAGCGGCCTCGGGTTCGAATCCCGGCGTAGACCAAAAATGACGGAGAAATTTACTTCGTTATAAATCATGTACAGTGGCTACATTCCTGCCAAGTCGTTCTGCAATATTGCGGAAAGAAAATCCATCTTCTCGTAGCCCTATTACACGACCTCGTTCAAACTCCGTGAGCTGTTGATAATGGCTTCTTCGTCTTCTTAAAGGCATTCTTGACTAACGTCAACACCCTACGTCGAATCTCAACGATACCTAACGCACACGAACGTTACAGCGCGTATTTACAGCAAACCTGCTTTGCATGTTCCGAGGGGCGCAACTTGCGCCACACGTATGCATAGACGTCATCTTACAGATGTACTCTCACCGCCTACCAACTGTCGTTTATCTAACACAACCCCTTCTTGGTGTTGGGATTTTTTTTTCCCGTCAGTGTATATATACAGGGTGTTCGTAAACTGTTTTGGCAAAAGAAGAGGGGTGATAGTACCCATCAAGACAAAAAATATTTACAACGGAAGCTAGGGTCGCATTCCACTCTGAGTGTCAGAAAACAGTAACTTCGAAATACGTACAACAAACACAAGTCGTCACCTCAGATGTCTTTTCTTTCGTGCCGGAGAAGTAGCACATCGCCAGAACATCACCGTCAAGCATTTACCGTATGCAAATTGCCAGAGAAAAGACGCAGCAGCGATAGTTGCAGCTAGTTGGCTTATCAAGGTGCAGTAGACACTTCCTGAATGCCACATATCCCGCACGATGGATTGGACGTGGCGGACCTGTGGCATGACTTCCACGATCACCGTACTTAAACCCACTGGACTTCTTCTTCTGGGGGCACATGAAATGGTTGGTGTACGAGACGCTTGTGGACTCCGTCGAAGATCTCGTCGCGAGAATCGTGTTTGCAGCGGACAGGATAAACACGACACCAGGCGTCTTCGAGAGGGTGCGCCAGTCTTTCATTCGCCGGTGTGAATTGTGCAACGGCACCCGTGACCGCCGCTTTGAGCATCTACTTTGACTCTGTCCCTGATTTCTATAAATGGGATTGTGCAACTTATGATGTCTTTAATGCTCTTTCTTTGCACTGTTGAAAGTTTAACTTGGACATCTAACTTTACTCTTTTCTGACACTCAGAGTAGAATGCGACCCTAGGTTCCATTGTAAATATTGTTCGTCTTGATGGGTACTGTCAGCCCTCTTCTTTTGTCGAAACAGTTTACGAACATCCTGTATATAGAATTTGAAATATTATAACGCAATTATCTATCGGCTGTAACCGTAGAACTTAGTCCTTAACGTCGGCGATTGCGTTATGAGTACTAAAGTCAGTGTAATGCTAGAAGGTGTAACGTATATTCTATTTTAAATTTCCTTTTGAGTTTCTTTTTCTATGTAAATTTGATTTCGTTCTCTTTGGTATTTTCAAACCTTAACGTTATGTCTTTTCCCTCACACGAGAATAATGTTGGCAACGATGACGGAAAAAGTGTGACGTATGTGTGGCCGGATATGAACAACAAATAACAAGAAAGATGACACCGAATTTTCGGGTGTAATAAGCACGTCTTTTGAATCCGTTCTGACGCAAATTAAATTTATCAAAGCTATTCAAAGTCAATGGAACCGGCATGGAAAACAATAATATCTGACGGAAGAAAGAAGTTTTTCAATAGGGTTTTTAATCCCTCAGATATTGCTGTGAACGGAATTGTGAGCTTACGCCCTCTGCTTGCAGACTTGTGCGTTAAGGAAAACATGAATTTATATGAGAAACATTTCGCACCGGAAACGCTCTCCAACACAGAAATAATTTTTCAAAGCGGACCCTTAGAAACAGAGATATCGACAAAAATAAGATGTGACTTTACGTCCCCTGGTGGGAAAACCATGCATTAATTTAGGAAGAAAGCATTCTCAAAAGGTTTTTCCATATGAGCGATATCGGTCCAAGAAAATAAAAACTTTAGTCGAGTTTTCAGGAGCCCATATTTTGCTACAAATACATCAGAAGCAGAAATTAACACTTAGGCCCCCTGGTGGCCGAACCATTCTTTACCAAACATTAGAAATTATGTGAAAAATATTTTCCATCAGGTCTTTATGCGATACAGGAAGAATTTTTCAAATCGGAGTTTTAGAAGCAGAAATAACGCAGAAAACGCAATTTACCTTTGTGCCCCCTAGCGGAAAGTCTATGATTTACTTGAAAATTTTGAATTTATAGGAAAAGCACTTCGCATCGGAAACACTATCCAACAAAGAACGTATTTTTCAAATCGGATTCCAAGAAGTAGAGATATTCACAAAAATAAAATATACATCTACGCCCCCTGGTGGAGAAATCATGCATTATTTCAAGAAGAAAATGTTCCTAAAAGGTTTATCGACATGAGTAGTATCGGTTAACAAACCACTTTTTCTTCAATCGAGATTTCAGAAGCTCATATTTTGCTGCAAATACATCAGAAGCGGAAATTAAGACTTACGCCACCTGGTGGCCAAACAATTTTTTACAAAAATTAGAAATTACGTTTATAGGATTTCCCATCAGGAGCTGTATCCGGGGCAGAAAGATTTTTCAAATCGGAGATTTAGATGCAGAGATATAGGGGGAAAAGCAATTTACCTTTACGCCCCCAAGCGGAAAGTGTATGAATTGCTTGAAAATTTTTAAATTACATGAAAAACAATCTCACACTCCTGGAAAGTGCTATTCATCAAGCATGGTCTCAGATTCCACAAACCACCTATCAACATCTCGTGGAGTCCATGCCACGAAGAATCGACGCAGTATTAAAGGCAAAAGATGGCCCAACGAAGTACTGAGGAGGTGGTCATAATAAAGTGGCCACTCAGTGTATATATATGTAATATACCGTCCTGATGAATCAATGCACAGTAGTTCCAAATGCGAATCGAGCGGAACAAAAATATTTGTAACTTGAAACTGATAGCTCTTGTAGCATAAACAAAGATCTCCAAAATAGTGAAACTGCGCGGTGATTTTTTTATTAAGACTTTTACTTATGATGACAGATAAAAGAAATAATTTTATCACTCTGGAAACTTGCACGGCACAATTTATATCATTCTTGAAATTTATGAACATACTTTAATACCATAATATAACACCATGACGTAATAACTTATAATGCTACATTATTGATCAAAATATTATTGCCTCATTTCCTGATGCATATATACAGTACATACGTAATAAATGGCACTACATTATTCCAGAAATTCTCATCGCTATCATAGTAGAAATTTCTTCAGAATTTCCCTCCTCATCATTATCAGTAGACTTCTCTTTTTCGCTCTTCTTCTTCATCACTATCAACATTTTTCTCATATTCCGCATCTTCTACAGGTGCTGTATTATTCTATTCACCTTTGTCTTTGTTGCTTATAATTAAGTGTGGTTCTTTCACGCACTATCGAACTTTTAAGGGTTAAAGTACTATAACGAAGTAAATTTCTCCGTCATTTTTATCCGCGCCGGGGTTCGAACCCGGGTCCACTCATTCCGGAATAAGTTGCTCTACCAATTAAGCTACGCGGACGATTATTCTGATTCCTATCTGCCTTTATGTTGTGTGCGTCCTGCTGGCAGGTACGTCACATCTCCTGGTACGTTACATCATCTCCCCTTATTTTTTTTTTTTTTTTTTTTTCGAAGTGCTGCTCTTATTTTTCCTATCTCGCGGTGTGGAAATAACATCACACCATTGCGAGATTGTGAACGGTCGGGTCATCCGGATAGTTCGGGCGCCATTATAACGAAGTAAATTTCTCCGTCATTTTTATCCGCGCCGGGGTTCGAACCCGGGTCCACTCATTCCGGAATAAGTTGCTCTACCAATTAAGCTACGCTGACGATTATTCTGATTCCTATCTGCCTTTATGTCGTGTGCGTCCTGCTGGCAGGTACGTCACATCTCCTGGAACGTTACAGTACGTGTATTTGAGATGACAGTATCTAAAGTGATCAGCAGTAGATCCAGAACATCTTGCATTGTGTCTTTCGTGAAGTTTTTCGGGCATGGTTTAAACGGAATTTTCTTATGTGCTTATATCCAGCATCTCGTGCTTCTTCGAAAAGCACGCCAATCGGTAAAATTTCATATTTTCTTTGTGTTCGCAATGTATTCAGCATTATTTGTAAAAATTATGAAAGCTACTTTTCATATTATAGACCTGTGTGGTCTATAACAAATTAAATAAACGCTTTGAAACCATACTCGACTAGCTCATTTCAGCTCTCCGATCTGCAAGTCGTAGCCCTACGTCCCAGAATGACGGCTCAATCAGAACTGAGCCTACATGTATTTCTTTTCATTTTTTTTTGATTGAAGGTTAATCGAAAACCGCGAGCAACTTAACGGGCTAGAAGCAGTCGCCCGTCACAAATTTAGCGGCACTAGCTCCAAGCAAGAGAGAGAACCACTGCCGTAAGATAAGTTATTCTGATATGACTGTATACAACTGTTTAACACTTTAAGCGGCTGGTGTGTATTAACCAAATACTACCTAAAATGTTGTTTTGCGTTCTTCATAAAGGAATATTCATGTACCGGACGGTTTTGTGTGTGCGTGTGCGTGTGTGTGTGTGTGTGTCTGCGTGCTTGCGTGTGTGTGTGTGCGCGTGCAAAACATAAAGCAAAAGAATTCATTTCCTCCTCACACCTCAGCAACAGCGATCTGAACCTATCATTGGTGATAATGACTACCACGAGCCTAAAATGTTGTTTTGCGCCTAAAAATTGTTTTGCGTTCTTCATAAAGGAATATTCATATAACGGACGCTTGTGTGTGTGTGTGTGTGTGTGTGTGTGTGTGTGTGTGTGTGAAAAACATAAAACAAAAGAATTCATTTCCCACTCACAACATGACTACCACGAGCATCTTAATGGCATATACACTGAAGAGCAAATGAATTAAAGATACCTGTCTAGTAACGTGTAGCACCACATTTCGCCCTGATGACGGCGGCGATTTGTCTCGGCATGGATTCGACAAGACACCGGAAGCGTTGGGAAGCCATACGGATCCACGACCCCTGAACAAGATCCCACAGTTCACGAAGATTTGATGGAGGAGGGGGGGGGTCAGAGCCTCGAACACCTCTCTCGACGGCATTCCAGATGTGCTCGATGGGATTGAGGTAAGGTGAACTAGCTGGCCAAGGAAGCGAGGTACGTCGGTGGAGTGTTCATCCAACCATTCGGATACAATTCGGGAACGATGTCACGGTGCATTCTCTTGTTGCAGGATGAGGTCCCCAGTGGGATGTTGAAGACACACAAACGGAAGCAAATGGTTGTCCAGGATATCCTGGTAACGTTGACCTGTGAGGGACGATGTCACACGTACCAAGGGTCACATTTTAGTCAACGTAAACAGTCCTCAGACGAGAATGCCACTCCCACCAGCTTGAAGAGTACTCTGTTGGCAAGAAGGAACCATCGCTTCATGTGGTTTGCGCCGTAATCGTATCCTGCCATCCGAATGTACCAACGTGAATCTCGACTCATCAGTCTAGGCAACATTTTCCCACATGTTTAGGGTCCAGTGGCGATGTTCCCGCGCCCATGCTAATCTCTGCACCCTGTGATGTGCGGTCAGCAGCGGTACCCTCGTGGGACG
This sequence comes from Macrothele yani, assembly GCA_039090855.1. Lineage (NCBI taxonomy): Eukaryota > Metazoa > Arthropoda > Arachnida > Araneae > Macrothelidae > Macrothele > Macrothele yani. The sequence goes on from CM077000.1 coordinate 24,910,049, forward strand.
ATGGCTTCTGTACCCCATAGTAAAGAGGTGGTTCTGGATGGTGTGGCTGCTTACACGTTTTTGTGCACCAGCGTTAAATTGCCGAGTGATTTCTTGAATTGTGGCCCGTTTATCCTCAGTTACAATGCGAGCTAGCCGACGATGACCCCGCTCATCCACACGCTGTTGTCCACGGCAGTTGGCCCTTGCAGGGATGGTTTTACTGGATTCGATGTACTCACGGTGTACCCGTGACACAGTGGCTCGTGAAAATCCCAGTGCTTGCATGACTTCCGGTATGGAGTTTCCCGTTCGTCGGGCCCCGACAATTTTCCCACGATCAAATGCGCTTAGATCCGTCGTCTTACCCATACTGCGTCCGACTCTTACTGATTCCCGTCGCATCACTCCTTATATTGTCGGATCGCTGCATACGTCATGTCGTTTCTGTTTACAGTGCCGCCCACAGCGCCACATTTGCATAACGCCAGCTGTCTCTAATTCAATTGATCTTCAGTGTATACCATAAGTTTCAAGTGAATTCTAGCAATGCTTCACATTGTTGCAATTTTCACAAACAGTAGTGTATTTTAGAAAGCATTGTGATTCAAATGAAGAAAAAGGGGTTCAGTCCGGATTCGTGCGATTTACAAATGAATGAATGGACCGGCCGTTGTCAGAGGCTGGTTGAGTGAGTACTGTGTGATTGATTGCGAATCAAATCGACTGCTGTTCCAATAAGACTCTGTTAGCAGAGCGAGGGGAGTTGTTTCTCCCCTCAAAAACTTGATTTTTCTTCTCTTTCGTTTCTCAAAACGAAGGGAAGAAAATTTTTTTTTCATTAATTTGAAAAAAGTGTTTCGGTGCAGTCAGTTCGGACTTAGAAAAACTGTCCTTGTAAGGGCAAAGTCCGGGCTGCGGTCAAAGCACGGTGCGCAACTCTGACACACGAGCGGGTACGTCGTCGTCGTGCCGGTCCCCCTGATCTACGGATCAGGCCAAATCCCGCACTCAACCAGGGTCAAGTGCAGGTTACAGCGGAAGAACCCTAGGGTACCGCTGAGCACTTGACTTTCGAACGTACTAAGTCTAACCGACCAGGGACACAGGTCCCAGGGCTTGCACTCGGTTAGCAACCCGAGTAGAGAGATGGCAGAGGACGCAGGGGCTCAAACCCCCGATCCAAGTGAGCCCGTTGAGGCAGACTGCGGCTTAGAAATTCCGTCGGAATTCGCAAGCGCAGTCAACTCCTTCTTCCAAGAGTTGGAGAGGATTCTAGAGAATCCTTCAAACAAGGTTCTGGTTAACACCAGAACCAAGATAAGGAAAGTAGCGAACTCGCTACAAGCAGCTTGCACCAAGCAAGTGATAGAGATGAGTCTCATCCAAGGGAGACTCAAAGAAGTGAGCACGCTAGCGCGGCTCCAAAAACATATGCCGAAGCGGCTCGAGCGAAGCCCGGCAAGGGGAATACGGCCCCTAAGCAAAAAACGGCTAAGAAGGAGGTAGCCAAGAAGGTGGCACCCAAGAGGGTCGAGAAGAGGCACGTGCTTCTCGTTTACCCCGCAACAGACAAGGGTTCTCCCTCGTCAGAAGACGTTAAGGCGGTTCTGCAAACACAGATTTGCCCCGCCAAACTCCAGATTGGAGTTAAGGGAGTTAGAAAGGTCAATGGGGGAGGAGTAATGGTGGAATGCTCCTCCGCCAAAGAAATAGAGAAACTGGATTCGGAGCTAAAGAGCAATGCAGTGACGAAGGAGAACCTTCGGTCCAGATTGCCAGCTAAGAGGAATCCAAGGTTTATCGTCTACGGGATAGACGGAAACCTGTCAAGGGAAGAGGTCGAGCAATGTCTCGCGGAACAGAACCCAGAGTTGGAGGAGAGCAGCCTCCAGCTCAAGTTCTCATTGAAGGTGAAGGGTGGGAAACGCCACTGGGTAGCAGAGGCGGACCCACTGACCTTCAAAAGAGTAATGAAGCGAGGCAAACTCGGAGTGGGATGGACCGTCCACTCAGTAAGGGAATATCTGAGGGAGGTCCGTTGCTACAGGTGTAACGGGTTCGGGCACTTTAGGTCAAGGTGCACCGAAGAGCAGGATAGATGTGCCCGGTGTGGGGAAACCGGGCACAAGCGCCAAGAGTGCAGCAATAGCCCGGTCTGCACTAACTGCTTGGCAAACAACAAGAGATTCAGGCGTCGAGTGGATGTAGGCCACTCGAGTCTAGACAAGGAATGCCCAAGCCTTGTCAGAGAACTGGCTCTGCTAAAAGAACGCACTCATTATGGATAATAAACCAAAGAGAGGCGTTAAGGTGCTTCAAATCAATCTGCACCACGCACGGGCAGCAACAACACAGGCCCTGGTGACAGCCACTGAGCAAAAAGCTCATATTCTGCTATTGCAGGAACCATTCGAACAGGGGGGAAGAGCGGTGGGCTTCCCTAACTCCTACCGGATCTACCACCCCAGGGTGGCAAAGCCCAGGGTGGCCACGGTCGCGAAAGACCCGTCCCTAGCGGTTCTCGAGATAAAATGCTCCGAGAACGTGGTCGCCCTGGGCGTGGAATGTGGTGATGCAAAATTTTTAATGGTGAACGTATACAGTTCTCCAGCAGGCAATTTGAGAGAAACGCTGAATGAGCTAATGGCTCTATTAGGGGAATTCCCCAGTCATGAGATAATAATAGCAGGCGACTTCAACGCGAAGAGTCCTCTCTGGGGCAATCAGAACGAGGACGAACGCGGCCAGCTACTAGTGGACTTTGCCAACGCGGCAGACCTGAGTTTCTTGAACGATCCAGAGAGCACCCCGACCTTCCAAGGGGCGAGGGGCTCCTCTTGGATCGACGTGACTCTCGTCAGAGTCTCAAAGCGCAGCCTTGTCCAGGATTGGCAAGTACTGGACGACGAGAGCTGCAGTGACCACCTAGCGCTATCTTTCGTTTTGGGATCGGAAAAGCCCATCCGACCCAAGCGCAAAAGATTCTTAATGAAGAATCTAGACTGGTGGGCTTTTAAAGCCAAGTTAACTACCTTGTTGGGGGGTAGGAGGGAAGAAGAGGCCGCAGAAGTGTCGGACCTCAACTCCCTCTTTGAAGAACTTACCAGTCAAATAACAACGCTATGCGAGAGTAGTAGGGGAAATAAAAGGGGAGCCAAGGACCCCCACCCCTGGTGGTCGGAGAAACTAAAAGCTCTAAGGGCGAGAGCTAGGCGGAGTAGGAAAGCTCTGCAAAGAGCAAAAGCTACTCCGCAAGACAGGAGTGCACAGAAGTGCATAAAAAGGCTCGTTCAGCATACAGGAGAGAACTGAATCTCTCGAAAATCTCCTACTGGAGAAAACTGTGTGAGTTTCAAACTCCGGCTGACCCTTTCGGGATCCCCTATAAGATCTCGAGGGGATCCATAACAGAACCGCTAAAACTAGCAGCGGTCGAAAGGGCAGACGGTAGCCTATCAAAGACTCTTGATAGTACCGTAGAAAGTCTCTTGGATTACCACTTCCAAGGAGACGAGGGAGAAGGGGACTCCCCTCAACAAAAAGAAATAAGGGAAGAAAGTCGGATCCCGCCGGACACTGGTGAGGACCCCCCTTCACGAGAGACGAAGTGGAGAACGCCCTCTCCAGTCTAAATACGGGCAAAGCACCAGGCAAGGATGGGTTCGACCTCAGCATAGTCAGAGAAATCTACTATGCAAATCCCGGGTATTTTGTGGCGCTCCTAAACGAATGCCTCGGGAGGGGAATCTTCCCAGACTTGTGGAAAACAGCGGTGCTAGTTCTTTTCAACAAGACCGGAAAGAACAAAAATGACCCCGCAGCCTATAGGCCCATCTGCCTCCTCTCGGCGTGGAGCAAGGTGCTGGACAAGCTCATAACGAACAGAGCGCTTGGCTTCCTCATGGAGCAGGGAAAGCTAAACAGGAACCAATTTGGTTTCCTTCCGGGGCGTTGCGCAACGCAGGCAATTCGCAGCCTCCGAGAGAGGGCAGAGAGGAACAAAGCGGAGGGGCTCCATACCTGCTTCATCTCACTTGACGTGAGGGGGGCATTCAACAGTGTCTGGTGGCCAATGGTTTTAACCAGACTTAAAGAACTTGGCTGTCCAAGGAACCTGTTCAAACTGATCAGCAGCTACCTGTCTGATAGAAGAGTCGAGTTCGAAGCGGGGAATGGGCAATCCTCGCGTTCGTACCATAGAGGGTGTCCGCAAGGATCCAACTCCGGGCCGCTCTGGTGGAATATAGTTGCTGATTCAGCACTGAACCTAGACCTGGGGCCCGCAGTGGAGATTCAAGCCTATGCGGACGATTTCGTTCTCGTGGTCTCCGCCTCAGGGAGACACGTGATCGAAAGAGAAGCACATAGGGCCTTGGATGTGCTAGAAAATTGGAGCAGAGAAAGCAAACTGTGCTTCGCTCCTGAGAAGACCACTCTGCTAGCAATAGCTAAGAGAGGAGTAATGAAAACACCACCCCAGTGCAGATTCCAAGGGTGCACTATCAAGGCGGTGCGTGAAATGAAATACTTGGGTGTGGTCCTGGATCAGAGTCTATCAGGGCTGCCACACCTGAGGCACCTTAGAACAAGGTGCACGATGATTCTCAATAGATTGAATGGCATGAGGTTAACGGGCAAAACCAAGAAGGCCATCTATCAGAGAGGAATTGAAAGAATTCTGACGTATGCAAGTGGGGCATGGTGGAATCCCACAGTCAGAATGAAGAAGGGGATAAACCAAATCCAAAGGTTGGCCCTACTAGGGATAACCGGTTGTTTTCGCACAACGTCAACCCTAGCACTCCAAGTGCTGGCGGGGTGCGAGCCGGCAGACCTAGTAGTGGAAAGGGAGGCAGCAATGCACTGCCTAAGGTCAGGCGAGGACGCCTACCTTCTCGGTGCGCCGCATCGAGCCTCCGACATGGAGATGGAAAGTGTGGACTGGCAGATCCACCCTGCCGAGGAAATTTGCCCACCGTGGGACAAGGAGAAACCCACGGGAGTTGGGCATGAGCTGTTCACGGACGGCTCAAAGTTGAAGGGACAAGTGGGGGCAGGCTTCTGTGCGTTCTCGGACGGGAACGAAGCCACTGCAGGAAGCGTGAAATTATCGCAGAACGCTTCTGTCTTCCAGGCAGAACTTCTGGCGATAGAGATGGCACTCACCTGGGCACTCCCCAGGCGTAGTGAAGAAAGAATAAAACTCTACTCGGACAGTGAGGCAGCACTGCAGGCTCTGAGTAGATTCAGGGGAAGAAACCCCATCGTCCAGAGGATCAAAACCCTCTTGAGGGCAGAGGGAGATGGGGCAGTTAGTTTCCACTGGGTACGAAGCCATGTCGGAACCCTAGGAAACGAAAGGGCAGATCAGCTGGCGAAGGCAGCCACGCTGAAAGAGACGGTCGACGTGCAATGCAGAACGCCGCGAAGGTGTACTCGCGCAGCATTAGCACGTCTGACCATGACCGAATGGCAGGTCAGATGGGACACGGGAGAGACAGGGCGGAAGTCACACAGAGTGTTTCCGAAAGTCTCGACCAAACGAGCACAGACAAATAAGTTCCTGAATCAAGTACTCAGTGGCCATGGCATCAGCCCTGAATACCTAGGCAGATTTGCCATCAGGAACTGCACTTGTCCCTGTGGAAAGAGAACGGCAAGCATAGAACACTGCGTACTTGAATGCAGTGGCTTCGCCGAATGGAGAAACACACTGATCCCAGGTGTGCAAAGAACGCGAAGATTGGATCTGCTCATCCAATCTTCCGTTAACAGGAGGGGATAATAGCCTTTGTAGAAAGGCTAACCCTCCAGCAACATACCATCTTCCCCAATCAAACGGGGACCGAAACGCAGGAGGTGAACGTGCACACCGAAAGCGAATCGGAAGATGAATGAGGGTAGAAGTCTGTGGGAAAGCAGACGAAGAGACCACCAATGTAAATATTCTGTAAATAAATTTTGCTATCTCTTGATGTTGTAAGTCCTAAGCATGAGGACAGTGTATACATCTGTGTAGGTGTTTGAAAAAGAAAATAAAGGGAAATTATTCCCCCCCCCCAAAAAAAAAAGTTCGAGGGCAAGGAATCTTCCAGTCAGCGAAAAAGTAAGAAACGACCTATCCCGCCAGACAGAGCGGGAACCCAGACAAGGTATTCTAGGTCGCCTGCCAGCACGTCACCACGGGCTGGTCTCTGGGCCATTGGGGTGGCCAGGGTCCGAACCGCGTCTCAAGGCAGGATAATTGTCGCAACATTTCAAAATAACATCCAAGGTGCTCAACAAGTCCCCGTGGAGCCAAGACAGATTGGCGGAACGGGACAATGAAATCAGTATATTACAAATGAATGGCTATATTGAAATTCAAAATTTGCATGGTAGCGAGGGGAGTGATATGATCGGACTCACATTCTTAAATATCTCAAAAACTATTGCAGTTCAAACGATGTAAAATCAATTATTTCCAGTTTATACGAATAACTAACAAATGGTTATTTTGAAATTTACATCATGGGGCTGGTGAAATGGTCGACCTCCACGTTCTTAAATACCTCAAAATCTTTAGCGCTTTAAACTATAAAAAAATTTGTTAAGTTAGGCTCAAACGATTTATTAGCGAATGGCTATCATGATATTTTTAATTTCCATGTATGGGTGAAATGCTCGTTCCTCAAAATTATTTTTTAAACGTCTCAAAAACCATAGCGGTTCAAAAGAATAAATTTAAATTTATTCCGGTTTATACGATTCACTAAAGAATGGCCATCTTGAAATCTTAAATTTCCGTGTTGGCGTTATGGGGAGGCTGGTGAAATAGTCAACCTCCAATATTCTTTTTAAAGATCTCAAAATGTTGCTGTTCAAAGGATAAAAATAGAGTTCATTCCGGTTCATACAATGTACTAATGAATGGCCATGCTGAAATTCTACATTTTCATGTTCGGGAGCTACCATTTCACCAGCTCCTGCTCCTCACATTGCTTTGTAAATATCTCAAACAGTATTGCTGCTCAAACTAAAAAACTGGAGTTCGTTCCGGTTCATACGATTTACTAAGTAACGACGATTTTGAAATTTAAAATTTCCGTGGTGGTGAGGGTTACCATTTCACCAGCGACTCCACCACCCCTTTGTTTTTTAAATATCTCAAAAAATATTGCGGTTCAAACGAAAAAGCTGAGTTCATTCTGGTTCATGCGTCGTAAAATTGAGTTCATTAAAAGAAGCGGTTTAAAATAATTTAGTTCATCTGAGTTCGAACGCATCTAGAACACAATTAAAAATTCCACGATGGGTTATCGGTAAAATACAATTACTGCTCACTCTTTTACTGTTTGTTTGCAGTTACCGAGCGTTGCTTAGATACCTCTGTGATTACTTTGCGGAGTTCTGTTTTTTGCGTAGTATGTCGACGGTGTCTATATGTGTGCTTTCGTTGAACAATAGGAGACGCGATATATTAACAAGACGTTGCGCATAATCTTCTAATATTGTTTAGTTTATGCGAGTATAGCCAATTAAACGTTTTTTAAGATGGTAAGTTCGATTAATGCTTATTTCTTACTGCATAGTAATTCTCCGCGCAGGTAGTGGGTAGCCCGTTACCTTCTATGAAATGCAAACTTTGCATACAGATTTTTCATTTGTTTACAAATTATCAACAATATTGCCAACAGTTGCTGTAATTTAAAATTGAAAAAGCACAGCACTGCATCTATTTCATCATAACATTGATGTTACCTAAGGAGAGTAAGAATTTACAGGAGGTTCTATGAGCGTGGATTTTGAAGCCGATTAATGCCAGGTCCTTCGGCTCTCTTTGCAACGATGACTACACTCGAGAGGGAGTGTAGTGCCGATATTAGCTTTCGTGGAGCCCAGTATGACAATGTTCGTTGGTGCACCCTCGTCCCCAGCGTTTGTGTGTGTGTGTGTGTGTGTGTGTGTGTTTTCGATTGTATAGCTTTTCAGCCACATGTGAAAGATATATAATATAAAATAATAGCACAGAGGACGTTTATACATTTTTAGAACGTATTTCCAGCAAAATAATTAATGTTTGACGTAAAATTATTTGTTTCTTAAGAGGTTATGTATGATATCCTTTTGTCTGGACTTTGAACCTACATTTTGATTTCCAAGGTAACAGGGGATTTCTTAAAATTGGCAGTGGTATTTTATTCCACTCCTTTCCCTCTGCTTTCCACAGCCTAAACATTGCTTTAGGTTCGCATTCAGAAAGCGCTCTTTTTAGCAGTCCGAAGGCACAAGTAGTTCATTGATGACACGTCAGTGGACTTTGAAGGAATTTGAGCAAACGGTGTAGACTTCATACCATTCTCTTTTTTTCATTTTTTCAAGAAGATTGGTTGATTTTGATGTATGACTGGTTGTCTTATACTGATAGAGCTCTGTTCTTTGAAGGCTCTGTGGAAATAGGAATGGTATTACTTTTTTAAATATAGGAGTTAAAACATTATTTTGGTAATATCTAGAATTGATTTCAATATTTTTTTTTAACTTTTCTAAACTCTGATTTTCCATCATACGAGAAACCAGGAACAATCCTGAATCCTTCTTTTGATTTTTGGAAACCAATTTGAAAGTTTTTTTGCTCTTTTGCGATAGTAAATTTTACGATCTCTCTCTCTCTCTCTTTCTTTTTTTTGATTGGAGGTTTATTATTTATTTTTATTAGACCTGGTGGTACAGACATTACAAACAAGCAGACATAAACAGGATACAGATATTTCACAGCAACAAGTACAAATCATACATGGTTTACAGCATGCCAAATGATCAATTTACACAGATATTGCCAGTATTGATCAAGTAACACATTCTGAACAAGTATACACCAAACATGGATTTGACAGTATGCTAAATAACCAGTGTACACAGAGAACCAGTGTTGGACAAGTAACATATTAAGAGCCAGTGCCGAAAGACGAACACAAACTCCATGCCTCACCGAGATTCGAACCAGGACCAAACTAGGGCGAATGGTCAGAAGCCATCGCCTAGACCTCTGCGCCACCGGGGCGGCTCTTTTGTGTTGCAGTCGTTTAGTTAGACCCAGGCCTTATCAATAGTCACAATAAATTTCTCTCTGTCTGCGGTTAAGTGATTTTAATAAAGAAGAATACATCGTGCTCTACGTTCAGAACGTGCATACGCAAAAGGCGGTAAACATAATGTTTTATGTTTTTCTCTGGTTCAAATCTGTGTTTTATGGTTGTACTCAGGATCAAATATGTGTTCTATGGTTTTTCTCAGGTTCAAATCTGTATTTTAAAAATTTTCTCAGGTTCAAGTCTGTGTTTTTCTCAGGTTCAAGTCTGTGTTTTCTCAGGTTCATATCTGTGTTTTATGGTTTTTCTGAGGTTCAAGTCTGTGTTTTTCTCAGGTTGAATTCTGTGTTTTTCTCAGGTTCAAATCTGTGTTTTACGGCTTTTCTCAGGTTCAAGTCTGTGTTTTTCTCATATTCAGATCTGTGTTTTATGGTTTATCTCAGGTTCAAGTCTGTGTTTTTCACAGGCTCAAATCTGTGTTTTATGGTTTTTATCAAATTCAAATCTGTGTTTTATGGTTTTTCTCAGGTTCAAGTCTGTGTTTTTCTCAGGTACAAGTCTGTGTTTTTCTCAGGTTCAAAGCTGTGTCTGTAAACGAGAGGCAGATATTTTTAACGACTTAGAGATTGCTCTTCGGGTCGGTGGATATTATTTTATTTTAAGACCAGAGACCTTACTTTTGAAATAGTCGTCAAAGTATGTACATTCTTTGGATATTCGTTTGGTGTTCTTTGGGTCGATGGATTCTCTTTTAAGACCAGAGACCTTACTTTTGAAATAGTCATCAAAGTACGTACCTTCTTTGGATATTCGTTCGGTGTTCTTTGGGTCGATGAATTCTCTTTTAAGACCAGAGACCTTTCTTTTGAAATAGTCGTCAAAGTACGTACCTTCTTTGGATATTCGTTTGGTGTCCTTTAGGTCGATGGATTTTCTTTTAAGACCAGAAAAATTACTTTTGAAATAGCCGTCAAAGTACGTACCTTCTTTGGATATTCGTTTGGTGTTCTTTGGGTCGGTGGATTTTCTTTTAAGACCAGAGACCTTACTTTTGAAATAGACGTCAAAGTACGTACCTTCTTTGGATATTCGTTTGGTGTCCTTTGGGTCAGAGGATTTTCTTTTAAGACCAGAGACCTTACTTTTGAAATAGTCGTCAAAGTACGTACCTTCTTTGGATATTCGTTTGGTGTTCTTTGGGTCGGTGGATTTTCTTTTAAGACCAGAAACCTTACTTTTGAAATAGCCGTCAAAGTCCGTACCTTCTTTGGATATTCGTTTGGTGTTCTTTGGGTCGATGAATTCTCTTTTAAGACCAGAGACCTTACTTTTGAAATAGTCGTCAAAGTACGTAACTTCTTTGGATATTCGTTTGGTGTTCTTTGGGTCGAGTGGATTTTCTTTTAAGACCAGAGACCTTACTTTTGAAATAGTCGTCAAAGTACGTACCTTCTTTGGACATTCGTTTGGTGTTCCTTGGGTCGGTGGATTTTCTTTTAAGACCAGAAACCTTACTTTTGAAATAGCCGTCAAAGTACATACCTTCTTTGGATATTCGTTTGGTGTTCTTTGGGTCGGTGGGTTTTCTTTTAAGAGCAGAGACCTTACTTTTGAAAGAGTCGTCAAAGTACGTACCTTCTTTGGATATTCGTTTGGTGTTCTTTGAGTCGATGAATTCTCTTTTAAGACCAGAGACCTTACTTTTGAAATGGTCGTCAAAGTACGTACCTTCTTTGGATATTCGTTTGGTGTTCTTTGGGTCGAGTGGATTTTCTTTTAAGACCAGAGACCTTACTTTTGAAATAGTCGTCAAAGTACGTACCTTCTTTGGACATTCGTTTGGTGTTCTTTGGGTAGGTGGATTTTCTTTTAAGACCAGAAACCTTACTTTTGAAATAGCCGTCAAAGTACATACCTTCTTTGGATATTCGTTTGGTGTTCTTTGGGTCGGTGGGTTTTCTTTTAAGAGCAGAGACCTTACTTTTGAAAGAATCGTCAAAGTACGTACTTTCTTTGGATATTCGTTTGGTGTTCTTTGGGTCGATGAATTCTCTTTTAAGACCAGAGACCTTACTTTTGAAATAGTCGTCAAAGTACGTACCTTCTTTGGATATTCGTTTAGTGTTCTTTGGGTCGATGGATTTCATTTTAACATCAGAGACCCTACTTTTGAAATAGTCGTCAAAGTACGTTCCTTCTTTGGATATTCGTTTGGTGTCCTTTGGGTCGGTGGATTTTCTTTTAAGACCAGAGACCTTACTTTTGAAATAGCCGTCAAAGTACGTACCTTCTTTGGATATTCATTTGGTGTTCTTTTGGTCAGTGGATTTTCTTTTAAGACCAGAGACCTTACTTTTGAAATAGTCGTCAAAGTATGTACCTTCTTTGGATATTCCTTTAGTGTTTTTTGGGTCGATGTATTTCCTTTTAAGACTAGAGACCTTACTTTTGAAATAGCCGTCAAAGTACGTACCTTATTTGGATATTCGTTTGGTGTTCTTTGGGTCGGTGGATTTTCTTTTAAGAGCAGAGACCTTACTTTTGAAAGAGTCGTCAAAGTACGTACCTTCTTTGGATATTCGTTTGGTGTTCTTTGGGTCGATGAATTCTCTTTTAAGACCAGAGACCTTACTTTTGAAATAGTCGTCAAAGTACGTACCTTCTTTGGATATTCGTTTAGTGTTCTTTGGGTCGATGGATTTCATTTTAACACCAGAGACCCTACTTTTGAAATAGTCGTCAAAGTACGTACCTTCTTTGGATATTCGTTTGGGGTCCTTTGGGTCGGTGCATTTTCTTTTAAGACCAGAGACCTTACTTTTGAAATAGTCGTCAAAGTACGTACCTTCTTTGGATATTCGTTTAGTGTTTTTTGGGTCGATGGATTTTATTTTAACACCAGATACCTTACTTTTGAAATAAACGTCAAAGTACGTGCCTTTTTTGGATATTCGTTTGGTGTTCTTTGGGTCGGTGGATTTTCTTTTAAGACCAGAGACCTTACTTTTGAAATAGCCGTCAAAGTACGTACCTTCTTTGGATATTCATTTGGTGTTCTTTTGGTCAGTGGATTTTCTTTTAAGACCAGAGACCTTACTTTTGAAATAGTCGTCAAAGTATGTACCTTCTTTGGATATTCCTTTAGTGTTTTTTGGGTCGATGTATTTCCTTTTAAGACTAGAGACCTTACTTTTGAAATAGACGTCAAAGTACGTACCTTCTTTGGATATTCGTGTGGTGTTCTTTGGGTCGGTGAATTTTTTTTTAAGATCAGAAACCTTACTTTTGAAATAGCCGTCAAAGTACGTACCTTCTTTGGATATTCGTTTGGTGTTATTTGGGCCGGTGGATTTTCTTTTAAGACCAGAGACCTTACTTTTGAAATAGCCGTCAAAGTACGTACCGTCTTTGGATATTCGGTTGGTGTTCTTTGGGTCGGTGGATTTTCTTTTAAGACCAGAGACCTTACTTTTGAAATAGCCGTCAAAGTACGTACCTTCTTTGGATATTCGTTTGGTGTTCTTTGGGTCGGTGGATTCTCTTTTAAGACCAGAGACCTTACTTTTGAAATAGTCGTCAAAGTACGTACCTTCTTTGGACATTCGTTTGGTGTTCCTTGGGTCGCTGGATTTTCTTTTAAGACCAGAAACCTTACTTTTGAAATAGCCGTCAAAGTACATACCTTCTTTGGATATTCGTTTGGTGTTCTTTGGGTCGGTGGGTTTTCTTTTAAGAGCAGAGACCTTACTTTTGAAAGAGTCGTCAAAGTACGTACCTTCTTTGGATATTCGTTTGGTGTTCTTTGGGTCGATGAATTCTCTTTTAAGACCAGAGACCTTACTTTTGAAATGGTCGTCAAAGTACGTACCTTCTTTGGATATTCGTTTGGTGTTCTTTGGGTCGAGTGGATTTTCTTTTAAGACCAGAGACCTTACTTTTGAAATAGTCGTCAAAGTACGTACCTTCTTTGGACATTCGTTTGGTGTTCTTTGGGTAGGTGGATTTTCTTTTAAGACCAGAAACCTTACTTTTGAAATAGCCGTCAAAGTACATACCTTCTTTGGATATTCGTTTGGTGTTCTTTGGGTCGGTGGGTTTTCTTTTAAGAGCAGAGACCTTACTTTTGAAAGAATCGTCAAAGTACGTACTTTCTTTGGATATTCGTTTGGTGTTCTTTGGGTCGATGAATTCTCTTTTAAGACCAGAGACCTTACTTTTGAAATAGTCGTCAAAGTACGTACCTTCTTTGGATATTCGTTTAGTGTTCTTTGGGTCGATGGATTTCATTTTAACATCAGAGACCCTACTTTTGAAATAGTCGTCAAAGTACGTTCCTTCTTTGGATATTCGTTTGGTGTCCTTTGGGTCGGTGGATTTTCTTTTAAGACCAGAGACCTTACTTTTGAAATAGCCGTCAAAGTACGTACCTTCTTTGGATATTCATTTGGTGTTCTTTTGGTCAGTGGATTTTCTTTTAAGACCAGAGACCTTACTTTTGAAATAGTCGTCAAAGTATGTACCTTCTTTGGATATTCCTTTAGTGTTTTTTGGGTCGATGTATTTCCTTTTAAGACTAGAGACCTTACTTTTGAAATAGCCGTCAAAGTACGTACCTTATTTGGATATTCGTTTGGTGTTCTTTGGGTCGGTGGATTTTCTTTTAAGAGCAGAGACCTTACTTTTGAAAGAGTCGTCAAAGTACGTACCTTCTTTGGATATTCGTTTGGTGTTCTTTGGGTCGATGAATTCTCTTTTAAGACCAGAGACCTTACTTTTGAAATAGTCGTCAAAGTACGTACCTTCTTTGGATATTCGTTTAGTGTTCTTTGGGTCGATGGATTTCATTTTAACACCAGAGACCCTACTTTTGAAATAGTCGTCAAAGTACGTACCTTCTTTGGATATTCGTTTGGTGTCCTTTGGGTCGGTGGATTTTCTTTTAAGACCAGAGACCTTACTTTTGAAATAGTCGTCAAAGTACGTACCTTCTTTGGATATTCGTTTAGTGTTTTTTGGGTCGATGGATTTTATTTTAACACCAGATACCTTACTTTTGAAATAAACGTCAAAGTACGTGCCTTTTTTGGATATTCGTTTGGTGTTCTTTGGGTCGGTGGATTTTCTTTTAAGACCAGAGACCTTACTTTTGAAATAGCCGTCAAAGTACGTACCTTCTTTGGATATTCATTTGGTGTTCTTTTGGTCAGTGGATTTTCTTTTAAGACCAGAGACCTTACTTTTGAAATAGTCGTCAAAGTATGTACCTTCTTTGGATATTCCTTTAGTGTTTTTTGGGTCGATGTATTTCCTTTTAATACTAGAGACCTTACTTTTGAAATAGACGTCAAAGTACGTACCTTCTTTGGATATTCGTGTGGTGTTCTTTGGGTCGGTGAATTTTTTTAAGATCAGAAACCTTACTTTTGAAATAGCCGTCAAAGTACGTACCTTCTTTGGATATTCGTTTGGTGTTATTTGGGCCGGTGGATTTTCTTTTAAGACCAGAGACCTTACTTTTGAAATAGCCGTCAAAGTACGTACCGTCTTTGGATATTCGGTTGGTGTTCTTTGGGTCGGTGGATTTTCTTTTAAGACCAGAGACCTTACTTTTGAAATAGCCGTCAAAGTACGTACCTTCTTTGGATATTCGTTTGGTGTTCTTTGGGTCGGTGGATTCTCTTTTAAGACCAGAAACCTTACTTTTGAAATAGCCGTCAAGGTACTTACCTTCTTTGGATATTCGTTTGGTGTTCTTTGGGTCGGTGGATTTTCTATTAAGACCAAAGACCTTACTTTTAAAATAGTCGTCAAAATACGTACCTTCCTTGGATATTCGTTTGGTGTTTTTTGGGTCGATGGATTTCATTTTAACACCAGAGACCTTACTTTTGGAATAAACGTCAAAGTACGTACCTTCTTTGGATATTCGTTTGGTGTTCTTTGTGTCGGTGGATTTTCTTTTAAGACCAGAGACCTTACTTTTGAAATAGTCGTCAAAGTATGTACCTTCTTTGGATATTCCTTTAGTGTTTTTTGGGTCGATGTATTTACTTTTAAGACTAGAGACCTTACTTTTGAAATAGACGTCAAAGTACGTACCTTCTTTGGATATTCGTGTGGTGTTCTTTGGGTCGTTGCATTTTTTTTAAGACCAGAGACCTTACTTTTGAAATAGCTGTCAAAGTACGTACCTTCTTTGGATATTCGTTTGGTGTTCTTTGGCTCGGTGGATTCTCTTTTATGACCAGAGACCTTACTTTTGAAATAGTCGTCAAAGTACGTACCTTCTTTGGATATTCGTTTGGAACTTTTTTCTGTTAAACGCAATGTTTGTCGGGTTTCCCTTGTATCATAAACAATATTGCTCATTTTACATTTAGAAATGTTAATTCCATGGTTTTCACAGCGTTTTTTAATTACAAAATACGAATATTTTTCTTCGGAGAAAGCAAAACCATAACCTTCTATCCACAGCTTCTTTACGTGCTCCATTTTCTTAGCAGAAGGTATTTAACTGCAGCCTATGTTTCTTTCGTGTTCTTCTAACAGGGTTTTTCAGGTTCAATTCTTTGTACTACTTTTACTTACAGTAATGGATTATGAAAACGGTCTAAATATGTGTGAACATCCTCTGTGCGCAAAGGTATTCTGAAAACTGTATGAATGGAATATAGTATTGTATTTACAGTATATGGGAAATGGAGATTGAAAAACAATACGTCAAATTTTATTGTTATTTTACACCTCAAAATAATGCATGTCTTTTGGATAGATAAGTATTGTCACGTGGTTCGGAGTAGTTTTCTTTACCGTAAACGTACTTCTTGATACCAGTGTTCGATACGTTCGGAGCGGACGAGTTCGATCACTAGATCAGTCATTATGGAAAACAAAAATTTATTCTAAGCAATGAAGAAAGAAATATTCTTCATAATACATGGAAAATTCACAGAATATTCAAGCAAAACAAACTGAATTTGCTTGTACTACTTACCAGTCATTCACGTAACACTTCTCAGAAAACTTCATCATCCTGGAGCGGGAATCAAAACCGCATCTCCCAATTGCCAGTCCAGTATATTAACCATTACACTACCCAGGTCAGTGAAGCTCATAGCAACTGAGACGTAGCACACAGAGCAGTTTTAACACAAGTAAACGCTATATTTTCTTAGATTCATCAAATAGTGGTTGAATTTAGATACATTATACACACAACAAAAAAACCATTAGTTGGTTGTATATAGACACTTGATTTGTTCATTTGGTCGTACACATTTTATTGGAGGTGTAACTAGAGCGGGGACAGGCGGAGAGGCGGCCCCAGGCACAGCTGAAGACAGGGCATGAAAATCCCTGCAAGCAATTTGGCTAAAACTGGAATTGGAACTATACAAATTTGGAAGATGGGAATCCGTTTATTGGTGTAAATAGGACATGGATGTTAAGTCAGATAATATCCGAAAACATATAATTTTCGTCGTCTTGCAGCGGGAATCGACACCAATATTATCAGTCGACACCACCATTATACCAATAAACGGATTCCCATCTTCCAAATTTGTATTGTACAATGGTGTAACCCCGTATTTCATTCATTGCGATTAGAACTTTCGTGCCGGTTTCTGTTCTGGTACAGCCATTTTAGCCCCATGTTCTGTCATTTGTCCATTTGCAGAACTTATTTATACATGTTTTGCCGGTTTCTTTCATTTTGGCAGCTTAAACGTCTCATTTCTTTTTGAAAGTGTTTATGAAATGTTAGTTACATTGAGAAATGATGGTGTGGTTGTGTATTCAGTCCAGCTAAAGAAGAATCACGCCCTTCGTCTACAGCAACGAAGCCTGCGGTGTTTCTTTAGTTGGGCACGTTGCAAAATAATTCGTTCAAATTTTTGAAGAATCTCTTGGGACTTTGTAGAAATGAGAAAAGGGTGCTTGTACTTGTACTTGCAAAAGACCAGTATCTGCATTTCTCCCAAGTTTTACCCATTTGGAGTTGTTTAGTTCTTTGGTACCCATTTTTATGCCTGACTTCTTATTAACATAAATCTTCAACGATTACACTGAACAACAATGGTTTTGTTACAAAGAAAGCTTTGCATGTATTTACGAGTGCTGAAACCAAATATGAAGTCACAATTACTCCATTGGGCTCCAATTTCTTGTAATGGAAATCTCTATTAGGGTGAACGTTGTGTTACTTAAAGAAATTTCCCTATGTTTCCCAACAGAGACATCTGTCTGCATTCAGGATAGTTGTGTCTCTGAGAGTAGATATATTGGCGCCATTACTTCCTGTTTTACAATTTATTCTGGGAAGGAGAAACAAAGCAGACTTTTTGTCATTCGAATACACTGAATCGGTATCGAAGGACGTGCATTTTCTCGTGGTTATAAAAAGTAGCGTAGATTGTGCAAAGCGTGCTTGTGTAAACCATCCAAACAGTTTCTGCTACATTTGTGGACAATTTACTTTAAATTCTCAAAGGCGAGATTTCACACCGTTGATTAGAAAATCTCACGAACTTTACTTTCAGTGCAATATGAGTGATGAAAATGCTCTTGGGCGCCTCACATTTGTTGCAATTCATGTGCAACTTTGTTGAAAGGCTAGTTGAAGGGATCACGTCAAACGTCATTTGCGGTACCAATGGTTTTGAGAGAACCGAAAGACCACTCAACAGACTGTTACTTCTGCATCACTAAGGTATCTGGAAGTAGCTAAGACCAAAGACACGATTCAGTATCCCCAGTATTCCTTTGGCCATGAGACTTGTCCCTCATGGTCCAGATCTTCCTGCTCCTGTACCTCCACAGTCATGGACTTTAGATGATAGTGATAATGATGAAATAAATCCTGACAGCGTAGAAGATATTGAAGCACAACAAAAACCAGATTTCTCGGAAGATTCTGTGCAGTGCTTTATAAGTCAGGAAATATTAAATGATCTAATTCGTGACTTTCATTTAGCAAAAAGACAGGCCGAAATATTGGCTTTAAAATTAAAGGAGTGGAATCTTTTACAACAAAGTACAAAATTACGTAGTTTTCGGCGACGACAGCAAGAGTTTAAACACTTATTTTTGAAGAGTGGTGATCTTGTGTACTGCAACGATATAGACTTATAGTTTGAAGCCTTAGGACAGCAGCACAAACCTGAAGAATGGAGACGTTTTATAGATTCCTCAGAAATAAGTTTTTTTTTTGGATTGGATTGGAGGTTTAACGACCACCGTGAGCAACTCAATGGGCTATAAGCAGTCACCCGTCCCTAATTTAGGGTCACTGGTTCCAGGGAAGGGAGAGAGCCAGTGCTGTAAGACAAACACAACATCCATGTCTAACCGGGATTCGAAACCGGACCCTTTACGGACGAATGATCAGAGGCCAGCGCCTTAGACCACTGCGCCACCGGGGCGGCTTAAAAATAAGTTTAAAAGCTGTCCTTCATAACGGTGCAAATATGCAAATATGAAACTGTTGCTTCAAAGTATAGTATACAAAAACACTCATGGAATATTTGTGATAGTTTTAATCCTTGGCCTACAACTTGGATAAACAAAATACTGCTGCTTCCTCTGTGAATGGAATAGTAGGGACAGACATTTTCATTACATTAAAAAGACCTGGCCTAAAACAAAGTCCTTAATTCCAGGTAATAAAACATTGAATAAACATGGAGAAGCCTTTCGTTTTCTAAAGAACAAGTTCTCCAAAATATCTGAAGCCAAAATTAAACAAAGCATTTTTATTGGTCCGCAAATAAGAGACCCTATACGTGATCTTGCATTTGAAGGCACTTTGAATGAGACTGAAGCTGCTGCATGGAAGTCCTTTAAAGATGGTGGTACTGAACGTTTTAGGTAACCGGAAGGCAGAAAAAATTATAAAGAACTTGTTAATGAGCTTCTAGAAAACTATTAGGCTATGGGATGCAATATGTCCTTTAAAATATCTTTCCTTCACTCGCATCCGGACTTTTCCCACGGAACTTAGGTGCTGTAAGCGATGATCACGGAAAACGTTTTCATCAGGATATATGTACCATAGAAAACTGCTATAATGAAAAATGGAGCCTGCTAATTACTGTTGGACTTTACAAAGGGATGTAGTACAGCAAAAGTACAGAAGAAAATCTAAAATAACTACTTTTTAAGGTAAGTGTAATTAATTGCTTGTAGTGGAATATACATGTAAAAGTGTAAGCTTATTGTACACTGAAACAACAGGTTACTCGAGAACTATGCTCGATAGCACAATTTAGCAAGCAGATTTGTAATCAGCATGACAAATACTGTATGTTTCGGCATATGCAGTCTTTGTAACAAACAAAAAGTTTATTTTTGTTGTTCAGTGTTATCCATCCACTTAAAGTCTCCCCAAATTTCTTCCACAACTTTCTGTTGTGATCTAGTCTCCTCCATGTCACGCAGATCTGCTTCCGAATTTGATCTACCCATTTCCCACATGGCCTTCTTATAGGTCTTTTCTTGACTCTTGAAATCCAGTCTAGTATTTTTGTTGTCCGACGGTGGTCAGTTCTACCAACAACATGTCCAACCCATTGCCATTTTAGCGATATTACTTTGTTTCTATAAACTGTATATGCACTGGTGTGCAAAAATTAAGGACGAAGAGGAGAAATTAGCATAACAGCGGAACGAGCAGGCAGAACGGACCGAAAGATCACTCAGGAGATAGACTAGGGTCCGGTACGGTAGGGCATGCGCATATATGCAGCATGACATAGGGAGAGGGAGTGCACGCTCAGCAATTCGGTGAAAATTATTGCACGGTGTACATCGGTTTGAACAACGTCGAGTTGCTGCCACCGTGTGATATGGCCAACAGGCAATCCAGTAGACGACATCTGGATGACTTTACCCGAGGTCGCGTCATTGGGAAATTGGAAGAAATTCGAAGTGTGACTAGTGTAGCCGAGGAGTTCGAGATCGCTCACAGCATGGTTTCACGAGCATGGAGAGCATTTCAAACAACACGAACAGCTGTCCGAGAGTTTAGCAGTGGTCGTCCACGAGCAACCACGGCGGCGGACGACCGGTATATTGTCCTACAGGCGAGAAGAGACAGACAGCAGACAGCGGGAGAAACCGCAAGGCACATGCAACAGACAACTGGACGACCGTTATCGCGTTTTACCTTTTGGCTGCACAAAGGTGGTCTATTTGCACGACGACCAGTACGGTGTGTGCCATTAACGCGTGCTAATCGGAGACGGCGGTTCCTGTGGTGCCAGGAACACAAGAACTGGACTTATCAGCAATGGGGTCAAGTTCTCTGTAAGGATGAGAGCCGATTTTGTCTGACGAGCGATTCTGGACGTATACACATCTGGAGAGAGCAGGGAACACGCAATCACACCTCCAACATCATCGAAAGGGACCGGTTTGGAGGTGGCGGAGTTCTCGTTTGGGGCGGTATCATGCTTGGCAGCCTTACTGACCTCCATATCTTCCAAGGAGGTTCAGTCACTGGTGTCCGCTATTGTACCGAGGTTCTCCTGCCTCACGTGCGTCTGTTTAGAGGTGCTGTGGGTCTTGAGTTCCTCTTCATGGACGACAATGCTACACCTCATCGTGCAGTGGCTGTCGCAGAGCTTTTGGAGAGTGAAGATATTCAACGGATGGATTGGCCCGCAAGGTCCCCGGACCTAAATCCAATCGACCGTCTATGGTAGAATGTGCGTCTGGTAGAAACCTGTACAAGCTTACCACTCTGACTGTGGTTTCGACGATGAAGCACATAGGTGGATCCCTGATCTTGTGGGGTGCAATATCATGGTATTACTTAAGGCCATTGGCTATTCTTCAGGGTAGGGTGGTAGGCATTGCATTGGCCACGCACGAGTTCAATATCTGGAAACACCTGCACCCATTATTGCAGATGCTTCCCCAGGATGACTCTTCCTGGTTAAAAGGAGATAATTCACCCCTGCATTGTGCGAAACGCGCTAAGTTGTGGCCCTTGGCCACCTCAATCTCCGGGCCTCAATACGATTGAATATTTGTATAGATTTCTGCTATGAGAAGTCAGATCACACTTTCCAACTGTATTTTCACTGGGACACTTGGGACATATTTTACAGGAAGAATGGTCCGTAATTCCATATCGTCTGTGAATGATTCGTAAAACGGCCGTTCCATAAAAACTGAGAATAAAATCCCCCCAAATGAAGAAATTCAGGTACAGCAAAATATGTATTATTCTTTCTCAAAGTACCTTCCCTCTGATGATATGTAACGGTCCCATCGTTTAGTCCTCTTTTCAAAGCACGTGGCGAAAGCAATTTTTGGAAGCTGCTTTAGCGACTTCTGTACAGTTTGAATAAAGTCAGGGTATTGAACGTTGCGCCGCGGAATCTTTCCTTCGTTGTTGGAAACAACCAGAATCGTACGGATCTAGGTCAGGACTGTAGACAGGCTATAGCATAAATTCAATACTGCATTTCGTAACAAATTGTTGAACATAAGCAGCCACATGTGGGCGGGCGTTATCACGATGTAAGTTCCACTTGAGCCCACCTGTTCCGGTAGCTTAATCGATATGTGTCGACTCAGACGCTTCAAGACTGAAATGAAATACTCAGCCGTGACAGTAATTTGCGGAGAAAAGGCATACTGGTACACTACACCTTTATGATCAAAGAAAATTATTATCATCACCTTCCCAGCCGATTTGATAGGGCGGACCTTTTTTGGAGGAGGCGAGCATGTTTGTTTCCAGACATTCGTGCATTTCGTGAGGGGGTCGAAAGAGCATACTCATGTTCCATCGACAGTTATTACTCTGTTTATAAAGTTTGGATCCTTTGCAATAAATTGTTTCCACTCATGACACATCTGAACTCTGACTAACAATTGTTCTCTCATCAGGTGATTAGGTACCCATCTGGAACACCCACGATGCAGCAGTAATTTGCAGCGTAGAATGCGGACGTTTTTTGAAATATTAATTGACGCCGCCATGTCTTCACAACTCACTCGTCGATCTTCTTGCAGGATTTCCCAAACAATGTTAACAATACGCTCCGTAATAACGCTTTCAGGTCGACCAGGCCTAGGAGCGACTTCTGTCGATAAACTGCCTTTTTTGAAATCATGGTGCCATCTAAAAATCGTTGGCTCACCCAAATATTTATCTTTGAAAGCTTTTTCATTAAATCAGCTGTTCGTGGATCAGTTTTACCCAAACCATATCAAAATTGTATCGCACAACGCATTTCATTTCATAACTCTGAATCCCTCACCTCCATAGCTTATAACGAAGTAAATTTTTCCGTCATTTTTTATCCGCGCCGGGATTCGAACCCGGATCCCCTCATTCCGGAATAAGTCACTCTACCAATTGAGCTACGCGGACGTTTTATTCTGATTCCTATCTGCCTTTATGTCGTGTGCGTCCTTTGGGCAGGTACGTCACATCTCCTGGTACGTTACATCATCTCCCCCTTATTATTTTTTTTTTCGAAGTGCTGGAGAAGGGATTCTCTTATTTTTCCTATTTCGCGGTGTGGAAATAACATCACACCAATGCGAGATTTTGAACGGTCGGGTCATCCGGATAGTTCGGGCGCCATTATAACGAAGTAAATTTCTCCGTCATTTTTTATCCGCGCCGGGATTCGAACCCGGATCCCCTCATTCCGGAATAAGTCACTCTACCAATTGAGCTACGCGGACGTTTTATTCTGATTCCTATCTGCCTTTATGTCGTGTGCGTCCTTTGGGCAGGTACGTCACATCTCCTGGTACGTTACAAGCTGTATGGAAAAAAGGCAAACGCACCTTAAACAAAGCGCAATAACAAAACCAGAATCGTCTGCCATGGTTAATAACTGTTGCCATAGATATTTCCTTAATTTAGTTAGTCGTCCGCGTGGTTAATTTCCTCCTTTGCACTGTTGCCACTTCAAAATATATTACTGTCAGGTTTTATGGAACGACCTTTGTATAAGCTATTTCAAATCGAATTGCTTGTGTTCTGAAAGATGGAGATGGAGCCACAGCTTATAAATAAAATGTTTTTTTAAAAACAGTGTTTCCATTATTTTGATAAACCTTTGTTCATACCACGTGCTCAAAATACACTATCTACCAACAAGTAATTGGACACCCCTGCAATCGACGATATCTGCGGTCCTGATGCACGTCACGGCCGCCGCCGTTAAATATCGTGTGGGAAACAACAACGCAACCAGTCGCATGCAAGATGCCACGCAGTTCGGTGCTCTCTGATTTCGAGAAAGGTGTAATCGTCGGGTATCACAGAAATGGCCGATCCATACGTGACATGTCCAGAGAGTTGAAGTACCCAAAATCGACAGTGGCCT
The DNA here is from genome assembly GCA_039090855.1 of Macrothele yani. Classification (NCBI taxonomy): domain Eukaryota; kingdom Metazoa; phylum Arthropoda; class Arachnida; order Araneae; family Macrothelidae; genus Macrothele; species Macrothele yani. Next base: position 24,933,456 of record CM077000.1, read on the forward strand.
ACGTGACTGGCAAGTGGAAGATGAGAGGTGACTGTCGGAATGTGTCCCGACCCGGCAGACCCACAAAACTGGGAGTAGGAGACCGACGGGTGCTGGCCAGAGAAATTAGGAAGAACCGCACAAAATCGATGGGCCACATTCGCGAGGATTTTCAACAGGCATCCGGGAGTGTTCTTTCGATGAATACCATCCTTAAGGAAGCCCATCTGCTCGGTTATCATGGACGTGCTGCCGCCTACAAGCCTTTGATCACCAAGTCCAATAGCGATGGTCGGCTAACGTGGTGCAAAAAACGTCGACAGTGGACCGTTGAACAATGGAAACAGGTTCTCTGGAGCGACGAATCAAGGTTCACGTTCTACCGTTCGGATGGCAGAGTCTGGGTTTGGCGTCTGCCTGGAGAACGCCTCCTGCTGGAATGTATTGTGCCAACTGTGAAGTTCGGCGGCGGTGGAATTATGCTATGGGGGTGTTTCTCCTAGTATGGCACGGGACCCTTGGTCGAAATTCCTGGTAGACTCAACGCCGAGACCTACTGCACCATTTTGGATGACCATGCGCTTCCTACGTTGTGGCAGTTTTACGGGGTGGACACACGTTACTTTCAGGATGACAATGCCACCTGTCATGTTGCGAGGTCCACCATGGCTTGGTATGGTGACAATGGGGTTAATCGAATGGACTGGCCAGCGCAAAGCCCGGACCTTAACCCTATCGAGCACCTCTGGAACGAGTTGGAGCGTCGACTTAAGGGGTGCCCCCACCGTCCGAAATCGATGAAGGAACTGATTTGTCTTCTCCAAGCCGAGTGGAAGAAAATACCGCTAGCCCTCGTACAACGCCTGGTTGAGAGTATGCCCCGGAGGGTCGCAGCTGTAATCGCCGCTCGTGGAGGCTCCACCAACTATTGAAGGTGAATAAACTTCGTTTTCCTTTGCTATCACAGGTGTCCAATTACTTGTTGGTAGATAATGTATATGGCACAGAGTTAAGATATTTGTCTGTCAGAAATTTATTATTTAAGCCTGAAATATTTCATGTATTTGCCATACTTCAACCACGATAAAGAGCCATTTCACTAATTCATGTATGTGCTGTCTTTTGCTCTTTCCAGCAGAGAATGATTATCTACAATGAACGATTATTCGAACCAATCTATGGTGAACCAGTAGGAAGAAGGGACAAATTGCAACCCCTCAAGCGTCTGAAGAAAAAGAAGGAGCATACTTTCACTTCTTATGCTCGATCGATTTTCAAAAACTCCCTAATCACTAGCTTTCCGGTGATTGCTGCGAGCAAAAGCTGGATCAAGCGTTGCATAAAAATCATAGTGTTTGTTCTTTGTCTCATTGGATTCGTCTATCAGACTCTAGACTTCCTCAATCTTTATTATTCCTACCCGACTGTGGTCAACGTCGAAGTATTCAACCCGTTTCAACTCAAACAACCAGCAATCACTGTATGCAACAGAAACAGGTAATTTGAATTTAATTTTTTAACGCTTAAGACTATATACGGCTCCTTAGATATTTATTTCGTAACAATAAACACCTTACACTAAAATAGTAAACCTATAGTAAACCGATTTATTGGCGTAAAAATATAAATAACCGTTGGCAAGCGTTTGCACTCATCCAAATGGTTTTCTCAAGCAAGGCAATGTGACGTACCTGCCCCGCAGGACGCACACTACATAAAGGCAGATAGCAGCGAGAACTAACGTCTGCGTAGCTCAGTCGGAAGAGCGACTTGTTCCGGAACAAGTGGACTCATGTTCGATCCCCGGCGTGGACAAAAATGACGGAGATATTTACTTCGTTATAATGGCGCCCGAACTTTCCGGATGACTCGGCCGTTAAAGATCTCGCAATGGCGTGATGCTCTTTCCACCCCGCGAGATAAGAAAAATAAGAGAATCCCTACTCCAGCGCTTCGAAAAATAAATGTGTGTGACGTTGCATTCCACACACCAGATTGACTGGGAGTTCTCAAGTGCACGGTCCACAGCGGATGGCTGCCTGCAACGATTCATGGTCACGGCTGACCAGTGGGCCTTGTCCCCGGACCACTTTCGGGTGTAAAGGCAGATAGCAGCGAGAACGAACGTCTGTTGGTAGAGCGACTTATTCCGGAAGGAGTGGATTCGGGTTCGATCCCTAGCGTGGACAAAAATGACGGAGAAATTTACTTCGTTATAATGGCGCCCGAACTTCCGGGATGACCCGGCCGTTCAAGATCTCGCAATGGCGTAATGCGCTTTCCACACCGCGAGATTAAAAAATAAGAGAATCGCTTCTGCAGCGCTTCGAAAAATAAATGTCTGTGACGTTGCATTCCACACACCAGATTGACTGGGAGATCTCAAGTGCACGTTGTACAGCGGATGGCTGCCTGCAACGATTCATGGTCACGGTGACCCGTGGGCCATGCCCCCGGCCCTCTTTCGGGAAGGGGGGATGTGAGATGCCTGCCCCGACACGACATAAAAGCAGATAGCAGCGAGAACGAACGTGTGCGTAGCTCAGTTGGTAGAGCGACTTGTTCCGGAATAAGTGGACTCGGGTTCGATTCCCGACGTGGACAAAAATGACGGAGAAATTTACTTCGTTATAGTAAACAGAACACAAAACTTGAATAATCGAATGCTTCAATGATTTGAACATTGTGATTTGACTAGATAAGTCATCGCCTATTTTTCAAGGAAAAGCTGTTATTGGAAGAACTGGTTCCAAATTCGTGGCAACTCTAGAGAGACGCTAACCTATCTGCTGATGTTTTTCAAAGTTCCACGAATGGCTGTAGATCCACGGGTGGAAAAAAGAAGCTAATTTCTTTATATCATCTCACGTAGGAGAAGGGACTTGAATTTGACTGCTCTGCGATCCATCCCCGCTACGTAACCGTCCTCATTTCTCCTCGAGAAAAAACGCGCATGCACAGCGCCGCGAAGATTGAAGGCAGCTGTGGAAAAACTGGGCTCCCGTCATTAGGATCCAGGCAGCATACAGGTGCACGCGTGTTGGAGACGTGGTGTAAGGAAGAGGAGTGTGCCGTGATACGGTACGAGTGGGCAAATGGCTGTACACACAATGACAGTCACAGAAAACTCGTTTCTGTGTATGGTGATTCCGTAATGTCTGTGTAAATGGCGAGAAGGTGGTACAACATGTTTGAGGAAGGCAGAGTGGACATTTTTGACTGAGATCGATCCGGTAGTCCTTCCATTGCTAGTGGTGCTGAAACCATCGATGTTGTAAATGAACTGCTCCAAGTAAACAGTGGAATTCAAGGATCGTGACGTAGTGCACACGTTGGACATTGCCATTGGAACAACTTACAAAATCATGCCTGAGGACTTGGAATACAACAAAGCTTGTCCACGTTGGGTTCTCCGTCAACCTATACTCCGAAACATCGGCAGACGTGAATGGGCTGCAGCTTGGATGGTCTAATGCGCTACCATAAAGACAGACATGCAGTCCTCATGCACATTGTGACAGCGGATGAGACCTCCGTTCATCACTTCAGTCCCGAATTCAAGAAGGCATTGATGGAATGGAAACATTCAGCGTCTCTCGTGCGAAAGAAATTAAAGGCGACGCCATCGGCAGGTAAGGTGCTTGTGACAGTGTTCTGGGATGCCAGGGGTATTCTTATCATTAGATTTCTTGAACGCGGGCACATGATCAATGCCTCTTAGTATTGTCAAACCTTGGAGAAACTAGTCCTGGCCTCCTCTCAACTGGTGTCATCCTGCTCAACGACAAAGCCCGCCCACACTCAGCTCCACAAACACAGGCGAAAATTATAGTATTGAGGTGGGAACGGCTGCCATATTAGCCCTACAGCCCCGATTTGACGCCGTCAGACTTTCATCTGATTCCAACACTGAAGAGAGAGTTACAAAGTCGCCATTCTCAAACTGATGCTGCGGTGCAGGCCGCTGTTACAACGGTTTCAAAGGACTTGAGTCCGGAATTTTGTACAGAGGTGTTCGATAAATTGGTGCTGCGTTGTAACAAATGCTTCAGCCTTGGTGGAGATTACGTGGGGCAGTAGTGATGAATATAGGTATCTGGTCATATATCGGTTTTTGCGTATACTCTTACCGAATAAAAAGTTCACTGTATAGGGAAACTTATATATTGAACGACCCGCGCACTTTACCGTCCTTTGGGTCGCTTTTATACTCGGTGATTCTAACTCCAAACGAACCAGTGGTCATTTCGATGTAGTACATTTAAACCAGACATTGCAGATGAATGCCATAAACACTTTCTTCGTTGGAAAGAGTGGGTGGTGGTGTCAGTACTTATCTCCAGCATGGTACACGGTCGAATCACATTATTGTGACTACCTGTTAATATCCAGAGTAACCGCCGTGTGCAGTGCTGACAGCAGCTAGACTGGCTGGGAGTGACTCAATAAGGTCCTGGAAGGTGTTCATAGGTATGTGGAGCCATGCCAACTGCAGTGCATCTGACAGCTGCTGGACGGTGCGTGGTGGAGGAGCCATAGAGCGAACAACATGATCGAGCTTGTCCAACAGATGCTCAATTGGGTTTCAGTCTAGAGAATTAGAGAGCCAGGGAAGTACTTTGAAGTCTTCATCGTGCTCTTCCAACCACTGTCGGGCATTTCTAGCTGTGTGACAAGTCGCATTGTCGTGTTGGAAGAACCCATCCGCCCCAAGGAAGACAATCAGCAAGTATGGGTGTAAGTGATTTGCAAGGATGAATTCATAACGAATGCGGTCCATAGTGTCTTCCACAGGTATAAGCGGACCAAGAGAATGCCACAAAAACCTTCCCAAGACCATAACGCAGCTTGTGTTCTTCCAGGAATGGTTAAAGGGTATTTGTTCTCCGATGTTTCTCGCCTTACACGCCAACGTCCAACCTTTCGGCGAAACAGAAAACGTGAATCATCGGAAAAGGCAATACTTTGCCAATCAGCGAAGGACCAATTCCGACACTGCAGTGCAAATGTAAGCCTTTTCTGCCGATGTACCTTCGTTAGCATAGCAGCAGTGAGCATCCGTCTGCATCGGAGTCACATACGCAGCAGGGTGCGCTGCACTGTCGTTTTAGACACAATTCCAGTAACGCCCTGGTTCATTCGGCCACTGAGTTGCTCTACTGTAGCGTGTCCAATGGCCTTCACGCGCCTTCGAAGCTCACGTTCGCCTCTCACATCAATGGCACGTCGGGCTCCGCAGTTTCTGCGTCGCTTGTTTGAAATGGTGCCATTTCTACTATCACGACACACTTTAACCACAGCAGCATGCGAACAGTTCACAAACTGCGCAGTTTTAGTTAAACTCCACCCTTGGTCCGAAAGCCGATAATCATTCCTTTTTGCAAATCTGATAAATCGCTCCTTTTATCCATGACGGCAACGCGTGATATGTTTTCAGATCAAATGATGATCATATGTAGAGGATTTTAGGAAGGGAGTGTCTTTATTTTATTTTTTTTTGATTAGAGGTTTAACGACCACCGTGAGCAACTCAATGGGCTATAAGCAGTCGCCCGTCCCTAATTTAGGGTCACTGGTTCCAGGGAAGGGAGAGAGCCAGTGCCGTAAGACAAACACAACATCCATGCCTCACCGGGATTCGAACCCGGACCCTTTTCGGACGAATGATCAGAGGCCATCGCTTAGACCACTGCGCCACCGAGGCGGCGAAGGGAGTGTCTGACTCCAGGTCTTAAACAACCCTTAGAAATAGGAAGCTAGGAGATTTGGGCTGGAGTGCCCATTAGGAAAGTGACACGGAAGCGAGGTAGAAAGGGGGAGGAAGATGTCCTTATTTATTACCGGGGGACAGTACTCGGGGTCCGACGACTTAAAGTGCCCATCCGACGGCTTAACGTGCCCATCCGACGCATGGCGGATATTTAGTGGATCGAGCGTTCGTATCTGCCTGGGATCGAACTTGAGGTCTTCTCCATGGTAGTCGCGTACCTTGCCCACTAGGCAACCCGCGGACCGATATGTTTTCAGATTGCCTACAGCACACCTTATATACCTCCAAGCCACCTCACGACACGTGTTTTCTTTCATTGGATACGCACGTTGTTGACTTCAAAAGTAGCAGGTGGTCACAATAATGTGGCACTACCGTCTCTCTCTATATATATGTAATCCCCACAGGGTTCGAATCAACCTATATTATTGATATAAATTTTTTGGGGCGGCTAAGAACCTTTTCAGACACACTAAAAGAGGTAGCATGCTTCATGAGAAGGCTCTCCAAAGCATCACAGATACAACGCCGCCAATCTGGCACGACGAGGCCGTCGCTTCATGCTGTCAACGCCACACTCGCAACCTCCAATTATACCGATACAGCTAAAAATGGGATTCACCTGACCACACGACGCTGCGCCACTCTACGGAGGCCCAGTGTTGATGTTACCCGCACCACGCGAGGCGTAATGTCCGATAACGAGCGCGTGTAGGGCATCGGCTCCCTTAGCCCAGGGTATGAAGCGTGGTCAGTACTGTTCGCTCGCTGTGGGTCTCCGACGTTTAACCTGGATGTTATTTCCGACGCCGTTGCCAAACGGCCAGTCTGTACGTGTCTGGGTAGCCTACTTCGACCCCGTTCATCAATGGCGTGTGGTCTGCCACCGCTTGTGCTCAGGGAGCTGATACGTCCGTCGATGGCATACTCGTGGTAAACCCTTTCATACGGTTGCCCTCGGGAACCCTATGATTCTTATTGCTTAGGCAACAGAATGACACAAAAATGTCCTTGCGCGGACATTTTTGTCCGCAATCAAAGTCGCTGAGATCGTAGATTGCGATACACTGTTAGGAAGCCCTGCTGTCCGCTTGTTTGTCGGTTGGGTATGTTCCATCCTGCGAGGGGGATGCTCATGTCAACTACCCATCCCCCCTATCTCTAATGTTTTCCCTGCTGAGTGAATGTACAGTCATTTGTACGAGTTTAAGTCCACCTTCCAACTTATTGAAAATTAAGATTGTCAAAGAAACAACTAATTACTGGTCAGAGATATTTGAAAAAGTGACACCACAGATGAATACTTACATTCTTTAAAAGCAAAAAAAGACAGAAATTGTAACGTATACTCTAGATTCAGTTTCATTTTGATTTTACTATCTCTTGTTATTTTATTTTCCTATGCAAATTATCTTCTCACTTAACGAGATATTGTTTCTCCTGCTGTATTATATGTGGCAACGAGTGTAAGTCATGACGTGGTGGTATGCATGTATATATATATCATCATCATCATCATCATTGTCAACCATTATCAATCCACTGCTGGACGAAGGTCTCCGCAAGTTTCCTCCACAACGGTCTGTCTTGTGCCAGTCTCCTCCATGTCACTCCCGCATACTTTCGAATTTCATCCACCCATCTCCCATGTGGTCTTCTTCTGGGTCTTTTCCTGTCCCTTGGAATCCAATCTAAAATTTCGGCTGTCCATCGATGGTCTGTTCTTCTGGCAGTATGTCCAGCCCATTGCCATTTCAGGGATTTAACTCTGATCATGATGTCCTCCACTCTTGTCATTTTTCGATTCCACGTGTTCCTCTTCTTATCTCTCCTGGTTACACCAAGCATGCACCTCTCCATGCTACTTTGAGTTGTCTGCAGCCTTTGTATGTCTCTTTTAGCTAAGGTCCACTTCTCTGCACCATACGTAAGCACTGGAAGGATGCATTGATCAAACACTTTTCTTTTAAGACATAATGGCATATTGCTCTTGAAAATTATGCTGTTTCTTCCAAAAGCTCTCCAGGCAAGTTTTGTACGCCGATTAATTTCTTCATCAATGTGACCCTCACTTGATATCTGCTGTCCAAGATAAACGTACGTGTCTGTTATCTCGTGAGATAACAGACACGTATATATATATATAGGCGCGCTCAAGATACCAGAGAGCTTCGTTTTATATGTGATAGGTTCTTCCTGATTATTGATATGCGATTTACCTACTTTTCTACGATATTACGATAGTACGAAAGTTCGGGCTATCAGTAGTTGTGTTATTTTGGAGTGTGTATTTGAGTAATACCAGGAGGTCCCCAATAAAAGGTTAAAAGTGAGTTAATTTTATTGTCAGACCTCTGTCTGGCCGTTAAGTCTATTTCATTGAGTGTTTACGTTAAGTTCAGGGAATATTGTGTTTACCGCTCTAATAAGGAGCCTTCAAGGTACTAATGTACTAAAACCGAAGTTATATTACTGATATTCAAGATAATGAGGAACGCTGAGTAAAAAATAAATTCCATATTCTTGGAATTTATTGCACGTGCGTGTCTTACCTAAACAAAACTTTGAAGATTAAGCACACTTTAGCTACGTCAAGTAACCTTTCAATAACGCTAACGTGACTTAACGTAAGCTTTCCTGCACTACACGTCCAGCCGGAGAGTACTATTCATTATAAAATCAGTACTTTGTGCGGTTAACTTTGTTTTTTATAACGAACAGAATAAGATGGAACATAGTCTCAATGAGGGATTTGCAGTAGTCACCTGAAGAGCACTTATCGCGTCAATCAAAGCTTGGGAATTTGATGGCTGTTTTTGTGCTACCTTGCCTTTTAAAATAGTTCACAAATTTCCGATGGCGTTAATGTCCGGACTATTACCGTGCCAGTCAAGCACAGTTATATCTTTCGACTGCAGGTAGTCTTTTACAGTCCTTGATTTGTGGCATGGAGCACCATCATGGCCGCCCCGGTGGCGCAGTGGTCTAAGGCGTTGGCCTCTCATCATTCGTCCGTAAGGGGTCCGGGTTCGAATCCCGGTGAGGCATGGATGTTGTGTTTGTCTTACGGCACAGGCTCTCTTCCTTCCCTGGAACCAGTGACCCTAAATTAGGGACGGGCGACTGCTTATAGCCCATTCAGTTGCTCACGGCGGTCGTTAAACCTCCAACCAAAAAAAAAAAAAAAAAGCACCATCATGCATAAAGATTGTGCATTTGGGCACTTACATATGAGTTACCAACTTCTCACGTAACATTTCCACATAAAAAAGAGTGCCCGTCATGAAAAGAATAACAAAGCCGTAACGGATGCCGACGTAGCACACCTTACCATCTGACTAGGCGCATGTCTCACGGGCCGCCCCGGTGGCGCAGTGGTCTAACGCGTTGGCCTCTGATAATTCGTCCGTAAGGGGTCCGGGTTCGAATCCCGGTCAGGCATGGATGTTGTGTTTGTCTTACGGCACTGGCTCTCTCCCTTCCCTGGAACCAGTGACCCTAAATTAGGGACGGGCGACTGCTTATAGCCCATTTGAGTTGTTCACGGTGGTCGTTAAACCTCCAATCAAAAAAAAAAAAAGAAATGTCTCACGGTACTAGCGGTGTATTTTTCATCAAATCTGTTCTCTTTTTTTTTATTGGAGGTGTAACGAGCACCGTGAGCAACTGAATGGGCTATAAGCAGTCGCCCGTCCCTAATTTAGGGTCACTGGTTCCAGGGAAGGGACAGAGCCAGTGCCGTAAAACAAACAAAACATCCATGCCTCACCAGGATTCGAACCCGAACCCTTTTTGCACGAATGATCAGAGGCCATCGATTAGATCAGTGCCTCACTGGGACGGCGTTGCCTTCTTTGTCGTCGAACATGCGCTTCACGTGATTCAAGTTGACCCACAGTTAATTCATGGGGGGAGGGGAGGGGCAAACTTGGCTTCCATTTTCAGCCCTCCACGATTGATGACGCTTCACCAACTGGAGTTTCTTCTTTTTCATGACAGAATTTAGTCTAAATTTATGTGCAGGTTTATAAGGCTTTAACTTAAACTCTCTGCTAAGACTTCGGGAAACAGCGCTGATTCTGATATCGGACCCTTTCGAATGTAAAAAAGTCTTGATGTTTTTGCACGAACTCTTCGGAGAACGCATAACTACTCGCCTTATGGTATTATCATCACGTGTGGTTGTTTTCCTTGGACGTCCACTTCTCTTTCCGCAGCTAAATTCACCTTCACCTTGATATTTCATGATCGTATTATGAATAGCACGCACATTCACCTTTTTGCTTGTGTCTCGTTCGGAGTGTTCTTCATAATATAAAGTCACCATTTTTTGCCAACTGAGTAACACTTAATGGCGCTTTCCTTTTTGCCCATTTTTCGCTACATAGAAAATACGTACAAAACCTCTCAGCATGAAAACCAGAAGCAAACTGATGCTCCCACGCTTCCACTAACTCTATCAACAGCTGTCGCTGTAGGATGATGCAACACCGACAGGAAGTTGAATAATACAGACAGTAGCTGGCACAATCGGCAGAAATCTTTTAATACCAACAGGTGGTCTAAAAAGTTTGCAAAAGACTGTATACATACTATAGTGCCGAAATAACTGGGATACCTCTCTAATACCGAGTTTGTCTTCCTCTCAATCGGATAATGCTGGCAACGCAATGGGGACATGGACACCACGAGCTCTCTGTAGTTCTGTGGAGACATCGAACAACCATGTTTCCTGAAGAGCGTCCCACAATTCCGTAATATTCGCCGGTGGAGGATTCCTGGCATTGACAGTACGTTAAACAGCATTCCAAACGTGTTCGATGGCGTTTAATTCTGGCGAACGAGGGGGTCAAGTCGGGATGACAAACTCCGTGTAATGTTCCTCCATCCACGATCGGCTGACTAACAAAAACGCGTGCGATGGCACAAACGTGTGACTAAAACGTGTGTGATGGCACAAACGTGTGACTAAACGTGTGCGATGGCACATTGCCGTGTTAAAACAGGAAGCACCCGTCAGATTGGCTGTCATGAACGGGTGCAAATTATCCGCAAGGATGGTTATGCAGCCTCCACCAGTCACAGCGCTCTGCAGATGTATGGTGGGCACTGACATGTCTCAGCTGAAAACACCCTAACCATAACAGAGCCACCTCCGGCCTGCACTGTCCCTAGTAGGCATGCGTGATCCATTGCCTCCTGGGGTTGTCTCCACACCCGGAGTCGGCCATCTGCCTGAAAAGAGTTGGTACCCCGATTCGTTGAACCAGGCTACAGATTTACTTTTGTCTTGCGTCCAATGGCAGTGTTCCCCGTCGGCTACGGAACCCCACAGAACACAAAAGAACCCCATACAGCAACCGTCACCATACTTATTGCAGTATAAGCAGCGCTATGTGTGGTCAAGCATTATCGGTTTGCAGAATGAATGTATCGCCAATTGCACTTGCCGAACAAAAGGGTCCAGGATGTCACCTCTATAACCCCGAGCGTTCAAGTAGCCACCTGGCAGCACGCAGAGGTCGGTACGTCCGCTTAAAGAGAGGCTTTCCCATACAAGAACATTACTTCCACCATACGTGTTCCTTTCACGGATATCAGAGGCATGATATCTGGCCTCTGTCTCTCTCCAGATGAAAATTCGCCGAGAATCACTGTGTAAAACATACCTCGACTCTCCCGTGAACAATAAAGATATCCATTGATTTGGACTTCAATTCATATTCATGCGTGCCGTATACAAACGCTCCATCCTGGGGCTGGAGGTTGGAAGCGGGTATATTACAGGTCGGTAGCATAGAACACTCCTTCACGTAGCTTTCTGCGTACCGTAGAACGACCACTGAGAACAACTCGATGGGCTGTAAGCAGTCGCTCGTCTGTAATTTACGGCCACTGATCCCACGGAAGAAACACCACATCCATGCCTCACCGGGATTCAAACCCGGACCCATCAAGGATGAATGATTAGAAGCCATCGCTTAGACCACTGCGCAACCGGGGAGGCCCATAGAATCTTCATATATGGTTCTTCGGGTAGCTGCAACAAGTACAGATCAAAAATGAGTCGGTGTATCAGCCCTGCTCCGGCGTACCGATAGCCGCAAATATTGATCTTGTGCGGCAGTTATTACCCTAGAAATGTCTTGGTTGTACCTGTGGGAACATGATTCTGTGGTTTGGAAGCGGTGCCATAGCCCTTTAATCACAGAACGACTTCCACTATATTGACAAATGTCTACGGACACCCCTTCAAAAGCAAATGAACGGATCCGCTGTGTTGTTAACATGCGCGGTACTGCTGCAAACGGTATGAAAACAAGCCTGAAGCTGACCGCGATCATATCGCACTGTGAGGCTCAGTGAAAATGCTGCGGCGTGAGAGAACTGACTTTAAGATAGGAAAGATTGTTGGTCTTTATAATAGTGGGTTGTCAATAAGGGAAACCGAGAGGCGTTTAAACATACACAAGTCAACTGTTTTGGATGTACTAGATAAGTGTAAGACAGATGGCACGCCTGAAGTAGCAAAACGTACTGGCAGACCAAGGAAAATCAGTGATAGAGGACGTCGAAGCCTCAGGATAGTCATTACAGTTAATCAACGGAGTGATGTACAAAACCTCGGTGTACAGATGAGTAAAAACGCAGGAATCTCGGTATGTACACGTACCATTCGCAGAGAACTTCATTCCATGGGTTATCGTGGTCGTGCGGCTGCTCATAAGCCTTTCATCTCCACTTGGAATGCTACTCGTCGTTCAGCATGGTGTAAAGAACATTTATCGTGGACCGTAGATCAATGGAAACGGATCCTATGGATTGATGACTCCAGATACACGATCCATCAATCTGATGGCCGTGTGTAGGTATGCCGGTAGCCGGGGAACGTTATTTACCACAGTGTACTGTTCTTACGGTCAAGTTTGGAGCTGGCAGTGTACTCGTGTGCAGGTGTTTTTCGTGATATGGTCCCGGCCCATCGGTTATTGTGGACAAATCTGTTCACCAGCACATCTACCTGGATATTCAGGACAATTATGCCCTACCAAGTCTGTGGCAATACTATGGAACCGAGCCTTGCTGGTACCAGCAGGAAAATGCATCGAGCCATAAAGCAAGGTCTGTTACGGCGTGGTTTGACGATAATTCCGTATCGTGTGTGGACTGGCCAGCATAGAGCCCTGATCTTAATCCCATAGGGCACTTATGGGATTAATATGAGCGCAGCAAAAGAAGTTTGGAATCAAGGTCTACTACTAAGCAACAGTTAGCGGCAGCATTATGTACTGAATGGAATTGCATACCTATCGCTCTGTTCCGAAACATTGTCGATAGCATGTCATGAAGGATCAGTGCATGCATTCAAAGATGGACCGACACCGTACTAATGTATGCTAATAAATGCTATGTTGTGTTTCTCTTCTAGGTGTCCAGTGACTTTTTCCAATATAGTATAAGTTCAGCCACCTGGCTACGTTAGCCTGTTTTTTGTTGTTGTTTTTGTTGTTTTCTGATTAGAAGTTCAACGACCACCGTGAGCAATTCAGTGGGCTGTAAGCAGTCGCCGATCACTAATTTATGGTCACTGGTTCCAGGAAAGGGAAAGAGCCAGGGCCGTAAGTCAGACAGAACATCCGATCCCAGACCCATCTTGGTCGAATGATCAGAAGCCATCCTTTAGACCACTGCGCCGCCGGGGAGGCTTGGCCTGTTTCGAATCTGCATGCAAATCTGTAGGGTAATTCTGAAGTCATTACAACACAATCTCTATCACGAAAGTCTTTCTTTAGTCTCTACAGGTGGATTAATTACTGAATGAGACAAAAACAGTTCTAGGCTGTTATTAATTTGCATAAAGTTATGCCGGCGCCTGTGACGTGCCTGCCAGCACGACGCACACGACATGAAGGCAGATAGCAGTCAGAACGAACGTCCGCGTAGCTCAATTGGTAGAGTGACTTATTCCGGAATGAGGGGACCCGGGTTCGAGCCACGGCGTGGATAAAAATGACGGAGAAATTTATTTCGCTATAATGGCGCCCGAACTTTCCGGATAACCCGGCCGTTCAAAATCTCGTAATGGTGTGATGTTCTTTCCACACCGCGAGAGAGGAAAAATAAGAGAATCCCTTCTCCAGCGCTTCAAAAAATAAAATGTGTGTGACGTTGCATTCCACACACCAGATTGACCGGGAGTTCTCAAGTGCACGTACTACAGCGGATGACTGCCTGCAACGATTCATAGTCACGGCTGACCCGTGGGCCATGCCCCTGCCCTCTTTCGGGGGGGATGTGACGTGCCTGCCAGCACGACGCACACGACATAAATGCAGATAGCAGTCAGAACGAACGTCCGCGTAGCTCAATTGGTACAGTGACGTATTCCGGAATGAGGGGACCCAGGTTCGAGCCCCGGCGTGGACTAAAGATGACGGAGAAATTTACTTCGTTATACGCCACTCATTTGCATGCTATGTTCTGATTCTGTAGTGCTTTGCCTTAACATATGCACATTTCGTGCGTATTTAACGATATAAAAGTAATTTGCCAACTTATTGGGATTTTTCATTTCGTTCCTTGATTTATTATGAAAACCAGTGTGGTAATACGTTCTGTCAATTACCTCGTCAGGGTCTTTACCTGGATTATACGTATATGTAACATTATAAACCATTCTCAATCCACCGCTGGGAAAGGTCCCCCTAGTTTTCTTCCACATCTACGTTTCGTGGTAAATGCTTTTTCTATATTACTTCGGCATGCTTTCAAATTTAATCCACCAATTCCCATGTTGTCTTATTCCATGTCCCTTCCCGTCCTTTGGTATCCATTCCAGCATATCATTTTCTCCAACTGTGGTCAGTTTTAGGGATATATCCAGCCCATTAGTACTTGAGGATCTCTACCTTTATCATGATGTCATGAACTCTTGTCATTTACCTGATCCATGAGTTTCGCTTCCTGTCTTTGCTGGTCACACAAATCATGCGTCTCTTCATGCTTCGTGTTACACGCAACCTCTGTATGTCTTTTTTAGTTATGGTTCATGTCTGTGATCTTATAAGAAAGAAACAGAAGAATACATACATACATACATACGTACACACATATCACTAAGCTGTTCTCTGAGATTCAGAGGTTATCTCCAAAAAGAAATGCTAACTACCAGATATTTTTACTTATTGTTGTCGTATTAAACTTCTCCATTTACAGCGACCTTGACATACAACTCGAGCTTCAATGATATCCATTACACGCTGTACATAAGACCTTTTATACTTCATACTCATAATCTTTTTCTCATGCAGAAACTCTTGAATCTGATCCAACCCATGTCTTCCTTGGCCTTTCTCTGCCTTTCTTTCCTGCCACTTGGGCTAAAAAGATTTTCTTAGTAATCATCTCATCACCCATTCTTTCAACATGGCCAAACTGCCGAAGCATATTGGTCACCACCTTGCTAACAACATTTTGCTTCACATCACACTACTGTAACACATCTTCATTCCTCACACAATCAGACCGTGTCTTGCTACAAACCCCCTGTAAGTAACGCATTTCTCCAGCACACAAACGACACCTATGTTTCTTCTGCGGTACCCAGGTTTCACTGCCATACATCACAGTAGGAACAATTACACTTTCATACACAGCCATGTGGGACTCTCTAGAGAACCCATCATTCCTGTGAAAATCTCCCAGAGCAGCTATGACTTTCAATGAATAATTCACTCGCCTACTAATTTCACCATCCAATTTGTTCTCTCTGTCAAACCTGCTTCCTAAATACACAGACTCACTCATCTAGTCAATCACAGTGCCGTTTATACTTACCTTACATTCAGTGCTACCAGTTCATCTCTCAAAACACCATAACTTTGGGGTTTCCCTTATTTATACTCAGTTTGAATTTCATGCAAACTTCGTACATCCGAGACAACATACTCTGCAAAACAGTTTTGCTCTCTGCCAACAGGACAGTGTCATCAGCAATCTGCACACACGGATATCACCAGGACATAAACCACTATCATCTATTTTGGCGTCACGCATGCACGCGTCCATAAATATATTAAACTTCCATGATTTCCTTGGCCTTGCTCTACCTTTCTTTACTGCCACTTGGGCTGAATAAATTCTGTTAGTAAGCATCTCATAACTCATTCTTTCAACATGTCCAAACCATCTAAGAATATTAATCTCCACCTTACTAACAACATTTTGCCTCACATCACACATCTGCAACACATTTTAATTCATCACATGACCAGAGCTTGTCTTACCAAGAACCCCCAGTAAGTAACGCATCTCCCCAAAACACAAACGACTCCTATGTCTTTTCTGCAGAACCCAGGTTTCATTGCCATTCATCAGAGTACCGACAGTTACACTTTAACATACAGCCATTCGGAACTTTCTTGAGAACTCATCATTCCTGTGAAATCCTTCTAAAGCAGCAATGACTTTTAAATAAAGTTTTCATTCGCCTACTAATTTCACCATCTGATTTGTTCAATCTGTTAAACATGCTTCGCAAATATGCAAACTCGCTTACCTGATCAACAACGGTGCCATTTAGACTAATCCTGCATTCAATACCAAGAGTTCGTTGCTCAAAAACCATAACTTTGGTTTTACCCTTATTTATACTCAGCTTGAAATTCATACAAACTCCATACATCAGGGCCAGCATACTCTGCAACTCGCTTTCGCTCTCCGCCAACAGGACTGTGTCATCAGCATATAGCAATCTACACACGGACTCTTCAAGGTTACTGTTACATCACTGTAAATTTTTTTAAGCATTCCGTACTTTTCTGATGCGGATTTTTCCGATTTGAAACAGAATTCGATATTGGTTCTTTGGTCAATTTTTTGCCCGCTGACTACGTGCACCTACACTAGGTGCCGCGAAACGCTCTCTCTGGGCCACACGCTTTTTCACAGCTCCGTAACGGTTATGGAAATAACCTCTCATTTACTTGACGGCGTCGTGCAAGTTACCGTACCTTTCAAAACCTAACATTTTACATACTTCCCCTGCAACACCCTTTCTCACAGCTCCGTGAGAGTTACTGACAACTTCGCTTATGTACTTGACTGCGTCGTGCAAGTTACCGTGGCGTTCACAACCCTACCTTTTACATACTCTCTGTGCCAAACCCTTTCACACAGCTCCGTATTAGTTACAGACATATTCGCTCATGCACTTGGCAGCGTCGCGGAAGTTACCGTACCTTTCACAACCTAAAGTTTTACATGCATCCTGTGCAACACTCTTTCTCACAGATCCGGGAGAGTTACGGACATGTTTGCTCATGTACTTGACTGCGTCATACAAGTTACCGCACCGTTCACAACCCTACCTTATACATGCTCTCTGTGTCACACCCTTTCACACAGCTCCGTATTAGTTACAAACATTTTTGCTCATGCACTTGGCAGCGTCGTGGAAGTTACCGTACCTTTCACAACCTAACTTTTTACATGCTTCCTGTACAACACCCTTTCTCACAGTTCCGTGAGAGTTACTGACATGTTCGCTCATGTACTTGACTGCGTCGTGCAAGTTACCGTGCCGTTCACAATCTTACCTTTAACATGCTCTCTGTGTCACACCCTTTCGCACAGCTCCGTATTAGTCACAGAAATTTTCGCTCATGCACTTGACAGCGTCGCTGTAAGTTACCGTACCTTTCACAGCCTAACTTTTTACATGCTTCCTGTGCAACACCGTTTCTCACAGATCCGGGAGAGTTACGGACATGTTCGCTCATGTACTTGACTGCGTCGTGCAAGTTAACGTGTCGTTCACAACTCTACCTTTTACGTGATCTCTGTGACATACCCTTTCACACAGCTCCATATTAGTTACAGACATATTCGCTCATGCACTTGACAGCTTCATGCAAGTTACCGTACCTTTCACAACCTAACTGTTTACATGCTTCCTGTGCAACACTCTTTCTCACTGCTCCGTGAGAGTTACAGACATATTTGCTCATGTACTTGGCTGCGTTGTGCAAGTTACCGCACCGTTCACAACCCTACCTTTTACATGCTCTCTGTACCACACCCTTTCACACAGCTCCATATTAGTAATAGACATATCCGCTCATGCGCTTGACAGCGTCGTTCAAGTTACAGTACCTTTCACAACCTTACCTTTTACATGCTTCCTGTACAACACTCTTTCTCACAGCTCCGCGAGAATTACGGACATGTTCGCTCACGTACTTGACTGCGTCGTGCAAGTTGCCGCACCTTTCACAACATTTGCTTTTACGCGTTACGACATCGTCCATCAACCTTTATTAACACACCTTGTGTATTAGCATGTACCAAAATGCGTATGTTTGCACACTCGAATAACTGAATAAACTTTTATATTCTTTCTTTTTTAGGTACCGCAGATCTGCTTATTGTACCGCCAATCCATTTAAGTGTACGTTTTACCATCCAGCATCGCTATGTCAACTGTATCCGAGAATTTGCCCAAGAACAAACGAAACATTTGAAGGGGTAAGCAAGCAGATGAATTTATTTTCCAGCAGGAATATTTCGTAATATTTGTCCATATGCAAACCTCATTGCTGCACAAACACTCCTTTTTCTTAAATTCCACAGAGCACAGTCCAAAACGTCAATGGTGTTATTAAGGGTATGTAAACGTTTCCGCCGTTTTAAGGAGAAAGGAGCCAGGAACAATCAGGAAAACAGTGCATATTTATTCAACGAAATATTGGCTGTCAGTATTAATGACCTTTTGCCAGTTTTCAGGTAACAAATGAATGCCCCTGTAATAGAATGTCTCGGGTTTTGAGCTGAAGAACGCAATGACGGAATTTTTCCAGAAGATGCCACACAATCAAGGTCGATTGTGTGGCATCCTCTTTGCAACAGCGATTTCAGCTCCTCGTCTGTGAGTTTCTACTGTCTACCTGCAGGTGGCTTGTCTTCCAAGCTTAGATCACCTTTCTTAAACCTGGCAAACCATTCTCGACACGTCCGCTCACTCATAACCGTTCCGCCATACGCCTGACATATTGAACCGTATGCTTCATCAGAACCTAGTATACTTAATACACTCACGGACAATGAAATTTGCGCACCAAGAAGGAAGAATCGAATTGAACTGGCATTCTATGGACGCAATGATACACATGATGGCAAAAACAGAGCTGCACGACAATTACAGAGGGATCTCTGGGGCACACAGTCCGGTCATCTTCAACAGCACGTCGCACCGCCTCGTGCGGCGATACAGGCTGCAATACGGTCAGGCATGGAGTCGAACATGCCTGACCGTATTGCAGACTGTATTGCGCTATCAGTTGGCTGTCCACTGATGGCCCTGCAGCATCGCCGTGAATTGTGGGCCTCCAAGCAAGTGCCACTAGTGGTCCGTTGCTGGCAACCAATGCAACCCCAACAGCAGGTGAAAGCAACGTGATTGCGCATGCACAGAAGCAACACTTGCTGTGTCTCTCATGGTACCAGTTAGTCGAAGACGACGCTATCGTCATCGTGTTATTTTAGTGGATGTTAAGAAAAAAATCCATATGTAAAGAGGCGAATCAATTTCCTAATGAAATTCCACGTCGACGAATATATCAGATTAAGACATGAAATACTAGATTATAGCCATGAAATTGACCCACTCCATTCCCATGAATAACAATTTATGGAATGGAGTGGGGAAATAACAAGAAAAAATTTGAAACCGCTTGAAACAAATGTCCTGGAAAAACATTAAAAAAAAGTTTGTTGAAAAAAAAAAAGAATTATACGCGTACAAAATATATTAATTATTTGAAAGAAAAAAAAAGCAATGCTATGTGGATATAATGTACTCATCCATGCATTGAATGCACAAGACTGGGAGGAATTCGCTTCTAAAAATAACGAGAAGTAAAACGAAATATCTTTCCTCTTTAAAATAAATGTAGCTTCGGACAACGGAAAGGAAAGATACAACGTTAAAAATGTAACAGAATGTGACATGAACCCGGGTATATATATTAATTCAACAATCGCCGACAAGGTCAGTACAAAACTTTGGAAAGCGACTTTAAGTTGGTACACTCCTTGAAAATAAGGAAAGTTCCCTTAAGGTTAAAAAAAAAATTATGAATTATATGAAACTGACTTTTATGAAAAATACCTTGCAATATTATAAAATGAAAGAGAACCATTCGATTATACATTCCGCACGAAACAGACAGCTTCAAGCACACGCTCGTGCGTGGCAAATTAGTCTGGTAGGTAGAGAGCTCACCTCCCACGCCGACAGACCTGGTTTGTATCCACCCAGATCCAAACGGACATTTTCCCGGTCTGTTGAGAAAATTTCCCTAGCGCGATGCTATAATTCCCAATTTTCGTAAGGGGAGGAAAAAAAGTTGTAGCTTTGGGAAACTGCGGATATCCTTCATTTTTTTTATCGCTACTACTGGGAAATTGGCGGACAAGATTCGGCAAGCCAACAGTTACGTCACGTATTTACCGGCCGCCACTACCGGCAAACTAGCGGACCACATTAGGCTAGCCATCATTTCTGGTACGTGCTTGCAGGGCCGCTGAAGTGCCACTTGTGGCAGCTACTACCTGTGTTGGATAACTGATGACCTTGTTATGGCATATGACAACTTGTAACGTACCAGGAGATGTGACGTACCTGCCAGTAGGACGCACACGACATAAAGGCAGATAGGAATCAGAATAAAACGTCCGCGTAGCTCAATTGGTAGAGCAACTTATTCCGGAATGAGGGGACCCGGGTTCGAATCCTGGCGCGGACAGAAATTACGGAGAAATTCACTTCGTTATAATGGCGCCCGAACTATCCGGATGAATCGACCGTTCAAAATCTCGCATTGGTGTGATGTTCTTTCCACACCGCGAGATAGGAAAAATAAGAGAATCCTTTCTTCAGCACTAAAAAAAAAATTAAAAATAAGGGGAGATGATGTAACATACCAGGAGATGTGACGTACCTGCCAGAAGGACGCACACGACATAAAGGCAGATAGGAATCAGAATAAAACGTCCGCGTAGCTCAATTGGTAGAGTGACTTATTGCGGATTGAGGGGATCCGGGTTCGAATCCTGGCGTGGACAGAAATGACGGAGAAATTTACTTCGTTATAAGTTTTCTAAACGATTAGCGTGATGTCTCTTCTGTTTTCTCATTTCTTCGTCTCACCTCTCTTTTACGTTTTGTGTAGTGTGTTAGTTGTTTTTTCGTCGATTTACAACTTTTAACCTTTCACTATTGTGTCCCCGCACGGGGATAACTGGTTTTCCAGTTATTTGGGGAGCGGCGCCCCCACGGCCCGAGCTGACCTTGTGACGGATCCATTTATATATTTCGTCTTGAACGATTATGTAACCGAAGGGACAGCTGTTCATCCAGCTGATGGGGGATGGCGTCCCCACGGCCCGAGCCAACATGTACTATATGTGATGATTTTCACATTTTTTATGTTTTTTTCACTTTACATGAACCCGCCTCAGTTGTAGGTTGCTGAGGTTGTGATTATGCGCCAGCTTAGGATTTTAGTTTCTCGTTTTCTTTCCTGTCTTCTCCATTTCATGTTTCTTTCTTTGTTTTTCCGAGCTGGTTAGCTAGACCTGCCAGCACGTTTGCCGTGTGCGGTGACCCGTAAGGTGGAAAAGGGGATGCTGGAGGCTGAGGTTTCTGGAGGCCTGGGTGTTGTTGTCGCCAGTTGCCAACACTCCTCTTTGCCCCCTGCTTCACCCTAAACGGGCGGCTGGGAACTAACCCACTCCTAGTCAATGAGGTCTGTGGCCGAGTGGAGCCCAGACCTCTAACGGCTTGTCGTCTCGTACGACAGGGTGAGTCTGGGGATAGGGTGGGCATGCCAAAGGGGTGTTCCCCAGGCATGGGAAAGTCTGGGTGCTCGCTGAGCGCATGTCTGCCCTATCAACTTGCTATATCCGCTTGCTATCCCTAGAGTCGTGTCCTGCGTCCACTTGGGCTTGCGGACCTCCGGCTCTCCCTCGTTGGGCTCGATTGTGGGTGGGGAAGTCGGCGGACGAATTCTAAAAACTTTTTATGGCTCAAAATGAAATTTCCCAAGAACCTAAAACCAAAAGAGGTATTGAGGAAGGCTTAGCTCCTTCCGCTAAAACGCATGTGCCCGATTGCTCGAATGCCAGATTCTTTTTTGTGCACTCATTGGACCCTTCAAAGCCTTTGAGTGCCAAAAGTCCATTTTGGATCAACAAAGCACTGCAATCCATAACAAGCTCTCCTAAGAGCGTAAAGAAGCTCCAATCTGGAGATCTTCTGGTAGAAATGTCCACTGTGGCCTACAGCTCTACACTTCTTAACACCACCACGCTGCTTGAGACTCCGGTAAAAATAACACCTCATGGATACCTAAATTCATCTCGAGGTGTTGTCTCCTCTCAGGACCTCGTTGAGTGTGCTGAGGAAGAATTACTTAAAGAACTGAGGAGTCAACACGTTACGGGTGTGCGGCGTATTCTATTCAGGCGGAATGGGCAGTCCGTCCCATCCCGGAACATCATTTTAACTTTTGATAGCCCTTCCCTGCCTACATCCATCAAGGCAGGGTATCTCCACCTCGAGGTACGCCCGTACATCCCTAACCCTTTGAGATGTTTTAGGTGCCAGTCTTATGGCCATTCTCAGCAGTCGTGCAGGAGCAATCCTAGGTGTGCACGCTGTGGTGCCACAGAACATCTTCTGCAGGAATGTGTGGCCGAGGCTGAGTTTTGTGTGAACTGCAAGGGTTCACAAGCAGCATCAGCCAAAGATTGTCCCAAGTGGAAGGAGGAGAAGGAAATCCAAAGGATCAAAACGGTGGAAAATATTTCCTATCCTGAGGCCAGAAGAAAAGTGGTTCCTGTTACATCTGATCGGCGATCATACGCTTCAGTGGTGGTTGCCAAATCTACGGTTGCCATTCAGACTGACATTCTGATCCCCCTTAAATGTCCATTGAATGTTAACGACATCATCGCAGCCGGACTGGAGGCACTCCAGTCTCGAGCTAGGGGTCTGAAAGCGCCACCCACCACTTCGCCGAAGCAGACTCTTTCCACCCCCAACAAGGGAACTCAGGCCACTTCTTCTAACAAAAAGACCAAAGCCCAGGATAAGAAAAGCATTTCTTCTCCTCCAAAATCTCAGGAAACGACTCAACGTCGTGCGCCTCCCGGTAAGACACTTGGGACAAAACATGCTCCCATCTTAGCCCCTGTTCACACGCCTCCAGATCTGGGGGAACCCCCAGCAGAGGCGATGGAGCCGGACTTCGTTTGATCATTTTCATTTTCATTTCACTTATAACCATGGCTTCAATCATTCAGTGGAACTGTCGAGGTTTTCGGACGAACTTTGATGAAGTGAAACATCTGCTTTCATTTTACTCTCCGGTGTGCCTTTGTCTACAGGAGACGAAGCTTAAACCATCAGACCTGCTTTCAGTTCGAGGCTACAGTGCATTTCGGACAGATAACACGTCTGGAAATATAGCCTGTGGGGGAGTCGCTATTCTCGTCCATCACAGGGTTCCGGTATCTTCCGTCGCGGTTTCCACAACTGTGCAGGCCGTGGCGGTTCGTATTTCTATGCCTGTACCTCTTACTGTCTGCAGTGTCTATCTGCCGCCGGACGAGAACGTGAGCGTCTCTGTACTGGAGAGATTGGTTGATCAGCTGCCTTCACCCTTTCTTCTACTGGGTGACTTCAATGCCCATCATCATTTGTGGGGTAGTGTCAGCATCAGCACGAGAGGTCGTCGCATAGAGTCTCTTCTGTCCTCGGCCTCTTTGTGCCTTTTTAACACCGGTGCTGACACGTACTTAAATGAACCGACACGATCCTTCAGTGCGATCGATTTGACCTTGGGATCACCATCAATTCTTGCTGACTGGTCGTGGACGGTGTGTAACGACCTCCACGGGAGCGACCATTTTCCGATTTTGCTCTCGCATCATGCCAACATGCCAACTTCTGCCTCCCGCCCTCCTCGTTGGAGGATGGAGCGTGCGAGATGGGAGGTCTTCACGCCGTCAGCTTTGATCTCTTCTGCAATGGTGACCCAAGAGTCAATCGACGCAGCAGTTCTTGAAGTCCCAAATTGTATTCTTCAGGCAGCTGATCTTTCTATACCAAAAACATCTACGACACTCTCCAGAAGTCCGAAACCTTGGTGGACCCCTGAATGCGCAGCGGCTAGGAGAGCTCAACATAAGGCCTGGTCTACGTTTCGGCGTTATCCAACCGATGCTAATCTCGTTACATTCAAACGAGCAAAATCCTATGCTCGGTTGGTGCGTCGACGTAGCAAGAGGGAGTCTTGGATTCAGTATGTTTCATCTCTCACTTCACGTGCCAGTTCGAAAAGTGTGTGGGACAAGATTCGTAAGATCCGGGGTAACTACTGCTCTCACCAGATCTCTATTCTCGATAGTAACGGCTGCACATATGCTGGAGTCGGGGAGATTGCTGATTGTTTGGGGGAGGCGTTTGCCTCCGTGTCGAGTGACCTGGCGTATCCTTCCTCCTTTCTGAGGATTAAATCCACTGCGGAACGCCAGAGAATCTCCTTTGCGTCTTTTCTCGACACCGGATATAACTCCCCCTTCAGCATGGTTGAACTCAGGGTGGCTCTGCATCGGTCCGGCGCTACATCGGTCGGTCCCGATGGCATCCATTATGACATGCTCCGTCATCTCTCGCAGTCGTCTCTCGAGAATCTCTTAATCTTGTATAATCGTATTTGGTCGGAGCACAGTTTCCCGGAATCTTGGCGAAAAGCTTTTGTTTCGCCTTTTCCCAAACCTGGCAAGGATCCCAAGTCTCCCTCTAGTTATCGTCCAATTGCTCTCACTAGCTGTCTGTGTAAAGTTCTTGAACGCATGGTTAACTCCCGGTTAATTCCTTTTTTAGAATATCATCAGGTTCTTTCACCATCACAAAGCGGCTTTCGCCGTCATCGTTCACCTCACGATCATCTCCTGCACCTTGAGACATCTGTGCGCGAGGCGTTCGTGCGTAGGCAGCACCTGGTATCTGTATTTTTTGATATTGAAAAAGCTTATGATCGAGCGTGGCGGCACGGTATTATCCGTGACCTCCACGCATGCGGATTGCGAGGAAATCTTCCGACATTTATTTTAAATTTTCTTCGCAATCGGGTGTTCCAGGTGCGCCTGGGTACGACGCTATCGGCAACATTCCATCAAGAACAAGGTGTTCCTCAAGGTTGCATTTTATCTGTCACATTGTTCATCCTTCGCATTAATTGTCTCCTCACAAATCTTCCTCCTGCGGTTTCGGCTACTGTCTATGTTGATGATTTGCTCATTTTCTGCTCGTCATCAAGCATGCATTTTAT
This sequence comes from Macrothele yani, assembly GCA_039090855.1. Taxonomy (NCBI): domain Eukaryota; kingdom Metazoa; phylum Arthropoda; class Arachnida; order Araneae; family Macrothelidae; genus Macrothele; species Macrothele yani. The sequence continues at coordinate 24,958,602 of CM077000.1, forward strand.
TGAAAGGCAGTTGCAGTCTGCAATTAATCAGATCTTTAAAACGGCGAATAGCAATGGTTTCGTTCTTTCTCCCGACAAGACAGCGTGTGTCCATTTCTGCCGGAGGCGCGGCCTCCATCCTGACCCAGAGCTGTTTTTAGACCGTGCAGCCATACCAGTTTTGCCGGAGACCAAGTTCCTTGGACTGACCGTCGACCGTGCGCTTACATTCCGTGCGCACGTTCGGCGGCTCAAGATTTCCTGTCTGCGGGCTCTATCTATTCTTAAGATCCTTTCGAGAGTCTCATGGGGCGCAGACAGGATGTCTTTGATTCGCATTTACCATTCCTTAATACGGTCGAAACTGGATTATGGTTGTATCGTGTGTGGCTCTGCGCGTCCTTCCGTTCTCCGGCCTTTGGACACTATTCACCATCAAGCACTGCGTCCTTGTTCGGGAGCATTTCGAACATCTCCTATTCCCAGCCTTTACGCTGACGCGAACGAACCATCGCTTGAATTACGCCGTCTGCAGCTGTCTATTCAATTCTACCTGAAACTTAGATCTCTTCCAGGCCATCCTTTATACGATGCAGTTTTTCATCCCCAGCATGCTCGTTTATTCGGGAACCGGCCCTCGTGCATTTCAACTTTCGGTCTTCGTATGGCGGCCGTAGCCCGTGATGTAGGGCTCGGCTTGTCACTTGTTGGAGAGACCAGGGGCTTTGGGGATCCGCCATGGCACCCACTTGGTGTCATGGTTGATACCACCTTTACATCTTTCGATAAATCCTCAACCCCTGCGTCAGTGTACCAGCAGCTCTTCGCTGAGCACCGTGACCTAAATTCTGACTTCCCTCCTATTTTTACTGATGGCTCCAAAATGCATGGAGTCGTTGGATCCGCGGCTGCCTGTGTAGATGACGTTTCAGTAGCGCGGATCCCAGCTGAGGCCACGGTGTTTTCAGCGGAGATGCATGCTGTGTATCTCGCTCTTCTCCATGTTCGGTCGAGTTCTCATCATCGTGCTATGGTCTATACGGATTCTTTGAGTGTCTTGCAGTCTTTGTCATCTGCAGATTGCCATGACCATCCTTTTCTCGTGAATGTGAGACAGTTACTTTGTCGTTTGCTCGGGGCCGGTTTTCAAGTTCAGTTTTGCTGGATTCCAGGACATGTTGGAATCTCGGGTAACGAGTGTGCTGATGCGGCTGCTAGATCTGCTTCCTCTTTGGTCGTCACACCCTTGCCACTGTTTCACCGGGATTTCCGCTTTCTGGTACGCGAACATATTAAGCGAACGTGGCAAGGTCTGTGGGACCAACAGGTGGAAAATAAACTGCATCGTATTAAACCTAATCTTGAAGTCTGCAAATCCTCATATCGTCGGAACCGTAGGGAGGAAGTGGTGCTTCCGCGTCTCCGCATTGGGCATTGTCGTTTCACTCACCGCTTTTTGCTGTGTGGCGACACTGCGCCGATGTGTGAGACGTGCAACTGCCGGCTCACTGTCACTCATCTTCTGTGTACCTGTGCTCTTTTTCGTGATGTACGTTTTCATTTCTTTCATTCTCATTTGTTGACCGAGGACGCTGCTACACTGCAGCGGCTCCTCAATGACCACTGTGACTCTGTTGCCGTGTTTTCATTTTTTAAAGAAATTGACTATTTTAAACGTATCTAGATTTTAGCCTTATCATCATCCTCATTTCTCAGTTTTACTGAATCAGCTAGATTTTAATCATTGTATCATGCTTTTAATACTGTTTGTTCCATTATCTTTTTTAGCCCTTCCATCGTTCTCATTTTTCAGTTTTACATGATCAGTCAGATTTTAAGCTTTTTCCCACACTTTTAATACTATTTGTTTGTCTTGTTTCTGGCGCTCTTTGGCCAACCATGGCCCTTGCGCCATAAAAATCAAACAACCAACCAACCATCACTATTGTGTTTTATGATGTCACGGTTTATACACGGTTGAGTCTCTTAATGGTGACCACCAGCTAATATCCAGAGTAACCGTCATGTGCAGCTCGGGCAGTAGCTAGACGGGCTGGGAGTGACTCAGTAAGGTACTGGAAGGCGTTCACAGGTATGTGGAGCCATACTGATTGCAGTGCATCTGACAGCTGCTGGAGGGTGCATGTTGGCGGATCCATAGAGCGATAAATACAATCGAGGAGGTCCCACAGATGCTCAGTTGTATTTAAGTCTGCGGAATTTGGGGGCCAGGGAAGTACTTTAAAGTCTGCATCGTGTTCCTCTAACCACCCTCGGACATTTCTAGCTGCGTGACACGTCGCATTATCGTGCTCGAAGATCCCATCCGCTCCAGGACAGACAATCATGTATCGCTGTACTGGGCCTGGAAGGATGGTTTCATAACGAATTCGGTGCATAGTGCCTTCCACAGGTGTGAATGGACGCAACGAATGCTTCGTAAACATTCCACAGACCATAACGTTGCCCCCCACTAGCTTGTGTTCTACCAGCAAAGGTTGAAGAGTGTTTGTTCTTCGATGTTATGGCCTTATACGACAACGACCGTCCGTTTGATGAAGCAGAAAACGTGACTCATCGGAGAAGGCAAACCTTTGCCAATCAGCGGAGGTTCAATTCCGGTACTGCCGTGCAAATGTAAGCCTTTTGTGCCGATGCACCTTCGTTAGCATAGGTGCAGTGACCATCCGTCCGCATCGAAGCCCCATAAGCAGCAGGGTTCACCGAACCGTCATTTTAGACACACTTCCGGTAGCCCCCTGGTTCATTCGGCCAGTGAGTTGCTCCACTGTAGCGTGTTGATCGGCCCTCACGCAACTTTCGAAGCCCATGTTCATCTCTCACATCAACGGCACGTGGTGCTCCGCAGTTTCCACGTCGCTTATTCGCAATGGTGCCATTTCTCCACTCGCGATACACTTTAACCACAGCAGCACGCGAACAGTTCACAAACTGCGCTTTTCAGAAATACCTCCACCCTTGGCTCGAAAGCTGATAAACATCGCTTTTTGCAAATCTGATAAATCGCTGCTTTTATCCATGACAGCAACGAGTGATATGTTCTCAGATTGCGTGCAGCACACCTTATATACCCTCCAAGCCAGCTCACGACACATGCCTTCTTTCATTGGCTATGCGCTGTTAAGGTCAAAAGTAGGAGGTGGTCGCAATAATGTGACTCGATTGTGTATTTTAACCATGTTTAGTCATTGTTACCATACCGTGTTCAATCGTTGTACCTGTGCTTTTTGTTTTCTTGTTTGTTATTCCCTCACCAGCCATGTACACCTGTCATTATTACTGCTATATCATATTTTTCTTGTGTTTCTATGTTGTTGTTTGTTTCTACTTTAATACTCTGACGTGGCGATTTTTGGCCATTTGAGGCCATTGCGCATCAATAAAACACCAAGCAGCTAACTAACCGCGTGGCGCTGTGGTGAGTAGGGATCACCAGTGGGGTACAGATGGCCTAACAACGAACTTTCGTCTAGCCGCTTGTCGTCCGCAGCTCACTGATGCCAGAGGGGAGCGGAGACTGTAGCGCATTGTTCACAGCGTACGCAGTGCCACAGTGCGACAAATCACCCGCAGTTACAACAGTGGTGATCGGGGCAATGTGTCACAGCACACAGTTCATCACAGCCTACAGCGCATGGGCCGGTGTAGCGGAAGACCCATTCTGGTCCTCATGCTCACTGCACGTCATCAGCAAGAGTGCACGAAATGGGACCAAGATTATCGAGATTGGACTGTGGATGATTGGAAGAAAGTGGACTGGTCTGACAAATCAAAATTACTGGCGCATCACGTACACGGTCGAGCGCGGATACGCCGATCACCAACGGAGGCTCTGGCTTGCCGAAGGCACTGTTGGGCGGAAACAGGCTGGCGACCGCGGTGTTATGCTGTGGACGTTGTTTTCTTGGGACAGTTTAGGCCGCATTATTCCAAAAGCACAATCCTTGGCAGTTGTCAGGTATCTGAACATCGTTGCGGACCAAGTATAACGAAGTAAATTTCTCCGTCATTTTTGGTCTACGCCGGGATTCGAACCCGAGGCCGCTTATTCCGGAACAAGTCGCTCTACCAACTGAGCTACGCAGACGTTTATTCTGATTCCTATCTGCCTTTATGTCGTGTGCGTCCTGCTGGCAGGTACCTCACATCTCCCCACCCCTGAAAGAGGGCCGGGGGCAAGGCCCACGGGTCAGCCGTGACCATGAATCGTTGCAGGCAGCCATCCACTGTAGAACGTGCACTTGAGAACTCCCAGTCAATCTGCTGTGTGGAATGCAACATCACACATTTTTATTTTTCGAAGCGCTGGAGAAGGGATTCTCTGATTTTTCCTGTCTCGCGGTGTGGAAATAACATCACACCAATGCGAGATTTTGAACGGCCGGGTCATCCGGATAGTTCGGACGCCATTATAACGAAGTATATTTCTCCGTCATTTTTGGTCTACGCCGGGATTCGAACCCGAGGCTGCTTATTCCGGAACAAGTCGCTCTACCAACTGAGCTACGCAGACGTTTATTCTGATTCCTATCTGCCTTTATGTCGTGTGCGTCCTGCTGGCAGGTACGTCACACAAGTTCGTCCATTCATGACGACTGTGTTCCTTGCTGGTGATGGCCATTACCAACAGGATGATGCACCATTTAACAGTCGTGAAAGAGTATTCCGAGGAACATGTTCTTGACTTTCTTTTAATGTCGTGGCCTCCAAATTTACCTGACATGAACCCAATCGAACATTTGTGGTTCGTCTTGTAAAAGCAGGTTCCCGCTAAATCACCACTACCACGAAATGTATGGGAACTGGAGGACCTGCTGTTGATAGGTGGCGATAGGCATCCAGATACCCAAGGATACCTATCTCCAGCTCATCGAATTGATGTCTCCCCGAGTTGCTGCTGTTTTGCGGGCTAAAGTGGGGGTCGGGTCTTACAGCTTATTATGTAATCGTTCATGGGTGTACATGCCTCATTACCTGACCGTTACCTTTTTCCTTCTTTCAGCTGCCATTCATTTTTGCCTATACGGACAACTATCCCGATTGGGAAACAACGTTTAGATTCTCTCACACCTCAAACATGATTAGTGGGTGCGAAAAAACAATTGAGGGTGAGAACGTCCAGTGTGAGTAAGTATATATCATTTTGTTTTCTTTTTTCGCAATGAATATTGTGTGGGAGAATTATGAATTTTTTAGCTGAATAAGCTGGTCTAAATTGTTAAGGCGTAGCTTTCGTTAAACCAAGATAGCTTCAATGCTGAAGGTAGCTGCCAATTTTTATTTATCATAGAATTTCAAATTACGCATTGAAATATAACTACCAGGGAGAGTAATAAAACAGTATTTACCAAGAAAATCAAAGTCTTTATAAATTTGCATTTGCACGTCGATCTTCAACAAGATGTCGCCAAACAAAATGGAATTATCCTCTGTGCTCTTTAACTAATTAGGCGGCTAATATATCTGAACCAAATAGTGGAAAAACCTTTCTGCGGCCCTCTAACAGAAATATTGATATAGAGGTTAGGGTTTTCGAGAAAGACTGCAACACATTTCCTTCCTTTCTAGCGTCTCAGCAGCACCCTGAATAATCCAGGAATTGGTGATAAGTGCCCCTTGTAGATTTTTAGGCCCTGTTCCAGGACACTAGGTATCATAGGGTAGGCCTAGTACCATATAATGCCTCTGGGTCGAAACAAGTGACTGAAACTATGTTTCTTTTCCTAGGTTCGTCACCATTGTTATAGCCCTTTTAGCAGGTAATCAGTGAGAAAAGGATTAGTGTCAATCATTACCCTAAATGACAACTTTGAATAACAAAGCTAAGGGGAAAGACTCAAGGCATGATGGGGAAGGGCTAGTTCCCTGTTATGGACATTATGCCACTGGGTAGAAATAAGTGACACAGATATCTCTCTGCTTTCTAAGGTTCGTCGCCATTGTTATAGCCCTTTTATCAGCTAGTTAGTTAGGAAGGATAAGATACTAAGGGAAAAGACCCAAGACGTGACAGGGAAGGGCTAGTCTCCCTAGCAAGGACATCATGTCATCGGGTAGAAACAAGTGATGCAAGCATCTCTCTCCATTCTTAGATTCGTCGCCATTGTTATAACCCTTTTAGAAAGTAATCAGTCAGAAAGGATTAGTGAGGCGTCGGTTTAGATTAAAACCGACGCCCCACCATCAGAGAAATTACAGCAGGGACTGGTCTGTCGTTTTGTTGGTTGATTCTATGTAATCCGTCAAAAAAGGACCGCGGGTGGCCTAGTGGGCCACGTTCGTGACTGCCACGGAAAGGACTTCAAGTTCGATCCACTAAACATCCGTCGTGCTGTGACGTACCTGCCAGCAGGACGCACATGACATAAAGGCAGATAGGATTCAGAACAAATGTCTGCGTAGCTCAGTTGGTAGAGCGACTTGTTCCGGAATAAGCGGCCTCGGGTTCGAATCCCGGCGTAGACCAAAAATGACCGAGAAATATACTTCGTTATAATGGCGCCCGAACTACCAGGATGACCCGACCTTTCAAAATCTCGCATTGGTGTGATGTTATTTCCACACCGCGAGATAGGAAAAATCAGAGAATCCCTTCTCCAGTGCTTCGAAAAATAAATGTGTGTGACGTTGCATTCCACACACCAGATTGACGGGGAGTTCTCAAGTGCACGTTCTTCAGTGGTTGTCTGCCTGCAACGATTCATGGTCACGGCTGACCCGTGGGCCATGCCCCCGGCCCTCTTTCGGCGGGGGGAGATGTGACGTACCTGCCAGCAGGACGCACATGACATAAAGGCAGATAGGATTCAGAACAAATGTCTGCGTAGCTCAGTTGGTAGAGCGACTTGTTCCGGAATAAGCGGCCTCGGGTTCGAATCCCGGCGTAGACCAAAAATGACCGAGAAATATACTTCGTTATAATGGCGCCCGAACTACCAGGATGACCCGACCTTTCAAAATCTCGCATTGGTGTGATGTTATTTCCACACCGCGAGATAGGAAAAATCAGAGAATCCCTTCTCCAGTGCTTCGAAAAATAAATGTGTGTGACGTTGCATTCCACACACCAGATTGACGGGGAGTTCTCAAGTGCACGTTCTTCAGTGGTTGTCTGCCTGCAACGATTCATGGTCACGGCTGACCCGTGGGCCATGCCCCCGGCCCTCTTTCGGCGGGGGGGAGATGTGACGTACCTGCCAGCAGGACGCACATGACATAAAGGCAGATAGGATTCAGAACAAATGTCTGCGTAGCTCAGTTGGTAGAGCGACTTGTTCCGGAATAAGCGGCCTCGGGTTCGAATCCCGGCGTAGACCAAAAATGACGGAGAAATTTACTTCGTTATAGTGCGTCGTATGTGCACGTTAAGCCGTCGTACCCCGGGTACTGATCCCCCCGGTAATAAATAAGGGCGTCTTCCTCCCGCCTTTCTACTTCGCTTCCGTGTCACTTTTCTATCGGGCACTCTAGCCCAAATCTCCTAGCTTCCTATTTCTAAGGGTTGTTTAAGACTTGGGGTCAGACACTCCCTTCCTAAAATACTCTGCATATGATCTGATCTGAATCCGTCAGAAAGGATTAGTGATGCGTCGGTTTATCGGAGAAATTGCAGCAGCGACTGGTCTGTCATTCTGTTGGTTCTATTGAAGCCATCCTCACTGTAATACGTTTGTTTATCCATTGTTAATGACACGTGTGTATTTTTTATGAGCCAGTTCTGCTGTCTTGCCAATATGGTGTGTTTTTGCTCGTGTGCGTACCTGTGAGTTCGAGAGTTAATGATGCAAACACTGACTAAGCACATACCTCATATTTTGTACATAGCTCTCTAAAGCGAACTTAGAGGGTCATGACAATTCTTTCATAAAGCATAATTATGGAAAAAGAAATGAAGGCCGCAGAGATACCCGGAGAACTCCCCTGGGCAGCAATACTAGGGGTGTTCAAATGAAAACGTACGAAACGACACTGTGGGTATAAATGAAGACTTTATTCAAAGTATACACCATAGGCCGTAGCACAACGATCCCATTGATGAACGAGCCGAAGGATTCCTTGTTCCCAGAATTCCTGTGGCCGTGACGAGACCCAGTCCTGCACAGCGTCCTTGAGTTCGTCGTCCGAGTGAAAGCGCTTCCCTTTCAGATGTTTTTTCAGGGGACCAAACACATGGAAATCGCAGGGCGACATGTCCGGACTGTAGGGCGGATGGTCAAGCTGCTCCCACTGGAACTTGGCCAGTTCCGCGTGTGTGACCCTGGAGACTGTAACGTACCAGGAGATGTGACGTACCTGCCAGCAGGACGCACACGACATAAAGGCAGATAGGAATCAGAATAAAACGTCCGCGTAGCTCAATTGGTAGAGCAACTTATTCCGGAATGAGTGGACCCGGGTTCGAACCCCGGCGCGGATAAAAATGACGGAGAAATTCACTTCGTTATAATGGCGCCCGAACTATCCGGATGACCTGACCGTTCAAAATCTCGCATTGGTGTGATGTTATTTCCACACCGCGAGATAGGAAAAATATGAGCAGCACTTCGAAAGAAAAAAAAAAAGAAAAATAAGGGGGAGATGATGTAACGTACCAGGAGATGTGACGTACCTGCCAGAAGGACGCACACGACATAAAGGCAGATAGGAATCAGAATAAAATGTCCGCGTAGCTTAATTGGTAGAGCAACTTATTCCGGAATGAGTGGACCCGGGTTCGAACCCCGGCGCGGATAAAAATGACGGAGAAATTCACTTCGTTATAAGACGTGTGGACGCGCGTTATCATGGAGCAGAACCACACCCGCCGTGAGCAGCCCCGGTCTTTTGTTCTTGATGGACCTGCGTAGGCTTCGGAGTGTCTCACAGTACACATCGGAGTTAATGGTTCATCCGTGCTGGAGGAATTCAACAAGTAGTCAATTGGACGGCGCTCTTTATAAGAGCCTCTGCTCTCTCCTGCGCATGCGGGCGCCCGCGCATGCTCCGATCCACGCCGGCGACTCCAATCGCATCCCTAGATGTGTCGCTACGTTCTCCCATAGCGGCATAGGCAAATATGTTAACGGTTACGTTCTTATGACGTTTCGTACCTTTTTCATTTGAACACCCCTAGTATTTTGGGTAGGTAGATCTTATATTTACTCCAGAAAAAAAATTATAGAAGTTATGTACTGGTATTTCAGTATTCTTGTAGACGAAGGCCAAGTTACTGTATAAGAAAACGGCAAAGTTTGTTAACCACTTTGACAGCAATAATTTAAAAAAAAATCCTACGTAGCGAATGCTCTACTGAGCCAAAGAATGTTTTTGATACCTCGCTTCCCGTTTCTCGACTTTCAAATTTAAGTCCCTCCCCTTTGGACTGTTATCCTCTACCTCAGTCCGCTTTTGTGAGTTGTAGTTGAATAATGAATATAATCTAATCAAATATGCTATCAATAATCAGGAATAGAAACTGAAAATTCATTGTGTACGTTAATGCATTAAGGCTCACGCACGATAAATTTTTTTTGGGTTTCTGCTTTTATATGTGATGGCGTTTTTTCTTTTATGTTGTTTCCTAACGAAATCTGCATGTAATTTACTACTTTTCAGGCGTTACCGTTACACTAATCTTGAACTGTAGTTCCGAAACTCTACTTCAGCTAAGCAAAAATATTTCTTTTTTTGAATTTGAAAGGAAATAAATAAAAGTAAATTTTCTCAACTTTTTTAGTTTCTCGCACTGAAATTCTTGCAATTCTGGATATTTTCAGTTTTTTCAAAAGACGTTTTTCGGAATTCTTTTATTAATGTAGGTATATCTTGAAAAAGTAATTAAGTTTTGGTGCATTTGGGTTTCCGTTTTCACTGAAAGCGATGAAACTTAGAAATTCATCTATCGCAAAAAAAAAAATCATTAGAATGGAGCCATCTATAGCAATATTACAAATAATATCACGGAATATTACTACGCAATATTGCTGTTACAAATTCATATATCGCAATAAAATTCATGAAAATGGAATAGAGCGTTCGACAGTTTCTCTTAGAGAACGTACATTGTCTGCTGCTTCTCAGCCCCGGAAGTAATTTTGTTTTTTACGCTTTCCAACCATAGCTTGAAGAAGCATATATGCTCCAGCTTTGTCCGTCCGTCCGCACGATAACTCACGTAAAAATGGTTCGATTTCGATGAAATTTTAGTATGTGGTAGGACACCACCTGGGGACAAACCCTATTGAAAATGGGCGAAATGGGATCAAAGGCCAGGACATAGCAGTGGGATCCATTCCATTGCCCTTATGCGTCATAACTTGCGTGAAAACGGTTCGATTTCGATCAAAGTCTAGTGTGTGGTAGGGAACTGCCTGGGAACGAACCTTATTGAAAATGGGCGAAATGGAGTCAAACTCCAGGACATAGCAGCAGGATCCATTCCATTGCCCTTATGCGTCAAAACTTTCGTAAAAATGGTTCGATTTCGATGAAAGTCTAGTATGTGGTAGGGAACTGCCTGGGAACGAACCTTATTGAAAACCGGCGAAATGGGATCAAAGGCCAGGACATAGCAGTGGAATCCATTCCATTGCCCTTATGCGTCATAACTTGCGTAAAAATGGTTCGATTTCGATCAAAGTCTAGTGTGTGGTAGGGAACTGCCTGGGAACGAACCTTATTGAAAATGGGCGAAATGGAGTCAAAGTCCAGGACATAGCACCAGGATCCATTCAATTGCCCTTATGCGTCATAACTTGCGTAAAAATGGTTCGATTTCGATGAAAGTTTAGTATGTGGTAGGGAACTGCTTGGGGACGAACCTTATTGAAAATGATTGAAGTGGGGTCAAAGATAAGGATATAGGAGCGTGAAAGCGGGTAATGTGGTCGGATAAATCCACATTCACACTATTCCCCATCGCAGGACGTGTTGACGTGTAGAGAACACCGTCAGAAGTGTACAACCCATTCTGTCGTCTTTCAAAAGTGCAGCATGGTGGTAGTTCTGTCATGTTCTGGGCGGTCATATCATGGTTTTCAGTCGGTCCCGTGATCACCATGAAAAGACGGATGATTTGCAGATCATATGAAACCATTTTGGCCGACAAATTCCGTCTAATGGCTGAGGCATTGTTTCCTGCAGGGGATACCATCTATCAAGATAATTACTCCCCAATTCACAGAACTCGGAATGTCCAATTATGGTTTCAGGAACATGAGGACGAACTTTCACACCTTCCTTGGCATCCGCAATCCACCAGACTTAAACATAATTGAGCCAGCGTGGTCTGTGTGGGAAAATAGAGTAAGATCCCGTTATACTCCTCTTGCATCTGTCAAGGACCTGCAGGAGTTTCTGCATGAAGAATATTCCACTAAGCACCATCTAGGATTTGTATGCTTCCATTCCGAGGAGGATTCAGGCGGTTTGGAATGGCAAGTTAGTTCCACACTCTACTTGGTAGGTAAAACCTTCTTATCCTAGCTGTTCATTTTATTATGTCCAACCCCTGTATATGTATTTTTACGGGATGCTTTTGAGTAGGGCTTTTCAGCCATTGTTTCGAATTTGACATTACGCCCGCTATTTTCAAATAGAAATTTGATATTCCTGTTTACAGCGTTACTGTTTCAAAGAGATGTATGTATCCTTACACCGCAGTTTCCGGCAGGTTTGTTTACGTTTCAGACTGCGGCTTTCCGTGTGCTACTATCCGCTAAAAATACACTCACGGACAATGAAATTTGCGCAACTAGAAGAAAACATACTGCAACCGCGAAACTTTACAAGTAGCTAGAGTGCCTGCTGGTATGCAAATGATCCACGTTTGGTGCGAGCGCGCATGACCGGGTACCCTGTGGTTGCGCTGCAAGCACGAACAGCCAGAATTATAAACCGCCGTGTAGTCGAGTCCTCATGAAAGCGAAAAGCACCTACCGACAAAAGCAAGAGTACAGAGGTACAAGAATGCCGGATAGACGCCAGAGACGTCGATTCACGCAACTTACGGACTTTGAGAGAGGCCTGATCATTTGGCTGAAAACCGTAGGGTGGTCGGCGCGCCGTATAGCCCACTACGTGGATCGTTCTGACCATACCGTCCGGCTGTGGTGGGAGCATTGGACACGTGACGGCACTGCCACACCGCGGAACGGCTCCGGACGGACCAGGAGGACCATCGGTAGAAAGGATCGACGGATCGTGCGCCAGGAACGAACGGATTCCACGGAGACCTGATCAACTATACAGGCAGATGTAGCGGCTGCTGTGTGCCCACAAACAATCTCCCAATGCCTCGTGGAAGTGAATCTCGAACCCAGCGCCCCTTACGTGTGCTGCCATTAACACTGAAGCATTCCGGGCACCGTTTGCCGTGTTGCCACGCCACAGCAACGTGGAACGCCACAGACTGGGGATGTGTGGTACTTAGCGATGTGTGCCGCTTCGTTTTGGGGACAGATGATCATCTTGTCCGGGTGTGGAGGTCCCCGGGTCAACGGCACTATACCAACCTCGCTATTGAGCGCCACACCTCCCCACTGCAGGCGCTGTGATCTGGGGAGCCATAACCTACGATAGCCGATCAGATCTAGTAGTGGTTGATCATTGACGGGCCAGCGGTATGTGGATGAGGTTCTACGGCCCCATGTGCTCCCATTCCTGGCCGGGATTTCAGGTGCGCTACACCAGCACGATAATGCCCGCCGACACACGGCTCGAGTTTTCCAGGACGTCTTACGTCATGTCCAGACACATCCATAGGCTCCCGAGACATGTCCCCTATCGAGCATGTGTGGGACATACACTATTGTTTGTAATAATCGCAACACCAATAAAGAATCGCTCTAGTCAAATGAAATTTCTATCATAGATTCTTCATATTACAGGAGATAATTCGTTACATTTGTAGAGATGTACAAGATATTTCGCTTTAACATTCAGTATCGTGTGAAACCCTCTCAAGAAATAATAGCAGCTTCTACACTTCGTGGATTTCAATGCAAGAGGTTTTAGATATCGTCCTGTTTCTACGTGAGACCAGTGTTAATTTGTAGTGAGTGGCGGAGGCACTCGACGAGTCAGCTCGCTTAGTTACCATCTGCCAGACATGTTCTGTCGGAGACATATTCGGCGACCGTGAAGGCCAGGGAAGAAGCGCCATCTACCGTGCATGGAAGTTTGCTTTTACATTGTTGACCACATGAATCCGAGCATTTTCCTGCTGGAATATAGTGTCAGGACAACTCTGAAGAAAGGTATCACCACTGCCTCTAAAACAACCCTTATGTGTCGCTGACTGCTGAGGGTTCCCTCAATTTGTATCAGACAAGGTCGCGAATTAGTCCCAATGACGCCCTAAACCATCCAAATGGTGCTCCAAACAAGTGGGGCCAGTACGAGGCGGTATAATGCACGCTGCAGGGTGCCGTTCACCATGATACCTTCTGACACGTATGGAACCACTATGGGGCATCAAGTTGAATGTTGACTTGTATGAAACCACTATGGTGCATCAAGTTGAATGGCCCAATGGCGCCCTAAACCATGCAAATTGTGCCCCAAGCACGTGGGGTCAGTACGACGCGGTAGAATGCACGCTGCAGAGTGCCGTTTACCATGAAAACGTCTGACACGTATGGAACCACTATGGTGCATCAAAATGTTGACTTGTCAGAAAACACGACCTGTTGCCAATCAGCGCGCCAATGTCTGCATTCCTGATCCCACTGAAGCCTGAGGCGTCTGTGGTTGAGGATCAAAGGAATGCGAAGCACTGGGTAGCTAGAGACCATCTTTCTGTTAAGCAGACGTCGTCTAACTTCGCTGCAGGATAAAATCTGACCTATGCTGGTGCTCCACTGCTGCGCTAACCCCGTGGATATCGGCGTGTGAGCGGTCACTGGCATGTAGTAAAGGTAGATGTCTTTCGTCCCGTAAAGTCGTGCGATTTTGCGGTCCATTTCCGGATTTCTGGGCGTCCTAGCCTCATCCGTCCACTTACCGCACGTTCGTAGCATTGTACTGGCATTTTGTCCTGTGCGAGTGGCAATTTTGAGTTGGAAAATCCAACTTCTCTCACCCCAACAATCCTTCATAACTCAAAGTCGGTCAGGTATTGTAATGCAACCTCCTTTGGCGGCGCGGCATAGTGAGACACAAGAAGCACCCTTTTGGCTCAATGTCGGCTCTTTACTGATCGCAATATCTCTTTTGAGCCAGCTCTTTATGCCCAATGGCACGAGACTGTTTATACGGTGCTGCTCTGAGACGGAAGGTGCATTTTCACTGATACTCCCAACCGTTTTCTCACTATATTCATCCCAATCATTTTCACTACATTCATCCCAATCATCATTTACACTACATTTATTACAACCATTTTCCCTACATTCATCGCAACCATTTTCACTACATTCATCCCAATCATTTTCACTACATTCATCCCAATAATTTTCACTGCATTCATCCCAATAATTTTCACTACATTCATCCCAATCATTTTCACTACATTCATCCCAATCAATTTCACTACATTCATCCCAATCATTTTCGCTACATTCATTCCAACCATTTTCACTACATTCATCCCAATCATTTTCACTACATTCATCCCAATCAATTTCGCTACATTCATCCCAACCGTTTTCACTACATTTTACCCAATCTTTTTCACTACATTCATCCCAATAATTTTCACTGCATTCATTCCAACCATTTTCACTACATTCATCCCAACATTTTCACTACATTCATCCCAATCATTTTCACTACATTCATCCCAATCATTTTCACAACATTTTCCCCAATCTTTTTCACTACATTAATCCCAATCATTTTCACTACATTCATCCCAATCAATTTCGCTACATTGATCCCAACCGTTTTCACTACATTTTACCCAATCTTTTTCACTACATTCATCCCAACATTTTCACTACACTCATCCCAATCATTTTCACTACATTCATCCCAATCATTTTCACTACATTCATCCCAACCATTTTCACAACATTTTCCCCAATCTTTTTCACTACATTCATCTCAATCATTTTCACCGCATTCATCCCAACCATTTTCACTACATTCATCCCAATCATTTTCACTACATTCATCCCAATCATTTTCACTTCATTCATCCCAATCATTTTCACTAAATTCATCCTAACCATTTTCACTACATTCATCCCAATCATTTCCACTACATTCATCCCAATCAATTTCACTACATTCATCCCAACCATTTTAACTACATTTTCCCCAATCTTTTTCACTACATTCATCCCAATCATTTTCACTGCATTCATCCCAACCATTTTCACTACATTCATCCCAATCATTTTCACTACATTCATCCCAATCATTTTCACTAAATTCATCCCAACCATTTTCACTACATTCATCCCAATCATTTTCACTGCATTCATCCCAATCATTTTCACTACATTCATCCCAACCATTTTCACGTACATATCCTGTAACTATCGAACTAGTACCAGACGTCCATCATGGTGCTGCAATTTTCGCAAACAGTGTATTTCGGTTTAATGTTTCCGTGCGATATATCTTAATTAAAATTTCAAGAAAACTCTGACCCAAAAGCTGAGGTATTTTTTGTTTAACCCAAGCACGCTGGGTACGTTTGCGAGTAATAATATACAGTATATTAAAATCGTATCATAAATACGATAAAAATATAAAATGGTAACAAATACTCTGGTGTCCAAAATTAAAATTCGGAAGGCAATAGCGGGCAAATAATGTAAAAAGTTCAATGAAATGTTACGATGTTCACAGGACATATGCAAATGAACACGAGCAACAAATGCCCTCAGTGAAACATGCATGCCAGTCAGAAAAATGTTGTTTATTGTGAAAAGTGAATTACACACTTACTGTGGTGTGCCCAACTACTGCAAAAACCGTGAATTTTTAAGTTTAACTCTTTTTTTTAACCAGCTAATTTTCATAATTATTTCACCGTTTATATCCCATTCGATGCGAAATTTAATGGAGATTTCGAAAATGTCTTAGTTTTTCCTGTAGTTACTTCTGTTCTAAAGATACGTTACAAAATCATGACCAAGTGGAAATTATAATGAAAAGGATCATTTATCCAGTAAATCATTTTTGCAATTCATCAGGAATGAAATAACATTTAAATGCAGAAATATAATGAACTAAAATTATAAAATGTTGCTAATACTTTGTTGCCCAGTATTTAGCTTTAATCACAGCTTTGCATCTTGACGGCACGCTGTGAACAAAGTTTTGTAAAAGATTGGGTTGAACAATACGATTTCAAATTTGAATTACATCTTCCATGACTTGAATTTTGGTTGTTGGCTTATTTCTTTTTGATAGTTCATACAACACTTTGAACTGCAAATTTTCTTTCGGGTCTAAGTACGGTGACTGTGGTGGCCAATCAAGTTGCTGGGCATTTTTTTCCTGAAATCACTTTTTCACTATTTCAGCATGATGATAGGGAGCATTCTCATCCTAAAAAAATTGTCGTCATAAAGTCCTCTAGATGATGGTAGCATCTTGTATTCCAATATCCAGATGTATTTTCGGGCATTTGCGTACTTACCGTAGATAATATGGAGATTTCCAACGCCATGGGCACACATGTAGCTCCAAATCATGACCTTCACCGGATGCTTAACCGTAGTCACTAAGCAACTAGGATGGAATTCTTCATGCTTGAATCTCCTTACATAGAAACTACTCTGATTCCGATTAAGGCAAAATTCTTATTCATCACTGAAATTGCTTGGTTGTCTATGAGACATACTGTTTTGCCTACTGAAGTCTACGCTGTCTTTGATTTGCATTTAACAGTGGTTTACGCCTGCCTTTGCAGCCACGTAATTCATAGTGAAATAGCCCCCTCCTAGCAGTAGATGTACTAACAGTAACATGAGTCATTTCAGACCACCTTTCAAGCAATTCAGGTGAACTGAGCCTCCTGTCTACCAAGCTAGCTTTCTGAGTACTCTGACCTGCCTGGATTTAGTGGATCTGGGCCTTCCACCGTAACGCATATTTTTAATATGATCAGTGCCTTTTACTTTCTTCAGTAGCCTAATAACTGTAGATTGATTACATCCTTCTCTTTCAGCGATTTGCCTTGAGGAATATCCATCTTCATGTAGAACAACTGTTTTTACAATGTCTACTGTCGACAATTCCATAGTTTTAACCATTATTGAGAATGTACCCAAATTATACCCTAATAACAACAAGAAGTGACAACTGCAATGCTCCTATATCTCTGCGTCAACCCTTATAAAGGATGGAGTAGGATTAGGAAAGCATTAAGAAGCAGCCAATCGGGTGGAAGAATGTCTATGATTGGCTGTAACCACTGATAAGCAGCTAACAAGAATTTAAGTGTTTTTGTCAAACCTTATACTTTATGCCATATCTTGAGAACAGAAGTAGCTACAGGAAAAACTACTACATTTTTGAAATGTCCAGCGCAGTGCTATAATTCACAAGTTTCCTAAGGGTAGAAAAAAAAGTTGTAGCTTTGGGAAACTTCGGATATCCTTAATTTTTCTTTTTTATGCCTACTACTGGGAAATTGGCGGACAAGATTCGGCAAGCCACCAGTTACGTCACGTGGTTGCTGGCTGGCACTACCGGGAAACTAGCGGACCACATTAGGCTAGCCATAATTTCTGGCACATGCTTGCAGGGCCGCTGAAGGGCCACTTATGGCTGCTACTGCCTGTGATGGACAACTGATGGCCCTGTTGTGGCATATGACAACTGATGGGGTGCCAAATGTTGTCCACTTGTTGGCCTGAACTGCTGGCCCTTCTGTTGGCCACCCGGGCATTTTATTGACGGTTCGGCAGCAGCAACATAGTGCTAGGCCACTTCTGACAGTGCTGACTGCCAGCAATGGACCAGTGCTGGCCCAGCAAGACTGTTTTTGCTGGGATATAAAGGACGAAATAACTATGAAAATTAGATAGTTGAAACAAGAGTTAAACTTAAACATTCACAGGTTTCTTCAGGTGATGCAATACTGTTACACACCACTGTAAACTAAACGGGAAACGGCAGTGGAATTTCTCGTTGACAGCGAGTGTAAGCAGCATTCGGGTGATTGAAAAAGCTTTCCTTATGTATCATACACATGCATCCGACTGGAAGTAATTCGGTTTCAAGCCCAGGTTGCCAGCGTCTTGAATATCAACCACAGAGTGGTTTCACGGTTATGGGAGTAACTCAAAAACACTGCTGGGGTGTCACGAAGTCCTGGCCAAGGTTGTCCAAGGCTTACGACACCTCGTGTGGATCGCTATGTCTTTTTACCCGCACTGCGTCATTTGGTCCTACACAACCAGGCAAATGTCTTCGGAGCTCTCTGTTGCAACTGGAACTGCGGTTTCAAGGTAAACGATATATCGAAAGCTTAAGGCTGTCTTTGAATTAGTGTTAGGGTTCATCTTCTGTGGTAGATGGCGTAAAAAATCACTCCTTGGGCGTGGCTTTTATGTCTTGAGTGACTCTCCCAGAAGTTAGCGTCAGCGAATCATTGGAGACCTCACCATATTCAGAACCGAAGCGGTCTCTCCTTGGCTCCACAATGAAAAGACGAAATGCCAGCTGTTATGTTTTAACCAAGGACGTTATTTGGGGGGTTGGGGTGGAGCTCAGTAAGTAGGCAGAGTTTCCATAGCTTAAATTCAGGGGTTCTCTTCTAATGTACACATTTTCTCGTCAAAAAATGAGCGCACAGCAGGATACAAGATGATCAATAGGAGACAAAATTCCAATCTCACTTTTGCCTCAATTAATTGATTTCTATTTGGCTCAGATAATTAGGAAAATCAGGCAAAAATAAGAGACTTCGTGGCTTTCTGACTGAAATACTGCTATGCTAACTTATCGCGCCATCTAGCGCCAAATTGGAATATTTTCAAGTCAGAGAAATTAAATTAAAAGACAAATTCTAACAATTTTTTCAGAATAATAACTTTGACATATATTAGCTATGGTACGTTGATATTTGTGCTCAAATTTTCAAATACTACAAAGCAATAGCTTTCGAGAAAATGTGTACCAAAGAATTTACATTGCGGATATAGGGTAGAAGATGAATCCTAACACTAATTTAATAACAGCCTGGCTGTTTACACCAGGAGACCCATGGTTTGTATCTCGCTAACCACATCTCACAAGAGAACTCACTTGAGCTGGTGCAAGGAACATCGTTCCTGGAGCACAGACGAATGAGTCGGAGTTCTTTTCGTAGACGAGTCGAAATTCATTTTACAAACAGGGTTCTCGGCGGCAGTTAATCTAGAGGAAGCAGCGAACCCGTAATGGTCCTGCAAACGTTCGCGAAAGAGACTCCTTCGGAAAATGTGGTGTGCTCGTGTTGGGTTGCATTATGTTCAAAGGTCGCGCATCACTCCACGTGTTCGCAGGAGACAATGTGAGTGCTAAGCTCCATAGGGGGATACTAGATCATTATGCCAAACATTTTTTGGAAATTGTTGGTTCCGAGTTCCTTTTAAGAAATGATAATGTTCGCATGCACATTGCTCAGCTTGTCACTGATTTCCTGCAGAGCGAGTATATTCAAGTTACAGACCGTGCAGCCAAGTCTCCGGAGCTGAACCCAATAGAGCAGTGGTTTTTAATTAGCTTTCACCAGGTCCCACGTTTTTTTTTCATTTTATGGAACCGGGCCAGAAGGTGTGGACACTTAATTTCGTAAGTTACATATCATGCTGATGCTCATATAGACATTATTTTTATTTTAAGATTTATACACTGAGTGGCCACTTTATTATGACCACCCCTCAGTACTTCGTTGGGCCACCTTTTGTCTTTAATACTGCGTCGATTCTTCGTGGCATGGACTCCACGAGATGTTGACAGGTGGTTTGTGGAATCTGAGACCAAGCTTCATGAATAGCACTTTCCACGAGTGTGAGATTGCAGGGTTGTGGATCCAGCTGTCTGTTGGCTCGTTCAACTTCATCCCACAAATTCTAAATGGGGTTGAGATATAGAGATTGTGGGGGCCACCCAAGCAAAGTAAACTCACCTGCATGTTCCTTAAATTAATCTTGTACCATAGAATCACCATGGCAGTACCCATTATCTTGTTGAGAGTAGTCATCGCCATTGGGATAAACCTTCCGTATGACAGGATGCACTTGGTCCGCAACGTTGTTTAGATATGATGTGCCAGTCAGACGATGATCAACGCAAATTAAAGGGCCCAAAGCATGCCAGGAAAACATTCCCCAAACCATAGCGTTGCATCCACCAGCTTGAAGGGTTGTAGCAATGCTTTTGGGGTCCATGCAATCGTGCTGTTGCCGCCAAATTCTCACTCGGCCATCGGGATGGTGCAACTGAAAACGTGATTCATCGGACCACATAATTTGTTTCCAATTATCGACTGTCCAATCCTTGTGCTCCAGTGCGAACTGGAGACGTTTTCACTTGCAGACAGCAAAGGTGTTCAAACAGGCCTTCGGCTGCCATATCCCACCCGATGCAGTGTACGGCGAATAGTGAGTGCAGATATCGTTTGAGGGGATCCTTGATTAAGATGGTCTGTAATTTGCTGCACTGTTTCCCTTCCGTTGTCTGTTACCAGTCTGGACACTCTCCGTTCCGCCCGAGAAGTCACTAGTCGATGACAACCACGCGTTCCACGTAGAAACCCAGTTTTTTGGCTGACAGTCCAGTCTTTAAACTGTTTAACAACAGCTGCTCTGGAACATTTCACGAATGCGGCGGTTTTGGTGATACGCGCTCCATGGCTCCGAGCTCCTAGAATCATCCCACGTTGAAAGTCCGTCAAATTGCATTTTTTTACCCATCTCGTCTCCCAAAAATCACTTCTATTACTGTCGCAAGCATTAAGCTTTCCCTTTTTATACTAGCCTCGCCCTCTGGCGGCAACAGCCATAGCTCGTTTGTTTAAAACTGTCAGGTGGTCATAATAAAGTGACCACTCAGTGTATAAGGTAATGTCAAAATTATAAAATGAACTTTACATAGCGGGCCATTGAAAAAAATCGAACAAATTTCAGAGGCTAGTTGCTTGTATTAACGTAAAATTACAAGACATGATTTCATACTGTATAACCTGCACTTAAAGAAGATATTTCAGTTTTCTGGTTGTCCGATTCCGGAGGAAACTTCTGATTAAAACTCGCAGGTTTAGTATAGAAGTGGCTCCTCATGTTGTATTCTTTGCATACAGACACAGTTTCGTTGCACCCTATGCATAAAGGAATAACCCCTTTTATCCGTGGTAATATAAAGAAATACTTCTCTGGCGAGGCACTGTGGAGCTCACGATTTGCACTGTCAACTTTAAAAGCGTCGCTACGTCATTAAGTACTGCGTCATTACCAGATTGATTGCAGTCTGTCCTTTCACCCAGTGAGAAGAGAATTGTTAAAACAGCTGCGTCTCCATAGTAGCAGGTCACGGGACCAGAAATGTCCTGTGTGATTACCGTTGAAGGCAGAGTTAGCCGTTCGTTCCTTTTCTTTGCGTCTTTAAACATTGTTTAAAAATCAGAAAATTATTTTTCCCAATTTTTTTTAAAGAGGGATGATAGTTGTGAGTTTATGCTGTAAAAAGTGCAATGCGTTAGGATTTATAGTTTGCCATATATCCATTGTTTAAAATGGATCCCATTGCGAAATAGAGAATTCTGTGAAATTTAAAAGAATTAATTTCTCGTAAACTAAATCGAAATCCAAAAAAACGGCGACGATGTGCAAAACTTCGGCCATGGCCGCACATGCCTGAAAAGTTTTGTGGTTTTGTTGTTGTTAGTGTGTCCGGAACGCGAACTGATAGCACTTCTTTGCTTACCTTAATTTTGATATACAATAGCTCTTGAAGTATCACCAGAATCGAAAAACGGTTTATTTTAGCGTGTTTTCCAAACAGTTCTCTACAAACAATGTAAATTTAATATTTTTGCGTTCAATACTTTTTGCGCTGCGAGCTACGAAAACGCGAGTATCGCAAAATTTCTAAAACAGCGGCAGCAGTTACTTTTTTTTTTTTAGAATAGAGAGAAATATTCATAAGCATTCTTTTCTTGGTTTTCGCTTTAATTTTTGGCCGCGGGCCAGGCTGACACCTTTCCGGGACCTCCTATTGAGGACGACTACTATAGAGCATGGATAAGATGTTCTGGGAAGATAAAAAGCAGCTCGTCAACCACCTCCCGCCCTCATCGAGGAAAGGAATTCTTTGGCTCCAGAGTTCATCAAAATTTCAAACATTCTCCCAAAAATCACTTCTATTACTGTCGCAAGCATTAAGCTTTCCTTTTTTATACTAGCCTCGCCCTCTGGCGGCAACAGCCATAGCTCGTTTGTTTAAAACTGTCAGGTGGTCATAATAAAGTGACCACTCAGTGTATAAGGTAATGTCAAAATTATAAAATGAACTTTACATAGCGGGCCATTGAAAAAAATCGAACAAATTTCAGAGGCTAGTTGCTTGTATTAACGTAAAATTACAAGACATGATTTCATACTGTATAACCTGCACTTAAAGAAGATATTTCAGTTTTCTGGTTGTCCGATTCCGGAGGAAACTTCTGATTAAAACTCGCAGGTTTAGTATAGAAGTGGCTCCTCATGTTGTATTCTTTGCATACAGACACAGTTTCGTTGCACCCTATGCATAAAGGAATAACCCCTTTTATCCGTGGTAATATAAAGAAATACTTCTCTGGCGAGGCACTGTGGAGCTCACGATTTGCACTGTCAACTTTAAAAGCGTCGCTACGTCATTAAGTACTGCGTCATTACCAGATTGATTGCAGTCTGTCCTTTCACCCAGTGAGAAGAGAATTGTTAAAACAGCTGCGTCTCCATAGTAGCAGGTCACGGGACCAGAAATGTCCTGTGTGATTACCGTTGAAGGCAGAGTTAGCCGTTCGTTCCTTTTCTTTGCGTCTTTAAACATTGTTTAAAAATCAGAAAATTATTTTTCCCAATTTTTTTTTAAAGAGGGATGATAGTTGTGAGTTTATGCTGTAAAAAGTGCAATGCGTTAGGATTTATAGTTTGCCATATATCCATTGTTTAAAATGGATCCCATTGCGAAATAGAGAATTCTGTGAAATTTAAAAGAATTAATTTCTCGTAAACTAAATCGAAATCCAAAAAAACGGCGACGATGTGCAAAACTTCGGCCATGGCCGCACATGCCTGAAAAGTTTTGTGGTTTTGTTGTTGTTAGTGTGTCCGGAACGCGAACTGATAGCACTTCTTTGCTTACCTTAATTTTGATATACAATAGCTCTTGAAGTATCACCAGAATCGAAAAACGGTTTATTTTAGCGTGTTTTCCAAACAGTTCTCTACAAACAATGTAAATTTAATATTTTTGCGTTCAATACTTTTTGCGCTGCGAGCTACGAAAACGCGAGTATCGCAAAATTTCTAAAACAGCGGCAGCAGTTACTTTTTTTTTAGAATAGAGAGAAATATTCATAAGCATTCTTTTCTTGGTTTTCGCTTTAATTTTTGGCCGCGGGCCAGGCTGACACCTTTCCGGGACCTCCTATTGAGGACGACTACTATAGAGCATGGATAAGATGTTCTGGGAAGATAAAAAGCAGCTCGTCAACCACCTCCCCGCCCTCATCGAGGAAAGGAATTCTTTGGCTCCAGAGTTCATCAAAATTTCAAACATTCTCCCAAAAATCACTTCTATTACTGTCGCAAGTATTAAGCTTTCCTTTTTTATACTAGCCTCGCCCTCTGGCGGCAACAGCCATAGCTCGTTTGTTTAAAACTGTCAGGTGGTCATAATAAAGTGACCACTCAGTGTATAAGGTAATGTCAAAATTATAAAATGAACTTTACATAGCGGGCCATTGAAAAAAATCGAACAAATTTCAGAGGCTAGTTGCTTGTATTAACGTAAAATTACAAGACATGATTTCATACTGTATAACCTGCACTTAAAGAAGATATTTCAGTTTTCTGGTTGTCCGATTCCGGAGGAAACTTCTGATTAAAACTCGCAGGTTTAGTATAGAAGTGGCTCCTCATGTTGTATTCTTTGCATACAGACACAGTTTCGTTGCACCCTATGCATAAAGGAATAACCCCTTTTATCCGTGGTAATATAAAGAAATACTTCTCTGGCGAGGCACTGTGGAGCTCACGATTTGCACTGTCAACTTTCCTCTTTAGCGTTGAGAAACGACATTTTGAACGATCAGAAGAATTAGAGCTGTTATGCTCGGCGCTGAGCGAAGCACGATAAGGAGTAAACCAAGGGAAGAATTAGCTCCAAACGCTGCCAGCGAGAAATCATCGATGTCGCGTCGAGTGGACAACCGAACACACGGATATGCGAGTCCGCTTTCCTCTCTTCCGTGATACCTAGTAGAGGGCTACATAGGAGCGTTAGATAATCCCGCAGTAAACTACAGAATTATATTTATCATTTGTCACGTGCGAATGCATATTGTAAAACCTTTATTAAACACAGTCACAGAATTAAATCAAGCAAACAATTTATATTGTTTTATATTATACCAGCGGTTGTGCCCGCTCTCCGAGCGGTAAATCTATACTTTTTTGAACATATAATTAAAGAAAGGAAAAGTAATTAAGGAAAAGAAAAGTAATTCAGGAATCCCTACATTTTTCACGATTTGAAACCTTTAAACGCAGTCACAGAATTAAATCAAAGAAACAAATTTATATTGTTTTATATTATACCAGCGGTTGTGCCCGCTCTGCAAACGGTAAATCTATAATTTTTTTAACATAAAATTAAAGAAAGGAAAAGTAATTAAGGAAAAGAAAAGTAATTTAAGAATATCTAAATTTTTCACGATTTAAAACCTTTAAACGCAGTCACAGAATTAAATTAAACAAAAAAAAATATATTGTTTTATATTATACCAGCGGTTGCGCCCGCTCTCCGAATGGTGACCCTGTAATTTTTTGAACATAAAATTAACGAAAGGAAAAGCAATTAACGAGAAGAAATGTAATTTAAGAACCCCAAAATTTTTCACGATTTAAAACAGGGTTGTGATGTCAACGGTTTGGTTCTGATGTCAGGTTGTGATGTCAACGGTTTGGTTCTGATGTCAATGTTTGGTTCTGACGTCAAAAGTAAAACGAATCAAGCTTTGGCGCCCCTTAATTTTAAATAAAAGTTTCATGGAATTTTTACAGCATTTCGACGTTTCTGGCACAATTATCTTTAATCCTATCAGCATTTTGAACAGTAAAGCTAAGCCTCCCTTTTGAACCCTTTAGGTTTTAGACTTTTTTAGGTATCCGGACCTGAAGGACTATTAGCATGCCAATTTTCAGATCACAAGGTGATTGAGAAGTGGTCGAACAATTCGCGCACAGAATGTTCCAAACCATCATTTAGATTTTTTGTTTGTTTTCGGACTCTTCTAAGTATTCGGACCTTAAGACCTATCAACATGACAATTTTCAAATCTCCAGGTCATGCAGAAGTGGTCGAACAATTCACGAAAATTTCAAACAGAGAACTGTTTCATAGCCACCATTTTTATTTTTATTTTATTTTATTGTATGCCGGCGGAACACGCAGACCTTTAAAAGCGTCGCTACGTCATTAAGTACTGCGTCATTACCAGATTGATTGCAGTCTGTCCTTTCACCCAGTGAGAAGAGAATTGTTAAAACAGCTGCGTCTCCATAGTAGCAGGTCACGGGACCAGAAATGTCCTGTGTGATTACCGTTGAAGGCAGAGTTAGCCGTTCGTTCCTTTTCTTTGCGTCTTTAAACATTGTTTAAAAATCAGAAAATTATTTTTCCCAATTTTTTTTTAAAGAGGGATGATAGTTGTGAGTTTATGCTGTAAAAAGTGCAATGCGTTAGGATTTATAGTTTGCCATATATCCATTGTTTAAAATGGATCCCATTGCGAAATAGAGAATTCTGTGAAATTTAAAAGAATTAATTTCTCGTAAACTAAATCGAAATCCAAAAAAACGGCGACGATGTGCAAAACTTCGGCCATGGCCGCACATGCCTGAAAAGTTTTGTGGTTTTGTTGTTGTTAGTGTGTCCGGAACGCGAACTGATAGCACTTCTTTGCTTACCTTAATTTTGATATACAATAGCTCTTGAAGTATCACCAGAATCGAAAAACGGTTTATTTTAGCGTGTTTTCCAAACAGTTCTCTACAAACAATGTAAATTTAATATTTTTGCGTTCAATACTTTTTGCGCTGCGAGCTACGAAAACGCGAGTATCGCAAAATTTCTAAAACAGCGGCAGCAGTTACTTTTTTTTTTTTTAGAATAGAGAGAAATATTCATAAGCATTCTTTTCTTGGTTTTCGCTTTAATTTTTGGCCGCGGGCCAGGCTGACACCCTTTCCGGGACCTCCTATTGAGGACGACTACTATAGAGCATGGATAAGATGTTCTGGGAAGATAAAAAGCAGCTCGTCAACCACCTCCCGCCCTCATCGAGGAAAGGAATTCTTTGGCTCCAGAGTTCATCAACAATCTGGTGATGAGTATGTGTCATCGTTGTGAGAGTTGTCTGTCAGTACGAAGGGATCAATCACATTTCTCATTAAGATATTTTTAGATTACGTTCTTTCATATCACCTTGGTGACATTTACAAATGCGATCTTGCATACGCAAAAGTTATGCAACATCGCATCCGTAAATGTGATAAATATATTTTTTACCTTTCTGATTAGTGTCTCTTTACACACCAAACGTTTCTACATGCTTTTACGTGCTTATCATGTTATCGCTGTAAATGCCTTCTGGATTTTATTTTGGACAGCAGTGTATGTTGGTCTCTTTCGCGAGATGCTATGAGCGTTAAGTGTAATTAACAATATCACAAATGCCATAAAATATATCCAAATATCTCACAAATTCAGTAATATACATTGCATACAGCTATAGTATAACAAATACCATTACATATATACAAATACATATAATATCACAAATACAATAAAAATATACACCAATGAGCCACTATATTATGACCACCCTCAGCCTAGAGAAATGAGCGCGCCTGGAGACCGAACGGTGGCGCAGGTGAAGTTCACAGAGCAGTATATATACAACCCGAGGACTGGATTTCGGTTAGTAGAGTGTTCGGAGTCAGAATGGGAAAAGCTGCCGATTAATTGGAGTTTGATAAAGGACAAATTGTGTAAGCACGGCACCTCGGAACTACGATCTAGGAAAGGGCTCTGCCTGTGGGTTGTTCACTTCCCCCTGTAGAGAGTACGTATCAAATGTGGTGCACAGATGGCGAAACGACGAATCTCGTTCAGCCGTGTATACTCCGCAGCTCATTTGTGCCAGAGGGGAGCGGAGACTGTCCCGCATTGTTCACAGCGATCGCAGGGGCCACATTGCGACAAATCACCCGCAGCTATAATAGTGGTGATCAGGACAATGTGCTATAGCACACAGTTCACCGTAGCTTTCTGCGCAACCGCCTGAGTAGCCGAAGATCCAGCCGGTTCCCTATGCGTACTGAAGGTCATTACCAACAGCCCAAGATAATTGAGCTTGGATGATTGGAAGAAAGTGGCCTGGTCTGACGAATCAAGATTCCTCGTGCATCACGTAGACGGCCGAGCGCGGATTCGCCGATTACCAACGGAGGCTATGGCACCTGGATTCACTGTTGGGTGGAAACAGGGCGGATGTGAAGGTGTTATGCTGTAGACGATGTTTTCTTGGAACACTTTAGGCCTCATTATTCTAATAGCCCAATCTCTGACAGCTGTCAGGTATCTGAACATCGTTGCGGACCAAATTCACCCATTCATGGCAACTGCGTTCCCTACTGGTGATAGCCATTACCAACAGGATATTAAAGATTCTTGCCACACTGCCAGAATCGTCAAGGAGACGTTCGAGGAACATGCTGGTGACTTTCCGTCAATTACCTGGCATCTAAATTCACCTGACATGAACCCAATCTAACATTTGTGGTTCGACTTGGAAAAGCAGGTTAGCGCTAAACCACCACCACCCCGAAATGTACGGGAACTGAAGGACCTGCTGTCAACATTATGATACCAGATACTTCAGGGTACGTATCGCATCGATGCCTCGTCGCAGCTGTTCTATGGGATAAAGTGGGTCCTATAGCTTATTACGTACGTGGTCATAATGTAATGGCTCATTGATGTACAGTAATCAGGCAAAAAATATATCATACAAGCGTAATTAATATATCACAAATACAATAAAATGTAATTGTAAATGTTTCTTCTAGGAAAGATTATTTTACTACCCCAGCTGTTACTGGTGACGGCAATCCAAATCTTTGTTACACGATTGAGAGTCAGTGGGGTAAACCTGATGGCGAAGACAAAGTTGTGGCCAACACTTTTAGTAAGTACATATGGCTTTGACCAATATGTCTCCATTCATTTATAATGTTTTCATCCCTAGGTGCACCAGCAATGCTTTATCTGTTTCTGCTGATAAGAAACATTCATTAACAAGGAAAAATAAGTAATGGAAGCGGCTGCTGTAAAACACCACCTTTTGTAATAACTTTCTTGCTTATTTCTGAATATGCAGCAATAAATATATGTGTGTGTGTGTGTGTTTCTTGCAGGTTTTTTCCAAGGATAGGGAATGCAACAAGTATCTATTTTGGAGCCAGAGATAATAACGGAGCAAATAGATATTCAAAATGTCAAAAGCACATATTTAGGCTTGAAAGGGCATCATAAACATTAATTCTATATTTCTGCCTATCTTGTAATCATCTCCAGTTCTTAAACGCTAGCAGCGAAAGAGGAGAGGACTCTGACGTATATTGTTTAATCTTATGACGTGCATAACCATATAGTGACTGTGTTGTGTCAGTTCTGACTGTAACACTATCATTGTGGAAAACAAGGACTCATTCCCAGCGATTCAAATCAAATGAAGAGGATTCTTTCTCATGCTTTCTCTTTTTTAGATCATAAAGATTCGTCAAATAGATTGAGGAAAATGGCAAGACACAGCTTGGAAGAAGAAGAAGAAGAAAAGCGGAGGGAATAAGGAATATGAGAGAAGAAGAAGAAAAGCGGAGGGAATAAGGAATATGAGAGAAGAAGAAATACAGCTGAGTGGGTGGGGGGGAGAGAGAGAGAGAGAGAGAGAGAGAGAGAGAGAGAGAGAGAGAGAGAGAGAGAGAGAGAGAGAGAGAGAGAGAGAGAGAGAGAGAGAGAGATCAACAAGAATATACAAGGGGAGGGATGGATAAAAAAATAAGGAAAAGAAGAGCTAAAGAGAATTAAGGATAGGGAGAATGAGAGAGGCATACAATATGATGTAGGAAGTGGGAAGAAAAGGGAGATTTGCATGTAAGAGAACATGATAAAAAGGGAGGAAGTTAAAATATTAAAAGTTAAGAGAGTGAGAGAGGGAATGAGAAAAAGAGAGGAAGAGAGTGAAAAGAATGGAAGAGAGGAGATGGAATATAGAGGTAAAAGGAAGAAAGGCAGGAATAACGAGAAGAGAGAACAGAGAGAGTGGAGGGAAAGAACAGGGAACATAATGATATATGAACAAAGGGAACAAAAAAAAAGAAAGATTGGGAAGAGGGAGAAAGAGTAAGAACGGCAAGGGAGAAATGCAGAAAGGCAGAAAAGAGCAAGAGTCGCATATCATAGGGAGAATTAGAAGATGGAAGTACAGAAAGGGACAAAGAAAGGAGAAGTGCGTGTAAAAAAGGGGAAGACGAAAAGACAGAACAAAAGTGGGTAACATGTTAGATGGAGAGAAAGAATGGAAGGAGAAGAGAAAAGCCATACAAAATGAGGGGGAGCGAAAGAAAAGGGTAAGAGAGAACGATATGACTAGAGATGGGTAGAGAGTTGAAGAGGGAGAAAGTGAGATAGACATAAAGACAGGGAAAGGCAATGGGAAAGAGGGAGAAACAGAGAAGCGCAACAACTGTAGTGAGAGCGAGTCACGGAGTAAAAGGAGAAGGAAAAGAACGGAGGAGTGATAGTAGAGGAAACATACAATAGAATGGAAAATAGATAAACGAAAAATGCGCGAAAAAAGTGAAACTCGGAAAAAGAGGGGCACAGAGAAATTGGAAGACAGAGACAGGTAGACGTGAAGAACTGCCGACGGAAAATTGTAAAGAAAGAGAGAGAGAGAGAGAGATACTTCACTGTCACTTTTTGGACGGAACCCTAGCTTACGGGACATGACTCGTACAGTTGCCGAGATCGAAAAATATAACATAAAACAGGAAAAAATGAAAATAAAGAAAACGCAGAAAAGGAAACAAATGGTTGCTTTATTCAAAAAGTAGGAACTGTACACCAAATTAAACTCAAAATAGTATAACTATATACTAAAAATCAGAAAATTTATTGGCGTAGAATAAATAATCAAAATTTCCAAGCTTTCGCACATCAACCAGATGGCTTTCTCAAGGAAATTAGACAGCTAACTGCAAACTGGATAATAGAACGTTTCAACACTTTAAACGCGGTGACTTGACTAGACAATAAATGATTAGGAGCAAACGTGATATTTCGAAGAAACGAGGTCACGTTGGTTGGGCACGCGGTACTATGGTAGAAATCTCAGCATTATTTGAAGAATTGATTCCAAATACGTGGTAACTCCAGAGAGACGCTATCGTTACAAGCCTCGCAGCTGGTCAAGATTTCCAAGGTTTCGCGAATGGCAGTAGATTTGGGTGTGGAGTATGAAGCTAATTTCTTTACATCACTCCATATAGGATCGGCGGACTTGAACTTGACTTCTCTTGATAGGGCAGTGGTTATTTTTCCGTCTCTTGTATCCCTTTTATGTTCGCTGATTCTAATTCCAAACGAACGTTTGGTCATTCCGATGTAGTATCGCCTGGAGCCGTCCGGATATTTTAGTGGGATGGCATAAATGCCTGCGTCATTGAGAAGAGGGGCTTGTCAATATTTCTCTTAAGCATCGTGTATAAAGATGCCGGAGACCTTATGCCGACACCGAAGTTCATCCTTCTGAGCGCGTTTTTGAGTTGATAGGAAATATTTGGTATGTAGGGAATAGAGCTCAGGTAGCGAAGTTGCGGCACAGAAATATTATTATATAACCTTACCCTCCGGGTGGATATGTTAGTCGAAAGACTCCAGTCTTCCTTTTCATCCAGACACAGCAAGAAACTGGATTATCTGATGTCTTCCCAGACTCCTAAACCTAAAGATTTCACCATTCCTTTCGTCAATATTTCTAACCGTACGCTCACCAGAGAGGAAACTAAAGTTTTGGAACTTGGACCAAAGTTCTGCTTCCGATCGAGACCGAACCCAAAAAGCGTCGTTTCTGAGTTTGAGACCATAATATCGCGAATTCCAGAAGACAACAAAGATGAACTACGTCAACTGTGTTGCTCTAGGTTAAAATCGTGGTACAATAAGAAGCAATCGTTTAATAATTTCTAAATTCCAAGGACGATTTCCAACCTTAGAAATGACCACTCCATAATATTGACGCTAACGGACAAATCCGGCCAGATAGCAATAATGGACGCAGCGGACTATAATAAAAAACTAGAAGAATTTATATCCGATTATGGATCTATAATCTTACGGAGAAATCCTCTAAATTCTTGGATTGCACAGGTAAAAAGAACTGCAAGGTCAACTGATATTCCAGATGATCTCAAGAAATCCGCCAAATTACCGCCTGGCCCTCAGATCCCAAAACTCTTCGGCAGACTTAAACACCACAAACCCGGCAATCCATTGAGACCGATCGTGTCCAGAACATTCGTACCGACGTACCACTTAGAAAAAGCGTTAACCAAATTCTTAACTAATCATCTACCGGAGTCGGACTTTATAATAACCTCCACTTTAGATTTTATCACAAAAATCAAGCAGCTCACCATTGAACAACGCGACATTATCGGCAGTTTCGACGTAGTTTCTCTTTACCCATCGATCCCCGTACCGGAAGCCATCAGAACATTGAAAGAGGCTATATCTAATTCATCGGTTTATTCTCAGGAGTCTTGCCTCAGCATCTTCAAATTAATGGACTTGGTCTCAAATTCCAGCTACTTCAGTTTCCGAGGGCAAATTTATAAGCAAGTAAATGGCGCTCCGATGGGATCCTCGCTCTCAGCTGTCCTTGCGGAAGCAATACTTCGCCCCATTGAGCAACATATATTCACCAACATCACCCCAAGACCTACTACCTGGCTACGATACGCAGACGACGTATTTTTCATATGGCCACACGGAAAGGAGACTATCCCGTTTTTCCTCGATAAAATAAATTGTATACACCCTAGAATCAATTTCACCATGGAGCTTGAACACAATGGTACCTTACCTTATCTCGACGTCTCAGTGAGCAAATCGCATGACAACCGCCTTCATACGGAAGTCTATTATAAACCCACTTCCGTTCCCAACCTGATGCTCCGCAGTTCATTCTGCCCTGATGATTACAAGACCGCCTTATTCCGTTCACGAATTAGAAGAGCCTTCGCTGTCTCATCCGATGCCCGTTCTAGACAATCTGAACTAAGAAACATCGTCGAATTGGCCACTGAGGCAGGATATACTTCTAACCAGATGCATAACTTTATCGAGAAAGCCAGAACCAGGAGTGCTAATAATATTTCTATGCCGCAACTTCGCTACCTGGGCTCTATTCCCTACATACCAAATATTTCCTATCAACTCAAAAACGCGCTCAGAAGGATGAACTTCGGTGTCGGCATAAGGTCTCCGGCATCTTTATACACGATGCTTAAGAGAAATATTGACAAGCCCCTCTCTTCTCAATGACGCAGGCATTTATGCCATCCCACTAAAATATCCGGACGGATCCAGGCGATACTACATCGGAATGACCAAACGTTCGTTTGGAATTAGAATCAGCGAACATAAAAGGGATACAAGAGACGGAAAAATAACCACTGCCCTATCAAGAGAAGTCAAGTTCAAGTCCGCCGATCCTATATGGAGTGATGTAAAGAAATTAGCTTCATACTCCACACCCAAATCTACTGCCATTCGCGAAACCTTGGAAATCTTGACCAGCTGCGAGGCTTGTAACGATAGCGTCTCTCTGGAGTTACCACGTATTTGGAATCAATTCTTCAAATAATGCTGAGATTTCTACCATAGTACCGCGTGCCCAACCAACGTGACCTCGTTTCTTCGAAATATCACGTTTGCTCCTAATCATTTATTGTCTAGTCAAGTCACCGCGTTTAAAGTGTTGAAACGTTCTATTATCCAGTTTGCAGTTAGCTGTCTACCTTCCTTGAGAAAGCCATCTGGTTGATGTGCGAAAGCTTGGAAATTTTGATTATTTATTCTACGCCAATAAATTTTCGGATTTTTAGTATATAGTTATACTATTTTGGTTGCTTTATGTAAATTATCTACTAATTTGAAGCGATTTATTTGTATAATTAGTGTTTTGCATTTATGTTTACTTTTTCAGAATTTCAACTTGATCTCATAACTGAGCCAGAAGAATACACGATTGTAACAGCCCCCGTTAAAATCCAACTTGCTGTACACGACAGACGTAAAGCCGTAAATCCATATGCGGAAGGATATGCACTAAACGGAGGCCTTATTTATGATATGTATGTTTCAATGGTAAGTAATCTTGTTATTTAAAGTAAATCCATACTCTCAATTTAATTCAGGATTACAAAGTTTATAAATTACTGAAACGTTTGCTTACGGTACCATCGATTCGAAAATTCAGAATGTACAAACAGCTATCTATAATTTAATGCTCAATGGACGAATCGCAAACTGTTTTATCATCTTATACGAGCACCGTGTTTTTCGTTTATAACGCCGCGTCGTTAAAATCTATATCACAAACGTGCAGATCTGAAATGAGATATTTTAACAAGGTGCGGCTTATAACCGTTTTCCGTAACTTTGTAAATTTCAACCGTCGTTCACGATATCAAAACAGACCGTTTCGTTCATCGTTTAGGGCAGACGCTATAAAGAATTTGGAGTAAAAACTCATCATCGTTTATTTGCAAGAGAGCTTATCGATTACGTACATGAATCTCCAAACCTACGTGATTATACGCGAATAGGTTATTCGGATAATGGTAAGGTTTCAATCTGGCCTTTCATTTTGCGCATAAGTGATTTAATACTAACTGTTGGAATGAATTAATTATGTTTCAGAGCGTTTTTTTCTCTTTTAATGAATTGTTTTCTGTCTTTGCCTCACGCTAGGGTTAGTAAACCATGGATTTCGTTTTGGTCTAACGCGTTAAATAGCTTGCGAGCTTGAAACAGAACATACCACAAAGTTGTAAGCTCTTTCTCTATTACATCTGTTTTGGACTGGAGCTCTGAAAAGTAGATGAGCTCGTTACAGAGAATACCACAGAATTGTACACGCTTCCTCTGTTACATTTCGTTCTAGCCCTGGGCATTGAAAAGCCTGTGAGCTCGAAACAGACAATAAGAAAAAACTGTACACGCTTCTTCTTTTACATTTCTTTTTGGCCTTGAGCGTTAAAACGTCTGTGAGCTCGCAACAGAGAATACCATAAAATTGCACGCGCTTCCTTTATTACATTTCGTTTTGGCCTTGAGCTTTGAAAAGCATGTGAGCTCTCAACAGAGAATACCACAAAACTGTACACGCTTCCTCTGTTACATTTCGTTTTAGCCATGAGCACTGAATAATCTGTGAGGTCGAAACAGACAATAAGACAAAATTCTTCACGCTTCTTCTTTTGCATTTCTTTTTGGCCTTGGCCGTTGAAAAGTCTGTAAGCTCGCAACACAGAATACCACAAGATTGTACGCGCTTGCTCTGTTACATTTCGTTTTGGCCCCGAGCATTGAATAATCTCTGAGCTCGAAACAGGCAATACACGAAATTGTACATGCTTGCTCCTTGCTCTATTACATTTCGTTTTGGCCTTGAGCGTTGAAAAGTCTGTAAGCTCACAGCAGAGAATACCGGATAATATTAGGCGCTTCCTGTATTACATGTAAAAACCTCATCACACGTATAAACGGAGTGGTGTCACTCTCTTTCTAAACACCTTAACCACTTTAGGGCCGCCCCGGTGGCGCAGTGGTCTAAGCGATGGCCTCTGATCATTCGTCCGAACGAGGTCCGGGTTCGAATCCCGGTGAGGCATGGATGTTGTGTTTGTCTTACGGCACTGGCTCTCTCCCTTCCCTGGAACCAGTGACCCTAAATTAGGGACGGGCGACTGCTTATAGCCCATTGAGTTGCTCACGGTGGTCGTTAAACCTCCAATCAAAAAAAAAAAACACTTTAGGTGTTAGCCACAAAGCTAAACTGCTTTCATCTTCTTTTAGGCAACGTTGATAACAAATGCCCCTCTGTAAAAAGCTTACGACCTGTTCCGCTCCCCTTCCTCTCCCATAAACGGATGGTCTTTTACACATTCGGAGAAAGAGTTATGCAAGTACATTACAGTAATAGCACGTACAGTATGCAAGTACAGTACATTAATAGCAAGTACAGTATGCAAGTACAGTAAAGAAAGAGTTATGCAAGTACAGTAATGAATGAAACAGGGATGACGACTGTTATTTACTCCATAGCTTTACGCGCGTCAACAGCGCTTCCACTTCTAATGTTATTTGACGTGTGTTGCCCAGCTTATTCGCAGTATACACTCACGGACAATGAAATTTACGCACCTAGAAGAAAACATGCCACAACCGCGAAACTTTTTGCATATAGCTAGAGTGGGTGCTGGTATGCAAATGATCCACGTTTTGTGCAATTGCGCTTAACCACACACCCTGTGGTGGCGCTGCGAAGCACGAACCGGCATACGTATAAACCGGCGTGTAGTTGATGCCCCATGAAAGCGAAAAGCACCGGCCGACGTAGGCAAAGGTACAGAGTGACAAGAAGTCCCGTTAGATGCCAAAGACGTCGATTTACGCAACTTACGGACTTTGAGAGAGACCTGGAGGAAAACCGCTGGATGGTCGGCGAGCCGTATAACCCGTCACGTGGATCGTTCTGACCATAACGTCCAACTGTGTTTGGAGTAGTGGACGCGTGACGACACTAACACACGGCTGAGCGGCTCCGGACGGGCCAGGAGGACCAATGGTAGAGAGAATCGACGGATCGTGCGCCAGGCACGAACGGATCCCACGGGTACCCGGTCAACTATGTAGCGGCTCATGTGTGCCCACGTACCATTTTGCGAAGCCTCGCGGAAGCAAAATGAATGAGAACCCAGCGCCTTTTACGTGTGCTGCCATTAACACCGGAACATTGCCGGTTCCGTTTGCAGTGGTGCCAGACCAGAGCAACGTGGAATGCCACAGACTGGCGACGTGTGGTGTTTAGTGATGACTGCCACTTCGTTTTGGTGGCTGATGATTATCGTGTCCGGGTGTGGAGGTCTCCGGGTCAATTGCACATTCTATTAAAAATGAAAACTTGCCAACGACATCACTCTTAAAAGAGCCACACACAACAACGGCAAGAGCCGGATGTGTCGTAATGACAATGTACTGTTAGCTAAGAGGAGAGAAGCAGAGTCCCGGATGTTGCAGTTCAAGTGCATTTAGCCTTTCGAGAAGTGAACGGCAGCTGCGTTTACTACGGAGTGATGACGTAATTCATAAGGAGCGCCTGAAAGAGTTTGTGGATGACCTGCATTAAAGCGCTGAGAATCTGAATTTCCAGATGCTATTTTCCAATACTACGTGCAGTTGTTCTAGTTCACCTTAAGTGAAACCCTAGATAGCTTACGGCCAGTGCTGTAGTGGAGGGTTCACGGTGGTATACGCCGTGTACTCTCTGCTTTTTCTTGACAGAATAGCGTATACCTTCATTGTTCGTATTATAAACAGAACTTCAATCTCGAACAACATCGCTGCCAACAGCTGAACATCTAATAAAAAGAACCGTAAGAATTAAAAAGTGCTTCGGAGAAAATCCCGGGGAAAAAACTCATTTAGCATTAGCAGCGAACGAGTAATTACTATTTAAAAATATTATATTGATTCCTAACAACAAAATCGTACCTATTAACCAAAGCAGTTTATTCAAAGCACGGTTGACATGATGAAATCAAGACTGTGTTCAGATTCGAAGAGTGAAAATGTACAACTTCTTAAAGATATTTCTTCATTACAGCGAATAAATATTAAAACAGACGACGTGTGCTATGGAGAACTAGAAACAAGGCGAATCTGTAGACGTTTTAATGTTGATGTAATGCAAGCTATTCAGAGACTAAGAGAATATACCGAAAACGTCCACGTTGTACCAGAAAACTTTAAACTCCTATTAAGAACGATTTCAACTCTGCATTGTTCGACAGCTGAATGGGAACGAGGATTCTGTTTAATGAACATTGTAACCGACCTCAGAGCATCTTAGTTAATCTCCAATGTATCTAACCTGATGTTCATAAATTAATAGTATATTAGGAGTTTCTTCTGGAGAAGAACAGTGCTGTAAGGACTTATCTCGTCAGACTTCTTTTTTCTTTGATTGGAGCTTTAACAAATACCGAGAGCAACTCAATGGGCTATAAGCAGTCGCCTGTACCTAATTTACGGAGAGAGCCAGTTCCGTAAGACAACTGTCAACACAATATCCATGCCTTACCGGGATTCGAACCCGGACCCCTTGCGGACGAATGATCAGAGGCCATCGTTTAGACCACTGCGCACACCGGCGCGGCTCAGGCTGTATGGAATGCATTTCAATAAAAATTAAAATAAATAATCTTAATAAATAATCAATAAATTAAAATAATTTTGTGCATGCTGTTTAACATGTCATATTTGACAGGAGAGAGAAGAAGATATTTTATTCATGTGGGTAAGTGAGCTCATAGTCATAATTGAGTTAGAATTTTCCGACTTATAATTCCGACAATGATTTGATTAAAATTTCAGACTTATTTTGATTTTTAATTATTATCATCATTTATAATTATTATCAACATTATTATCATTATTATCATTTATAATTATTTTGATTAATAATTTTGATTTACGATTTCCGACAATTATTAAGAATATTAAAATAGATAATCTTAATAAATAATTGTTTATTAAGATTATTTATTTTAATTTTTAAAATAATTTAAATTATAACTCAGAAAATTATTATAACTCGGAAATAGCATTGTCGGAAATTATAAATCAAAAATAAATATGTGATAATAATTATAAATCATAATACTTATAAATGATAATAATGATGATAATAATTATAAATCAAAATAATAAAGATGATGATAATAATTATAAATGATGATAATAATTATAAATCAAAATAATTATAAATCAAAATAATCAGAGTTATAAATCAAAATAAATCTGAAATTATAATTAAATCATTGTCGGAATTATAACTCGGAAATTATAACTCGGAAAATTATAACTAACTTAATTATGAATATGAGCTCACTTACCCATATGAATAAAATATCTTCTCCTCTCTCTTGTCAATTATGACATGTTGAAGAGCATGCACAAGATTATTTTGATTTATTACTTAATTTTATTGATTATTTATTAAGAGAATTTATTTTAATTTTTATAATAATTTAAATCATAACTCGGAAATAGCATTGTCGGGAATTATAAATCAAAATAAATCTGTGATAATCAATAAAATTAAATAATAAATTAAAACAATCTTGTGCATGCGTTTCAACATGTCATAATTGACAGGAGAGAGGAGAAGATATTTTATTCATGTGGGTAAGTGAGCTCATAGTCATAATTGAGTTAGAATTTTCCGAGTTATAATTTCCGAGTTATAATTCCGACAATGATTTGATTATAATTTCAGATTTATTTTGATTTATAATTATTTTGATTTTTAATTATTATCATCATTTATAATTATTATCAACATTATTATCATTTATAATTATTATCAACATTATTATCATTTATAACTATTTTGATTAATAATTTTGATTTATGATTTCCGACAATTATTAAGATTATTAAAATATATAATCTTAATAAATAATTGTTTATTAAGATTATTTATTTTAATTTTTAAAATAATTTAAATTATAACTCAGAAAATTATTATAACTCGGAAATAGCATTGTCGGAAATTATAAATCAAAATAAATATGTGATAATAATTATAAATCAAAATAATTATAAATGATAATAATGATGATAATAATTATAAATAAAAATAATAAAAATGATGATAATAATCATAAATGATGATAATAATTATAAATCAAAATAATTATAAATCAAAATAATCAGATTTATAAATCAAAATAAATCTGAAATTGTAATCAAATTATTGTCGGAAATTATAACTCGGAAATATATAACTCAATTATGACTATGAGCTCACTTACCCATATGAAAAAATATCTTCTCCTCTCTCCTGTCAATAATGACATGTTGAAGAGCATGCACAAGATTATTTTGATTTATTACTTAATTTTATTGATTATTTATTAAGATAACTTATTTTAATTTTTATTTTAATAATTTAAATCATAACTCGGAAATAGCATTGTCGGGAATTATAAATCAAAATAAATCTGTGATAATCAATAAAATTAAATAATAAATTAAAACAATCTTGTGCATGCTTTTCAACATGTCATAATTGACAGGAGAGAGGAGAAGATATTTTATTCATATGGGTAAGTGAGCTCATAGTCATAATTTTTAAAAAGGCACGGTACCTCCACGAGGGTATCGTGCTGTTTTTTTATCTATGTAGTATCACCTCTGATTTTTTAGGAATTACACATAGTATTCCCTCTGCTGATTTTACGACTACAGCGCTGCTTACGGCATGAAAAGTCACTCAAAGATCTTCAAAAAAGTACACCGATGAGACATTATATTACGACCACCTCCTAGGCTATAGAGAAGAGTGCGCGCCTGGAGACCAAACATTGGCGCAGGTGATTGTCACAGAGCAGTATATATGCAACCCGAGACCGGCTTTCGGTTAGTTGAGTATTTGGAGTCAGAATGGGAAAAGCTGCCGAATCATCTGAGTTTGATAAAGGATAAAAAGTGATGGCACGGAACCTCAGAACTACGATCTCGGAAACGGCGCGGCTGTAGCCAGTACGTATCAAAAGTGGGGTACAGATAGCCAAACGACGAATCGCCGTCAAGCCGTGTGTCGTCCGAAGCTCATTGATGCCACAGGAAAGCAAACTGTCGTGCATTGTTCACAGCGACCGCAGGGC
Source organism: Macrothele yani (assembly GCA_039090855.1). Taxonomy (NCBI): domain Eukaryota; kingdom Metazoa; phylum Arthropoda; class Arachnida; order Araneae; family Macrothelidae; genus Macrothele; species Macrothele yani. The sequence continues at coordinate 24,998,819 of CM077000.1, forward strand.
TACAGTGCGACAAATCTACCCGCAGCTAAAACACTAGTGATCAGGGTAAAGTGTCCCAGCACACAGTTCATTGAAGCCTTCTGCGCATGGGCCTCCTTAGCCGAAGACTCAGCCGAGTCCCCATGGTCACACCACGTGATCGCCAACAACGAATGAAACTGGCTGAAGATGTGAGCCGTGGATGATTAGAAGAAAGTGGCCTTGTCTGACGAATCAAGATTCCTGACGCATCACGTAGACAGCTAAGCTCGGATACGCCGATTACCAAAGTAGGCCATGGCACCTGGATGCATTGTTGGTCGGTGTTATGCTGTGGTCGGTGTTTCCTTGGTACACTATTGTCCCATTAGGACAATCCCTGACAGCTGTCAGGTATCTGAACATCGTTGCTGACCAAGTTCAACCATTCATGGCAACTGTATGTCCTTGCTGTTGATGGCCATTGCCAACAGGATAATCCGCCATGCCACACTGCTAGGATCGTCGCGGAGTATTTTGAGGAACATGCTTGCGACCTTCTGTGAATGCCCTGACCTCCACATTCACCTGACATGAACGCAATCGAATATTTCTTGGTTCGACGAGGAAAAGGGGCTTCGCGCTAAATCACCACCACTCGAAAATGTACGGAAACTGAAGGACCTGCTGTTGACATTCTGGTACTAGATACCCCAGGATACCTATCGGCACCTTAACGAATCAATGCTTCGCCGAGCGACCGCTGTTTTGCGGGCTAAAGGAGGTCATACAGCTTATTAGGTATGTACGGAAACTGAAGGACCTCCTGTACGGAAACTGAAGGACCTCCTGTACGGAAACTAAAGGACTTGCTGTTGACATTGCGGTACTAGATACCCCAGGATACCTATCGCCACCTTAACGAATCAATGCCTCGCCGACTGGCTGCTGTTTTACGGGCTAAAGGAGGTCCTACAGCTTATTAGGTATGTACGGAAACTGAAGGACTTCCTGTTGACATTATGGTACTAGATACCCCAGGATACCTATCGCCACCTTAACGAATCAATGCCTCACCGAGCTCCCGTTTTTTTACGAGCTAAACGAGGTCCTACAGCTTATTAGGTATGTACGGAAACTGAAGGACCTCCTGTACGGAAACTGAAGGACCTCCTGTACGGAAAAAGAAGGACTTGCTGTTGATGGTACTAGATACCCCAGGATACCTATCGCCATCTTAACGAATCAATGCCTCGCCGAGGGGCCGCTGTTTTACGGGCTAAATGAGGTGATACAGCATATTAGATATGTACGGAAACTGAAGGACCTCCTGTACGGAACCTGAAGGACAAAAATGCACAGAAACTGAAGGACAGAAATGCACAGAAACTGAAAGACAAAAATGTACGAAAATTGAAGGACAAAAATGTACGGAAACTGAAAGACCAAAATGTACGGAAAATGAAGGACCTGCTGTTGACATTATGGTAGTAGACACCCCAGGATACCTATCGCCACCTTAACGAATCAATGCCTCGCCAAGCGGCCGCTGTTTTAAGGGCTAAAGGAGGTCCTACAGCTTATTAGGTATGTACGGAAACTGAAGGACCTCCTGTACGGAAACTGAAGGACTTGCTGTTGATGGTACTAGATACCCCAGAATACCTACCGCCACCTTAACGAATCAATGCCCCGCCGAGGGACCGCTGTTTTACGGGCTAAAGGAGGTCCTACACCTTATTTGGTATGTACGAAAACTGAAGGACCTCCTGTACGAAACCTGAAGGACAAAAATGTACGGAAACTGAAGGACCAAAATGTACGGAAACTGAAGGACCAAAATGTACGGAAACTGAAGGACCAAAATGTACGGAAACTGAAGGACCTGCTGTTGACATTATGGTAGTAGATACCCCAGGATACCTATTGCCACCTTAACGAATCAATGCCTCGCCGATCGGCGGCTGTTTTCCGGCTAAAGGAGGTCCTACAGCTTATTGGGTATGTACGGAAACTGAAGGGCAAAAATGTACGAAAACTGAAAGACCTGCTGTTGACATTATGGTAGTAGATACACCAGGATACCTATAGCCACCTTAACGAATCAATGCCTCGCCGGGCGGCCGCTGTTTTACGGGCTAAAGGAGGTCCTACAGCTTATTATGTATGTACGGAAACTGAGGGACCTCCTGTACGGAAACTGAAGGACCTCCTGTACGGAAGCTGAAGGATCTCCTGTACGGAAACTGAAGGACCTCCTGTACGGAAGCTGAAGGATCTCCTGTACGGAAACTGAAGGACCTCCTGTACGGAAGCTGAAGGATCTCCTGTACGGAAACTGAAGGACTTGCTGTTGACATTATGGTTGACATTATGGTACCGCATTAAGCATTGTCGTTTCAGTCACCGCTTCTTGCTGTGTGGCGACACTGCGACGATGTGTGAGACGTGTAATTGCCGACTCACTATCACTTATCTTCTCTGTAGTCGCGTTCGTTTTGGTGATTGCGTTTTCACTATTTTCAGGCTCATTTGTTGAAAGACGATGCAGCTACGTTGCAGCGGCTCCTAGACGATCACTGCGATACTTTCGCTGTCTTTTTTTTTTTTTTTAATAAATTGGCTTTTTTAATCGTATCTAGTTTTTACACTTTTCCTCATTCTCATTTTTCACTGTTACCGAATCATCCTGATTTTAAGCATTATACCACATTTTTAACACTGTTTGTTAGATTTTCTCGTGTCTTGCGCCATAAAAATTCACCAACCAACCAACTAATAATATCTTGTTTTTCTTCCACATTTTAAAACAAAACCTTTTTGCTATTTTTAAATTTGAATTTTCAAATTATAGCGAAATGCTGCTGAAATAAAATGAATTGAAATAAAAATATGACTATAAAATGAAAAAGGAGAAACTGAAACTCATTGGTAAATGGCATGCTCACAATATTTTCTCTTTTCTCTCATTTGTAACGGACACTCGCATTTGCAGATACCCTGACTTCTAGCATTTCTTGGAGGCTGTACTAGATATTCTAGTCTATTTCGCTTCTGAATATAACCTTGTCGGACGAAATATGTTTTGTGAGGCTGTCGAAACCTTCCGCTAAACAGATATAATGCATGGATTTTACAAATAACTCTGTTTTTGAAATGTTCCCACTTTTTTAAAAGTTCCTTTTTGAACTAACATTGCACTGAAGATTTTAAACAAAAATGGACTTGCCATTTAAAAATCAATTGTATAATTTTACAACTTCTTGTGTTTTTCATAAGAAACATTCATTATGCTGGGAAAGATCGTGAATTAAATTCCAGATCGAATTATTTTAATGGGATTTCTAGAAACCTAGCAGAGTAGAGATGTAGGATCGCGCGAATTTAGTAGCATCACAAAGGTTCGGAATCCTTAATTTAACATCCTTCAATATTTCTTTGTTTGAAAATCCAATTTACGGCAACGCACGCAGAAGAGAAATAAATGCATGCTTTTATCAATGTGTTAAAAGCTTTCAGTAAAGTTCTTTTTTTTTTCTTTTTTGCTTTCTCAGAACGAAAAAGAACTTCTGCCAGCTCCCTATGCCACTAAGTGCACAAATTACATGAAACTCTGGAAGGAAAATAATGGAACTGGACCTTTGAATGAAATGGTATGATGATTGCTTTTCTATTCGCATAGATGTTAATCAAAATAATAATAATACGAATAATAATAATAAAATAAAATTTCATGATTACAGATGTAACACACTCATCGCGAAAAAAAAAAAAAAAAAAAAAGAAGCACCCAGAGAGAAGTGTCAAATCGAGTTGAAAATGCTTACGTGCAATATACATACACTGTGTATCATCATCATCATCATCATCATTGTCAACTATTATCAATCCACTGCTGGACGAAGGTCTCCCCAAGTTTCCTCCACAACGGTCTGTCTTGTGCCAGTCTCCTCCATGTCACCCCTGCATACTTTCGAATTTCATCCACCCATCTCCCATGTGGTCTTCTTCTGGGTCTTTTCCTGTCCCTTGGAATCCAATCTAAAATTTCAGCTGTCCATCGATGATCTGTTCTTCTGGCAGTATGTCCAGCCCATTGCCATTTCAGGGATTTAACTCTGATCATGATGTCTTCCACTCTTGTCATTTTTCGGATCCACGAGTTCCTCTTCTTATCTCTCCTGGTTACACCAAGTATGCACCTCTCCAAGCTACTTTGAGTTGTCTGCAGCCTTTGTATGTCTTTTTTAGTTAAGGTCCACGTCTCTGCACTATACGTAAGCACTGGAAGGATGCATTGATCAAACACTTTTCTTTTAAGACATAATGGCATATTGCTCTTGAAAATTATGCTGTTTCTTCCAAAAGCTCTCCAGGCAAGTTTTGTACGCCGATTAATTTCTTCATCAATGTGACCCTCACTTGATATCTGCTGTCCAAGATAAACATACGTGTCTGTTATCTCCAGCTTTTCTCCATCAATCGATGAATCTTCATTTCTTGTAAAAGCATTGAACATCACTTTTGTCTTCTGAAAGTTCATTTTTAATCCCACTTCTTTACTCTTGTCAGCAAGTTCCTGGATCATACTCTGCAGCTCTGATGGGGTAGTTGCAAAAATGACTACGTCATCAGCAAAACGAAGGTGGGTTAGATAATCTCCATTAATCTTTATCCCCTTGTTTTCCCAGCTCAGCGACTGAAAAACACCCTCCAATGTGGCATTAAAGAGCTTCGGAGATATGGTGTCACCTTGTCTCACTCCCTTTCCAATTTTTACGTGTGTTGTATTTTCAAACAGCCTAATCTTTGCACTTGCATTTTCATAGATGTTATTAATAATATTAATGTATGCATCTTCAATACCGCAGGTTTTCAGAGCTATTGTAACTGCTGATGGTTTCACCGAATCAAAGGCTTTTTCATAATCGATAAAAGCCATGCACAATGGCAGTTCATATTCCCTTGCTCTTTCAATTAGTTCTCTCAGCACGTGGATATGATCTATTGTGCTGTAGCCACTCCTGAATCCAGCTTGTTCTCTCGGTTGAGCCATGTCCAGTGTTACCTTCAAGCGGTGTGAAAGAACTTTAGTGAAGATTTTATAAACTACTGAGTATATAGGGAAGTAAATGATTGTAATTCCAGAACACTTGGGCCATTTATTCAGATGGAACAGCCACACGACTGAAATAAGTCAGTAGGATGTAGCGCCAGTTCTAGTTTGGATACAAGTGGTGTGGAATAGAAGCATACAGTTCACGGATACTCTCCTCAGATGTAGCATGCCAGATGGTTTTCAAAATGCGGGCCAGTTCACCGACATTCCGGGATGGACGTTGATGGCGTCCCATAATGTATCAAACATATTCGATCAGTGAGATGTCGGGAGATCGGGTTGGCTATGGAAGGGTATCGACGTTACGGAGGCAGCTCTGAGAGAGCCTGTGGCTGGGCATTATCCTGTTGAAAGTTGCTCGGTAATGCTACGGCAAGAATGGCGACGCAGTAGGTTCTAGAATGTCGTCCACGTACCTGTTGAGTCGTGAGGGTTGTACAGAGAGACAACCAAGGGTGTCCGGCTATCGTGGGAAATGGCTCCCCAGAGAGTCATTCCCGGTGTGCGAGCCATGTGCCGTTCGACGGTAAAGGCAGGATTCGTGCGTTGTCTAGCTTGTCTCCAGACACGTATGTGCTGGTCATCGGGGCCAAGTGCAAACCGTGCCTCATCACTGAAGACAACACGACGCCTCTGGACACTATCCCACGTTGACTGGGCCATACTCCAACGCAACCGATGCCGGCGATGGTCCCCGTGCCTCAAGTATTCTGGCAACGGTCAGTATGGCAACTTCCATACCTGTCCTGTAGACGACACGGTATGGCCACGGATGGTTGAGAGCGACGAATTCGATTCTGTACGAGCGACTTTCATGATCGCTCAATCCTCGCGTTCGGTCATTGCCCTCGCCGCCTACTATTCCCGTGCCGCTGGTTGTGCCCTCCTTGAAACATTAGAGTCAACACAATCCAGTTGCCGCGTCGCTCCGATCCAAGTGCCTGGTGATACGGCAACTAGAGCAACCGGCCTCTCTCAGATTAATTATACACTGAAGTGCCAAAAAAACTGGTACAGACGAGCGTATGCAAAATACGTAGTAACGTCACTCTTGCGCGTACTCAGTTGCGTCCGCCAGTGCGTACATAAAGCGATGGATATTCCACAGAAAAGGGACTGCTGTCAGAGAGACTACAGAAATCTTGAAGAAACCGAACGTTTTCAAAGGAAATGTATCGTACTGGCTTCCATCAGTACGGCTCGTTTTTAGATATGTAAGTATTACATTTTGCGTAATATTTTGTTTTTGTGAAAACCGCGCTCCGTAGGTACAGGGCTCTGTATAAATACACTTGTCCCAAAAAGTTAGGGATATTGCAGTTTCAAAGGGAAAACATGGTAATATGCAAATGACGCGACTAATGGAGAACGGTTGTCAACCTCAGTAGATACGTCATGCGAAAAATAGCATCACGGCAACACTGCTCGTGGGGTACGTGCTCAGATAAAAGTACCATGTGCGAAGTGGAAAACGGGTATAAAGTGTTGTCTTTTCAGCGCTTGGTTTAGATGTTTGCTGAAAGTATTGTCTTCGGTGTGGAATTAACCCGAAATTATATCCAGACCACGTTTAAGCACTCACAAGAAAAATAGGGCTGTTGGCAAATTATACTCAGGCGTATAGAGCCGATCGATATGGCTGTTGAATTAGGAGTTTCTCAGAGTTTAGTAAGTCGCCTACACAAAATAATTCTACCGCATGGAAATGTTGCAGATCGACTCAGGAGTGTTTGACCGAGGATAACCACCCTAGAAGGCAAGATTGCTACCTGACAGAAAGTGCATCGAGAAGGCAAGATTGCTACCTGACAGAAAGTGCATCAAGAAGGCAAGATTGCTACCTGACAGAAAGTGCATCGAGAAGGCTTAGTTTCACCAGTAGCCGACGCTGGGAATTACCTCGAGCTGCTTCTGATGTCACAGTATTCACTCAAACGGTACGGAATGGTCTTCACGAGTAAGAAGTCGGAGCATGATGGCCGATAAGATGTATATTATTGATATCAGCTCACCGTCATCAAAGATCTACCTGGGTCCACAATGTCATGGAATACAGAGTGATACCATGTACTTTTCACAGACGAATCCCGTTTCGTTTTTTATCTTGATACACGATGAGGATAGGTGTGTAGGAGATCCTGTACACGAAGGAGTTCGTGCATCCTTACCAGTGGTAGTCAGTTCTGTTATGGGCAGGAGTGTGTTTAAATGGCCGTACTTATTTGTATGATTAGCAAGGCAACACGAATGTTTCAGTGCACCGAAAAAATCGTTCCGCATATTGTGACACTGCTTCATGCTGTTATTAGACATGCATTCCGTTTTCTCGATGACAATGTATGTTTGTCAAGGCAAAATGAATACCTCAGTGTACAGAAAAGAGATCATTGTGCCATTGTGACATGTAACGTAACAGGAGATGTGACGTACCTGCCCGAAGGACGCACACGACATAAAGGCAGATAGGAATCAGAATAAAACGTCCGCGTAGCTCAATTTGTAGAGTGACTTGTTCCGGAATGAGGGGATCCGGGTTCGAATCCTGGCGTGGACAGAAATGACGGAGAAATTTACTTCGTTATAATGGCGCCCGAACTATCCGGATGACCCGACCGTTCAAAATCTCGCAATGGTGTGATGTTCTTTTCACACCGCGAGATAGGAAAAATAAGAGAATCCCTTCTCCAGCACTTCGAAAAAAAATAAGGGGGAGATGATGTAACGTACCAGGAGATGTGACGTACCTGCCAGCAGGACGCACACGCCATAAAGGCAGATAGTAGTCAAAACAAACGTCCGCGTAGCTCAATTGGTAGAGTGACTTATTCCGGAATGAGGGAATCCGGATTCAAATCCTGGCGTGGACAGAAATGACGGAGAAATTTACTTCGTTATAGACACTGTTTCACGCTATTATTGGATATACATTCCGTTTCCACGATGACAATGTATGTTTGTGAAGCCAACATAGATGCCTCAGTATAACGAAACGAGATCATTGTGCCATTGTGACACTCTTTCACGGTGATATTGGATGTGCATTCCGTTTTCATATGACAACGCATCTTTGTCAAGGCACCATAAGTACCTCAGTGTACCGAAACGAGGTCACTGTGCCCATTGTGACACTGCTTCACGCTGTTATCGGACATGCAGTCCGTTTTCTCAAAGACAGTACAACCAGTCATCGTGCCTTTAGGTTGCTCCAGGAACTGAAAAATTATGGGATTGAATAGTAACAATTGCCTTCAAGGTCTACTGGCCTTATTCCTATTGATAACATTTGGGATGCTGTATAGTGAGGTCTGGAAAATCACGTCCCATAGCCTAGTGCGCTGCAGATCTCCGTAACAGGTAAACTGTAATATTGAACCAGGAAGCCAGACACGAACCAATAATGTCGTTGCAAGCATGCATCTTAGTTGTCAAGACGTTCTACGGCACAGAGATGGTGTTACCAGGTACTGAAATCCAGAGGTATGCACACTCTCCAAATTTAATATATTGCTTATATTGTAGTACTACTTTGTTATTTGCAGAAACTGCAGAGTAAATTCGGTTTGAGTCGAGTCACATTATTGTGACCACCCTACTTTTGAGGTCAACATCGCGTAGCCAGTGAAAGAACGAACGTTTCGCGAGGTAGCTTGGAGGGTATATAAGGTGTGCTGAGCCATTCTGAAAACATATCACTCATTGCTGTCATGGATAAAATAGAAAGGAACGAGTTATCAGATTTGCAAATAGGGATGATTTTCTGCTTTCAGGCCAAGGGTGAAAGTATTTCTGAAACAGCGCAGTTTGTGAACTGTTAACGAGCTGCTGTGCTTAAAGTGCATCGTGATTGCAGATATGGCACCATTGCGAGTAAGTGACGTGGAAACTGAGGAGCACTAAGTGCCATTGAAGTGAGAAGTGAACGTTCGCTTCGATGGTGCGTGAGGCCCGATCGACACGCTACATTGGAGGAACTCGCTGACAGAATGAACCAGGGGGCTACCGGAAGTGTGTCTAAAACGACAGCTCAGCGAACCCCGCTGCGTGTGGGGCTCCGATGCAGAAGGATGATAAATGCACCTATGCTAACGAAAGTGAATCGGCAGAAAAGGCTTACATTTGCACGACAGTATCGGAATTGGACCTCCGCTGATTTCCAAAGGATTGCCTTCTCCGATGAGTCACGTTTTCTGCTTCAACGAATGGGTGGACGTTGGCGTGTAAGGCGAGAAACATCGTAGAAGAAACACTCTTCAACCTTTGGTAGCTGACCAAAAGCTGGTTTGCTCAGCGTCATGGACTGGGGGAAGTTTTTGTGGCCTTTTCTGGGTCCACCGATACCTGTGGAAGGCACTATGGACCGAATTCGTTATGAATCTATCCTTGCGGACCACGTACATCCATACATGCTGATTGTCTTCTCTCGAGCGGATAGGATCTTCCAGAACGACAATGCGACGTGTCACACAGCTAGAAATGTCAGAGAGTTGTTGGAAGAGCACGATGTTGACTTCAAAGTACTTCCCTGGCTCCCTAATTTCCCAGACTTATACCCAATTGAGCATCTGCGGGACCACCGCGTTCATGTTGTTCGCGCTATGGATTATCACTACGCACCCTCCAGCAGCTGTCAGGTGCACTGCAGTCAGCATGGCTCCACATTCCTCTGAACGTCTTCCAGCACCTTATTGGGCCACTTCCAGCCCGTCTAGCTGCTGTTCGCGCTGCACAACGGCGGTTACTCTGGATATTAGCGGGTGGTCACTTTATTGAATCCAGATATTAGCAAGATATTAGCTGTGGTCACAATAATGTGACTCTACCGTACATGTACGAGTATTTACACTCAGCTTTAAAACAATAGTTGCACCCAGAAGGAAGCCATCAACAGGGATGAAACTTGGTGGGTAGGTTTGAGATCGTGAGACATACAAATGCTTCAAGTATCACGCTCGGCCGCGCTCGTGACGCAAGAAAGGAGGAGCGATAGCATAGCGCTGTGCCTTACCGGCTATACACTGAGTGGCCACTTTATTATGACCACCCCCTCAGTGGGCCACCTTTTGCCTTTAATACTGCGTCGATTCTTCGTGGCATGGACTCCACGAGATGTTGATAGGTGGTTTGGGCAATCTGAGACCATGCTTGATGACTAGCACTTTCCAGGAGTGTGAGATTGCAGGGTTGTGGATCCAGCTGTCTGATGGCTCGATCAACGTTATCCTACAAATTCCCAATGGGGTCGAGATCTGGAGATTGTGGGGGCCATCTAAGCAAAGTAAACTCACCGGCATGTTGCTGAAACCAACCCTGTACAATACGAGCACTATGGCAGGACGCATTATCTTGTTGAAAGTAGCCATCGCCATTGGGATAAACCATCCACATGACAGGATTCACTTGGTCCGCAACGATGTTTAGATATGATGTGCCAGTCAGACGATGATCAAAACAAATTAAAGGATTCCAAAGCATGCCATGAAAACATTCCCCAAACCATAACGTTGCCTCCACCAGCTTGAAAGGTTGTAGCAATGCACCTGGGGTCCATGCTTTCGTGCTGTTTCCGCCAAATTATCACTCGGCCATCGGCATGGTGCAACTGAAAACGTGATTCATCGGACCACATAACTTGTTTCTAATTATCGACTGTATAATCCTTGTGCTCCTGTGCGAACTGGAGACGTTTTCTCTTGTTAACTGCAGACAGCAAAGGTGTTCGAACCGGCTTTCGGCTGCCATATCCCATCCGATGCCGTGTACGGCGAACATTGCGTGCGAGATCATTTGAGGGGATCCTTGATTAAGATGGTCTGTAATTTGCTGCACTGTTGCCCTTCTGTTGTCTGTTACCAGTCTGGACACTCTCCGTTCCGCCCGAGCAGTCACTAGTCGATGACGACCACACGTTGCACGTAGAGACCCAGTCTTTTGGCTGACAGTCCAGTCTTTAAACACTTTAACAACAGCTGCTCTGGAACATTTCACGAATGCTGCGGTTTCGGTGATACTCTCTCCATGGCTCCGAGCTCCTACAATCATCCCACGTTGAAAGTTCGTCAAATCGCATTTTTTACCCATCTCGTCACCCCAAAATCACATCTACTACTGTCGCAAGCACTAAGCGTTCCCTTTTAATACTAGCCACGCCCTCTGGTGGCAACAGCGTGCAGCCATAGCTCATCTGCTTAAAACCATCAGGTAGTCATAATAAAGTTGCCATTCAGTGTATAAGGTCGTCTCGTTGCGCGTGCTTGCCATTCTGATTCGTGCTGTTTGGTTGGCTGCATCCTTTGCAAGTGAAGTATGTCTGGGAGAAATGTTCGGAAGCAATTCGAGCAGTAGGAAGAGTTCGAGAGGTGCCGCATCATCGGGTTCCGGGAGGCGAGGGACTGTCTTTTCGCGGTTTTGCGCGCCATACCGGTCGAGCGAATATCACCATAACACTTCCCACTGCCGGATATCACCGGCAGTGGGTAGAGCAAGACAGGCAGCAGCAACAGGAAGGGTCTAAGAGACCTAAACATAGAGAAAGGACCGACGGGTTGTCCAACATACGCGAAGTGACCCAACAGCCACGATTGCGGATATTCAGCTAGCAGGGGTGCCCTCTATGCATCGTCCAGTACCATCGGCAAACAGCTGCACGACGTAGGAGTACACGGACGCAGACCGTTACGACGACTGCCCTTTACACCATTGCGTCGTCGCCAAAGACTGCAATGGTATCGTTCCATACTGAGAAGGAGCGACTCATAACGGAAGCGGGTGATTTTTCGTGGCGAGGTTCATTTTTGTTTTGGAGGAAACGACCGAAGAATCCGTGTGTATAGGCACCGTGGTCAGCACCAAGATGAACGCTTCGTTGTCAAGCATCACACCGCCAAAAGGCCTGGTGTCATGGTGTTAGGTGCAATTGCTTACGATGCCAGGTCACGTTTGGTGTTCATTACAGACACTTTGATAGTCCAACGTTAGGTTAATGAGGTCCTGCAACCAGCGGCCCTACCTTTCCTGAACGCTCACTCCAGTGAGATTTTCAAACACGACAACGCTTGTTCGCATACTGCAGCTGTCTCGAGAGCTTGCTATCAAAGGCACTGACACTGCTATGCCCAGCAACATCACCAGACGTATCGCCCATTGAAATTGCGTGGGATGCGATTGGACGCGCTATCCACACCCCATTTCTACCGCACAATCTGCAGGAACTGCATGAGAAGTTTCAAGCTGCATGGGATGGCTTTTCGCAGGACGCCATTAGGAATCTTTACACCTCCATGCCGAGACGTCTGGCATGCTGTGTGAGGAAACATGGTGGCCCGATTTCATACTGAGAGACACTACTAAAACTGGCGTTTAACTCAATAAATACTGCTCATATCAGTCTCAATGTTTAATCATTTACTCTTCCTAGTAACCTTTACTTTCTTCCTCCCGAATAGCATTGCAATCCAACACGCTCTTCTGCTTCCGGGTGCAACTATCTTTTCGATGATGAATGTATGTCTATCAATCTCTCTCTCTCTCTCTCTCTCTCTCTCTCTCTCTCTCTGTATTTCATCAATCATCATCATCATCATTGTCAACCATTATCAATCCACTGCTGGACGAAGGTCTCCTCAAGTTTCCTCCACAACGGTCTGTCTTGTGCCAGTCTCCTCCATGTCACTCCCGCATACTTTCGAATTTCATCCACCCATCTTCCATGTGGTCTTCTTCTGGATCTTTTCCTGTCCCTTGGAATCCAATCTAAAATTTCGGCTGTCCATCGATGGTCTGTTCTTCTGGCAGTATGTCCAGCCCATTGCCATTTCAGGGATTTAACTCTGATCATGATGTCTTCCACTCTTGTCATTTTTCGGATCCACGTGTTCCTCTTCTTATCTCTCCTGGTTACACCAAGCATGCACCTCTCCATGCTGCTTTGAGTTGTCTGCAGCCTTTGTATGTCTCTTTTAGTTAAGGTCCACGTCTCTGCACCATACGTAGGCACTAGAAGGATGCATTGATCAAACACTTTTCTTTTAAGACATAATGGCATATTGCTCTTGAAAATTATGCTGTTTCTTCCAAAAGCTCTCCAGGCAAGTTTTGTACGCCGATTAATTTCTTCACCAATGTGACCCTCACTTGATATCTGCTGGCCAAGATAAACGTATGTGTCTGTTATCTCCAGCTTTTCTCCATCAATCGATAAATCTTCATTTCTTGTAAAAGCATTGAACATCACTATTGTCTTCTGAAAGTTCATTTTTAATCCCACTTCTTTACTCTTGTCAGCAAGTTCCTGGATCATACTCTGTAGCTCTGATGGGGTAGTTGCAAAAATGACTATGTCATCAGCAAAACGAAGGTGGGTTAGATAATCTCCATTAATCGTTTATCCCTTTGCTTTCCCAGTTCAGTGATTGAAAGACATTTTCCGAATGTGGCATTAAAGAGCTTCGGAGATATGGTGTCACCTTGTCTCACTCCTTTTCCAATTTTTATGTGTGTTGTATTTTCAAACATCCGAATCTTTGCACTTGCATTTTCATAGATGTTATTAATAATATTAATGTATGCATCTTCAATACCGCAGGATTTCAGAGCCATTGCAACTGCTGATGGTTTCACGGAATCAAAGGCTTTTTCATAATCGATAAAAGCCATACACAATGGAAGTTCATATTCCCTCGCTCTTTCAATTAGTTCTCTCAGTACGTGGATATGATCTATTGTGCTGTAGCCACTCCTGAATGCAGCTTGTTCTCTCGGTTGAGCCATGTCCAGTGTCACCTTCAAGCGGTGTGAAAGAACTTTAGTGAAGATTTTATAAACCACTGATAAGAGGCTGATAGGTCTGTAGTTCATGAGATCCTCAATGTCATCTTTTTTATGTAGCAAGATCATTGTAGCGTTGTTCCAATCCTCAGGAATTTTCCCTTCATTAAGGCATCGAGTGAACATTTGGGCGAGTACTGTTTCGATTTCTCCACTTGCTTCTTGTATGATGTCTACAGTAATTCCATCTTCTCCTGGAGCTTTTCCCCGCTTCATGTTCTTGATTGCATGTGCAACTTCTGCTGGAAGGACTGGAAGAACTCTGGTACTGGTACCTTTCATGATGTCTGGAGTACATGTATCATCCCTTTCATATAATTTGGAGTAGAAATCTTTCACTCTTGTCAAAATTTCGCCTCTATTTCTTGTTACAGAACCATCTTCTTTTCTCAGTGCCATAATCTGTTTTTTCCCCTTACTGAGATGTCCCTTTGCTATCTTTAGGCTTTGGTTGTTTTCAATTGCTTTCCTTACTAGTTCACAGTTGAATTTCCTTACGTCTTCAGTGATACTTTTTCGTACTGTTTTGCTTAGCTCTATATATTCCACTTTGGAAGTCACATCTTCTTTAGTTGTCCTCATCTCTCTTCTTTTTTGCATCAACATTTTGGTTTTTCCTGATAATTTGTTCACATGCAATTTGTTCTTAGACCCAGCTAATTTTGTTGCTGTTTCAATAAGAGGTTTGGTTACTTTTCTGTTAACTTCAGAAATCTCCACTTCTTCCAATGTTAGGCCTTCTAAAGCAGAGAATCTGTTCTTCAGTTCCAATTTGAAGGTATTATGGTGCTTTTTAAGGTTGGTTATGTCAATACATTTTGTTTGTCTTATGAGCTTGCTACGTTCGAGTTTAGTGTTGAGGTGCATCTTACATCTCACCAATCTATGGTCACTGCCTGTGTTGAACTTGTTTAGCACACTGCAGTCTTCTATGACGAATTTTTTGTTACACATAATAAAATCAATTTCACTTGTCGTTCCATTTGGATGTCTCCATGTCCATTTCCTGTGTGGCTTTTTCTTGAAAAAGGAGTTCAAGATGAAAAACCCTTTTTGCCTCTGCAAACTCTACGAGCGTATTTCCACGCTGGTTTCTGTTGCCGTGACCGAATTTACCTACTGAAGTTTCATTCTGTTGCCGTTGCCCTATTTTTGCATTGAAATCTCCCATAATTATCTTCAAGTGCTGCTTACCTTTATTATTTAGATCACGAATTTCCTCATAAAATTCTTCAATTTATTCTTCAGCATGACTTGTGGTCGGTGCATAAGTTTGAATGATCTGAGCCTGGTATCTTCTCGAGAGTTGGATAACGAGTCGTGCAGCTCTGTCAGAGGAACTTTCAACTTCTACAACTTTATCCTTCAGTTTCTTGTTTATTATAAATCCAACACCACTAGTTCTGCCAGTATCTGTCCCACGATAGTAGAAGAGATGTCCACTTTTCAGTTCAATGAGATCTTCTCCTTTTCTCCTTACCTCACTTAGCCCGACGATGTCCCACTTGATCCTTTGTAGTTCCTCTTCCAATTCAAGAAGCCTTGAATCAGAAGATAGGGAGCGTCCGTTATACGTAGCCAAGGGTCAGCATCAGATGGCAGCCTAGTCCGGTCCTCCGGGGATTCTTAGCACCCTCTGCCTTCATGTCGCACTGGCCGCTGCCTTGGCCAGGTACATTCCAGCTGCCGGAGACTGAGGGCCAAGATTTAAGTTGTGGAGTCATTTTGGAGGGGTTTGGCCCATAACTCACCACGCTGGCCAAGCGGGTTGGTGAGTGTGGGATAGCATTTCCTCTAATCCCGATTGGTATAGTTACACCGCTATTGGCGGTCGTCAGAGCCCCTTTAGTGGGAACAGGATGTACCACGAGAAGGCGGGGTTGACATTTTTCAAGGAGAGGCTGTGATGTTACGCATCACCTGACCTTACATCCCTGTATATATATATATATATATATATATATATATATATATATATATATATATATACCGCGTGATTCATAAAGAAGTATGTAGTTTCAAACGCACTATAAAGCAAGAACAATGTAAGATATTTAATGTTACTTGTAGCATAATTGTAGGGGAATGTGCCAAGCTTTTTGTAGAGACAGTCACAGATGTTCTATGTGTGCTTTCCGCCCAAACTCGAGGTAAGATATCTGAATCAAGTGCAGTGATAGTGGCTGTGATACGCTGTTTTGGCTCCGCTATATCAACAGGAAGGGAGGAGGGGCGAATACCTTGTCCTTCACGTACCTCCACAGGAAAAAGTCACAAGGTGTTAAGTCAGGACTTCTGGGTGGCCATTGGGTCAGGGGCATGTTCTAGACAGCGGTTCTTCCAATCCATCGGCGAGGAAGATGTTCATCGACTGACTAGTCCCGTGACAGGCGCGCTATCACCTACGTCACTTCCCTCAGTAGCTGGACACAAACTTTATGAGTACATCTACCTAACGGTTGGCAGTTGTGGTCCGTGTCTTCAACTGTTACTGTTTGATAGCATGTGGAAGCTGTATACTTCTTTATAAATCAACCTGTATGTAAAGAGAGAAAGGGAGGGAGAGAGTATTTAGCACTGTCTAAGTAAAGTTTTTAAACTTCTTGTCGTAATATAGTCGTGCCTAATAAAATCTAATTATTTCCTTTCGGCATCTAGATGTGCGTTGAACAGTGTAAACTGAATACACTGAAGGAGAGGGAAATGTGCATCGATGGGAACGTTAACTATCCTCACACTGAAAAAATGTGCCCCAAACGTAAGTTTTGTTACTGTTTTGTTTTATGCCTCCTGATGTAGATTTCTATTTATTAACACAATTCCCAAAATACTTATGTGATTTGGATAATTGTCATTATGCTATTTAATTCAAAATGAACCGATGACGAGTAAACACATTCTTTGTCGCGCAGGTGGCTAATATAAATATTACCATGCAGTCATTTACTGAGGAAGCATATTCCCCTGAATCGGCAATCGAATCCCCATTTCCCAATTTCAGTCCGTTACATAAATCCGGAGAATGAAATACGAAGTGACGGAAACACAGAAATCAAAAAATTACGAGATTTGCGTAAGCCGAAACTATTCAGTGCCTCCTATCAATGACGACTATTCTAATTCAGGATCAAGTCCAGGGCAGGATTAATCTGTTCTTCCTATTGCATCGTACAAAATGACAGAACTTAATCAACTATGTAATACACTGCCGGACAATTGCTAAGGACGGATGACAATAGCAACGATAGCAACCATAAAATGGAAGGCAGGAAAATGTGGAAATTAGCATAAGTGCGGGATACAGTAAGACGTGTTGTGCGTATGCAAATTTTGGATTGCCGAACTTGTTCGTGATGTCATAGCGCTGATAAGAGATATAAAGGATTTGACGCGTATTGACCGTTGTTGTTCAAACGCAAAGTTGAAAGGGAAAGAATCAATTGACGAACTTGCAATTTTCAGTATGTCTTCCCGACATCACTTAGATGATTTTACGCGTGGCCGTATTATTGGCAAGATTGAAGAAGGGCGAAAAATAACAGATGTTGCCAGGGAGTTCGACGTCAGCCACAGTGTTGTTTCAAGGCTTTGGAAATCATTTCAAACAAATGGAGAGTGTAGCAAACGTCGCGGGGAAGGTCGTGTTCGCAGTACGACACATGCAGAAGATCGGTACATAGTGCTATCAACAAAAAGACACCGGCGCAGCACAGCTAGTGAGGTAGCAAATCAGTTTATGGCTGCTACTGGCAAGTGGATCTCACGAAAAACTGTCGCCAGACGTTTGCATGAAGGAGGACTATACGCCCGCTGTTCTGTTGTCTGCATCCCATTGTCCAGACGTCACCGTACCGCCCGTTTGCAATGGTGACACCAACATCGCAATTGGACTGATAACGACTGGTCTGCTGTCCTCTTCTCAGATGAGAGTAGATACAGTCTATTGTCTGATTGTCGACGACAACTGATCTGGCGTGATAGTGGTACTGCATATTGTCCAGCAAACATACAAGAAAGGGACCGATATCCGACATGTAGTGTCATGGTATGGGCTGGCATCATGATCAATGGCCGTACGTCCCTCTATGTGCTTCCAACTGGGACTATGAATGGCCAACGATACATTAATGATGTTCTGCTACCACATTTCCGCTTGTTCCGTGGCGCTGTCGGTGATAGATTCATTTTCATGGACGACAACGCAACATGTCATCGAACAGTCGCTGTCCAGGAGTGTCTTGAGAGCGAGGATATTCAACGCCTCGTATGGCCAGCACGTTCTCCAGATCTGAATCCCATTGAAAATGTGTGGAATGCTTTGGGGATGAGTCTTGCTGGTCGCCAATGCCCTCCAATAAACAAGGACACCCTCATCCGTGCACTGACAGAGGAATGGGATAAATTACCCCAACAGCTGCTTGATAATGTTGTGGAAAGCATGACACGACGTGTGGAATCTTGCATCGCCCTCCATGGTGGCCATATCCCGTATTGACATCTTACGCCGGAACGCCTGCGGACGGTAATTGCATTTTTTTCACGTTTACGTATTCTGCACAAAATGGCCTGTTTGTCCCTTGAACACGTTCCAAAGCCTTCTGGATTTCAGAGCACAATAAATTGTCTTTCTTGTAATGTCCTGGCATTCTGACGTTATTTTATTTCACTTGGCATCCAACCACACTTACTTTTTTATGCGCTATATAGCCGTTTATGATCCGTCCTTAGCAATTGTCCAGCAGTGTACTATGCTTGTATGGCATAGGAACCTGAACAAATATCATATTTGTGCTGTCGAAGCAATTCGATGTTCATTCGTACAAACGACCATTCTACAAGTTAGGATCCAAAAGTTCAAGGATTCGGCGTATAGTTCCTTACTTTAATACTTCAAAACATCGTTGAACAACCACCTTCAAAATAATCCCCTTGGGCGACAGTGCACCTTTGCCAGCGCTCGTAAAGCTTCTGGGAGTATTTCTGAAAGACATGTCTTTCAACCTGCGTAATGCCTCCTACGTTGCTGTTTTTACCTCATTTGTTGACACAAAACGATGTCCCTGCAGATTTTGTTTCATCAGTGGAAAAAGGTAAAAAATCGCCGGCGGCTAAGTCGGATGAACAGGCGTGATTTGGAAGCACATTAGTGCGATTTCTGGCGAGAAACTCCGGTACCAGTAAGGACCGATCTGCAGGCGGGTTGTTATGGAGAAGGCACCCCTGTCCACTTCGCCACATTTCTAGCCGTTTATGACGGATTGACTCCCATAAGCGACGTCAAATGTCCATATAACGTTCCTTGTTAATTGTTTTGGCCTCAGGAATAAATTCGGAATCGACAATGCCGTGAGAATCAAAAAACACCTCCACCATGACTTTCCCTTTGCTGCGATCCTGCCTGAATTTTTTGATTGCGGTGAAGACGGTGATTTCCATGTTGAAGAAACACGCTTTGGCTGAATATCAAACACGTAGCACCACGTTTCATCACCCGTGATGATGTTATCCGAAAACGTAAGATCGCTGTCGGCTTTGTCGATTAATTCGCCCGACATCCGCATCCGCTCATCCTTTTGTTCGGAGGTCAAAAGGCGAGCGATGATGTGCTGACACACGCGATGCATGCTGAGATCCTCCGTCAAACTGCGCTGGCAGTTGGTCTCCGACAAGTCAGTTACGTTAGCGATTTCCTCAATGGTTCGGAGACGATCCTGACGAAAACACTGCGCCGCTATCGTAATGTTTTCCTCACTCTGTGCAGTCACATATCAACCAAAGCGGTCATTCTCTGCGATGCTATTTAGGCCCTCTTTGAAACGCCATTACCAGTCGTACACTTTCGATCTCGCCATCGTTGACTGACCGTACACTTTCGAAAGCATTTCTAATGTCTCTGCAGCTGTTTTACCCAAACGCTGACAAAATTTAATGTTACAACGTTGCTTTTCAGAAGACATGTCTCTCACATCGCAGATGACAGACGCCTAACCACAGCAGCAAACGTCTGCGTGCGCATTCCAATCACTTTCCATGGGTCAAACCATTATGACTACGAAGGGGAGGGACAGTGGGCTGCATTTCAGACGCCTTAACTTTAAGTACATGCTTGCGTTGTCCCGGGTGCGTATTTCACAAGTGAATATACGGAATTGCGATTAAGGCCATTTCCGCCACGCGATTGGTTCAAAGCTACTTTGGAGATTGCGAGTAGGCGGGGCCTATGAGGAGAGTTATGTGACGGAGACATGTAAGCTTTGCTGCTCTCGCCATAAGCCATTTTAATGTTCGGGTGTTTTCTTTGCGACATTGGTTACCTTCAGTTGTTTTACCCGTACAGTCGGAATGCTACAGGAGGTAAATAGAGAGTGTACTTTATTGGTAGGGGAACTTTTGAATTTTTATATCAACATGACTTCATGGACTTGTGACTTATCTTCCGAAGTACCTTTACTCTATACAGTTCTCACAGAGCCGAGAGATGTCAGCACGTCAGTGCTCACTCATCCTTTAGCTCAGGATTAGTACTGATGTATTTTGCATGGAGAACCCATGAGTTGTTTAACGTTTTTTTTTTAATTTTCGAGAAGAAGAGGGGTTGAAATGTGGAATTGAAGGCATTTTTGATGAAATTTGATGGAACAAAAATATGAGGAATTTCTAAATATTACAAAAATATATATATGACAGATCACTCACTATTTTATCAGACACAATACATGGCCAACAACATTCTCAAGTATTTATTCCAACGGAACTGTCTTATTTCAACACAACACGGTTTTGAGGTCTTACTTCGTGTCATTAGGTAGTTCTTCGCAAATACAAAAACACTGTATTTGATTTTTTTTCTAGTTAGACCTCTTCACATTCATTAGGAAATGAACTTGATCGTCAGAATAAATATTTCGGTGTGGAGACATACTTTTCATTGTTAAAGTTTCTTTAAAGGGTAATAGGAAGGACCTTTAAAAGAGTACTTTTTAGTATCCTTATACAGTATACGCACTTTCGCAACAGCAATTATCTTGATGGGTATTAGGTTGACGTGCTGCCATCTATTTTTTTTTTTTTTTTTTTTTTTTTTATTGGAGGTTTAACGACCACCGTGAGCAACTCAATGGGCTATAAGCAGTCGCCCGTCCCTAATTTAGGGTCACTGGTTCCAGGGAAGGGAGAGAGCCAGTGCCGTAAGACAAACACAACATCCATGCCTGACCGGGATTCGAACCCGGACCCCTTACTGACGAATGATCAGAGGCCAACGCCTTAGACCACTGCGCCACCGGGGCGGCGCTGCCATCTATTGGCCGATACGGAGCTATTTATTGAAGTAGCCCTCAATTTTAATATTAAGATAGATTTCGACTTGTATTCATCTGAGATACTGTAGATATTCCTTATGACATCGTGCACAAAATTACTTTACCGTATTTTCCGTACATTCACTTGTGAAATACGCTTCCCGGGTAGGCGCTGTCCCCAATTTTTGGAACCCACTCCGTAATTCCGGAATAAGTCCAGGCCAGGATTAATCTTTCCTTCCTATTGCATCATATAAAGGACAGAGGACTCCATCAGGTATGTGCAATACGCTTGTATGGCCTAGGAACGTGAACAAATAGCAGCACGGGGGCCACTGCGGCGGCGGAGGTAACGTCAGAAGGTGGGCCTGGTCAACTTCCGGAAGTGACGTCAGGGATGCGCTTCACCTGGATGTCGACGAAAAAACTTTCCTACGGTGGCAACGGTGGGCGTGGTCCTCGATGTCAGCCATTTTTTTACTGCATGACGTCACCACCCTCGCCGATGTTGAGGAAGCTGTTTTAATTTAGGAACAATTTTCGCCATTTTTATTTTATCTCCTCCCTTTCATTTTGAAATTTTAATGAACTTGAGATTTATTTTCGAAAAAGCAACCAGACGGTTTGAACCTCTGTGGATTCGAACCAAAGAAATATAGATGGTAGTCGCATGTTCTACCGATGCAGTCACCAATGCACTCGTGCTGGAGATCGTCGGGATTTAGGGACGCGGTCGCTTAACGGTTCCACAGTCGTTCGGGCTGCCTGAACGACTCTGTGTTGTCTATCTTTACATCATGGTCACGCAAAGATGCCCGTACGTGATTTTCACAATCACGCAGGTTTGTTTTCACAACCTTGGAGAAATATGTTGCAGTGCTATGGAATTGCCACTAACCAGATGTTAGAGATTTTGCACTCATAAACACTGACACGGAAGTTTATTTTCTTTGTGAACAGGAGCTTTTTATGTTTTCATGACCAGAGGTGACTTTAGATTTTTATTCTTACCCCTTCTTATTGCCTCAGAAATTTTCATCCGTTAGATTAACAAAAAATAAGTAAAGTAAAAGAAAAAGAGTTTTACGTTTTTTAAAATGCCATTTGATCTTCCTATTATTAGAACATTTTGTAAGAAACCGTGCTAGTGTAACCCCTTTGTCTGTCTGTGCACATCGACCTTTTTGTTTTTAAGAGATATTTCAAAAACCATTTTTGTGGCTAATAAAAAATCTAAGGATATTAAGTTTGGCAATTTAAATATCCATATACTTCATGATTTGAATCATCATCATCAGCATCACCATCATCATGTTGATGCAAAAAAGAAGAGAGATGAGGACAACTAAAGAAGATGTGACTTCCAAAGTGGAATATATAGAGCTATTCAAGACAGTACGAAAAAGTATCACTGAAGACGTAACGAAATTCAACTGTGAACTAGTAAGGAAAGCAATTGAAAACAACCAAAGCCTAAAGATAGCAAAGGGACACTTCAGTAAGGGAAGAAAACAGATTGTGACACTGAGAAAAGGAGATGGTTCTGTAACAAGAAATAGAGGCAGAAATTTTGACAAGAGTGAAAGATTTCTACTCCAAATTATATGAAAGGGATGATACATGTACTCCAGACATCATGAAAGGTAACAGAGTTCTTCCAGTCCTTCCAGCAGAAGTTGCACATGCAATCAAGAACATGAAGCGGGGAAAAGCTCCAGGAGAAGATGGAATTCCTGTAGACATCATACAAGCAAGTGGAGAAATCGAGACAGTACTTGCCCAAATTTTCACTCGATGCCTTAATGAAGGGAAGATTCCTGAGGATTGGAACAACGCTACAATGATCCTGCTACATAAAAAAGGTGACATTGAGGATCTCGGGAACTACAGATCTATCAGCCTCCTATCAGTGGTTTATAAAATCTTCACTAAAGTTCTTTCACACCGTTTGAAGGTAACACTGGACATGGCTCAACCGAGAGAACAAGCTGGATTCAGGAGTGGCTACAGCACAATAGATCATATCCACGAACTGAGAGAACTAATTGAAAGAGCGAGGGAATATGAACTTCCATTGTGCATGGCTTTTATCGATTATGAAAAAGCCTTTGATTCGGTGAAAGCATCAGCAGTTACAATGGCTCTGAAATCCTGCGGTATTGAAGATGCATACATTAATATTATTAATAACATCTATGAAAATGCAAGTGCAAACATTCGGCTATTTGAAAATACAACACGCATAAAAATTGGAAAGGGAGTGAGACAAGTGACACCATATCTCCGAAGCTCTTTAATGCCACATTGGAGGGTGTTTTTCAGTCGCTGAGCTGGGAAAACAAAGGGACAAAGATTAATGGAGATTATCTAACCCACCTTCGTTTTGCTGATGACGTAGTCATTTTTGCAACTACCCCATCAAAGCTGCAGAGTATGATCCAGGAACTTGCTGACAAGAGTAAAGAAGTGGGATTAAAAATGAACTTTCAGAAGACAAAAGTGATGTACAATGCTTTTACAAGAAATGAAGATTTATCGATTGATGGAGAAAAGCTGGAGATAACAGACACATACGTTTATCTTGGACAGCAGATATCAAGTGAGGGTCACATTGATGAAGAAATTAATCGGCGTATAAAACTTGCCTGGAGAGCTTTCGGAAGAAACAGCATAATTTTCAAGAGCAATATGCCATTATGTCTTAAAAGAAAAGTGTTTGATCAATGCATCCTTCTAGTGCTTACGTATGGTGCAGAGACGTGGACCTTAACTAAAAGAGACATACAAAGGCTGCAGATAACTCAAAGCATCATGGAGAGATGCATGCTTGGTGTAACCAGGAGATATAAGAAGAGGAACTCGTGGATCCGAAAAATGACAAGAGTGGAATACATCATGATTAGAGTTAAATCCCTGAAATGGCAATGGTATTGGTATTGGTAACTGTGGGTACCATAGTGGTACCCAGTTTAATGCTATAACGAAATACAGACATAGGAGATTCATTAAAAGCTGCAGTACAGAAAACAACAGTGCGGAAAGTAAGTATATCCACGATGCAGCACAACGTTACACAGAAAGGAAATGAATATGCATACGAACAATGAAAGACCTAACGGCATGTCAAACACTATAACACATGTGCACAAATGCATGAAATGTACTATGCTATCATAAATCAACCGAACGGAACTGAATTGTGGTTAGAGAGCAAAACAACATGGAGTACCTCAGCAACTATATAAAAATAACAAAGGTAACAAACGTACCACTATAATAATCCGCGATAGAGGAAAGCACTAACACAGCAAACACTCACAGTTATAGGTAATTTAAAAACAGGCACAAATTCAGGAAACAACAGATAAGATAATGATGAGATAATGAGGAGATCACACAAGTAACGAGACCGATTAGTTGTGAAAACACTGCAAAAACACGCAATTATCGTAAATTTAAAATACATCACTTGTGAAACACAGCCAAACACACAAAGAAAGCAAATTTACAATACATGACTTGTGAATCACAGTAAAAACACACATGGAAAACATCAGAATCAACATGCACTAAGTCTGCAAAACCAGGGAATCTGCGAACGGGTTCGCAAATCCTCTAGCATTGAGAGAACAAAAAGTAATCGGTGTGAGGAAGAGAGCTAAAGGTCATCGGTAAAAGGATAGAAGGTATCACATATATGCTTCTCAACGAGCTCCTTCAAGGAGTCGAGACGGCGCGTGTAACGTCTCAAAAAGGCTGATACCGAGGATCGGTGGCACACAGAGATTTAAAAAGTGACACATAAGCTTCGAATTGCGTTACCGCTGCATACAGGTCCAGATCAGGTGAGTGAAGGAATTCTTCAGAACCAACAATCGTACGTGCAGGTTGAAAAAGACGTAAAAGTTGCTGTCTGGACAGTGGGCCAGGAACTGGAGGAAACGTATCAACTGCCTGTAGAACCTCAGCATCAGAGAGAGGATTGACAGGACCTGAGCGGAGAAGCATACTGTTTGAAGAACCATCAGGTGGAGAAACACCGGAACCGGAAACCCCGGGAGCACTAGATGAATCCTCAGAATGTGGCACAGAAAGTTGTTTTAACTTTTTCTGTTTTACAGCGCCTGTGGAAGTTCCAATCCGCTTCGAAGAAGTAGCTGAGGCGGATGTATCCATTAGTGGATCAGGCTCACCTCCCAAATCAGGAGACGAGGAAACGAACGTCGCCGAAGAAGCAGTACGTAGCTGAGCTGCCTTAGTGGAGACTGGTACAACAGCCGAGGCTTCAGGAAGATGTTGCAACAAGGGTATGGTAGACAAGGGTGTAAATGGAGATCCGATATCCGAGAGGCTAGGAGAAGAGCCAGACGGCCGATCCACCAAACCACCACTCAACACACCCGGATCGGAACACTCCGCTGAAGACACATCTGTAGTCGAAGACAACTCTGTCAATCTTGAAGGTGGATGCACAATCGTACGGGTCTGGAGAGGAGGAAAGGCAGCATTGTCCGTGACGGAAATGTTCGTCTGACGGAGAAACGAAGAATTCGCGTCAGGCAAACTACCGGTAGTGGGGATAGTAGAAAGACCAATGTGGTCATCTCCTAGCCTCTCGGATGCCTTTCCTCCTCTCCAGACCCGTACGATTGTGCATCCACCTTCAAGATTGACAGAGTTGTCTTCGACTACAGATGTGTCTACAGCGGAGTGTTCCGATCCGGGTGTGTTGAGTGGTGGTTTGGCGGATCGGCCGTCTGGCTCTTCTCCTAGCCTCTCGGATATCGGATCTCCATTTACACCCTTGTCTACCATACCCTTGTTGCAACATCTTCCTGAAGCCTCGGCTGTTGTACCAGTCTCCACTAAGGCAGCTCAGCTACGTACTGCTTCTTCGGCGACGTTCGTTTCCTCGTCTCCTGACTTGGGAGGTGAGCCTGATCCACTAATGGATACATCCGCCTCAGCTACTTCTTCGAAGCGGATTAGAACTTCCACAGGCGCTGTAAAACAGAAAAAGTTAAAACAACTTTCTGTGCCACATTCCGAGGATTCATCTAGTGCTCCCGGGGTTTCCGGTTCCGGTGTTTCTCCACCTGATGGTTCATCAAGTTCGCAGTGGGATGCGAACTTGATGAACGTCCACGTCGAACGCGGTCACAGGAGGCAGTGGTGTGATTTTGTGTTAAACAGTGTGTACAATAGTGAGCAGTGAAAATCTTGAAACTGTACGTTCGTGCGCCAATTTCAACAGTAGCTTCTGGAGGGCAATCCGCCAAGGCTTTCTCGGTGGGAAAGACGACCAATAACTGACGGCGAGGTCCTGTAGCATGTGCAAATCGAGTTCCGCGGGGAGCGTCAGAAAGGCGACGGACCTTGCCAACAATTTTACAAACATGACTGACAAGGAGAGGAAGTGCAGTATCCGGCACTTCCTGTGGAACAGGATAGAACGTGATGTTCACCGGTCTCTTGGAAAGAGGCGACGGGATGAGATGGTTTGTCCCAATCGAAAGTCCGTTAGCTAGAAAAAAGTCAACATCCTCCTTGTGATTGAACTGTACCGAAATACCCCGAGGAGTACGGGAAATTCCTGCAATGGACGCAGACGACACATGTGCAGAGAGGGCCTCCATGTAGCGTGGCAATGGAGTATTTGGTAAAGCATGAAAGAGCACACCTATATCCAGGAGGTTATGGAACTCACGGCCAATCTGCGAATTGTCATCAATCGTTACCTTCACCTTGTGGTTGGACACCTGAATAATAGATGTTGCTTGCAAAAGACCATCTGGTTGAGAGGAATCGGACGTTGAAGTAGCGCCTCGTTGCACTTTAGAGGCAAATGACATCCTCGGAAGAGAAGTCTGTTCGGATCCGGCAGGCACAGAAGGCTGTGAGGGAAGAGAAGCACAGGCCGAAGGCAAGGCAGTAGAATCAGTAGTTCCCAGGGAGGGCACCGAGACAGATGCAGGAGCTGAAGAAGAAAGCGCAGCCAAGTCCAGTGAAGGCACTGGTGCAGGAGTACTAGAAAGCTGGGAAGGCAACTGAGCAGACACATCTGAGGACGAGAGTATGTTAACTTCCATGGACGTGGGAAGTGTGACGTGACGTGCATCCGCCACGCCCATAGATGATAACGAAATACCGGAAGCCGCCATGTTGGCAGCTTCCAAACGTAAACAAACGAGCAAACGATAAGAAAACGGATGAATATGAACTAATATGAGGGTGAGAACGCTAGAAAAGTAGCTCAAAACGTACACAGTACCTTTAGACAGACAGGCCACGCAACAGGTGAGTGAGGGACAAGGTATTCCACACTAAAACGCATAAAATATTTTTTTTTTTTTTTGATTGGAGGTTTAACGACCACCGTGAGCAACTCAATGGGTTATAAGCAGTCGCCCGTCCCTAATTTAGGGTAACTGGTTCCAGGGAAGGGAGAGAGCCAGTGCCGTAAGAAAAACACAACATCCATGCCTCACCGGGATTCGAACCCGGACCCCTTACGGACGAATGATCAGAGGCCAACGCCTTAGACCACTGCGCCACCGGGGCGGCGATATGAAATATTGGAGCCACCAACACTACGTCTATCACGAACGAGCAATGGGCTGGACATACTGCCAGAAGGACAGACCATCGATGGACAGCCGAAATTTTAGTTTGGATTCCAAGGGACAGGAAAAGACCCAGAAGAAGACCACATGGGAGATGGGTGGATGAAATTCGAAAGTATGCAGGGGTGACATGGAGGAGACTGGCACAAGAAAGACCGTTGTGGAGGAAACTTGGGGAGATCTTCGTCCAGCAGTGGATTGATAATGGTTGACAATGATGATGATGATGAGGATACTCCATGAATTTACTGCTAAGGGCTGTCAAAGTCAAAAATTAAAAAAAAAAAAGAAGGTTCTATTGTGAAGGAGCTATTCAACTTAGAAGTAAAAATTATTTTTGTGCCCCTCAGGTTCGACCTAACTGTTCATTCTCAAATATTTACAGTTTCCAATTAGTTCGTTAATTTCCTAGAGGTACAAAGAATTTAGTTTTCACAGATTTTTCAAAAATTATTTTCGCGAATGATAGGCCATAAACAGTCATTAAATTTTGCCCATTTTAAATTTCACTAGTAGTTCATAAATTTCCCGCTAGGAGTTAAATTTATCTAAATTTATCAGTACATTGTGTATAAATTGTCGTAAAATTGGAATGCATTTCAATTACAAAACGTTCGCTTTCCATTTCTTCAGCTTTGGAAAATCATCTTGCTTTTACGTTATCAGCAAATTAGTACGCCACGAGCCTGGTATCACGTAAAAATAAAATACTGGAAGACATTGACAATCGGAAAAGTCATCCAATTAGAAAATTCGGGTGAAATGCAATTTGTGTACAGTACTTCACTTGAAAAGGGTGGATAACGTTTTGTGGAGCAGCTTTTCTGTAACGAACAATTCCCTAAGTCAAAGAGAACCGTCCATGGTGTACACGAATGCCATGAACCAAGAAAATTGGACAGAATAAATTCTTCAGTCAGTGCAGAAAAGCTAGAATGTTCTTCTTGAAAGCATTTTTTATTATTTTCATCGGAAAATTGCGAAAATGTTTTGTCAAAACGATGCGTGAGTTTTTTTAATACCTGCTGTGCAGTTATCAGAAAGAGAACGTGTGCAACTTAATTCTCGACCACAGGCACGACACGTTGGCAGCAAATTAAAGCAAATCGAAAACGTACCTAATCAGGGAAATGATCCCCGTCGTGTTGGATACATTTGAGTCATCGGTCAGGAGCTGCCGAATGCCACTGCGGAAAAAAGAGGACTATTTCGAGTTGATAGTCATCAATACTTGTGTGGACCTCCTCGACAGAAACGAAATGCGTATCACACAGGTGATGTTGCAGGGAGCGAAAGAGGTGATAATCTGACGGGGCGAAATCTGGAGAATACACCGGGTCGGATAAAATCTCACATCCCAGGTGGGTGATCGTGTTTAAAGTCGTTTTCGCGGTGCGAGCGCGCGCGTTATCCTGAAGTAACAGGAGCGACCTTCTGCCGTTGCAAGTGTATGGCCTTTTCGCCTCCATTGCGTCACTCACACGAATGAATTGCTGACAATAACCACTCAGCATTGACCGTTTCACCAGATTTGAGCAACTCATAGTGTACGACACCGCGCTGATCCCACCATATGCACAGCAACAACTTCCTGGCATGGATATTCGGTTTGGCGGTACTGGTGGTAGGCTGACCTGGATAAGCCCACGATTTGCGTCGCTTAGGATTATCGTAGAGGATCCACTTCTCATCACAGGTCAAAATCTTGTGGATCATATTCTTCTTCTTGAATCTGGAGCGAAAGAACACAGCAACATCGTAGTGCCTAGACTTGTTCGCAGCTATCCGTTGGTGGGGCACCCAACGGCCCTCCTTGTGAATCCGTCCAAGCTTGTGCAGGCGCTTTGCAATGGTTTGCCATGTTATTTTGAGTTCCGGGGAGCTCTGACTGTGTGACAGGGATCCGCGTTCAACAGTTGTTGTAACCAGGGCTTCCATATTTATCAGAAGCGAGATTCTGTAGCCATTTTTAGAGATAGTGAATTGTAGTCATTTTCTTCCATTTCCCGCCATTTAGACGGGAATTGCAGCAACAGGCAAAGTATTTCCGTTCCCACGCGTCGCAGCAGAGGGAGCAGCTAAGCAATTAAGAACATAAGAGTTTTGAGAGTGAAGGCGTGGCAGAGCTTTCTTGGAATAAGTCGGACGAGGGGAGAGTTTTTTGAGGGAGTTTCTCTCTCCGGGCATGAGAGGGACTCAGTGGCGAAAAGTCGAGAGAGGAGCAGAATATTTTTAGAAGGCTCTGAAAACCTCGGGGTTTTTGTCGGAATGGAGGAAGGAAGAGGTTTGAATGACCGGGAAGAGATAAGGAGAATAGTGGCGAGTAGGACACCGAGGGACAACTAAAAGGATGAAAGCACGAAAATGACGGACAAAAGCTGGGTGACATTCCCCGCAATATCTGAATAAAAGCCTTCCTCACTGCACGAAAAGGTTTTAACTAGAGTTGCTTTTTAATACCTTGTGTTTTATTTATCTGCTTTAATCGGGAGAATTACGGGTTAAACCCCCGATACAGAACTTACTGCAGAGTAAAATTAAACGAACCCTCCACACAGGGCGCTGTAATAGAACTCAGCACCAAGCCCTGTAACATTGTTACAGTTCCTCATCGTCAACTTTCTGTGGCTTTCCCGGACGTTCTGCATCACGGAGATCGAAACTTCCCTACTTAAACCGCTGGAACCACTTCTTAAAACGTACTGTATGCCACACAAAGCAGCACAGATCATTTGCTGGGCTTCCGCGGCTCTTTTTTCCAGCTGAAACGCGAACAGGAGGCAGTGTCTCAAATGTTGCTTCTCGAACGACATTGCTTTCACCGTCAACTTTTGTCCCTTTTCTCACTGCAGCTGTGAGCAGTTACGGTTGCCTGGAAAGCTGTTGGATGGCGCTGCAATCAGTCATTATCGCACACAGCTATGTGCACACTTAATAATTGTAGAAGATCCGGTTTGAAAATGGAAAAGTAGGAACCATCGTTTTTCGAATAAAACTCTTCTACTGCTTTTACAAAAGTTAGTTTCATGTCGATTTAAGGAGCAGAAAATGTGAGAATACTTGATAATTATCAGTATTAAACCAGGGGAAGAGAAAGTAATAAGAAAAAAGTTGTTGCACAATAGAAATTTCTTTTAATACTATTAAATAATAAAACGATAAATATTGTGATATTCTCGAATTTCTTTATTTTTTCAGCCTAAATATTAACTCTTGCTTTAGGTGGTTAAGGGGGAATAGGGCTGAGAAAGAACTTGATTTCCCTACTCCGAAAGAGAAAAAAAAATTATCAGCAAATCCCCTAGATTATGAGGACAGTATATGTGCAAGCACTCCTCATCGCAACTCAGGGAAAGGAAGGGTGAAAGGTTTTAACCCAGATGTTTTCCTTTATGTGGAAGTCGCATGAAAGTAATTTATATAACAGCAGGTCAGTTAGGTATTCGCCTTAAACAACGAAAACTGTTGGAAGCGTGAATCCTTCCTTCACCTACCACTAAAAGGAACGCTGAATTATTTTAACTGTTCTTTTCAAAACAAGTATATCAATAAGAACTAGAAAATGTGGAGCATCAAAGAAGCAAGAAGAAATATATGTTACTAATATGAGAAAGTAAAATATCAATTGACAATACAAATAAAGTGGTTGTTTTAAGGATTGATTTGTTTCGGTCCGTGAAAATCAAAACAAGACTGGCAATCCAATTATGCGGTTTTTTTTTCGGGGCCGCTCCGTTGGCGCAGTGGTCTAAGCGATGGCCTCTGATCATTCATCCGAAAGGGGTCCGGGTTCGAGTCCCGGTGAGGCATGGATGTTGTGTTTGTCTTACGGCACTGGCTCTCTCCCTTCCCTGGAACCAGTGACCCTAAATTAGGAACGGGCGACTGCTTATAGCCCATTGAGTTGCTCACAGTGGTTGTTAAACCTCCACCCCCCAAAAACAAAGTACGTTTTTAGGGCCCATAGAGCTCTGGGGCCTCTAGGTGCACGCCCAGTTCGTCTAGTCGGAAATCCGCCCTTGTTCATGACTTATTATTCGTAATACATAAACGCACAAGGTGTCCCACTCGGTACCGAACCCGGCCTTTCTTAAATAATATTGTGACGACCCCCCCCCCCCCCTCGCATAATTAATTGGTGAGAGGCGTGGTTAATTAACGGTAATTGAAACTTGATTGGGGGTTTTAATTAACAGAGAGTTATAATTTAAACACTTGCGAGGGGCGGTATATTAAGAAAAGATCTTCTAGCACTTTGAATTCAAGTGGCGAGTTGCAGGTGTTTGCCATGAGAACAAAGAGCCCATAAACGGAAATGGGACGGGTCAGAGTTTAAAAGCTATTTCCCATGACTCAAAAAGTGTTTGGACGGCAAAAGCGTTTGAAGCTTTTGTCTGTGCCGCGCGCGAAACAATGGGAAAGCTCTTAGACTTGAAGAGCGGTTTATAATAAAAATGTCGCGGTTTCAAGTGTTGGAATTCATCGCTTACCAATTTCTTGGAGAGGGGAGATTGTTTTTGAGGTCAGATCCCGTTTGATATCCGAGAGAGAGCTGGGCCTCGATTTTTCCTCGTGCTAGAAAAATGCTTGCCGTCCGTCTGCTTGCTCTTGCAATTCTGAGCATAAGAAGTGAAGCCCGCTGAAAAGCATAAGCTGATGGAAAATAACCACCAGATTTACCTAAAAACTTTCTGATCCTGGCCGGACTACGGATACCTGTCCTGGGGAGCGATTTCGGGTGAGATGCGACAGAGACATAATAATTACGGAATATCGCCTCACTCATGCAGAGCGGAGAAGAGAAACGCCAACAAAGGGGAACCACGGAGGAGGACCCCCCTGCCGAGCCTCTTCGCAAAGAAAGCGGGGAGAGAACTTTTGTGCGTATGTCTGAGTACGTGCGTTCAGCGACTAGGGATGATGTCGATTTGATGAAGAGACCGTAAGCAACGCGGCCTCATCCAACAAGGAAAAAGAGCTACACGAAGTGCCGACATATTAGTGAATGTGAGTGAGTGTTTGTGTTGTTCGTGTCATACGGCGGATACTCAAGGACCTATGTTAGTACTTTTTACCAGTATTATTTGCGGCTCATTGAGAACGAACAGACTTTTCGTTAGGACACATTTTCTGAAACACCGAAGAAGGCCAAAGCTGGCCGGAAATTATAGCTTTGTAATTAGATGAAGAATCCGGTGTAATTTATGCATGTATCCATTAAATCCCTGTTTTAATTGTTATACTGTGCCTCCATTGGTTTATAGGTGTACTGTCTCGGCTAACTGGCTAACTAGGTATTGCCGGATTCAGTGATTCGAATCGCCGTCCGGAAGTAATTTTGCATCCTGACAACTAAGACCCAAAGTACGCAACAATATTAACACCAATGAAAATATTGCAACGAAATTTGAAGTGGACTTATGTCATGCCGTGCGAAATGTGATGACGTCACAATATGTTCTGGAAGTGGCCAACATTTGCATCCAGACAGCATTGAACCCAGTGCACCATATTGTAGAAAGTCCTTACCAGTACGTCGCCGTCACTGCCTGAATTTCTACGGTGATGTTTGCGCTCAAGGCATCTATGGTTCGCGATCTCTTTTGGTAAACTCTCCCTTTTAGATATCCCGATAAAAAGTAATCCGGAGGAGTCAGATCGGGCGAGCGCGGTGGCCATACACCCTTCGAAATGCCTCGGTCGCCGAAAAAGGACTGAATTTCGGCCATACTGGTGTGTGATGTGTGTGACGTCACTCCATCATGCTGATAATATCCAATGGAGAGTTCTTTGTCGTCTAATTGATTTACAAAGGTGTTGAAGATTTCCATATATGCAGCTGTTGTGATGATTGTATCGAAGAAGATGGGACCAATTATGTGGCCCCGGGTCATCCCACACCGAACACCAATCTTCTGTGAATGAAAGGGTTCTTCACGTATCGCGTTGGGATTTTCACTTTCCCAAATACGGGAGTTTTGAGAATTGACGTAATTGGACAGATGAAACCACGCCTCGTCCGATAACCACGTGTAGTACAGAATGCTCGGATTTTCCTGAATAAATGTCGGAAGCCATCGACCGTATGTCACGTGGTCAGGCTTTTTCAGTTCGTGGACCACGGAGCTACGGTACACATGAAGCTTCGCTTTTTTCACAGGACTTTGACAAGTGCTTTTGTACAACCCTGTTTCCTGTGACAGTCGGCGAACGGACTTCCTGGGAGACGCAAGTAGTCGGCCCTTTACATTCTGGACCGTTTCCTCGGACATTTGTGAACGACCTCCTGCATGGTAGTCTAATAAAGTTTCCTTGGTTTCCAATTTCTTCGACAATTCCAAGGTAAAAAATGGAAGGGAGGACAGAAAATAAAAATGGCTGAAAATGTTCCCTTGTGGCTTCATCAACATCGACGAGGGTGGCAACATCATGAACTAAAATCATGGCGGATATCGAGGGCCACGTCCACTGGTGCCACTGGAAATAAAGTTTCTTCGTCGACGTCCAGGATAAGCGCATCCGTAGCGTCACTACCGGAACGTGACCACGACACCTGTGGCGTCATTCCCAGCTCCCAAGCGACCCCCCCACTACTACAAATATGACATTTGTGCTTGTGGAAGCAAATCGATGTTTACTCCTTCAGATGACCATTCTAATTCAGGAAATGATCTACGCCAGGATTTATCTGTTCTTCCTATGGCATCGAATAAATGAAAGAAGACTGAAACAAGCACGGTCGTATAAGAATAATATGACCATCTCCGGAATCACAGTGTACCCGTCCAGGCGCGTCACAGAGTGCACGTGACAAGGTCGACCACGCTGAGATATAAGCATCCGGCTAGGACAGATGAGCCATAAAGCGCAACGCGGACATAATGGGAGAAGTAACAATTTGACGAACGTTCAAAAAGAAATGATCATCGGCTACTGCGCCGAGGGTGGAAACATCTAAGAAACCACAGGCTTCGTGGGCTGTTCGCGAGTTGCTGTAGTAAAGGTGTATCAAGAATGGATTGCTGTCATATCGAGTGACACCAGACGTCATAACTTTCGAGCCCCAAAGGCTATCGACCTCAGAGGAGAACGTCGCCTCCGTCAACTTGTAAAGGGCAATCGACGCCCAACATTGCAGCAATTGACCACGCTTATGAGCGCTGGGGCACTCAGGTACGTGTCCCCGATAAAAGTAGGGAGAACCCTGTTACGCATGGGTCTCCGGAGTCGACGCTACGTCAAGGCGCCCATGTTAACCCAGGTCCATCGGCAACGACGCCTGCAGTTGACATGGGACTACCGTAATTGGACAGTGGAAGAGTAGATAAAGCTTGCCTTCTCCGATGAATCGAGATTTCTACTCCACGGAAGAGACGGGTGGTGGCGGATATGACGTCAGACTCACGAGAACCAACACGCGGACACACTTGTCGGTCAAGTATAGGTTGGAGGTGGCAGTGCACATGTCTAGGGGATGCTTTCTTGGTATGACCTGTGACCGCAGATACCACTGGATGGGTCCCTGAACGCCAATGGCTACCTGTCCATCCTCGCTGACCACATGCATTGCTTCATGTTGGTCGTTTAACCTGGTGGTGCCGCCCCGGTGGCGCAGTGGTCTAAGCGATGGCCTCTGATCATTCGTCCGAACGGGGTCCGGGTTCGAATCCCAGTGAGGCATGGATGTTGTGTTTGTCTTACGGCACTGGCTCTCTCCCTTCCCTGGAACCAGTGACCCTAAATTAGGGACGGGCGACTGCTTATAGCCCATTGAGTTGCTCACGGTGGTCGTTAAACCTCCAATTAAAAAAAAACAAGAAAAAAAACCTGGTGGTAATGGTTTCTACCAACAGGACAATGCATCTTGCCATGTCACTAAGGGGTGCTTTACTGGTTCCAGGAACATGAGAGCGATGTCTCCGTTCTCCCTTGGCCGGCAAAGTCGCCTGACCTCAATCCCATAGAGCAGTTTTGGGACTATTTTGATAGACAGGTTTGACGTACCGACCCAGTACCACGTCATCTCCGGGCTCTGCTGCAATCTGAATGGTCACGTGTACCTCGGGCAACCTTCCAGGGCCTCGATCATTGCGTCCATGCCACGCCGTCTGGTCGCTGTCATACGGGCCAAGGATGATCATTCCCATTATTAGATAGGTGGTCATATTTTTCTGATACGACCGTATACCTCCACAGAGATCAAAGAATAGATTAAGTACATAACATTATTCTTGTATGACACAGAACCGCTAACAAGGATCAGACTTGCGCTAGTGGAATCAATTCGATGTCTGTTCGTAACGATGATTATTTTAATCACCCGGACTGTAATTTAGAGATGTGTTTCTATTGCCGTTGTGGAACATGCATTTTCTTGATTTCTTAGGAGGTATCGATCTTTTAACTGTTAAATATTGCACTTCTACTCCAAGCTATAATATAAGGATGACGTTCATTAATTTGTGAAGATTTATTCTGCATTAATATCTGTAATTAATACAGACATTTGATGTGGAGCAGGAACATCAAACAGAGGTCATCGCTCTTTTCACGTTTATAAGGGAGTCACGGAAAAATTCTCATTGGCCGCCACCGGGAATCAAACCCAGGGTCTTCCAGTTACGCGTCGGATAAGCTTGTGAGTCTGGAGGAATTCAATTTAGAGATATGTTTCTATTGCCGTTGTGGAACATGCATATCTGTGTCATACAAGAATAATATGTGTGTGAGTCTAGAAGGAATTCAAGGCCTTTGTGGCGTAGTGGAAGCATATATAACTGGAAGACCCAGGGTTCGATTCTAGGTGGCGGCCAATGATAATTTTTCCGTGACTCCCTTATAAAAGTGGAAAGAGTGATGACCTTTGTTTGATGAGTAATATGTGTTATACTATATAAGATAGTACAACTGTACTAGTTATCCGAATTTATTGGCGTATATAAAATCAAGGTTTCCAAGCTTTCGCACATCAACCAGATGGCTTTCTCAAGGGAGGTAGACAGCAAACTGCCTACCTCCCTTGAGAAAGCCATCTGGTTGATGTGCGAAAGCTGGAAACCTTGATTTTATATACGCCAATAAATTCGGATAACTAGTACAGTTGTACTATCTTATATATAGTTGGTGTACAGTTCCTTGTGTTATTATTTATGTGTTATACTGATTACTGAACGATATTTATTATCAATCTTGACATACCATATATCTTCACACACACTATATAAAACGATCTTCACACACTGGATATTTCGGCTATGCGTGTTTTTTGAAAAGATAATTTACGAGGTGTATCAGCATTCTCAAGTGTGGCCCACTACACCCTACACTTGAGTCCTTCAGTATCCTCCTTTGAGTCTTAAGAATCATAAAGCGTGTTGTATGGATGTACAAATTTAGGTGCTGCTTTATGAAAACATTTAAATATCAGCTGCTGTCATGTGATGGTGACTAGAATCATACAACTAGAAATGCAGGGGAAAAATTCGTCTGAAAGAAAGACACGTAACAGTTCATTCGATAAAACAATTCTTTTGTTGACCGGTCAACCCGCAGAAAAAGTCATTATGCTTGCCCTCTGAAACCCCTGGAGCTGCCGTCGCGAAGAAGATGTTATAAAACAGTTGACACCTCTAGCGAGCTACCTAACCGTGAGAGAATATTAAGTGTTTGATCACTGATTCCGAACGTAAAGCAACCCAAATTAAAAACGTTTTGCTTCGACGGTCACAACTTAATCCATTTCCTCTAGAATTTAGAAGAAAAGAATGAGGATCTTAAAAGTTTAAAATTGCAATACATTTTACTTGTTTTCTTCAAAGTTTCGGGTAGTACACCAACCCGTCGTCGGGATTGACACAAGACAGTAGGTGCTGCCACCGAAGGGGTAATACCTAGCCTTTCTTATCGTTAATTGTGGCACCTCTTCTTCTTTCGACTTAAAGGAAAGAAGAAGAGTTGCCAAATCGAAAGGAGAAACGGTGCCACAATTAATGGTCACAAAGTCTGGGTATTACAGCTTGAATAGCAGAATCTTCTATCTTGAAGCAGTGCTGACGACGGGTTGATGTGCAACCCCAAAATCTTCCAAATACAAAAATTAGGTCAGGTCAGTAATCCCCGCCTTGCAATATTATACTTTTAAGATATCTCATCACTAGGATTTCAGCATGGCTACACTAGAATGATTAGTTGAAGTACACAGTGGCAATAGAGGAGTCGAAGTTAGGACATCGGCAGAGATGGAATGATTTTTCTACGGGTGGTAGACAGAAGGAGAAAAGCGGCGAATTTTAAGCGAGAAATATAGAAAAGGTTTATATATCCCATCTCTCCCCTGGAAGTAATAACTACTTTATATCAATATTTTTCATATCGATATTTTCCTATGGCTCTATTCAGAGAAATAATGGTTTTACGTGCGAGTTAATCCATGTACAGGGGATGAACAACGAAACCGAAACACCTGTGCCAATAGCACTACACGTGTAACGCGCTATACGCGCTACCTGGTGACCAACCATGCATCTATTTCGCAGTCAATAAACAAGATCGGAGGGTGAAGGTTGTATTGTAGAGCAGTAGCATAGCTGGACATTAAAAACTGCGATCCATTTAACATAATGGGAGACATATCCGAGTTTCAAAGAGAAAAGATTGTTGGTACGCGTCTTGCCGGTGCATCTCTATCCAAGACAGTAAGTCCTTCTGGTGTATCGCGAGCTACGATATCCAGGGTCATGTTGGCGCACCAGCAAGA
The DNA here is from genome assembly GCA_039090855.1 of Macrothele yani. Lineage (NCBI taxonomy): Eukaryota > Metazoa > Arthropoda > Arachnida > Araneae > Macrothelidae > Macrothele > Macrothele yani. The sequence goes on from CM077000.1 coordinate 25,037,399, forward strand.
GAGCAGAACCGCATCCAATAGGAGTAATGGTCGAGGCAAGAGGAAGCTGTCTGACAGGGACGTTTGGGTGCTAACACAGATGGAAGCCAAAAAAAACAAAAACCCAGAGCTACCCATCTCACCGCAGAGTTGAATACGCGCCGCGACCTACTTGCTTCCATCAAAACACAGTTCGTCGGAAGCTCCACCGGGTCAGCATTCACTGTCATGTTGCTATCGCCAAAACCTGGATCACCCGTGCAAATGCCAAACGTCTGTTGCAATGGTGCCAGCAGCTCGAATCGTGGACGTTGGACAATGTGACATGTGTATTGTTCTCCAATGAATCGTCCTTAACTCGCTTTCCCACAACCAGGACAGTTTACGTGTGGAGACGCTACTCACAGGCTTACCACCGGGACTGTTTATTGCCCATAGTGAAGCACGGAGGTGGATTGGTGAATGTTTGTACAGCAATATCGCAGCTGCCTGTCGGCCCGCTGATTGTTCTTGAGGGGCACATCACTTCCAAGGACTATCGGACAATTTTGGAGGACCAGGTGCACCCAATGGTTCAAACATTGCACCCTGATGGTGGTGCCGTGTATCAGGATGATAACGCATCGATGCACAGAACCAAACTGGTGGAAGAGTGGTTCACTGAGCATGAAAGTAAGGTTGAACATCTTTCATGGTCTGCATAGTCACCAGCCTGTCGGCCCGCAGATTGTTCTTTAGAGGCACATCACGGCGAAGGACTATCGGACAATTCTGGAGGACCAGGTGCATCCAATGGTTCAAACATTGCACTCTGATGGTAGTGCCGTGTAGCAGGATCATAAAGTACCAATACACAGAACCAAACCGGTGGAAGAGTGGTTCACTGAGCATGAAAGTGAAGTTAAACATCTGTCATGGTCTGCAGAGTCACCAGCCTGTCGGTCCGTTAATTGTTCTTGAGGGGCACGTCATGGCCAAGGACTAGCTATCGGACAATTCTGGAGAACCAGGTTAACCAAATGGTTCAAACATTGCAGCCTGATGGTGGTGCCGTGTATCAGGATGATAACGCATCGATGCACAGAACCAAACTGGTGAAAGAGTGTTTCACTTAGCATGAAAGTAAGGTTGAACATCTTTCATGGTCTGCATAGTCACCAGCCTGTCGGCCCGCAGATTGTTCTTGAGAGGCCCATCACGGCGAAGGACTATCGGACAATTCTGGAGGACCAGGTGCACCCAATGGTTCAAACATTGCACTCTGATGGTAGTGCCGTGTAGCAGGATCATAAAGTACCGATACACAGAACCAAACCGGTGGAAGAGTGGTTCACTGAGCATGAAAGTGAAGTTGAACATCTGTCATGGTCTGCAGAGTCACCAGCCTGTCGGTCCGCTGATTGTTCTTGAGGGGCACGTAATGGCCAAGGACTAGCTATCGGACAATTCTGGAGAACTAGGTTAACCCAATGGTTCAAACATTGCAGCCTGATGGTGGTGCCGTGTATCAGGATGATAACGCATCGATGCACAGAACCTAACTGGTGGAAGAGTGGTTCACTGAGCATGAAAGTAAGGTTGAACATCTTTCATGGTCTGCATAGTCACCAGCCTGTCGGCCCGCAGATTGTTCTTGAGAGGCACATCACGGCGAAGGACTATCGGACAATTCTGGAGGACCAGGTGCATCCAATGGTTCAAACATTGCACTCTGATGGTAGTGCCGTGTAGCAGGATCATAAAGTACCAATACACAGAACCAAACCGGTGGAAGAGTGGTTCACTGAGCATGAAAGTGAAGTTGAACATCTGTCATGGTCTGCAGAGTCACCAGCCTGTCGGTCCGCTGATTGTTCTTGAGGGGCACGTCATGGCCAAGGACTAGCTATCGGACAATTCTGGAGAACCAGGTTAACCCAATGGTTCAAACATTGCAGCCTGATGGTGGTGCCGTGTATCAGGATGATAACGCATCGATGCACAGAACCAAACTGGTGAAAGAGTGTTTCACTTAGCATGAAAGTAAGGTTGAACATCTTTCATGGTCTGCATAGTCACCAGCCTGTCGGCCCGCAGATTGTTCTTGAGAGGCCCATCACGGCGAAGGACTATCGGACAATTCTGGAGGACCAGGTGCACCCAATGGTTCAAACATTGCACCCTGATGGTAGTGCCGTGTAGCAGGATCATAAAGCACCGATACACAGAACCAAACCGGTGGAAGAGTGATTCACTGAGCATGAAAGTGAAGTTGAACATCTGTCATGGTCTGCAGAGTCACCAGCCTGTCGGTCCGTTGATTGTTCTTGAGGGGGCACATCACGGCGAAGGACTATCGGACAATTATGGAGAACCAGGTGCACCCAATGGTTCAAACATTGCACCCTGATGGTAGTGCCGTGTAGCAGGATCATAAAGCACCGATACACAGAACCAAACCGGTGGAAGAGTGGTTCACTGAGCATGAAAGTGAAGTTGAACATCTGTCATGGTCTGCAGAGTCACCAGCCTGTCGGTCCGTTGATTGTTCTTGAGGGGGCACATCACGGCTAAGGACTATCGGACAATTATGGAGAACCAGGTGCACCCAATGGTTCAAACATTGCACCCTGATGGTAGTGCCGTGTAGCAGGATCATAAAGTACCAATACACAGAACCAAACCGGTGGAAGAATGATTCACTGAGCATGAAAGTGAAGTTGAACATCTGTCATGGTCTGCAGAGTCACCAGCCTGTCGGTCCGTTAATTGTTCTTGAAGGGCACGTCATGGCCAAGGACTAGCTATCGGACAATTCTGGAGAACCAGGTTAACCCAATGGTTCAAACATTGCAGCCTGATGGTGGTGCCGTGTATCAGGATGATAACGCATCGATGCACAGAACCAAACTGGTGGAAGAGTGGTTCACTGAGCATGAAAGTAAGGTTGAACATCTTTCATGGTCTGCATAGTCACCAGCCTGTCGGCCCGCAGATTGTTCTTGAGAGGCCCATCACGGCGAAGGACTATCGGACAATTCTGGAGGACCAGGTGCACCCAATGGTTCAAACATTGCACTCTGGTGGTAGTGCCGTGTAGCAGGATCATAAAATACCAATACACAGAACCAAACCGGTGGAAGAGTGGTTCACTGAGCATGAAAGTGAACTTGAACATCTGTCATGGTCTGCAGAGTCACCAGCCTGTCGGTCCGTTGATTGTTCTTGAGGGGCACGTCATGGCCAAGGACTAGCTATCGGACAATTCTGGAGAACCAGGTTAACCCAATGGTTCAAACATTGCAGCCTGATGGTGGTGCCGTGTATCAGGATGATAACGCATCGATGCACAGAACCTAACTGGTGGAAGAGTGGTTCACTGAGCATGAAAGTAAGGTTGAACATCTTTCATGGTCTGCATAGTCACCAGCCTGTCGGCCCGCAGATTGTTCTTGAGAGGCCCATCACGGCGAAGGACTATCGGACAATTCTGGAGGACCAGGTGCATCCAATGGTTCAAACATTGCACTCTGATGGTAGTGCCGTGTAGCAGGATCATAAAGTACCAATACACAGAACTAAACCGGTGGAAGAGTGGTTCACTGGGCATGAAAGTGAAGTTGAACATCTGTCATGGTCTGCAGAGTCACCAGCCTGTCGGTCCGTTGATTGTTCTTGAGGGGGCACATCACGGCGAAGGACTATCGGACAATTATGGAGAACCAGGTGCACCCAATGGTTCAAACATTGCACCCTGATGGTAGTGCCGTGTAGCAGGATCATAAAGTACCGATACACAGAACCAAACCGGTGGAAGAGTGGTTCACTGAGCATGAAAGTGAAGTTGAACATCTGTCATGGTCTGCAGAGTCACCAGCCTGTCGGTCCGTTGATTGTTCTTGAGGGGGCACATCACGGCGAAGGACTATCGGACAATTATGGAGAACCAGGTGCACCCAATGGTTCAAACATTGCACCCTGATGGTAGTGCCGTGTAGCAGGATCATAAAGCACCGATACACAGAACCAAACCGGTGGAAGAGTGGTTCACTGAGCATGAAAGTGAAGTTGAACATCTGTCATGGTCTGCAGAGTCACCAGCCTGTCGGTCCGTTGATTGTTCTTGAGGGGGCACATCACGGCTAAGTACTATCGGACAATTATGGAGAACCAGGTGCACCCAATGGTTCAAACATTGCACCCTGATGGTAGTGCCGTGTAGCAGGATCATAAAGTACCAATACACAGAACCAAACCGGTGGAAGAATGATTCACTGAGCATGAAAGTGAAGTTGAACATCTGTCATGGTCTGCAGAGTCACCAGCCTGTCGGTCCGTTAATTGTTCTTGAAGGGCACGTCATGGCCAAGAACTAGCTATCGGACAATTCTGGAGAACCAGGTTAACCCAATGGTTCAAACATTGCAGCCTGATGGTGGTGCCGTGTATCAGGATGATAACGCATCGATGCACAGAACCAAACTGGTGGAAGAGTGGTTCACTGAGCATGAAAGTAAGGTTGAACATCTTTCATGGTCTGCATAGTCACCAGCCTGTCGGCCCGCAGATTGTTCTTGAGAGGCCCATCACGGCGAAGGACTATCGGACAATTCTGGAGGACCAGGTGCACCCAATGGTTCAAACATTGCACTCTGGTGGTAGTGCCGTGTAGCAGGATCATAAAATACCAATACACAGAACCAAACCGGTGGAAGAGTGGTTCACTGAGCATGAAAGTGAAGTTGAACATCTGTCATGGTCTGCAGAGTCACCAGCCTGTCGGTCCGTTGATTGTTCTTGAGGGGCACGTCATGGCCAAGGACTAGCTATCGGACAATTCTGGAGAACCAGGTTAACCCAATGGTTCAAACATTGCAGCCTGATGGTGGTGCCGTGTATCAGGATGATAACGCATCGATGCACAGAACCTAACTGGTGGAAGAGTGGTTCACTGAGCATGAAAGTAAGGTTGAACATCTTTCATGGTCTGCATAGTCACCAGCCTGTCGGCCCGCAGATTGTTCTTGAGAGGCCCATCACGGCGAAGGACTATCGGACAATTCTGGAGGACCAGGTGCATCCAATGGTTCAAACATTGCACTCTGATGGTAGTGCCGTGTAGCAGGATCATAAAGTACCAATACACAGAACCAAACCGGTGGAAGAGTGGTTCACTGGGCATGAAAGTGAAGTTGAACATCTGTCATGGTCTGCAGAGTCACCAGCCTGTCGGTCCGTTGCTTGTTCTTGAGGGGGCACATCACGGCGAAGGACTATCGGACAATTATGGAGAACCAGGTGCACCCAATGGTTCAAACATTGCACCCTGATGGTAGTGCCGTGTAGCAGGATCATAAAGTACCGATACACAGAACCAAACCGGTGGAAGAGTGGTTCACTGAGCATGAAAGTGAAGTTGAACATCTTTCATGGTCTGCATAGTCACCAGCCTGTCGGCCGCAGATTGTTCTTGAGAGGGCACATCACGGCGAAGGACTATCGGACAATTCTGGAGGACCAGGTGCACCCAATGGTTCAAACATTGCACCCTGATGGTAGTGCCGTGTAGCAGGATCATAAAGCACCGATACACAGAACCAAACCGGTGGAAGAGTGGTTCACTGAGCATGAAAGTGAAGTTGAACATCTGTCATGGTCTGCAGAGTCACCAGCCTGTCGGTCCGTTGATTGTTCTTGAGGGGGCACATCACGGCGAAGGACTATCGGACAATTATGGAGAACCAGGTGCACCCAATGGTTCAAACATTGCACCCTGATGGTAGTGCCGTGTAGCAGGATCATAAAGCACCGATACACAGAACCAAACTGGTGGAAGAGTGGTTCACTGAGCATGAAAGTGAAGTTGAACATCTGTCATGGTCTGCAGAGTCACCAGCCTGTCGGTCCGTTGATTGTTCTTGAGGGGGCACATCACGGCGAAGGACTATCGGACAATTATGGAGAACCAGGTGCACCCAATGGTTCAAACATTGCACCCTGTTGGTAGTGCCGTGTAGCAGGATCATAATGTACCAATACACAGAACCAAACCGGTGGAAGAGTGGTTCACTGAGCATGAAAGTGAAGTTGAACATCTGTCATGGTCTGCAGAGTCACCAGCCTGTCGGTCCGTATATTGTTCTTGAGGGGGCACAACACGGCGAAGGACTATCGGACAATTATGGAGAACCAGGTGCACCCAATGGTTCAAACATTGCACTCTGATGGTAGTGCCGTGTAGCAGGATCATAAAGCACCGATACACAGAACCAAACCGGTGGAAGAGTGGTTCACTGAGCATGAAAGTGAAGTTGAACATCTGTCATGGTCTGCAGAGTCACCAGCCTGTCGGTCCGTTGATTGTTCTTGAGGGGGCACATCACGGCGAAGGACTATCGGACAATTATGGAGAACCAGGTGCACCCAATGGTTCAAACATTGCACCCTGATGGTAGTGCCGTGTAGCAGGATCATAAAGCACCGATACACAGAACCAAACTGGTGGAAGAGTGGTTCACTGAGCATGAAAGTGAAGTTGAACATCTGTCATGGTCTGCAGAGTCACCAGCCTGTCGGTCCGTTGATTGTTCTTGAGGGGGCACATCACGGCGAAGGACTATCGGACAATTATGGAGAACCAGGTGCACCCAATGGTTCAAACATTGCACCCTGATGGTAGTGCCGTGTAGCAGGATCATAATGTACCAATACACAGAACCAAACCGGTGGAAGAGTGGTTCACTGAGCATGAAAGTGAAGTTGAACATCTGTCATGGTCTGCAGAGTCACCAGCCTGTCGGTCCGTTGATTGTTCTTGAGGGGGCACATCACGGCGAAGGACTATCGGACAATTATGGAGAACCAGGTGCACCCAATGGTTCAAACATTGCACTCTGATGGTAGTGCCGTGTAGCAGGATCATAAAGCACCGATACACAGAACCAAACTGGTGGAAGAGTGGTTCACTGAGCATGAAAGTGAAGTTGAACATCTGTCATGGTCTGCAGAGTCACCAGTCTGTCGGTCCGCTGATTGTTCTTGAGGGGCACGTCATGGCTAAGGACTAGCTATCGGACAATTCTGGAGAACCAGGTTAACCCAATGGTTCAAACATTGCAGCCTGATGGTGGTGCCGTGTATCAGGATGATAACGCATCGATGCACAGAACCAAACTGGTGAAAGAGTGTTTCACTTAGCATGAAAGTAAGGTTGAACATCTTTCATGGTCTGCATAGTCACCAGCCTGTCGGCCCGCAGATTGTTCTTGAGAGGCCCATCACGGCGGAGGACTAGCGGACAATTCTGGAGGACCAGGTGCACCCAATGGTTCAAACATTGCACTCTGGTGGTAGTGCCGTGTAGCAGGATCATAAAATACCAATACACAGAACCAAACCGGTGGAAGAGTGGTTCACTGAGCATGAAAGTGAAGTTGAACATCTGTCATGGTCTGCAGAGTCACCAGCCTGTCGGTCCGTTGATTGTTCTTGAGGGGGCACATCACGGCGAAGGACTATCGGACAATTATGGAGAACCAGGTGCACCCAATGGTTCAAACATTGCACTCTGATGGTAGTGCCGTGTAGCAGGATCATAAAGCACCGATACACAGAACCAAACTGGTGGAAGAGTGGTTCACTGAGCATGAAAGTGAAGTTGAACATCTGTCATGGTCTGCAGAGTCACCAGCCTGTCGGTCCGTTGATTGTTCTTGAGGGGGCACATCACGGCGAAGGACTATCGGACAATTATGGAGAACCAGGTGCACCCAATGGTTCAAACATTGCACCCTGATGGTAGTGCCGTGTAGCAGGATCATAAAATACCAATACACAGAACCAAACCGGTGGAAGAGTGGTTCACTGAGCATGAAAGTGAAGTTGAACATCTGTCATGGTCTGCAGAGTCACCAGCCTGTCGGTCCGCTGATTGTTCTTGAGGGGCACGTCATGGCCAAGGACTTGCTATCGGACAATTCTGGAGAACCAGGTTAACCCAATGGTTCAAACATTGCAGCCTGATGGTAGTGCCGTGTAGCAGGATCATAAAGCACCGATACACAGAACCAAACTGGTGGAAGAGTGGTTCACTGAGCATGAAAGTGAAGTTGAACATCTGTCATGGTCTGCAGAGTCACCAGCCTGTCGGTCCGCTGATTGTTCTTGAGGGGCACGTCATGGCCAAGGACTAGCTATCGGACAATTCTGGAGAACCAGGTTAACCCAATGGTTCAAGCATTGCAGCCTGATGGTGGTGCCGTGTATCAGGATGATAACGCATCGATGCACAGAACCTAACTGGTGGAAGAGTGGTTCACTGAGCATGAAAGTAAGGTTGAACATCTTTCATGGTCTGCATAGTCACCAGCCTGTCGGCCCGCAGATTGTTCTTGAGAGGCACATCACGGCGAAGGACTATCGGACAATTATGGAGGACCAGGTGCACCCAATGGTTCAAACATTGCACTCTGATGGTAGTGCCGTGTAGCAGGATCATAAAATACCAATACACAGAACCAAACCGGTGGAAGAGTGGTTCACTGAGCATGAAAGTGAAGTTGAACATCTGTCATGGTCTGCAGAGTCACCAGCCTGTCGGTCCGTTGATTGTTCTTGAGGGGGCACATCACGGCGAAGGACTATCGGACAATTATGGAGAACCAGGTGCACCCAATGGTTCAAACATTGCATTCTGATGGTAGTGCCGTGTAGCAGGATCATAAAGCACCGATACACAGAACCAAACCGGTGGAAGAGTGGTTCACTGAGCATGAAAGTGAAGTTGAACATCTGTCATGGTCTGCAGAGTCACCAGCCTGTCGGTCCGTTGATTGTTCTTGAGGGGGCACATCACGGCGAAGGACTATCGGACAATTATGGAGAACCAGGTGCACCCAATGGTTCAAACATTGCACCCTGATGGTAGTGCCGTGTAGCAGGATCATAAAGCACCGATACACAGAACCAAACTGGTGGAAGAGTGGTTCACTGAGTATGAAAGTGAGGTTGAATGTCATGGCCTTTACAGTCACCCGACTTAAACATTACTAAGCCACTCTCGGGTGTTCTGTAGGAGCGAGTCAGGAAAAGTTTTCCTCCTCCAGCATCGCATCGTGAACTAGCCGCATTTGTGAAAGAGACATGGCTTCAAATCCCTCTGGCCACTATACAGGACTTGTAGCGGTCCTTCCCAAGACGAATTGTAGCTATATTGGCCTCCACAAAAGGCCCAACACGTACTAATAAATTGCTGTGTCCTAAACTCATGTGCTTCAGTTTCGTTTTCCACGCCCTGTAGTTTTATTAAATAATTTATTTGCTTCCCTGCTCCTAGACGTAAGGAATCTGCAATTGCTCTGATATCACTTGGCACACACACACACACACACTGAGCTCGCTTTGCACTAGGAAGCCTAATAACGTGTTGGTCCGCCTTTCTTAGCAGTCACGGCTCGCAGACTCCTAATAAGAGATTCTACAAGGTGTCCAATGTCCTCTATGCGTTCCCTGACTCATGTCCTCTGCAGCGCTCCGTCAGTACCCATTCACTCGGTGGGGGAGTATCGGAAGTTCTCACACCCCTTTGTAGCATATTCCACAAATGTTCAGTTGGGTTACAATCCGGGGAGTTTGGGTGCCAAGGCAATTCCGATGATCTAAGAGGGGATGCTGATAAGTTCCAGGCCTCACCAAGAAGGAAATGGGCTAGAGCCATGAAACTTGCAAACTATTTCACATATTCACTCCAAAGTCCAACACAGTTGGCAGAGTGTTTCTAGAGTTTCTTTAACCCTTCCAAAAAAAACATTCTGACTCAAATAATGTCTACTGCTGATATCACCAACGAATCATTCGAAAAATGCTTCCCTTTCACACATTTCTTAAGGTTTGGAAACAGGAAATAATCCAATGGCGTATAGTCTCGCGAGTAGGGTGGATGGCAAATCCCAGATCCCTCAAAGCATCCATTGTCTTGCCAGCTTTATGAGCCGGCGCATTGTCCTGCAAAAGGAGAACACCTTTCCGTAATTTTGCTTGCATTTCCCCCTTCAACTTCCCCTTTAATCGGCACAGCAAGTTGGAATAGTAATCAGCATTTATTGTTTGGACCTTCGGGAGATAGTCAGTCAGTAAAACGGCCTCCGAATCCCCCCCCACCCCACACCAAACAAAAACTCCCATTGCCATGACGTTTCCTGCAGACCTTTGAATCTTGAATTTCTTTGGCAGTGGAGTCTCTGGATCGTGATGATGTAACCACTTTTCACCAACTCTTACAAGTCACTGCAAAAAAATTATCACCAGATCGCGCTACAAAATCCGATTTGGAAGTGTCCACTCGTTTTCCTTCCTCATCGGCGTTCAAACATTTGGGCACACACTTTTTTTTTTTTTTTTTTTTTTTTTTGATTGGAGGAGCAACTCAATGAGCAACCGTGAGCAACTCAATGGGCTATAAGCAGTCGCCCGTCCCTAATTTAGGGTCACTGGTTCCACGGAAGGGAGAGAGCCAGTGCCGTAAGACAAACACAACATCCATGCCTGACCGGGATTCGAACCCGGACCCCTTACGGACGAATGATCAGTGGCCAACGGCTTAGACCACTGCGGCACCGGGGCGGCGAGCACACACTTCGCTGGCATCTTCTGCATATTCAAGTGCTCATGAATTATTAACTCTACACATTCAATGGATATCTCCAGTGTCTCAGCTATTGTTTCAACAGATTTTTTGTCGATCTGAAGAAATCAAGTCATGAAAACACGATCAACAATTTCGGGTGTTGTCACTGTTGAAGGCCTTCCAGATCTTCTTGCATCTTTGGTCTCAAAAGTCTACACGCTGAAAGTTGGCATATCATTTCTTCACAGCGCAATACGAAGGGCACTTGTCACTTAATGTTTGCTTCATACACTCATACACTGAAGAGCAATTGAATTAGAGACAGCTGGCGTTATGCAAATGTGGCGCTCTGGGAGGCCCTGCAAACGGAAACGACATGACGTATGCAGCGATCCGACAATATAAGGAGTGATGCGACGGGAATCAGTAAGAGTCGGACGCAGTATGGTTCCGACGAATGATCTAAGCGCATTTGATCGTGGGCAAATTGTCGGGGCCCGACGAATGGGTCACTCCATCTCGGAAGTCGTGCAGGCACTGGGATTTTCGCGAGCGCCCGTGTCACGGGTGCACCGTGAGTACATCGAATCCGGTAAAACCATCCCGTGTGGATGAGCGGGGTCATCGTCGGCTAGCTCGCATTGTAACAGCGGATAGACGGGCCACAGTGCAAGAAATTCCTCGGCAATTTAGCGCTGATACCCAAAAACGTGTAAGCAGCCACACCATACAGAACCATCTCCTCGCTATGGGGTGCAGAAGCCATCGTCCCACGAGGGTACCGCTGCTGACCGCACATCACAGGGTGCAAAGATTAGCATGGGCGCGGGAACATCGCCACTGAGCCCTAGACATATGGAAAAATGTTGCCTGGACTGATGAGTCGAGATTCACGTTGGTACATTCGGATGGCAGGATACGAGTACGGCGCAAACCACATGAAGCGATTGATCGTTCTTGCCAGCAGGGTACTCTTCAAGCTGGTGGGGGTGGCATTCTTGTCTGGGGACTGCTTACGTGGACTGAAATGGGACTCCTGGTACGTGTGACATCGTCCCTCACTGATCAAGGTTACCGGGATATCCTGGACGACCATTTGCTCCCGTTTGTTCGTCTTCAACATCCCACTGGGGACCTCATCTTGCAACAAGACAATGCAGCTCCCGAATTGTATCCGAATGGTTGGATGAACACTCCACCGATATGAGCTCGCTACCTCGGCCAGCTAGGTCACCTGACCTCAATCCCATCGAGCACATCTGGGATGCCATCGATAGAGATGACCACCCCCCCTCCATGAAATCTTCTTGAACTGTGGGAGCTTGTTCAGGGGTCGTGGATCAGTATGGCTTCCCAACGCTTCCGGTGTCTTGTCAAGTCCATGCCGAGACGAATCGCCGCCGTCATCAGGGCGAAAGGTGGTGCTGCACGTTACTAGACAGGCATCTCTAATTCAATTGCTCTTCAGTGTAGATTTCGTTTGCAGTTTTCTTCGGCGGGAACAGGAATTTCATGACATCCCGGAGTTCGACATTGGGAAATTCAAGACTTTGCATTGAAATGATTCAGTTCAGCACGTCAAACATCTGCAAAAAAAAAAAAAAAAAAAAAAAGAAGAGCTATTAGTCTGAAAATTGGCACTTTAAAATACAAAAGACCACGCTTTCGAGCTGCGATGACAAAATAATGCTACAATTACAGGAAGTGGGTTAGGCCGATAACTTTTCATCATCATTTCTTATGCCAAACTGCATACGTACTATAATTGGAGCTATAATAAATCTAATAAAAGTTTCTAATTCAGTTGCCTGTATGTGTATTTCACGATTGGGATCACAGATCCGTCCACTAAATGGAGGTGTCGCTATTCAGGAGTATCAGCTAACGAGATTTTACTGTATCTATGAACTGTATCCTCAGTGACGCAGAAAGGTCTTAGTAGTACCATAATAGTAGTAAATACTTTTGTAATTAAGTTATCATAAAATATTTACTTTTTTCACTTAATACTATAAGCGCCTACTTTCCCCTTTTCAGACATGTATACGGTCACTAGTGACATTGTGGAGAAGTGTTCAAAGGAATGTGGAAATCCATGCTAGTAAGTATAATAAGAAAATATTAACTTTTGTTTCTTTAGAATTGATCAACATTTTCTGTTTTTTAATTTAATGAAGACTTCCTCTATTTCTTTCCTTCAGGTTGCTGCCCGGATTTTATTTCGGGTTTGGTTTCAGCAATCGCGAACGAGAAGACGTAGTTTCGAGCACGGCACCGTCTATGATAGTTGGTGATACAATTCCTTATAAACTGTCAAAGAAAACGCTTCGTTAATATCACAAACCTCCAGAGGGCGCGCAGGAGTTGTGGACCGATTGTTCACGCTAATCGTCACAGGAATACATAGTGTTTATGATTCCATCGGTGTTAAATTGGTATTTATCGCAAGAATTCTTTATTAATTACTTTGTGTGGGTATATGGTGTTGAAGTTCCCGAAACGTTGAAGTTTCTCTACAGGGGTTAAAGCACGTCAACATTTCTTAATGGAGTGCATTCGTCTGTAAAAGCACAAGATCGTCCGCGACGGACATCAAAATCGTGCGCCCTCACTCCGGAGTAAGTCTGTCTCCCAACTAAGCTACGCGGACAGAATACCTCGCTGCAGATTTGTCGATTTGTCGTCTTGACACATGTTTTCACCTGTATAATATGTCTCACGTCTGAGATGGATCCGGATTCCATTCCTGGTGAGACAAGGGTGTTGTGTGTTTGTCTTACGGCACTGTCCCAATCCCTGTCCTTCCACCAGTGGTCCTAAATTAGGAACGGGCGATTCCTTAAAATAGGAGAAGCCCATCGATTTGCTCACCGTGGTCGTTAAAACCCCAGTCCAAAAAAAAAAAAAAAAAAATGTAGCAGGAGACTTAAGGTGGACGTCAAGTAATTTTGCTTCCTATACTTCCAATGGAAAAATTTCTGTACACATTTTCTTCACAATTATTGCGTTCCCAAGGATGAAACGTTTAACATAGATTAAAATAACTTCATGTTATAACTTGGAATACTTAATATTTTCTAAAACATAACATTAAATATATTAAAAATCAATAACTTTTCCGTTGGTGGTGTTGAAACCAGAAAAAAGATGGCGCAACCTGTACTTTGATGACGTCAGTAGACAAACAAATGTTGGATTGCAAAATTATGGTCATGTTTTGGATAATATTAAGTATTCCAAGTTGTAAAATGAAGCTATTTTAATTGATGTTCAAATTTTCATCCGTGGGAACACATCAATTGTCCAGGAAAAAGATGGTCCGACCTGTTCTTTGATGACCTCAATAGACAAACAAATGTTGGTTTGCAAAATTATGGTTATGTTTTAGAAAATATTAAGTATTAAAAGTTATAAAATGAAGTTATTTTAATCGATGTTCAAATTTTCATCCTTGGGAAAGCATTAATTGTCCAGAAAAAAGATAGCGCGACCTGTACTTTGATGTCGTCAGTAGACAAACAAATGTTGGATTCCATAATTATGGTTATGTTTTAGAAAATATTAAGTATTCCAAGTTATAAAATGAAGTTATTTTAATCGATGTTCAAATTTTCATCCTTGGGAAAGCATTAATTGTCCAGAAAAAAGATGGCGGGCCTGTACTTTGATGACGTCAGTAGACAAACAAATGTTAGATTGCATAATTATGGTTATGTTTTAGAAAATATTAAGTATTAAAAGTTATAAAATGAAGTTATTTTAATCGATGTTCAAATTTTCATCCTTGAGAAAGCATTAATTGTCCAGAAAAAAGATAGCGCGACCTGTACTTTGATGTCGTCAGTAGACAAACAAATGTTGGATTCCATAATTATGGTTATGTTTTAGAAAATATTAAGTATTCCAAGTTATAAAATGAAGTTATTTTAATCGATGTTCAAATTTTCATCCTTGGGAAAGCATTAATTGTCCAGAAAAAAGATAGCGCGACCTGTACTTTGATGTCGTCAGTAGACAAACAAATGTTGGATTCCATAATTATGGTTATGTTTTAGAAAATATTAAGTATTCCAAGTTATAAAATGAAGTTATTTTAATCGATGTTCAAATTTTCATCCTTGGGAAAGCATTAATTGTCCAGAAAAAAGATGGCGAACCTGTAGGCCTACTTTGATGTCGTCAGTAGACAAACAAATGTTGGATTGCAAAATATTTATGGTTATGTTTTAGAAAATATTAAGTATTCCAAGTTATAAAATGAAGTTATTTTAATCGATGTTCAAATTTTCATCCTTGGGAAAGCATTAATTGTCCAGAAAAAAGATAGCGCGACCTGTACTTTGATGTCGTCAGTAGACAAACAAATGTTGGATTCCATAATTATGGTTATGTTTTAGAAAATATTAAGTATTCCAAGTTATAAAATTCAACTCCGAGCAGCCGCTTTCTTCCGAAACTACTGCGTCATCATTGCCCAGCTCTCAAGCGCCACCACCAAGCAACAAATTGCCTCCCGTTTCACAGCCTGTTTCGCAAGTGCAAACACCTGCTTCAGAACTGTTCAAATCTGCTCTCATTGTAGACATGTCATTTCCACCTCTTCCAACTTAGGTGGGCTCCTCTGGACCCAAAACTGCCGGGAAACGCCCAAATTCTGCCGAGTCTTCTCCTAGGCCTTCGCGTCGCACTAGGCGTTTCCGGACCAAATCTTCTGCCACTTCCTCTGGAACCTCACCTGGCGTAGAAAATTTTTCTTCTTAACTTCGTACAACAAACAGATTCGCTTGCCTCCTTACTGATGATGATATGGATGTTGCTGCTAATTTAAGTGAATCAGCATCGATTGCTTCGGATGTTGTTGGAGATGATTCTTCTCTTCCCACCATTCCCAAACTTTCCGCTCTGTTCAAAGACTGATCTGTTCCAATGCAGCCGCTCACATTTACTGAACTCCTTGAACTATTTCAACGCCCTAGGATTCAACGCCCTAGGATTGACAAATTTCTAACAATCCCGTGTATTCCATCTAAGTTAAATTGGTTACCTGAAATGCTTCAACAACTGCAATTGCTTGATGAATTTTTGATTAACGTTTCCGTTCCCCCTGAAGATGCCCAGCTTCAGCATCGTCTGTGGTACATGCTGAAGTTGCTCACAGCTCAACTCGAAAACAATCAACAGCCTGTTCATGATTTCCCAACTGACTGAGTTTTTTTTTCTTCTGAATAAACGTTTTGTTTTGAAATTGTTTACCTTTGAACTTGTACTGCTTTACCGTCTGTTTTTGTTTCGTTTTCGGCGAACTCTTAGACACAGTTTAATACTATTGTTATCAACGGACTCGTAGACTTTATATTTTTACTACTGTTTAACTGGGCAGCCTGTGAGCGCCCTCTTTTTCACACCCTTTACATTGTTGTTATTGTTTTTTTAAATGCTTGCGTATAAATTGTTCTCTCCCACATTTTGTTACTGTTTTGTATTCTGTACTTGTTCATATTTTGTAGAGGCGTTTTTTATACCTAACATTTTGAGCAATAAATACCTTATGAAGACAAGCCGTTCGTTTCTTTCCTTTGCGTCTTTAAAAAATGCTTAAAAATCAGAAAATGACTTTTCCTTAATTTTTTTATTTTGTAAAAAAAGGACAATAGTTGTAAGTTTATGCTGTAAAAATTGCAATGCGCTATGATTTATAGTTTGCCATATATCCGTTTCTTAAATGGATCCCATCGCGAAATAGAGAATTTTGTGAAATTTAGAAATTTAATTTCTCGTAAACTAAATCGAAATTCAAAAAAAAGGGCGACGAGGTGCAAACATTCGGTCATGGCACTACATGTCTACAAAATTTCGTGGTTCCGTGTTGCTGTTAGTGTGTCCGGAACGCAACCTGATAGCACTTTTTTGCTTACTTGAATTTTAAAATACAATAGCTCTTGAAATAAAGCTAGAATCCCAAAACGGTTTATTTCAGCGTGTTCTCCAAACAATTCTCTACAAACAATGTAAATTTCATATTTGTGTGTTCAATTCGTTTTGCGTTGCGAGCTAGCAAAGCAAGAGTGTCGCGAAATTTCTAAAACAGCGGCAGCAGCAGTGGCGGCAGTTACTTTTTTAAGAATAGAGAGACAACATAATTAATTCGTAATTTATTAGTTCATATTGAGTTTCCTGGCGTTCTCGCGTGACATTCGGCTGTTCAAATAAATTTAAAAGAAAATGGATGAAATTTAAGGGTTATGCAAAAGTTTCCGGCGCCCACACCAGCGGGCGCTGTAAGGGTCTAACCGGCGGGCGACCCGTGCTGTCATTTCGCACATGAAGCCAAGCATGGTGGTCGGTAAAGTTCATTTGAGGCACTGTTTATTATTCATCTTTAATTTAGGGAAACGTGCGAGTGAAGCATACGGTTCAATATGTCAAGCGTGCGGCGAAACGGTTATGGGTGAGCAGACGTGTCGATAGTGGTTTACCAAGTTTAAGTACGGTGATCTAAGCTTGGCAGACAAGCCACGTACAAGTAGACCGCGGGAACTCGCAGACGAGGAGCTGGAATCGCTGTTTGAAAGAGGATGCCACACAACCGACCGCGCATACGTTTGAAAGTGGCTCAATCAACAGTGCAATGGCGTCTACAGGCGTTAGGGAAGATACAGGAGATTGGTAAGTGGGTTCCACATACTTTAACGGAGCGCAATATTGGTCAACGATTAGGCATCTGCATGTCGTTGCTGAAGATGTTTCAAGGAAAGAATTTCTTGTGGAAGGTTATCACTGGGGATGAAAAATGGGTCTATTGAGACAACCTCGAACGCAAGCGATACTGGTTCGACCCAAGCCAGCCATCAACATCCACTGCAAAACAGGAATCCACGAGAAAAAAGGTTCTTCCGTGAGTGTGTGGTGGGGTATGCATGGAGTGTTGTATTTCGAACTGTTGAAACCGGGCTAAACAATCACTGCACAATGACAAAGCGATCAGTTGATAACACTGAACGCCGCAATCGAGCAAAAAAGCTCATAGACAGGTAAAGGACGCTGCCCAGTCATCCTGTTACACGATAATGCGAGACCACATGCCGGTGCCAGCACGAAATCAACCTTGAACAGTTACACTGAGATGTTTTACCGCAATGGCTTACTCCTCGGACATTGCACCCTCAGACTTCCATCTGTTTCGCTCTATGCAACATTCACTAGCCCAACAGTGGTTGACCACAGTTCCAGAGGTAGGAAATTTTGTCATTGCGTTCTTCTGCTCAAAACCCGAGTCCTTCTATCAGAGGGACATTCATTTGTCGCCTGAAAAATGGCAGACGTTCATTGATATTAACGGCCAATATTTCGTTGAATGATGGCGTACTGGTTTCCAGATTGTTCCTGTCTCCTTTCTCCTTAAAACAGCGGAGCATTTTGCATAACCCTAATATAACAGCTTTACAGAAAATATTAAGAGGTCTTATTGAATCAATGCCACGCCGTATATCTTGACCAACAGGTTCGACGTATGGATCCACCACCGATGATTCTTGATGATCTGCGAGAGGCTCTGGTGTCTTCATGGTATAGCATCTCCACAGAAACAACCATAGGCCTCATTTAATCAGTGACACGCCGTATATCTGTGGTATTTCCCGATGATTCTTGATGATCTACGAGATTGGTTGGTTGGTTCATTGATTTTATTGGCGCAAGGGGATCTACGAGAAGCTCTGGTGTCTGCATGGTATAGCATCTCTACAGAAACGTTCAGTTTCCTCATTGAATCAATGCCACGCCTTATATCTTGACCAACAGGTTTGACGTATGGATCCACCACCGATGACTCTTGATGATCTACGAGAGGCTCTGGTATCTGCATGGTATAGCAACCCTACAGAAACCTTCAGAGGCCTCATTGAATCAGTGCCACACCGCATATCTTGACTAACAGGTTCGACGTATGGATCCACCTCCGACGAAGTTTGATGATCTGCGAGAAGCTCTGGTGCCTTCATGGTATAGCATCTCCACAGAAACAACCATAGGCCTCATTAAATAAGTGACACGCCGTATATCTGTGGGATTTTCCGATGACTCTTGATGATCTACGAGAAGCTCTGGTGTCTGCACGGTATAGCATCCCTACAGAAACGTTCAGAGGCCTCATTGAATCAGTGCCACGCCGTATATCTTGACCAACAGGTTCGACGTATGGATCCACCTCCGACGAAGTTTAATGATCTGCGAGAAGCTCTGGTGTCTTCATGGTATAGCATCTCCACAGAAACAACCATAGGCCTCATTTAATCAGTGACACGCCGTATATCTGTGGTATTTCCGATGAATCTTGATGATCTACGAGAAGCTCTGGTCTCTGCATGGTATAGCAACCCTACAGAAACCTTCAGAGGCCTCATTGAATCAGTGCCACACCGCATATCTTGACTAACAGGTTCGACGTATGGATCCACCTCCGACGAAGTTTGATGATCTGCGAGAATCTCTGGTGTCTTCATGGTATAGCATCTCCACAGAAACAACCATAGGCATCATTGAATCAGTGACACACCGTATATCTGTGTGATTTCCTGATGACTCTTGATGATCTACGAGAAGCTCTGGTGTCTGCACGGTATAGCATCCCTACAGAAACGTTCAGAGGCCTCATTGAATCAGTGCCACGCCGTATATCTTGACCAACAGGTTCGACGTATCGATCCACCACTGATGACTCTTGACGATCTACAAAAAGCTCTGGTCTCTGCCTGGTATAGCATTCCTACAGAAACATTCAATGGCCTCATTTAATCCATGCCATACGTTGACCAATAGGTTCGACGTATGGATACACCACCGATGACTCTTGATGATCTGCGAGAAGCTCTGGTCTCTGCATGGTATAGCATCCTTACAGAAACGTTCAGAGGTCTCATTGAATCAGTGCCACGCCGTTTATCTGCAGTATTGGAAGCACGAAGAGGTCATACCTTATGCTAACAGGTGGTCATAATTTATTTGACTGGTCAGAAGTTGCAACAAAATACCACACAGTACACAACAGCGATGATATTTCATTTTATGAACACTTTATAAAGGAACCACTATCGCTATACCTCGTGTGGATGGTAGAATTATCCTGTTCGAGAACAGACAAAGAGAGAAAAAGTGGCACACTTTACAAAAGAAACTCATGCATAAAGTTATCCTTTGTAAATCATGTCTAAGTTATCACATCACGCTTAATATTTTTTTTAAAAATAAATTTTTGCATTTGAAATGAATTTGAAAACTTATTTGTTAAGAGTCTATCCTTTTCATTTATCCATTTACTGTAGTGATCAGGACTACGAGCTACGGTTTGAAGAAGTTGGCAATTTCGAACCATCGGTAAGCATTTTTGAGAACTATATCATTTTCTAACTTAAAAATCCTCAATGTAAGACTTGCAGTACATTTTTATTATTCTTAAAAACTCTTTTTTTTTTTTTTTTGGAAAAGGAACGCCTCCCCAGTGGCGCAGTGGTCTAAGCGATGGCCTATGTTAATTCGTCCGAAAGGGGTCCGGATTCGACTCCCGGTGAGGCATGGATGTTTTGTTTGTCCTTTCTCCCTCCCCTGGAACCAGTGACCCTAAATTAAGGACGGGCGACTGCTTACAGCCCATTGAGTTGCTCAAGGTGTTCGTTAAACCTACAATCGAAAAGAAAAATGTAACCATTTTATGATAGATGGCAATAGAATCGCTTTTCATCCCAGCAGAAAATATTTTCTAGTTGAAGTTTCAGGTATTAGTTTAAGTCTACAGGGATATGTTAGATGCCCCAACAAATTAAAGGAACATGAACTGGTTTCTATGAATTAAGGAAAAGCTTATAAATCGCGATTAGGAGACGGGCGACCGTTTATAGCCCATTGAGTTGCTCACGGTGGTCGTTAAACCTCCAATAAAAAAAACCAAAAAAAAAAAAAAAACAGAACCAGATGAAAATTAAGGTTTCAAAATGAAACAGCCAAAATACCTCAGCAGAGAGTGTGGTTACCCTGTTACAGTAATTCAAGTCTCACAGCGAAGTTTCATGAAGCTGATGGTGTTGTTTAGGAGCACAGACATCCGAGACATGTACGATCGGATTAATGTCAGAAGACCAGACATCCCTATTCATATGAACAATAGTCTCCTCTTGAAAGTATTGTTCTACCAGTTTCGCAAGAATGGGAACGAGCGTTATTGTCTTGTAGGTGAAATGTATATGCCGCCCCGGTGGCGCAGTGGTCTAAGCGATGGCCTCTGATAATTCGTCAGAAAGAGGTCCGGGTTCGAATCCCGGTGAGGCATGGATGTTGTGTTTGTCTTACAGACTGGCTCTTTCCCTTCCCTGGAACCAGTGACCTAAATTAGGTACGGGCGACTGCTTATAGCCCATTGAGTTGATCACGGTGGTCGTTAAACCTCCAATAAAAAATGTATCTCCTATGGAAGCGGTATAAGGGCAAACAGATCATCAGCAACACGTCTTCCTTGAGCATCCCAGACATGCACGATCGGATTAAGGTCAGAATACCTGGCTGTCTTATCCATATGGACGATAGTCTCCACTTAAAGATATTGTTCTACCAGTATCACACAGTGCGAACGAGCGTCATTGTCTTGTAGGACAAATGTATCTCCTATGGAACTTTCACAAGGGCAAAAATAGGGGTCCGGGATATCATCCCTATAGGGTCTTGCAAGAAAAACGTATCTGCTATGGAACCTGCCTAAAGGCTAGGGGTCGTGGAGATCATCTCTATAGTGTCGAGCATCCACGATTCTTCTAAGAAGCATATTGAAATCTGTGCGTTCACCTAACGGGATGCAAATTAACACGCAATGGCCACCAGAAGTCTCCCTTTCATGGGTCATAGAAGAATGACAGGGCGTCCTTCGGTTTCTCCAGAAAATAGCACGACTGTAATATCTGTGCAAAACAAATCTGGACTCATCTGTGAAAGGCACTGGCCTTCATTGGTTTTCAGTTCAGTTGACGTGAAGTCATGCCCAATTCAAATGGACTCCGCATACCAACGTAAAAAGGTAAACAGGTCCTGGTAACCTAGCATAGAAACCTACTTTGTCATAGGCCTTCACATTTATTGTTTCATCTTTTGCCAAGTACTTAACCAGAAGGAGGCCGTGTTTGTCTCAGAAGACAGTAGCCATGACCTTGGACGCGGACGAACCAAGCTTAAACTTCTTCGATGGGGGCTAATTCGGATGACGCCTTGCATACTTTGCCACTATATCTCCGGTTCGGGTTGATGAATCCACGTTTCATCGTCCGTGATTATGCATCCCAATAATGTGTGCCCCTCCTCATCGCAGCGCAGTACCAGTTCATTGGAAATGCTATAAGCATTCGGGATACCCATCCGGCACAGATCTTCCTATAGTTGAGATGCTCATGAATAATTCGTCCAACAGAATCTTTACTGATATCCAATTCCATGGCAACATACCGAGCACGAATGCGTCTGCCACCTTTAATCAAGTCGTCAACCCGTTTATTCGTTTCATCAGTCACCGCCGTGTTAGAAATACCAGACCGTGCGTCATCTTCAAGGCTCTCTTGGCCAGCTTTAAACTTCGTAACCCATTCATGAGCACTGGAAGCCCTAAGACAAATACAACATCCATAAGACAAATACAACGTTCATAAGCACTAGTGCCATAAGACAAATACAACATTCATGCATCACCGAGGTCCGAATCCGGATCCATCTCGGATGAATTATCAGAAGCGAGCGCTTAGGAAATTACTTATAATTTTAACCATTCCGTAATTGGAACTTATATGGATAGAATACACAAGCAAAACGAGGAAAAGAACACCAGTTCTAAAACGAAACACAACACACCATAACAATAGCAAAAGTATGGTTAACTCCTCCTCTGAGAAAAGAAAAAAAAGTTGATTTCAGTTGACATTTTCATCAAAGCCGTCTTGAAGAAAGGCGGCCATGCCAATAGAGGAGGAGTTCCCTACTTTTGTGCGATTATTCTCTGATTACATAGACTGTTACGTCGTTGTCGTGTGAGAACCAATCATAAGCCTTGGATTCCGTGATCTCACTCAAAGAGTGCGTACTCTCTCTCTAACGTCCTGACCTTCTACTTTCTACGTGACTTAGTTTCCTTCGGTCAAAGTGGTTCCACCTAAAATATCTGCCATATATTTCCAAAGGTAAAACTTCTTTACATATTTTCTTCCCAATTAATGCATTTCCAAGGATGAAAATTTGCACATCGATAAAATTAACTTTTTTTTTTTTTTTTTTGATTGGAGCTTTAACGACCACCGTGAGCAACTCAATGGGCTATAAGCAGTCGCCCGTCCCTAATTTAGGGTCACTGGTTCCAGGGAAGGGAGAAAGCCAGTGCCGTAAGACAAACACAACATCCATGCCTCACCGGGATTCGAACCCGGACCCCTTACGGACGAATGATCAAAGGCCAGCGCCTTAGACCACTGCGCCACCGGGGCGGCAAAATTAACTTTAAGTCATAGAATGGGATACTTAATACTTGCTAAACATAACCATATTAAAAATCAATCAATCTTCTTTGAGTAGTGTTCAGACCTGTTAATAGATGGCGCGACCTGTATATTGATGACGTCAGTAGACAAACAAATGTTGGATTGCTTTATTATGGTTATGTTTTTGCAAGTATTAAGTATCCCATGCTATGTATAACTTAAAGTTAGTTCCATCGATGTGCAAATTTTTTTTTTGTTTTTTGATTGGAGGTTTAACGACCACCGTGAGCAACTCAATGGGCTATAAGCAGTCGCCCATCCCTAATTTAGGGTCACTGGTTCCAGGGAAGGGAGAGAGCCGGTGCCGTAAGACAAACACAACATCCATGCCTGACCGGGATTCGAACCCAGACCCCTTACGGACGAATGATCAGAGGCCAACGCCTTAGACCACTGCGCCACCGGGGCGGCAAAATTAACTTTAAGTCATAGAATGGGATACTTAATACTTGCTAAACATAACCATATTAAAAATCAATCAATCTTCTTTGAGTAGTGTTCAGACCTGTTAATAGATGGCGCGACCTGTATATTGATGACGTCAGTAGACAAACAAATGTTGGATTGCTTTCTTATGGTTGTGTTTTTGCAAGTATTAAGTATCCCATGCTATGTATAACTTAAAGTTAGTTCCATCGATGTGCAAATTTTTTTTTTTGTTTTTTGATTGGAGGTTTAACGACCACCGTGAGCAACTCAATGGGCTATAAGCAGTCGCCCATCCCTAATTTAGGGCACTGGTTCCAGGGAAGGGAGAGAGCCGGTCCCGTAAGACAAACACAACATCCATGCCTGACCGGGATTCGAACCCAGACCCCTTACGGACGAATGATCAGAGGCCAACGCCTTAGACCAGTGCGCCACCGGGCCAGCGTGCAAATTTTCATCCCTGAGAATACATTAATTACGAAGAAAATATGTAAACAAGTTTTACAATTGGAAACATAAGGCTGAGATTGGCCGCCCCGGTGGCGCAGTCGTCTAAGGCGTTGGCCTCTGATCATTCGTCCGAAGGGGTCCGGGTTCGAATCCCGGTGAGGCATGGGTGTTGTGTTTGTCTTACGGCACTGGCTCTCTCCCTTCCCTGGAACCAGTGACCCTAAATTAGGCACGGGCGACTGCTTATAGCCCATTGAGTTGCTCACGGTGGTCGTTAAACCTAAAATAAAAAAAAAAAAAAAAAGGCTGAGATTTTAGGTACTATATAAATATTTGGCAATTTATTGTGATAGACCCAGTATTCGAAACAATACTGACCATACAATAAATTAACAAACCCCTATGTAATATTTTTGTGATTTATTATTATGTTTAAAATGCATTTATTTTTATTTTTTTCGTTGCAGTGCAAGAATGACTGGTGCAGGTAAGTGGAATAAAATGATTCCGTTCTCGTTTAGTTTCGAAGTGTGTATTTATTCATACAAACACCAGGGCCGGAATAAAGCTTAGTCGGTCCTAGGCTAAGATATATCAGCGGGATACCAAGACTAAGACATCTAAGTGAGCCTCCAAAGAACTTTTTATGGACAATCATTACTAAAGTCCGTTAAAACACCAAACTCTAGGAATATGCTTGTGATAATTATTACGTAGTGAATTCTTTAAACTAATAAATTACCTGAAGTTTTCCTAGAAAGCCACTGTATTTTCCACTGTTCTGAAAAGGATATGAGTTAAAAGCTTAAAATTTCTAGATTTTACCTTGAAAATTTTAATAGTTTAGCATTTATACCTTTCTTGTTGCATCTTTTTTACGCTTTCCAACCGTAGGTTGAAGAGCGTATATGCTCCAGCTTTGTCCGTCCGTCTGTCTGTCAGCACAATAACTCGCGTAAAAATGCTTCGATTTCGATGAAATTTCAGTATATGATAGGGGATCACCTGAGGACAATCCCTATTGAAAATGGGTGAAATGGGATTAAAGGTCAGGACATAGGAGCGGGATCCATTCCATTGCCCTTATGCGTCATAACGTGAGTAAAAATGGTTCGATTTCAATTAAATTTTAGTATGTGGTAGGGGACCACCCCTGTTAAAAATGGGCGAAATGGGGTCAAAGGTCAGGACATAGGAGCGGGATCCATTCCATTGCCCTTATGCGTCATAACTTACGCAAAGATGCTTCGATTGCGACAAAACTTTATCATGTCCGGAGATACACTGAACAGGTTTGGTTGAATATCATCGAAATGGGGTCAAAGGTCAGTGCACAGGAGTGATATTTATTCCACAGCCACTATCCTCATAACCTGACTAGAAATGTTTCTATTGCGACAAAACTTTATTATGTTGTTTTGGAGGTATACTGAACCAATTATGTTTAATATCACCGAAAGTTATGCAATGTGACGTCACAGTGGATTTCGCCCATTAACGGTTCCAAGTGCAAACTGTGGGATGCGGTGTATGGTAGTGAAAAAGCTGACACTGTCTCTCCTGCCGTGCTGTACACAACGACATGGACCGTTTACCATTAGTGAGTCACTGACTTGAAGTCTTCTAGCCACTGTTTGTAATCGAGTGGAAATCATACCAGATGAAGCTAAAATTATTTGACTTCCTCTGTATACGTATAATATAAATATATTAGCTGCTGTTATTTGTGGTGTAGCGGCATGCCTCCTGGGCACTTGGTAATGGTGGGTCCCTAGGTTATAGCCCCTTTGCCCTCCCCTCCCCTTAATCCGGCCCTGACAAACACAGCTTTTCATAATCAAGAAGGTTAGAACAAGACTTCTGGAGATGCCCAGTGTCACTTAACCGTGAAGCTACAAAGTGTGGGAATTTCGATGTTGTTTGCATGATACCCTACGGAGTTCCCTTTAACGTTTCATGAATTTCAATTAAAAACTGAAATGGGAAAGCGCCTCAAAATAATTAAGAATTTTGTGAATCCAGCATTTCCTCACACATAAGCAGCAAGTAACGGTGCAAAATTAGAAACATGTGCGACGAAAGAATGCGATGTAGCCAACACGAAATGGGTTGCAATAGCCTTGAAAACCACGAGCTTACCCATGCTTTAATGGCCGCCGCTCGCGATTATATGCTTCAAGCAAAGTGGTACTGCTCGGGACCGTGCGAGATCACCTCAGTCACTTCGTTCTTTACCGAGTCTAGACATAGGTTTTGTGACGTCACGAAAAGGTTCCTTTCAGTCCAGTGTTGTCGCAGCCATTGTTCCTACGGAAGGGAAGTTTTCTGCTGCACTTTCGTGTTTAATGTCATTATCTGAATTTCGGGAACGATGTTGCATTTTATTTATGTTGTCTCTTCTCCAACATTCACTAGTGAGCACTTACCGAACAGCATTTTCAGTTTGCTACGATAACAAAACGCGAGGATCATAGCATTTGTTTTGTTGACAAAATTATCCGTAACACGCGATTTTGTCTGCCGCTTTCGCGAAACTCTGAGTTAACCCATGTAAAAACAAAATATAGGAAGAAAATAATTATTCACTTCATTAGGTTAATGGCAATAGGATTTACAAGTTATTGGCAATAGGGAGGAAAATCCGAGTTGATAAAATGCAATGGTAAAATCAAATTTGGGAGAAAAGCGAAAATATCCCTACGGTAATGTCTTTTTTAAAATAATTATAACCGCAATCATAAACATATTACATGCTTCTAATACACATCACTACTACAGAGACACGTACATAATGTAATAAGTTAATGGGTGTTAAGTAGTAACTGAAATAGGTATGCATATATGACAAGGATTTTTAACTGGGTTTCTGAAATATGTTTACAATTTACAAGCAAGGCAATATTCTGCGTTATATGTATTTATTTCTCACTAGGCAGAGAATTCATAAAGGACAAATCGTGTAGCTCGTTGCTAACAAAGCATATATAGGGATTATCAGTAATTTGGAATTTGTAAATAAACCAACACATTTCTGGGAAATCTGATCACACACCAGGTGTTGTTATTCAACATATCAAGGTGATTAATTTTAGCTAATGACAGAGAACATTGTTAACCGCAGCCCATTTGCTAATTCACATTTAACCTACATTTTATGGCCACAGAAGTTAATCAAGAACTAGTCTCAAGTGCATCGGAAGAATAGTTCATATTTTTCGCAATCAGGTTATGGTCCTGAATCAGCTTTGGTTCACGGTTCTCCATGTAACGCCTTCAATACCAATATCGAATTGCCAAAAGTAATGTTGACATTTTAAGCTCAAGCTTCATCTTATTAGGTAAGTAATATAGTTTTGAATAAAGTAATTAATTTGTTTACTATAGCTATAGATTTCCCCATACAGTAATTAACATATTACATTCACTTATAAATAAATTCTATGCTGCTATATTTTTACATCTTCTGAATTAATTTTTCCCCATTTTTGTCACGGAAAAACCTGCAGGCAAGCTCAATTTTATACTAATTATATTGCTAGTAGTTGTAGAAAAATGTATATGAATTATCACATTCTAAAAGGGGTGTTGGTTACATCTCTAGTTACACAACATAAAAAAAGAATAAATGAGCAATTAGAAGGTGAAGAAATATTCTGAAAAGTTGATGACCACACAAATGCAAAACTTTCTGCAGTTATTAATTGAAAATGTCTGCAAGAAAAGGAAAACTGTACCCACACAATATCTGTCACATGAACTTTAGATCTCCTTACTTCAATTCAGACAATTAAAAACAAATGTGTTTAGTGGACAGTTTTATGTAAATTCACTGCAAAACATGTATCTCAAAATATCAATAGTTCTCCTCTCCAGGTGATATCCTTCATTAGCTGTAACAAAACAGCTTTCATCATACGCAATGTGCTCCACAGTAACTTAACTATAAAGGCTGCCTCCAAACTGTTTGAATAAGAAAACGAAGAGAGAGAAGTGTGATGGGTACATGGATACACAACAAGAATACTACAGGTTTAGTCACATAAAAAAACTACCAAAGTATTAATACAAAATTAGCACTGAAGTATAAAACGATACAAGCCACAGGCTCTAGTTTACAACCACATTGTAAGCTATAGAAAATGCATCAAAAGAGCTTTCACTTCCTAACGTGGATTGAGTCATATCTCTAGTTACACAAGACGAGAACATATGAATTAATTAGAACATGAACTACGAGCAATTAAAAGGAGGTAAATACAATAACAAATGCTTTGATTTCCGCAGATACCTAAGCTTTGAAGAAATAACAAAGAGAATTTAAATAAATGTGCTATCCCTACAGTAATATCAATATCACAACCAAATATCAAGGCTTTTTTCGTTTTGCTTCTATTTCTCAAATGCATGAAACACATTTTACAACGTGGTGTTAAAAGTAATAAAAAAGTTAAAATGATATTAAATTTGTTCCTGGAAATTTAATTGTTTCGTGTAAAAAACATCAAATAGTTGCATTCACAAATTCTTGCTCTTCCGATTGCGTTTTCTAAAATGCCTAAAAATCTAAATCAAGTTGTGTGTTGTTTATTTTTTTGTATAATGCTACTTTTTAACCCCCCCCGCCCTCCCATGTTGTATTGCTAATAAATGACGAGATCACATTTCTCTCTCCCTGTACAACTGGGAAACGGTTCTTGATGTAAATTTCAACAACTGCTGCTCAAGCCTGTGGCATATAGCAGCCCGCAATGAATTGATCAAGCTTCTACTTTATGAAAAATAAAAATAAAACATTTCAAATAGTATAAAAAAATCCTACAAGAAATGTAAGATTAAGAACACTGCTTTATTAAAAACTGCATGCAGCTTCTATATGGAAATGCTTGTAAGCCATTCATAATATATATAAACACCTAGATCCATCTGTCTCTCTGGAACGCTTGACGTCTTAGCAACGTCTGCATTGTTGCGCCATTACTTATCGAACAATTCGTGTGTGCTCTCGCGATGTCAAAATGATTGCCTGCTATATAATAGCACGCGATCACTTTCAGATGTCAAGGTGATCGCGTGCTAATTTAAAAACATTGGATTATTAATGACTCGAATTTTATTTTTCCGATCTACAAAATTAGAATTAAAATCTTAATATCACTGCAAGTTGCGTTTGCATATTAACTTAATTCAGCACAATTCGAATATTAATTTGTACCCTTTAATTTTTTTTTTTAATTTTTTTAATTTAACTAACTTTCCGAGTTTAGTGCTGATTATATGATACATTTTGCAAAACATCGATCTATCTAAACGCTCTAACTTACAATAAAAACTGAAATCATAAGATGTCAAAGTGAGCAAGATTGTATCTAAAAGCAGATATCGCTCCACGTGCGCATTGTCGAGAATTTAGATGGTTCCGATTTGTAATTCTAGATGTGGCATTATTTTGTAGAAAAAGCTTTGTAATGAAGTTCCAAACTTACTGTCGAATAAGACAATATGAAAGAAGCCATGAAAGACTTTTCAGCGTGCCGGAGAAAAAGTCGTTTAACGCGAAAGATCAAAGAAAAAGTTATTAAGGTAAGTTTACAGGAAAACAGCCTTCCGACTTTAGTGCTGATAATATTACATGTTTTGCAAATTATCGATCTATCTAAACGCACTGACCTACAATTGTTAAACAACAAATACTTTACACGGAATGTTATTTATCGCGAGGTCTTTTGAAAAACGGAAATAAATAGCATATAATTTTCAGTTCTAACAAGAATGTGTTCTTACTATATAAGTTTTTACTATGTTTCCTTACAGAAATCCGGCGTCTATTTGATTTGTTTTCATTCTGCTTCATATAAAAATTTTACTCCGTCACACGATGGGGAACATCCCCTATGTACACAGTCGAGTCAGTCACATTACTGTGACTACCAGCTAATATACAGAGTAACCGACGAGTGCATTGCGGACAGCAGCTAGACGGGCTGGAAATAACTCAATAAGGTGCTGGAAGGTGTTCACAGGTATTTGGAGCCATTCCGACTGCAGTGCATCTGACAGCTTCTGAAGGGTGCATGGTGGAGGATCCGTAGAATCAACAACACGATCGAGATGGTCCTAC
Source organism: Macrothele yani (assembly GCA_039090855.1). NCBI lineage: Eukaryota > Metazoa > Arthropoda > Arachnida > Araneae > Macrothelidae > Macrothele > Macrothele yani. Next base: position 25,067,538 of record CM077000.1, read on the forward strand.
AGACGCTCAATTGGGTATAAGTCTGGGGAATTAGGCGGCCAGGGAAGTACTTTGAAGTCTTCATCGTGATCTTCCAACCACTCTCGGATATATTTCTAGCTGTGTGACAGGTTGCATTGTCGTGCTGGAAGATCCCATCCGCCCCCCCCCTCCCCAGGGAAGACTATCAGCATGTATGGGTGAACGTGGTCAGCAAGAATGGATTCATAACGAATTCGGTCCACAGTGCCTTCCACAGGTATGAGTGAACCCAGAGAATGCCACGTAAGCATTTCCTAGACCATAACGCTGCCCCCCACCCCAGCTTGTGTGTTTCCAGCAGTGGTTGAAGTATGCTTGTTTTCCGATGTTTCTAGCCTTATACGACAACGTCCAATCGTTCGATGAAGCAGAAAACGTGACTCATCGGAGAAGGCAATGCTCTGCCAATCAGCGGATATTCAATTCCGATACTGCCGTATAAATGTAAGCTTCTTCTGCCGATGCATCTTCGTCAGCATAGGTGCAGTGACCATCCATCTGCATCGGAGTCCATACGCAGCAGGGTTCGCTGAACTGTAGTTTTACACACGCTTCCGATAGCCACCTGGTTCATTCGGCCAGTGAGTTGCTTCACTGTAGCACATCGATCGGCCCTCACGCACCTTCGAAGCCGACGTTCACCTCTCACAACAATGGCACGTGTTGTTCCGCAGTTTCCAAGTCGCCAATTCGCAATGGTGCCATTTCTCCAATCACGATACACTACTGCAGCACACGAACAGTTCACGAACTGCGCTATTTCAGAAATACTGCTGCCCTTAGCCCGAAAACCGATAATCACCACTTTTTGCAAATCTGATAAATCGCTATTTTTTTTTCATGACAGCAACGAGTGATGTGTTTTAAGATTGCCTGGTGCACACCTTACACCCCTTCCAAACCAGTTCACGACACGTATCTTGTTTCATTGGCTACGCGCTGTTGACGTCAAAAGTAGGAGGTGGTCACAATAATGTGACTCGACTGTGTATATTAATGTATAAAATGTAGCCTCTGTTGCTCGAAAGCTTGATAGGACACTGTAGGTATTTCAAAATGTTTTGTACTATCGGTTAACTTAAGAGCAAAGTGGGTCTCTTTAGGAAACATCTCTCTTTGGTTGGAAGATTTAAAGCAGATTTCGGTGGAGCACTTAACTAAATTCTCTTAAATGACCACACGCACTGTGCGAGTTGCTGAAATGATACAAAAATACCAGGAAGATGATTACACCAGGTAACAAATATTTTGCAGTTCATTCGAGGAATGTGTTGGGCATCGAAAGTGTCAAAAAATAACTGAACTGAAAGTGTTAACAACCGTTTATTTATGTTATAACAAGGGGCACGTTGTAAAAATTTTTGAAAACAATTACTCAAGCACACGCATACCATTTACTGAACAATAAAAACGCCTGCCTAAAGAGATTTTGGTGCTCATGCGCCGCCAAAACAACTCTTACTTGGCAGTGCATGGATGCTATACAAAATTTCTGAAGGTGTCTTGTGGTGTCTCATACCAACACATTATCAGTAGATCCTTTAAATCTTTTAAGTTGCGTGGTTGAGCCGCCGCAGACCGATTGGTTGTTTTAACACAATTATTCGATTGCGTTGATGTTTAAGGAATTCGGAGGCCAGGGCAATACCTGGAAGTCTTCGTCATGTTCCGCGAGCTATTCTCGAACAATCCAAGTGCAGTGTGGCGTGGCGCATTATCTTTTTGAAAGAAGGCACTACTAGAGGAAAATACCTTTGCCATCAGAAGATGTACCAGATCTGCAATGATGTTTAGGTATATGGTAGACGTCATAGTTTCCTGCACATGAATCACTGAACCCAGGGTTTCACGGAGATACTACTAGTGATGAATACCGTTTTCATTAAAGGATGTACCACGTCTGCAATGATGTGTATGAAGATGACAGACGTCATAGTTTTCTGCATATGAATGACTACTGAACCCAGGGTTTCCCAGAAGCACTACTAGTGGGGAATGCCGTTGCCATGAAATGATGCACCAGGTCTACAATGAATTGCAGGTAAATGGTAGACGTCATAGCTACCTGCACATGAATGACTTGTGCCAGGGTTTCCCAGAAGCATTACTATTGGGGAATGCCGTTGCCATGAAAGGATGCACCAGGTCTACAATGAATTGTAGGTAAATAATAGACGTCATAGCTTCTTGCACATGAATGACTTGTCCCAGGGTTTCCCAGAAGCACTACTAGTGGGGAATGCCGTTGCCATGAAATGATGCACCAGGTCTACAATGAATTGCAGGTAAATGGTAGATGTCATAGCTACCTGCACATGAATGACTTGTGCCAGGCTTTCCCTGAAGCATTACTATTGGGAAATGCCGTTGCCATGAAAGGATGCACCAGGTCTACAATGAATTGTAGGTAAATAATAGACGTCATAGCTTCTTGCACATGAATGACTTGTCCCAGGGTTTCCCAGAAGCACTACTAGTGGAGAATACCGTTGCCGTGAAAGGATGTACCAGATCTGCAATGATGTGCATGAAGATGGCAGACGTCATACTTTCCGGCACATGAATGACTGAATCCAGGGGTTCCCAGAAGCACTACTATTGGGAAATGCCGTTGCCATGAAAGGATGTACCAGGTCTGCAATGATGTGTAGGTAAATGGTAGACGCCTTAGCTTCCTGCACATGAATGACTTGTCCCAGGGTTTCCCAGAAGCACTACTAGTGGGAAATACCGTTGCCATGAAAGGATGTACCAGGTCTGCAATGATGTGTAGGTAATATGGTAGACGTCATAGTTTCCTGCACATGAATGACTGAACCCAGGGTTTCCCAGAAGCACAACTAGTGGAGAACACTGTTGCCATGAAAGGATGTACCAGGTCTGCAATGAGGTGTAGGTAAATTGTAGACGTCATAGTTTCCTGCACATGAATGACTGAACCGAGGGTTTCCCAGAAGCACTACTATTGGGAAATATGGTTATCATGAAAGGATGTACCTGGTCTGTAATGATGTTTAGGTCTATTGCAGACGTCATAGTTTCCTGCACATGAATGACTGAACCCAGGTTTCCCAGAAGCACTACTAGTGGGGAATACCGTTGCCATGAAAGGATGTACCAGGTCTGCAATGATGTATTGGTAGATGGTAGACGTCATAGGTTTCCGCACATCAATGACTGAACTTAGGGTTTCCGAATAGAACATTGCTCAACATTACATTTCCTCCATTGGCTTGTTTTTCTCCTACGGTGCAACGTGGTGCCAACATTTTCCCCGGTGAACGAAGCACACGTTATCGGCCGTCCATATTGTGCAACATCGAACCAAACGATCTTCTCCCATTAATGCAAGATTAGCTTTGATGCTCGCATGCCCATTGTAGGCACTTTCGGCGTTGAAACGAGGTTAACATGTGCACATAAGAGGCCTTTGGCTACGCAACACTATTTTCTGCAGGTTTTGATGTGCTGTGTGTTGTGATATATTACTCCCATCACCAGCATTAAGATTACCTGCAAGTTGTGCCAGAGTATCCAGCAAATTACCGGCGAATCGTGCCAAAGTATCCAGGCAATTACTGGCTTGTTATCCCACAGTATCGAGTAAAATACCGACGAGTTGTGTCACAGTAATCAGCAAGTTGCCGCAATGCTGTACTACGTTATCCAGAAAATTACGGGCAAATTGTTCCACAGTATACAGGATATTACCGGCGAATTGTGCTACAGTATCCAGCAAATTACCGTCGAGTTGTGCTACACAGTGTCGAGCAAAATACTGGCGAGTTGTGCCAGAGTAATCAGCAAGTTGCCAGCGAGCTGTGCCGCATTATCCAGCAAATTACCGAAGAGTTGTGCACAGTATCCAGCCAATTACCAGCTAGTTGGGCCACACCATCAACCAAATTATCTGCGAGTTGTGTCACAATAGCCAGCAAATTACTGGTGAGTTGAGCCACAGTATACAGCAGATCACCGGCGAGTTGTTCCACAGAATCAAGCAAATTACCGGGAGAGTTATGACACAGTATCCAGCAAATTACCAACGATTTTTGTCACAATATCCAGAAAATTACCGGTGAGTTGTGCCACAGTATACAGCAGATTACTGGCGAGTTGCGTCACACTATCAAGCCAATTACCAGAGAGTTGTGCTAAATATCCTAAGATCTGAAAAGTGGCGCCACACGAAGCTGAGCCACTTTTTAGAGATCCAGTTATGATGTTCCAGGCATAAGGCGAGGCATAGTGTTCGATGATGAGCAATGAACAGTGGCATACGAGTAGAGCGTCGGGTCCTGTATCCCACAGCATGCTGCGTACGCCGCACCGTTAGGTCGTTGACGCTGCTTGGGCCTTCGACATTTAACCTAAATGTAATTTGTGCCACCGTTGCCAAGCAGTCCGTATGTACGAGCCTGTAGAGTCTACGTCGATCCGGGTCATCAGTGGTGTGTTGTCAGCCACCGAATGCTCTTTGGGGCCATGGCACGTATGTCGATGGTATTCCCGCTGTACACCTTTGTTTTGGTTGCTCTCGGGTATCCTAGGATTCTTACCACTGCGATATAATGACGCATCTGTCTTATGCCGACAATGCGCCCGAGATCAAAATTTGCTCAGATCATGTTTACGCATGTTCGTCGATTGCGATACACTTTCGGGAAGCCCTGCCTGCATCATTCGGTTTGAGTCTTTTCGACTCTGCTACGGGGGTGCGCATGTGAACTTCCCATCACCCCTATCTCTACTGTTTTGACTATTGAGCGAACTTTTCTGTAGAATGCATTTTTTATGATATCTCGACTTCGTTAATGATTGCCTTACGCCTTTTTTTTTCAGGATTCAACAAATCAGGCTAAACATTTTCTTCAAGCGGTTCAGAGTAACAAAGTTCAAACATGAACCCAAATTTGATGTAAGTATGATGCAGTCTATATTTCATATTCTTCAGGAAAATAAAGCACAAAATTAAACAATTGTGACAAATCAAAAATATATATCCTTCTGTTTCCATTTATAAACGAAATTATTGTATTCTTCCGTTAAATAACTGTTGAATAGCAAAACAAAAAGAAGAAAGAAAAGAAATAGTAAAACTATTAGGTGCTTGAATTACTTCCCGCTGTTGCCCAATAGAGCATAGCAGTCGTACGCTACGACCCGGGCCACACGTGACCTCCCTTGAACACGCACGTACCGTCCGTAGTCTGGGCAAAGCAGTGTGTGACACGCGATCGGAGGGCACAGAACACGAGTTTGTATCGCATTCACGATGTCGAGTTTAGTACCAAAAAAAGAACATTTGCGGGAAGCTCTACTCTTATGTTTCATCTCAAGAAATCTGCAGCAGAAAGTCATCGTTTGCTAGTGCAGGCCTATCGAAAACAACATGCAGAGAGTGGTTCCGACGTTTCAAAGCAAGGAATATGACGTGAAGGACAAAGAGCGCCCTGGGCGGCCGAAAAAGGTCAAAGATGGCGCATTGGAGGCCTTATTGGATGAGGATTCAGGTCAGACGCTCTACGAGTTGTCCGAAACACTACAAGTCGATGAGTCAACGGTTAGCAAACGTTTAAAGGCAATGGGAATGACCCAGAAGCTTGGAAACTGGATCCCACATGGGGAAAAACGACATCACCAAACGTGAAAACATGTGTGAATTGCTGCTGCAACGACACAAACGGAAGTCGTTTTTCCATTGAATAGTGACAGGCGATGAAAAATGGATTCGTTACGACAATACTAAGTGCAAGAAATCTTGGGATCGTCCCGGCGAACCATCAACCTCCACGCCTAAACCGGATATCCATGGCAGGAAGGTGATGCCGTGCATTTGGTGTATTCTCAGCTGCTGCAACCCGGTGTAACCATCAATGCTGAACGGTACCGACGTCAATTACTCGATGTGAAACGTGCACTCACGGAGAAACGGCCGCAGTACGCCAAAAGACATGACAAGGTCATTCTTCTCAACGACAACGCTAGACCTCATGTCGCCAAATCCGTGAAGGAACTCTTGGAGGCACTTGGCTGGGACGTCTTATTCCCCGGACGTTGCTCCCTCAGACTTCCATTTTTTCCGGTCGCTACAACATGGCCTGTCAGAGCAGCACTTTCTTTCTGTCGCGTATATCCAAAAATGGCTCGATGAATGGTTCGCCTCGAAAGAACCTGCATTTTTCTTCCGCGGAATCCATTTGTCACCCCAACGGTTGGAAACGGTCTTAGCTGCCAACGGACACTACCTTGAATAGACTATCCTGTACCGTTCTGTGGCAACACACAGGTGTTTGTGTGGCAAAAAACAGCGGGAATTAATTCAAGCACCTAATACCTTATCAAATAGACAAAGTGATCGCTCTTTCTACGTTTTTCTCTAATTAACACACAGCACCTTAAAAATTGTATTTCGATACCGCTTTGATCGAACCCCAGATCTCTCGAAACAACAAGCCGTAAAAAGCGAACGCAGTCGGCTAGTTATCGAGAGATCTGGGGTCTCGATCCCAGCGGTGTCGAAATACAATTTATCAGTTGCTGTGTGTTAATTAAAGAAAAACGTGGTAAGAGCGATGACTTCGTCTATTTACAGTCTTCACGTATTTGGTAGAATTTCACTGAACGAGGCCCGATCAAAAAGTTCCGAGACTAGACCGATATAAAACAAAGTAGTTACGTTACTTAAGTCTGGCTATGATCTCCCCAAAACGTAGTCTCCTTGTGTATAGCAATACACCACTGCCGGCGTTTTTGCCGCTGTTGGAACGCACTCCGGAAGTTCCTCCTCGAAGCCGCCGTTTTAAGAGGGGATTTTCATTTTTTGTGTGAAAAAAATCGATTTTTTTGCACGTTATTTTGTTATTTCAGGTCGTAAGAATATGTATACCAAATTTCAAGTGGAAATTCGCAAAATTGGCCAAGTTTTAATCTATTATTGTCCAGTGGGGTCACAGAGAGAAACTTCTGGATGAATTGAATCACGAATCGCCACTTCATAAAGATGTCGAAACTACTATAAAGCCAATTTACAACGATTTGTCATCAAGAGAGTTGCTTGAAAGGTGTTCGGGTGGTGACACTCAAAACAACGAAAGTTTCAATTGCACTGTTTGGCGGTTCGCTCTTAAACATCTTCACTGTGGCTCAAAACCATTTAAATTGCAGCTTATGTAGCAGTAAGCATTTTTAATGAAAACTTTTCTGCCTTCCTGAAAATTATGACAGCTATAGGAACTGTTATTGGCGACCAAACGAAGATATTCGCCAACGTGCGGGACCAACAGCGTCTGCAAAGATTGTCGAGACTACAAAAGAGGCTCGTACAAGGCGTGGAAGTGAAAAAATGTCTGTAAACGAAATTTACAAAGTAGAGGAAGGAACACTGTATGGCACTGGTATGGCAGATTAGCAGAACAATACTGTAGGTGTTCGATATGCCTCCGTAAACTCGAAGCTTTAAATGCGTTTTTCTCGAAACAGCTTTTTCGCGAATGGTTGGCATAATATTTCAAAAACTATTGGACCGATCGACTTCAAATGTAAAACTGCATGTTCAGCAAACATCCTTTTATCGTTTGACCAACCAGAAACATGATACGTTATGTATATATATATATAAATATATCATCATCATCATTATTGTCAACCATTATCAATCCACTGCTGGACGAAGGTCTCCCCAAGTTTCCTCCACGACGGTCTGTCTTGTGCCAGTCTTTTCCATGTCACTCCCACATACTATCGAATTTCATCCACCCATCGCCCATGTGGTCTTCTTCTGGATCTTTTCCTGTCCCTTGGAATCCAATCTAAAATTTCGGCTGTCCATCAATGGTCTGTCCTTCTGGCAGTATGTCCAGCCCATTGCCATTTCAGGGATTTAACTCTGACCATGATGTCTTCCACCATTGTCATTTTTCGGATCCACGAGTTCCTCTTCTTATCTCTCCTGGTTACACCAAGCATGCATCTCTCCATGCTTTTCTGAGTTGTCTGCAGCCTTTGTATGTCTCTTTTAGTTAAGCTAAACGTCTCTGCACCATACGTAAGCACTGGAAGGATGCATTGATCAAACACTTTTCTTTTAAGACATAATGGCATATTGCTCTTGAAAATTATGCTGTTTCTTCCTAAAGCTCTCCAGGCAAGTTTTGTACGCCGATTAATTTCTTCATCAATGTGACCCTCACTTGATATCTGCTGTCCAAGATAAACGTACGTGTCTGTTATCTCCAGCTTTTCTCCATCAATCGATAAATCTTCATTTCTTGTAAAAGCATTGAACATCACTTTTGTCTTCTGAAAGTTCATTTTTAATCCCACTTCTTTACTCTTGTCAGCAAGTTTTTGGATCATACTCTGTAGCTCTGATGGGGTAGTTGCAAAAATGACTATGTCATCAGCAAAACGAAGGTGGGTTAGATATTCTCCATTAATCTTTATCCCTTTGTTTTCCCAGTTCAGTGATTGAAAGACATTTTCCAATGTTGCATTAAAGAGCTTCGGAGATATGGTGTCACCTTGTCTCTCTCCTTTTCCAATTTTTATGTGTGTTGTATTTTCAAACAGCCGAATCTTAGCACTTGCATTTTCATAGATGTTATTAATAATATTAATGTACGCATCTTCAATACCGCAGGATTTCAGGGCCATTGTAACTGCTGATGGCTTCACCGAATCAAAGGTTTTTTCATAATCGATAAAAGCCATGCACAATGGAAGTTCATATTCCCTCGCTCTTTCAATCAGTTCTCTCAGTACGTGGATATGATCTATTGTGCTGTAGCCACTTCTGAATATCCAGCTTGTTCTCTCGGTTGAGCCATGTCCAGTGTCACCTTTAAGCGGTGTGAAAGAACTTTAGTGAAGATTTTATAAACCACTGATAGGAGGCTGATAGGTCTGTAGTTCCCGAGATCCTCAGTGTCACCTTTTTTATGTAGCAAGATCATTGTAGCGTTGTTCCAATCCTCAGGAATCTTCCCTTCATTAAGGCATCGAGTGAAAATTTGGGCGAGTACTGTTTTCATTCGTCCGCTTGCTTCTTGTATGATGTCTGCAGTAGTTCCATCTCCTCCTGGAGCTTTTCCTCGCTTCATGTTCTTGATTGCATGTGCAACGTCTGCTAGGAGGACTGGAAGAACTCTGGTACTGGTACCTTTCATGATGTCTGGAGTATATGTATCATCTCTTTCATATAATTTGGAGTAGAAAGCTTTCACTCTTGTCAAAATATCGCCTCTATTTCTTGCTACAGAACCATCTTCTTTTCTCAGTGCCATAATCTGTTTTCTTCCCTTACTGAGATGTCCCTTTGCTATCTTTAGGCTTTGGTTGTTTTCAATTGCTTTCCTCACTAGTTCACAGTTGAATTTCCTTACGTCTTCAGTGATACGTTTTCGTACTGTCTTGCATAGCTCTATATATTCCACTTTGGAAGTCACATCTTCTTTAGTTGTCCTCATCTCTCTTCTTTTTTGCATCAACATTTTGGTTTTTCCTGATAATTTGTTCACTTGCGATTTGTAATTAGATTTCTAAGAACAAGTTGCATATATATATATATATTCTGGTTCATTAAACGATAACTATTTGTGTATAGAGTAAAACGCCGTTCAAGTTTTTTATTTCAGATAACCTGGAGTGAAGAAATCATGCCAACCAGCGACCGCAGATCTTCGCGCAGTGTCATGGTCAAGGGGGATTTGCGGACGTGATTATTCATGAAACGCAGTGAAAATTGTTTTATAAATACCTGAAACGATACTAATTAGATGTACCTACTTTGGAATCATTTGGTTGCACAGTTTCGTCAATAAACATTCAAAATAAAATCGGTAATTTTAGCGCAAAAAATTTAGAATCGCCCCTTAAACTTTGTCGACGTGGCGGGAACAGTTCGTCCGTTAGTACTCGTGAAAGATGCCGTGTCCGTTGGAAGTAGCGTCCAAATTTTAAATCTGCGCAGTAACTCGTTTTTTGTGCGCCAAGAGGTTGAACCCCACCGAAATTCAAATCCAATTAATTAAACTGTACGTGACAAATCATTTTCGCGGCAGACGATCGTAAAACGGCGTTCGTTGTTCGAGAAAAGACGCACGGATATAGAAGACGGCTACCGGGATGGAAGGCGGTCAACTTCGACGAAGAATGAAGACGTGGACCTCAGTGACGACTGCATTCATGCAAACAGGCGAATCACAGTGGACGAGATCGCGGATGAATTGAATATTTCGCATGAAAGTGTGCACCACGTCATCACCAAGCGTCTTTAGTTTCGAAACGTTTGTTCACGATGGGTACCTCGCTTATTCACGGAACAACACAAAACGGAACGTTTTCAAGCAGCTCTGGCTTTTTTGGATCATTATCACAGAGAAGGAAATTAATTTTTGGACCATCATATCTTGACCGGAGGCAAGAGGTGGGTCCATCACTTCTAACCAGAAACGATGTAGACTGTATGTGAGTGGAAACGTTCACATTCTCGTTCCTTCCCCCTGAGAGTTTATGCTCACATTTTTTTTTTGACAATCAAGGTGTTGTGCATTATTAAATCATACCATTCATTTTATCATCATTATCAAATCACTATTAATTGTCATTATTAAAGCATTATTAAATAATTATATAATATTATCATAATTAAATCACTATAATCATTATTAAGTAATTATTATTAAGTCATTATCATAATTAATATTATAATCAATATTAAATCATTATCATAATTATTATCATATATTATTATATAATATTATCATAATTATTATTATATAATATTATCATAATTATTATCATATATATTATACTCATTATTAAATCATTATCATATTATTATTATAATCATTATTAAATCATTATCATAATTAATAGTGATTATTTATTAATAATTACTATTAATTATCATTATTAAATCATTATATAATATCATCATAATTAAATCATTATAATCATTATTAAATAATTATTTTTAAATCATTATCATAATTAATATTATCATAATTATTAAGTCATCATCATAATTATTATCATATATTATTATCATATATTATTATCATAATTATCATCATATATATTAAAATCATTATTAAATCAATATTAAAACATTATCATAATTAATAGGGATTATTTATTAATAATTACTATTAATTATCAATATTAAATCATTATTATTATTATTATTATTATTATTATTATTATTATTATTATTATTATTATTATTATTATTATTATTATTATTATTATTATTATTATTATTATTATTATTATTATTATTATTATTATTATTATCATTATTATTATTATTATCATTATTATTATTATCATTATTATTATTATCATTATTATTATTATCATCATCATTATTATTATTATTATTATTATTATTATTATTATTATTATTATTATTATTATTATTATTATTATTATTATCATTATTATTATTATCATCATCATTATTAAATCACTATGAATTATCATTATTAAATCACTATTAATTCGGCATCATAATGTGAAACCCTTAAGAGGCTGCGAAAGGCAATTAAAGATCGACGACCAGCGAAACTGTCAAAAGGCATTGCTTTTCTGCATGACAATGCGACACCACATTCGGCACGCGTCACGAAGTCCCTCCTTGACAAATTCAAATGGAAGGTGTGGAAACACTCTCCCTACAGTCAATATATTTTACCTTGTGATTTCCTTGTGTTCGACTTCATGAAAAATGGCCTTGCTAAGCAGCGATATCACTCCAATGAAGACGTCAAAAGTGTGACGAAACAATGGTTAACGCAAGTTGCAAGCTAATTTTTTTCAAGAAGGGATAGACTGACTCGTGCCACACTACGATAAATGTTTAACATTCTCACGGCACTATACAGTGATCTCGCCTCTCGGAATTGCTTTAGCCAGTGGAGAAAGCAATAGAGTAAACTCCGGCCCTAGTATCCGTTTCGTGCGTCCTGGTTTTCTCACTGTTAGAAGGCCCTGAATATATTAGAGGTATGCAAAAGTTTCTGCCGCCCCTGCTAGTTGGCGCTGGAGGGGTCTAACCTGCCGGCAAACGGTGTTGTCAGTTCGTACATGAAGCCAAGCATGGCGCTCGATAAAGTTCACTTGCTGCCCTGTTTATTATTCATGTTTAATTTAAGGAAAACTGCCAGTGAAGCATACGGTTCAATATCTCAGGCGCATGGCGAAACGGTTATGGGTGAATGGACGTGTCGAGAATGGTTTGCCATGTTTAAGAAAGGTGATCTAAGCTTGAAGACAAGCCATCTGCAGGTAGACGGCAGGAACTTGCAGGCGAGGAGCTGGAAACTATGTTGCGAAAAGGATGTCACACAATCGACCACGCAACTGGCGAAACGTTTGAAAGTGGCTCATTCGACGGTGGTACGGCATCCACAGGCCTTGGGAAAGATCAGGAAAATTGGTAAGTGTATTCCACATACATTAATGGAGCGTAATATTGGTCTGAAGAGGTTTCAAGGGAAGAATTTCCTGTGGAAGGTTGTCGCCGGGGATAAAAAAATTGGTCTATTGCGACAATCTCGTACGCAAGCTATCTTGGGTCGACCCAGACCATCCATCAACATCCACTGCAAAATAGGATATCCACAGTCAAGATGTGCTGTTGGATGTGTGGTGGGATATGCACGTTGCGATGTCTATGAACTGCACCGCGTGAGCATAGCAGTGATTAATGTAACTCACTCATTTTTAATTCCCTAAACTTTGAAATGACCCACCCCTAAAACTTAGAGACCTCGCTACGAAACCATGGGATCAACTTGAACCTTTTAGGTGGACGTCAAGTAATTTTGCTTCCTATATCATAGCCCACTGGAAACAACAGGCCCTGAAACGATTTAGTCATGTGACCAAGAAGGTCTCAACTTCCATGCTCTGAACTGCAGGTGAAGTCCATTAGTCCGTTAGTACGTATGTTGCTGTAAAGTCGTTTATATTTTATTATTTTGATTTATAATTGTTATTTTCTTTCTAAAGAAAAACAAATTAACACTCGTAATAACATATATCGTTCATTTACCACTACAACAGAAGAAAATGTTGGAGCGTTATTACTTCTACCTGCTGGTTCCTTCTGTTACTGATATACAAAATTCGTTTTTTGTCTTGACGTGCAAAGTTTAGTTATTTATTTATACATTGAAAAAAGGATTTGTTACTCATATGTTTTGTTGATAAAGCTATCTCAGTTGTTTAATGGTTTAGCATTTCTGTAAGATGTATACATCTTATGTAAACGTTTTTTGCACTGCTTTTGTTTACCTTGGTGGTAGATTTACTATGTGCTATAAGTTCAAACGACATAAGTCCACCTTTCCAAAAAATAACGACAGTAAATAAAACTCTGAAAATATGTTCCCTTCAAGCAAAAGAAATACAAAAAGTACGTAGGTTTCCTTTCTTTAGTAATCCATGAATAAGGAACACACCGACACCGCATACCGGTAATGTTAACATTATAGGTATAGGCCGAAACCAAAAATACTGACGCAGGAACTTCGGCAATGGCGGCGGAGCAAAGTCCTTTAATTAAAATAGAAGGAAATTGAAAACAGTTCCGCAAAAATTCAACAGGGAGTTCCTCAGGAGCGAAACAAAAATTGTGAACAAGCCGCCATTTTGGAATCGATACAGACATATGTCATCAAAAACACTAAAATATTCGCATTTCGTGCCACAACTTTTTAAGTAATTTGTCAACAAAACAACTGCAGATTTCATTTATTTTGTGCAGAAAATTTCAAAGTTCCCATCAGCTGGAATTCTAAGCGAAAACTTCTCAAATACGTACTTTGCCAGTGTCGTTAAAACATTAGCATTTTGCGTAAAACTTTCAAAGTAATTTGTGAACTAAATTCTAACACATTTTGCCGCCCCGGTGGCGCAGTGGTCTAAGGCGCTGGCCTCTGATCATTCTTCCGTAAGGGGTCTGGGTTCGAATCCCGGTCAGGCATGGATGTTGTGTTTGTGTTACGGCACTGGCTCTCTCCCTTCCCTGGAACCAGTGACCCTAAATTAGGGACGGGTGACTGCTTATAGCCCTTTGAGTTGCTCACGGTGGTCGTTAAACCTCCAATCAAAAAAAAAAAAAAAAATAACACATTTTATACATATTGCAACACAATCTTCGAAGTTTCCATCAGCTCACGTTTTATGAAGTTCTCCCGCTATTCTCTCAGCCCATCAGCACATTACTGATAGCTGAGACGACGCACACACTCTAGCGAGACTAAAAGCTGGGACTAAGTTGGTCACATGATCTCAGTGGCAGCCGTTCGTTTCAGGGCCGCTTGTTTCCAGTGGGCTATGAGACCGTATGCATTGACGTCACGAAACCGCGGTTCGCGTCACTTTTTCGTCCGCTGCTTTCTTGCAGAACAACTAGTGTACAAGTGAGATCAAAGATGCAATACATGGGCTGCGTAAGTGGGTTATCTGGTGATCAAAAACAGCTTTATTCTGATAAATTAAAGTTATTGGGCAATTGTGGTGACCCATATGAAATTTCACACTCACTTTTCCTGAACAATATTGAGGTCTTCTCACGAATAGAACACGGCGATATTGCCAATTATTTCGTTTTTTGCACTAACGAAATCGTCCAAGTCATTCATAAAGAAAGGTTAATTCCAGTCTAAAAATCTTCATTGAGTTTTTGTAGATAACGCAGCAATAAATTTGTAAGCATACCTGTTACAAAATGTAAACTACACACTCAAATGTTCCTTCGTTTCCGGACATCAATGTCAACTCTGCTGATACGTGATAACCACAAATTTTCGCGCTTCTGAATGATTTTGTTTATGATTCTGATCCCACTTCGTCCGCTCAGATGGTAATCTATAATAGGACATATCATTATCTTTCCCACGTCGGTTACCGCTGCCGAAAATAGCACATAACTCCATCTTCCTTAACGCTCCACAATGCAAATCCAAGCAATGTTTGTACACCAATTGACATAGGAATCTATATTCATTAATATCATTCTTAGCGGTTGCCCCCTTCCCCCGACTATCGGGGAAAGGTGTTGGGGGTACTGGTATGTAAGAGTGATATTCTTAGCAAATGAAGTTTTTTGTGGCCTTCGATTAAAATGTCATAGCTCAACATAGGGGGAATTGCTAATAATAAATTAATTGTATAGGTAAGCTAACATAAAGGGCCGCCCCGGTGGTGCAGTGGTCTAAGGCGTTGGCCTCTGATCATTCGTCCGAAAGGGGTCCGGGTTCGAATCCTGGTCAGGCATGGTTGTTGTGTTTGTCTTACGGCACTGGCTCTCTCCCTTCCCTGGAACCAGTGACCCTAAATTAGGGACGGGCGACTGCTTATAACCCATTGAGTTCCTCACGGTAGTCGTTAAACCTCCAATCAAAAAAAAAAAAAAAAGAAAAAAACATAAAGGTTTACCTTGCTGTGACGTCATATGCATACGGCCCATACTTCCAATGGAAAAACTTCTCTACACATTTTCTTCACAATTAATGCGTTCCCAAGGATGAAAATTTGAACAGCGATTAAAATGGCTTCATTTTATAACTTGGAATGCTTATTATTTTCTAGAAGATAACCATAATTATATTAAAAATCAATAACTTTTCCTTTGGTGGTTTTGAAACCAGAAAAAAGATGGCGCGACCTGTATTTTGATGACGTTAGTAGACAAACAAATGTTGGATTGCAAAATTATGGTTATCATTCAGAAAATATTAAGTATTCCAAGTTATATAATGTAGCTATTTTAATCGATGTTCAAGTTTCCATCCTTGGGAACTATAACGTAATGTCTTTTCGTACTTCTACGTTATTTTAAAAACATCGCTTAATGATGAAATAGTTCCTAAATTAAACTTTAACGGCCAGACGAAACATTTAAACAGGAGTCAAACTTACGGAAATTGGCTTTATTCCAGCAGCACAACATAGCACTTCACATTTTACTTAACAAATCTGTATCAACCACATCCACATTCAACACCCCGAAATCCACACGAGCAACTGTTGTATTCTAGTTTTTATCTCTGGTACTTTGAAGTCTTCATCGTGCTCTTCCAACCAGTCTCGGACATTTCTAGCTGTGTGACACGTCGCATTGTCGTGTTGGAAGATCCCATGCGCTTGATAGAAGGCAATCAGTACGTATCGGTCTACGTGGACTGCAAGGATGGATTCGTAACGAATTATTCTCCAGACCATAACGCTGTCCCCATCAGCTAGTGTTCTACCAGCAATGATTGAAGAGACTTTGTTCTCCGATGTTTCTCACCTTATACCGCAACGTCCATCCGTTCGATGAAGTAGAAAACGTGACTCATCGGAGAAGGCAATCTTTTGCCAAACAGCGGAAGTCCAATATCGAAACTTTCGTGCAAATGTGAGTCTTTTCTTCCGATGCACCTTCGTTAGCATAAGTGCAGTGACCATTCGTCTGCATCGGATCCCCATACGCAACAGGGTTCACTGAAGTCTCACTTCCGGTTCATTCGGCCAGTGAGCTGCTCCACTATAACTTCTCGATCGGCCCTCACGCACCTTCGAAGCCGATGTTTTTTCTTTTTTTTTTTTTTTATTGATTGGAGGTTTAACGACCACCGTGAGCAACTCAATGGGCTATAAGCAGTCGCCCGTCCCTAATTTAGGGTCACTGGTTTCAGGGAAGGGAGAGAGAGCCAGTGTCGTAAGACAAACACAACATCCATGCCTGACCGGGATTCGAACCCGGACCCCTTACGGACGAATGATCAGAGGCCAGCGTCTTAGACCACTGCGCCACCGGGGCGGCAAAGCCGATGTTCATCTCTCACATCAATGGTACGTGGTGCTCCGCAGTTTCTACGTCGCTCATTCGCAATGGTTCCATTTCTCCAATCACGGTACACTTCAACCACAGCAGCACGCGGGCTGTTTACAAATTGCCCTGTTTCAAAAATACTGCCACTCTTGGCCCAAAATCTGATGATCGTCCCTTTTCGCAAATCTGACCAATCGCTCCTTTTATCCATGACAGCAACGAAGGATGTGTTTTTAGACAGCACACCTTATATACGCTCCAAGCCAACTCACGACACGTGCCTTCTTTCATTGGTTACGAGCTATTTGACCTTGTAGCGTGAAAGTCTTGTCTTACTTTTTACGCTAACTTAAAATATCAATACTCTAGGAAATAGTTCCATAATGAAAGAAACCTTAACGGCCAGACGAAATATGTAAACAGAAGTCAACTTACGGAAAATGTCCTTTATTCACGATGGAATGCAGTACAATCACAACACTCTTTTCAATAATCATTCGTTTATAAAACAACGCTCTCGTACAACACTCTTTTGCAACGCTCTCAATAACACCCCTCTCAAGCAATCGATCAGTCGTCGCTTTTTATCTCTTGTTCTTATCTTATATCAGGCATACGTCACGTGCATTCAACCTCAATTGTGTTGCCAAACGTATTTGTTTGAAGGAAAGGATATTTCGTTAAGCGTGAAGAATACTGAGAATAAACTCAAAATTTACGTAGGGAAAGAAACTAAAAAAGGAAAGTTTATCTAAAATATACGTCACAACCTCAAAAGTAGGATGTGATCATAATAAAGTAACTTGACTGCGTTGTTTAAAGTATTATTCATTCTTACTAATCAAACTCATTCTTTCTCTCCCTAGGAGGTGGAAATATTCAGTTACATCGGCGGCTACATGGGAATGTGGCTCGGATTATCTTTGGTGTCTCTGTTCGATCTGTTTGAGACTTTGACTGCCCTTGTGTATTTCTCTGCATCGAGAGCCTGGGAGCAAAAAGAGCCGAAGCAGAAGAAAATGCATCGCATTCAACATTACTAAATCTGAAAATGTCATTTTTTCTTTATTGCAAAGCTATTTCTTTAATCATTTTCAAGGAATTAACACTGCAGATTAACACAACTTCTTTTTCTACTTTCCAAAGGCAAATTGCTTTAATAAAACTATTTCGGATAAATCCGAAGGCTACATAATTACAAAGAGAAGTTTACCGTTAAGAAGATAATGTACACTCTCGAGTCCCATTATTGTGACCATCAGTTGATATCCAGAGTAATTGCGGTGTGTAGCGCGGACAGCAGCTAGACGGGCTGGGAGTGACTCAATAAGGTGCTGGAAGGTGTTTACAGGTAGGTGGAGCCATGCTGACTGTAGTGTATCTAACAGCTGCTGGAGAGCAAACAACACGATCGTGGTGGTCCCACAAATGCTCCAATGGGTTTAAATCTGGGGAATTAGAAGGCCAGGGTAGTACTTTGAAATTTTCATCGTGCATTACGAACCACTCTCGGACATTTCTAGCTGAGTGACAGGTTGCATTGTCGTGCTGGAAGATCCCATCCTCCCCAGGGAAGACAATCCGCATGTATTGGTGCACGTGGTCTGCATAGATGGATTCGTAGCGAATTTGGTCCATAGTGCCTACCACAGGTATGAGTAAACCCAGAAAATGCCACGAAAATATTCCATAGGCCATAACGCTACCCTCGCCAGATTGTGGTCTTCTTGCAAAGGTTGAAATGTGTTTGTTCTCCGACGTTTCTCTCCTTATACGACAACGTCCATTCGTTTGATGAAGCAGAAAACGTGACTCACCGGAGAATGCAATACTTTGCCATTCAGCGGAGGTCCAATTCCGATACTGCAGTGCAAATGTAAGCCTTTTCTACCGATGAAACTTCGTTAGCATAGGTGCAGTGACCATCCGCCTGCTACAGAGCACTACTATACCGTGCAAATTAATTGGGACAAGCTATTTTATTCTCAGAATTGTAATGTGATCGCCAGTTGATTTCGGAAACCCACGTAAACCGGTTTTATCAGCTTTGAGGTGGTGTGACTGTTATAACTTGATGGTAAGAATGTGGTTTGACCGGTTTTAAACAGGAAATAGGCACTTCAGCTTCAGTTGTGAGCTTTTGTGTGTGACAGGTGGATGTTAGTTTTTGCTCTCTGTGAGTATACGTGTTGCTTTCGTGTATTGAAAAATGAACATTTCCCCAAGCAAGCGTGCAGAAATAATTGCTCTGAAGGATCACACTTCTATGACAGTGAGAGATATCGCCTCTGCAGTTGGTGTAGGCAAATCATGTGTATCAAGACTGCTTACGCGATACAATGCATCTGGATCATCGTCTCCAAAAAGGAGAGGCAAATGTGGAAGAAAACGAAAAACAGCTCCACGAACCGATAAATAGCTAATCAGAAATAGTAAAATGAATAAAAAAAAACAAGCACCGACCTTCAAAGAGATTTATTGGCTAGTGGTTGTGATGTTAGTGATTCAACTGTACGCCGTAGGCTTCTGGAAGTTGGCCGGAGGGCAAGAAGACCAACAAAAAAACAATATTTGAATGCAAAAATGAAGATAAAACGTTTAGCATGGGTCAAAAAATATAATTCATGGGCTGCTGACGACTGGAAAAAGGTAATTTTCAGTGACGAAACTCATTTATTTGTGCAGGGTTACCAAGCAAATGTCGTTAGACGAAGCAACTGTGAACCCTTAAGACCTGAGCATGTCAAACAAACTGTAAAACACCCTCTAAAACAGATGTTTTGGGATTTTTTCATATCAAATGGCACTGGAAGCTTAGTTCCTGTTCAAGGTATGATGAATTCAGCCAAGTACGTAGAAATATTGCAACGTAGGATTGTTCCATTCTTGCAAACTTTTGACGGGACATTTCAACATCACTTGGTCCCATGTCACAATTCAAAATTGGTCAAGAATTTCATGCTGGAAAATCAAATTCATTTGCTTGATTTGCCTGAAAATTCACCAGACTTAAATCCCATAGGAAACTTGTGGAATATTTTGAAGAGACGTTTAGGTAAAATGGACTGTACAACCAAAAAACGCATGATACCGAATGCTATAAAAGTGTGGTTCCACGATTATGAAGTCAAAAATATGTGCACTCAACTAGTGGAGTCAATGCCAAAACGAATTCAAGAGGTCATTTCTGCTAAAGGAGGACATACTTCATACTAACACAGGTATTTATTAGTGTATATCAAGTCATAGAATGATATAAAGGCATAGTTTTGGAAAAAAAAGTGATTTTTTATTTTGTCCGAATTAATTTGCACAGTATAGTATATGCAATAGAGTTTGCTGAACTGTCGTTTTAGACACACTTCCCGTGGACCCCTGGCTCAAATGGCCCATGAGTTGCTCCACTGTAAAGTGTCGATTAGCCCTCACGCCCCTTAGAAGCCGGCGTTCAGCTTCCGCATCAATGGCACGTGGTGGCCCGCAGTTTCCACATCGCTTATTCGCAATGGTGCCATTTCTCCAATCACGATACACTTTAACCACAGCAGCACGCGAACAGTTCACAAACTGCGCTGTTTCATAAATACTGCCACCCTTGGCCCGAAAGCCGATAATCATCCTTTTTTTTCAAATCTGATAAATCGCTCCTTTTATCCATGGCAGCAATGAGTGATGTGTTTTCAGAATGCCTACAGCGCACCTTATATACCCTCCAAGCCAGCTCACGACACGTTCCTTCTTTCATTGGCTACGCGCTGTAGAAGTAAAAAGTAGGATGTGGTCACAATAATGTCATTCGATTGTGTATTTTGAGAAAACGTATTTAACCGATCTCAGAGGGTATTTTTCAAGTGAAAATATGAGCGTTACGTAGAACATGTCTGTAGCATCAGACAGAATTTTGCTTTTGAGAACACGATTTCTATATAATGAAGACATTTAAGAGATATTGGGCAGAGGTTTTTAGTTCAGAAGGAAATTATTAGGTTGTAAATACACTGCTGGCCACCCAAAATGCAACACCAAGAAGGAAGCATCCGATCAGCCTGAAATTCGCAGCACGCGTCGCCCGCTAGAGGACATGCAAACGATTAGCATTGCAGGACATATGCAAATCATGTGTGCCCGGCACGCCTCCGAGAAGCACTATAAGAAGGGTACACAGAAGGCGGGGTGTAAGTAGTGGAAGTGTGTTGCGCTGCCGGACCTGTGCGTGGGAAGCTACCTGATGCCTCGTCGCAGAATACGGAATCATTCCAGCACGTTTCGGAGTTCGACACAGGACGAATAGTGGCTTATCGCGACAGCGGTTTATTGTACCGAGACATCGGCACCCGTGTGGGACGACCTCCAGCCACAGTGAAGCGAGTATGGATTCGGTGGGTGCAGGAGCGACGGACGGACCGATGTGAGCGTTTGCTGCAGCCGCGGCAGAACATCGAGCGAGAGGAGCAGTATGTTGTGCGGCGGGTATCGACGGCTCGCACCGCCACATCACGAACGTTAGGGCAGGAATTAGGATGTGTTGCGCAACAACCTGTGCCAGCACGTACCGTTCGACGTCGTCTGCAGGAGAGGGGATTTGTCGCATGGCGCTCATTGCTCCGATTACCATTGACGTTATACCACCGGCGAGAGCGGCGGCAGTGGGCCGTTAAACGCCGCACCTGGACTACTGAATGGCACGACATTATCTTTTTCGACGAATCCCGCTTCTGCCTGCAACACCACGTTGGTCGGATCCGCGTGTAGCGGCACCGCGGCGAGAAACTGTATGACGCCTGCATTATGCATCTCCATACCGGTCCGTCGCCTGGCGTTATGGTTTGGGGAGCAATTGGATATGACACCCGCACCCCTCTGGTACGCACCGCCGGTACACTCAACAGCCACCGCTGCATCTCCGACGTTTTGGAGCCTGTAGTCCTACCTTACCTGCAGGACCTGCCAGCAGTCACGTTTCAAGAGACAATACGCGCCCGCTCGTGGCAAGCATCGTGTAACAATTCCTAACGGCCCACCAGGTGTCACTGCTGCCGTGGCCCGCATGTTCTCCCTATATGTTGCCCATCGAACACGTCTGGTCGCTGATCGGCAACCAAGTGGCCCAGCAAGAACCACCCGCGGCTATGCCTGATGAACTGTGACAACGTATGGAAGCAGCCTGGACCGAAATACCCCAATCCCACATTCAAAGCCTCTTTCGTTCGATGCCGCGGTGTGAAGCGGCCGTTATTGCCAGCCATGGGGGCCACACGAACTATTGATGTCTGCGTGTTCCGCAAGTCTCACGGGCCTGTAAGCTCAATCGTTTCATCTTTGTATCTGTTGTTATGTGTCCAGTAAATCTGGCTTTGCTATCTCTTGTCCTTCTTGGTGTTGCATTTTGGGTGGCCAGCACTGTATATTTAAATGGTTGCAAAAAGATTTTGGCTCAAAAGGGAATAGTGTAATACATATGAAAATAAAACAACAACATGATATCTGAAAGGATGGAGATCAGAACCTTGTTGTATGTCGTATTACACTGTTGGAAGATTTTTTTTACTGGAACTTTAACGACGACTGTGAGCAATTTAATAGGCTACAAGCAATTGCCAGTCCCTAATTTAGGGACACTGCATCCAGGGAAGGGAGCAAACTAGTGCCGTAAGGCAAACACAACATCCATTATTCACCGGAATTCGAACCCATCTCAGACGAATGGGCAGAAAAAACCCAGAGATAACTCCGCTGCCGGAGTGGCACTGCTGAAGGTAGTTTTCTTCAACCGGAAACACAATGCATATTGTATACAGGTGTCCCTGGTCCTTAGCAATGTTAATATATCCATGTTGTGGTATCATGCTGTTCCACATGAATTAAAAACCCCAATAGCGGGCATGAAAGCAGATCCCAAACCATTTCACTGCCTCCAGCAGTTTTAACAGTTAACTACAGGATCAATAAATTCGTGCAGCAAGAGGTATGCTTTGACCCACCCATTGGCGTACAATAACTCCAGACGTGATTCGTGGATCCAGGCGACCGTTTTTCTTGCATGCCGCAAATGCTCCGTTTTGATGTTTCCATGCCCGAGGCAGACCGATTTGTCAGCTCATAGCATAGACGCGAAGTAAACGAAGAGTACGTCTTATACACTGAAGAGCAATTGAATTAGAGACAGCTGGCGTTATGCAAATGTGGCGCTGTGGGCGGCCCTGTAAACGGAAACGACATGACGTATGCAGCGATATGACAATATAAGGAGTGATGCGATGGGAATCAGTATGAGTCGGACGCAGTATGGATCAGACGAAGGATCTAAGCGCATTTGATCGTGGGAAAATTGACGAATGGGTAACTGCATCTCGGAAGTCGTGCAGACACTAGGATTTACCCGAGCCACTGTGTCACGGGTGCACCGTGAGTGCATCGAATCCGGTAAAACCATCCTTGCAAGGGCCAACTGCCGTGGACATTAGCGTGTGGATGAGCGGGGTCATCGTCGGCTAGCTCGCATTGTAACAGCGGATAGACGGGCCACAGTGCAAGAAATCACTCGGCAACTTAACGCTGGTGCTCAAAAACATGTAAGCAGCCACACCATCCAGAACCATCTCCTCGCTATGGGGTACAGAAGCCATCGCCCCACGTGGGTACCGCTGCTGACCGCACATCACAGGGTGCAAAGATTAGCATGGGTGCGGGAACATTGCCACCGGACCCTAGACATGTGGAAAAATGTTGCCTGGACTGATGAGTCGAGATTCACGTTGGTACATGCGGATGGCAGGATACGAGTAGGGCGCAAACCACATGAAGCGATGGATCCTTCTTGCCAGCAGGGTACTCTTCAGGCTGGTGTGGGTGGCATTCTCGTCTTGGGACTGTTTACGTGACCTGAAATGGGACCCCTGGTACGTATGACATCGTCCCTTACAGGTCAATGTTACCGGGATATCCTGGACGACCATTTGCTCCCGTTTCTGCGTCTTCAACAACACACTGGGGACCTTATCTTGCAACAAGACAATGCAGCTCCCGAATTTTATCCGAATGGATGGATGAACACTCTACCGTCGTGACCTCGCTTCCTTGGCCAGCTAGGTCACCTGACCTCAATACCATCGAGCACATCTGGGATGCCATCGAGAGAGATGTTCGAGGCCCAGACCTCCCTCCATCAAATCTTCCTGAACTGTGGGAGCTGGTTCAGGGGTCGTGGATCCGTATGGCTTCCCAACGCTTCCGGTGTCTAGTCGAGTCCATGCCGAGACGAATCGCCGCTGTCATTAGGGCAAAAGGTGGAGATACACGTTACTACACAGGTATCTCTAATTCAATTGCTCTTCAGTGTATAGTAGTTCATTTGCGCAAATATGCGGTGGGTTTGCCTACTAAAATTATGTTTTAGATACCGCTGTTGTACTGCGTGTTTGCTTAATGCAATCCAGCTCGTCTGTTACCTCGCACAATCCCCTGCAGCCACCTTTGCGCTCAAACTTTGGTCAATCGTTTCTTCCCGCACGAAGATAGCCGACTGGTTGCTTGTGCCACACTCATTGTACATCCTTCATACGGTTGTTCTTGCACAGCCAACGAGCTTTTCTGTTTTTGAGATGCTTCTACTTGCCCACCAAGTGTCATGCCGCTTTCAAAGTCTCTTAAATCACAAGTCTTGTTCATATGGCTGCTATTCACACTTCGTACACTTCAGAAATCTTTGCAGTAAGTTGTTTATAAAGCTATCTCAACGTCATAGTTGCGTACGTATGCAAGGATGGCACGCGTCTGATTGCTGTTGGGTGTTCCGAATAATTTACCACTTCAGTGTAGATACGTAGACACATCGTCAAAAAAGTAGTTGCACCCAGAAGGACGTGTCGGATTGCAGTGCTCTTCGGGAGGAAGGTAAAGGTTACCAGGAACAATAAATGATTAAACATATGGGCAATATTTATTGAGCTACACACCAATAAGTAATGCCTCTCTATATGGGTAGGGCCGCTATGTTTGATCACACAGCATGCCAGACTCTTGGAATGGAGTTGTACAGGTTCCTAATGGATAAGCCATCCCATGTGATAAGCCATCCATGCAGTTTGAATCTTCTTGCGCAGTTCCTGCTGATCGTGCGGTAGAGGTGGAGTGCGGATAGCACGTCCAACAGCATCTCACACAATTCCGATAGATCTGGTGATGCGGCTGGCCGCACATAGTATCAGTGCCTTGAAGGAAAGCTCCCAGCAACAGTTTGTGGACGAGCGTCGCACCGGAGTGAGCGTTCAGAAAAGGTAGTGCCACTGGTTACAGGTCCTCATTAACGTGACGTTGGGTTGTGCCTGTAATAAGCACCATAGGTGATCTGGCATCATAAGAAATTGTGCCCCACACCCTGACACCAGGCTTTCTGGAGGTGTGACGCTCGACAACAAACCCTTCATCTTGGTGCTGACCACGGTGCTTCTACACACGGATTCGATGGTCGTCACCTCCAAGATAAAATCGGGACTCGTTACTGAAGATCAGCCGCTGCCATTCTGAGTGGCTCCTTGATAGTCTGCCTCGACGCCATTGCAGTCATTGGCGACGATGCAATATTGTTCAGGGCAGTCGTTGTAGCGGTCTGCGTGCGTGCAGTCCTACGTCCTGCAGCCGCCTGCCAATGGTGCTGGCACTAATCGGACGATGCATGAAGGGCACAGATGTTCGCTGAATATCCGCAATCGTTGCTGTTCTGTCCCGCTGGGCATGTCGGACAACCGGTCGGTCCTGTCCGTGATTCGTCGAGGCCTCTCAGAGACCCATCCTGTCTCTGCTACGTTATTTATTCTATCCACTGATGCCAACAGCGTGCTATAGTAATATCCACACGATTGGTATGGCGTCGAATACGGCGATAAGACTATCCCGCTTCCCGGAGCCCAACAATGCGGCCCTTATTGGATTCCTCCAAATACTCGAATTGCTTCCGAACGTTTCTCCGAGGCATACTTCCCTTGCAAAGCAGGCAAACAACACAACAGCACGAGTTAGAATAGCCAGCATGCTCAACGGGAAGACCTAATACACTGAAGAGCAATTGAATTAGAGACACCTGTCTAGTAACGTGTAGCACCACCTTTCGCCTTTACAATGCAAGCTAGCCAACGATGACCCCGCTCATCCACAAGCTGTTGTCCACGGCAGTTGGACCTTGCAGGGATGGTTTTACCGGATTCGATGTACTCACGGTACACCCGTGACACAGTGGCTCGTGAAAATCCCAGTGCCTGCACGACTTCTGAGATGGAGTAACCCGTTCGTCGGGCCCCGACAATTTACCCACGATCCAATGCGCTTAGATCCTTCGTCTTACCCATACTGCGTCCGACTCTTACTGATTACCGTCGCATCACTCCTTATATTGTCGGATCGCTACATACGTCCTGTCGTTTCCGTATGCAGGGCCACCTACAGCGCCATATTTGCATAACGCCAGCTGTCTCTAATTCGATTGCTGTTCAGTGTATACCCGATAAGACACAGCACTACGACTCCTCCTTGCTTGCGTCACATACGCGGCAGAGCGTGATATTTGCACCATGTCTCACGATGTTATAACTACCCCCAAGTTTCATTGCTGTTGGTTGCTTCCTTCTGGGTACAAGTGTTCTTTTGATGATGAATGTATTTATCATGGGAGGTTATAACTTTCACTGATATTTTCTAATAATAATAATAATAATAATGAAAATATTTCAGGATATGCAAGAATAATCTAACCTTGCCATTCCTTGTGTTTATCTAATTCAATCGCTCCATATGTCCATCTCTCCTCTAGATCGCCGAAATTGATCATTCTGAAAGTCGTTCTAGACAAATAATTCCTTCTTGTTTGAAGATACAGTTTCGTAATTCGTCGAAAATGTATATACTGTAAAATGCCTTGGAAATATATTAATAAACTGAAACCTGCAAAATTTCCGTTTGTTTTTCGCTTTGTTTTCTTCATTTTTCTCTTGCGAGTATAAAACCATTTTAGAAAAATGTATTAATTAGCTGTAGTACTTCTAGAAAGGTGTGTGTCTTTCTTGAACCGAGCAAGGCAAAGAAAAAAACAAATTCAGTCCAAGAACTTATGGATGAACATTTATATGTAACAGCAAAAATTAAAAAAAACATTTAAAACATTTGTATTACAAGTTTTTGTCCATGTTCTCTAACAGAATACATATCATCATGATCATTGTCAACCGTTATCAATCCACTGCTGGACGAAGGTCTCCCCAAGTTTCTTCCACAGCGATCTATCTTGTGCCAGTCTCCTCCAGGTTACTCCCGCATACTTTCGAATTTCATCCCCCATCTCCCATGTGGTCTTCTTCTAGGACTTTTCCTGTCCCTTGGAATCCAATCTAAAATTTCGACTGTCCATTGATGGTCTGTTCTTCTGGCAGTATGTCCAGCCCATTGCCATTTCAGGGATTTAACTCTGATCATGATGTCTTCCACTCTTGTCATTTTTTGGATCCACGAGTTCCTCTTCTTATCTCTCCTGGTTACACCAAGCATGCACCTCTCCACGCTACTTTGAGTTATCTGCAGCCTTTGCATGTCTCTTTTAGTTAAGGTCCACGTCTCTGCACCTTACGTAAGTACTGGAAAGATGCATTGATCAAACACTTTTCTTTTAAGACATAGTGGCATATTGCTCTTGAAAACTATACTGTTTCTTCCAAAAGCTCTCCAGGCAAGTTTTGTACGCCGATTAATTTCTTCATCAATGTGACCCTCACTTGATATCTGCTGTCCAAGATAAAAGTAAGTGCCTGTTATCTCCAGCTTTTCCCCATCAATCGATAAACCTTCATTTCTTGTAAAAGCATTGTACATCACTTTTGTCTTCTGAAAGTTCATTTTCAAACCCACTTCCTTATTCTTGTGAGCAAGTTCCTGGATCATACTCTGCAGCTCTGATGGGGTAGTTGCAAAAATGACTACGTCATCAGCAAAACGAAGGTGGGCTATATAATCTCCATTAATCTTTATCCCTTTGTTCTCCCAGTTCAGTGATTGAAAGACATTTTCCAATGTTGCATTAAAGAGCTTCGGAGATATGGTGTCACCTTGTCTCACTACCTTTCCAATTTTTATGTGTGCTGTATTCTCAAACAGCCGAATTTTTCCACTAGCATTTTCATAGATGTTATTAATAATATTAATGTATGCATCTTCAATACCGCAGGATTTCAGAGCCATTGTAACTGCTGATGGTTTCACCGAATCAAAGGCTTTTTCATAATCGATAAAAGCCATGCACAATGGAAGTTCATATTCCCTCGCTCTTTCAATTAGTTCTCTCAGTACGTGGATATGATCTATTGTGCTGTAGCCACTCCTGAATATCCAGCTTGTTCTCTCGGTTGAGCCATATCCAGTGTCACCTTCAAGCGGTGTGAAAGAACTTTAGTGAAGATTTTATAAACCATTGATAGGAGGCTGATAGGTCTGTAGTTCCTGAGATCCTCAATGTCACCTTTTTTATGTAGCAGGATCATTGTAGCGTAGTTCCAATCCTCAACAATTTTACCCTCATTAAGGCATTATGTGTTAGCAGAAGTGAGCGGTATAAATGAACGAACAGTAAACTGTTGTATATGGTACAACTAAAGTAGGTGTCTACATCTACCTTGGACAACTGATATCAGTCGAGGGCCATATCGAAGAAGAAATTAACAACAGTATAAAACTTGGTTGGGCAAAGTGAGTAACATAAAGTCCATCCAGAATGTACAAGGACACGACGTCTCCACCTTTCGTGACGTCACTCAGGTGTTGCAAATCCTGACACGCCGGTGCCCTGTTTGATGTCACACACAACAGTGTTGGAAATCAATCGGAAGCCTTGCTTTTCCGCCCCGGTAGCGCAGTAGTCTAAGCGCTGGCTTACGACAATGCGTTCGAAAAGGGTCGGGTTCGAATCCCGATGAGGCATGGGTGCTGTGTTTGTTTTACGACATTGGCTCTGTCCCTTCCCTGGAACCAGTGACCCTAAATTATGGATGGACTACTGCTTATAGCCGATTGAGTTGCTCATGGTGATTATTAAACTTTCAATAGAAAAAGAATATTTGGTTTCCGCGTGACGTCACTGGTTTCCGCGTGACGTCTCCAGTGACGCAGGCTTGTATTTTCTAGACGGCCTTGGTTACACCCGATATTCGCTTAACGAGTAGGAAAGTGATTCCTGTAGGATAAAGGGGTGTGTAGAAGAGGCTGGTGCTTCTTCTATACACCTCTTTATCCTACAATCATAACCCTCCTCTCTACAAAACCATCACTCAAACGTACTTGATTGATGGTTCCGTCGAGAAGAGGGTTATGATTGGTGGTTCAATTGAGAGTTACAGACGTTTTTGGTTGTTCATTTCAGAGTTACAGACGAGACTGGTGGTTCCACTAGAGTTACGGACCTTTGTAGTAATTTTACGAGGTGCAATCCTTTGCCTGTGAATGGACGTTTCCGACCGATTTCCTAGTCTAATCGTAGCAAATGTTCCTTGTAGCGATCAGCAGTAACAGTTTGACCCTGATCTAATAGTTCATAATAGAGCACACCCTTCATTGCCCATCAGATGCACAGCAGAACTTTCTTGGAGTGAATATTGCGTTCCGGTGTCGAAGTCGTTGCTTCACCGGGTCCTACCCAGTGTTTCTGCGTTTGGAATTGTCGTACCATATCCACTTTTCATCACTCGTAACGAATTTTCACAGGAAATACTTTCTGTGTTGTTTATTCAACAGATTCAAATACTTCATGAAACGTTCATCTTTGTTCCTCTGGCTCAGGTCATGTGGCATCCATTTTTCTTCCTTCTGAATATTTACCATTGCAAGTAAACGATTGGACATGATTTGTTGAGCTACCCCCAGTTGTTCAGCTACTTCTTTTTGCGTTTCAGACGAATCTTCATCCAACAATGCTTGCACTTCCTCTTGTGCAATCTTCTCGGGGCGCCGCTACGTTCTTGATCGCTAACATCAAAATTACCTGCTTTAAACCGCCTAAGCCAAAACTCACACGTGCTTTTCGATACAATCTTTTCCCCCAGAACAGAACAGATCGACGCACACGCTTTTGCAACATTTGTTCCTTGATGAAATTCGTAACGAATGCAATGTCGAATAAATTGAGTATCACTTGCCATTTTCACTTACCGATGTGCAAGTGCGTTTGAGTGTTTAGAAAACTTCGGTGCCACATTTTACACACTGGATCGGTTACGGTCACATGACAACAACGCGGGGGGAATGTCGGATATGTAAATTAGCGGTATACGTCAGACAAAAGTCTCCTTTAAAACATATTTGTACACTTAATATAAGGAAATTGAGGAAGTACGTGGATTTTTCTAGAGTATTTTCGTTGTCGAGAATGACAGTGTGACGAAAGTTTATTCATGGAAAGTTCCTGAAGTTTTGCTCAGGTCATTTGCGCGGTGAGGCCGAGCGTTGTCCTGCTATGGTAGGGCGCACTTTCTGTTCACCAGTGTCAGGTACTTCTCTTCCAAAACGGCATACATCCGCTCCAGCTGTTCATGGTAGAGGTTGACGTTGATGGTCCGACCGTCTGGAAAAAATTCGTAATGGATTGTTCCTTCGAAATTCCACCAGACGCAGAGCATCACCTAGTGGTCGAAGCGCCCACGTTTGGCAACAGTTTTTTCAGGAAGCTGTCCCGGACTCAGCCACAGCCGTTTTGCGTTCGGATTACGGAAATAGACCCACTTTTCATCGCACGTAACAATTCTCTTGATGAAAAAGTACATCGCGCAGGTTTTCTAGGAGTTTCGAGCACACTTCTATTCGGCGGTTTGCTTCAGCTAGCGTCAGTTCGTGAGGGACAATGCGACAGCTCCTGTAGACCTTGCCGAAGTCCTGAAGTTGACGAACCCCGGTGGTCTGTGACATACCCAGCTCGCCTGGTAATCTCAGAGTGCTGAGTTTCGGATTTAATTCTAGGGTCTCGCGCACGGCCTCCGAATCCACGGTTCATGGCTTACCTGACCTTAGCTGATCGTCGAGGTTTCTGACGCCTGAGAGAAATGTTTTGAACCACCTGACTGCAGTGTTGTGGTCCACGGAACCTTCCCCTTTCGCGTGACAAATGTTTCGTGTTACTTGAGCAGCGTTATGTCCAAGTCCAAACTCGTAAAGCGAAAATTCCCTAATTAGCCGGTTGTGGCTGTTCATCTTTTAGGCGTCCCAACCACAGACAGAACGACGACATGCAATGCTGTTCGCAGCAACGACTACCACTTTATGTCCCTTTCCATTGACGGCAATGCGCGACTTTAACTATTTTACAAGTTAGTAAAATCATGCAATGCATTGATTATGATACGCTTTCCAACATACCAGAAATTATTACTCAAGTTATGAGGATAATGGCTGTGGAATAAATCTCGCTCCTGTGTCCTGACCTTTCACCCCATTTCGATGATATTCAACAGAACCGGTTCAGTACACCTCAAGAATAACATACTAAAGTTTTGTCGCAATAGAAGCAGCTTTACGCAAGTTATGAGAATAATGGCTGTGGAATAAATCCTGTTTTTGTGCAATGAACTTTGACCCCATTTCGTTGATATTCAACAAAACCGGTTCACTATACCTCCGGAACTACATGATAATAACGTTTTGTCGCAATCGAAACATTGTTAGGTAAGTTATGATGCACAAGAGCAATGAAATGGATCCCAATTCCAATGTCCTGACCCCATTTCGCCCATTTTCAATAGGGTTCGTGCTCAGGTGGTTCCCTACCACATACTAAAATTTCATCGAAATCGAACCATATTTACGCATGTTATGACGCATAAAGGCAATGAAATGGATCCCGCTTTTATGTCCTGATCTTTGACTACATTCCGCCCATTTTCAACAGGTTTCGTTCCCAGGTGTTTCCTTACCTCATACCGAAATTTCATCGAAATCGAACCATTTTTACGCAAGTTATAACGCATCAGGGCAATGGAATAAATCTCGCTTTTATGCCCTGCCTGACGTTTGACCCCATTTCGCCAATTTTCAATAGGGTTCGTGCCCAGGTGGTTCCCTACCACATACTAAACTTTCATCGAAATCGAACCATTTTTACGCAAGTTATGACGCATAAGGATAATGGAATAGGTCCCGCTGCAATATCCTGGTCTTTGACTCCATTTCGCCCATTTTCAATAAGGTTCATTCCCAGGCAGTTCCCAACCACATACTAAACTTTCATCGAAATCGAACCATTTTTACGCAAGTTATGACGCATAAGGATAATGGAATAGGTCCCGCTGCAATGTCCTGGGCTTTGACTCCATTTCGCCCATTTTCAATAAGGTTCATTCCCAGGCAGTTCCCAACCACATACTAAACTTTCATCGAAATCGAACCATTTTTACGCAAGTTATGACGCATAAGGATAATGGAATAGGTCCCGCTGCAATGTCCTGGCCTTTGACTCCATTTCGCCCATTTACAATAAGGTTCGTCCCCAGGCAGTTCCCAACGACATACTAAACTTTCATCGAAATCGAACCATTTTTACGCAAGTTATGATGCATAAGGATAATGGAATAGGTCCCGCTGCAATGTCCTGGACTTTAACTCCATTTCGCCCATTTTCAATAAGGTTCATTCCCAGGCAGTTCCCAACCACATACTAAACTTTCATCGAAATCGAACCATTTTTACTCAAGTTATGACGCATAAGGATAATGGAATAGGTCCCGCTGCAATGTCATGGCCTTTGACTGCATTTCGCCCATTTACAATAAGGTTCGTCCCCAGGCAGTTCCCTACCACATACTAAACTTTCATCGAAATCGAACCATATTTACGCATGTTATGACGCATAAAGGCAATGAAATGGATCCCGCTTTTATGTCCTGATCTTTGACCCCATTCCGCCCATTTTCAACAAGTTTCGTTCCCGGGTGGTTCCTTACCTCATACCGAAATTTTATCAAAATCGAACCATTTTTACGCAAGTTATAACGCATAAGGGCAATGGAATAAATCTCGCTCTTATGCCCTGCCTGACCTTTGACCCCATTTCGCCAATTTTCAATAGGGTTCGTGCCCAGGTGGTTCCCTACCACATATTAAACTTTCATCGAAATCGAACCATTTTTACGCAAGTTATGACGCATAAGGGCAATGTAATGGGTCTCGCTGCAATATCCTGGTCTTTGACTCCATTTCGCCCATTTTCAATAAGGTTCATTCCCAGGCAGTTCCCAACCACATACTAAACTTTCATCGAAATCGAACCATTTTTACGCAAGTTATGACGCATAAGGGCAATGTAATGGGTCTCGCTGCAATATCCTGGTCTTTGACTCCATTTCGCCCATTTTCAATAAGGTTCATTCCCAGGCAGTTCCCAACCACATACTAAACTTTCGTCGAAATCGAACCATTTTTACGCAAGTTATGACGCATAAGGATAATGGAATAGGTCCCGCTGCAATGTCCTGGCCTTTGACTCCATTTCGCCCATTTACAATAAGGTTCGTCCCCAGGCAGTTCCCAACGGCACACTAAACTTTCATCGAAATCGAACCATTTTTACGCAAGTTATGACGCATAAGGGCAATGTAATGGGTCCCGCTGCAATATCCTGGTCTTTGACTCCATTTCGCCCATTTTCAATAAGGTTCATTCCCAGGCAGTTCCCAACCACATACTAAACTTTCATCGAAATCGAACCATTTTTACGCAAGTTATGACGCATAAGGATAATGGAATAGGTCCCGCTGCAATATCCTGGTCTTTGACTCCATTTCGCCCATTTACAATAAGGTTCGTCCCCAGGCAGTTTCCTACCACATACTAAACTTTCATCGAAATCGAACCATTTTTACGCAAGTTATGACGCATAAAGGCAATGGAATGGGTTCCGCTGCTATGTCCTGGCCTTTGACCCCATTTCGCCAATTTTGAATAGGGTTCGTCCCCAGGTGGTCTTCTACCACATACTAAAATTTCGTCGAAATCGAACCATTTTCACGTGAGTTATCGTGCGGACAGACGGACGGACAAAGCTGGAGCATATATGCTTCTTCAACCTAGGGTTGGAAAGCGCAAAAAAAAAACGTGAAATACTGGCCGCAGTACACGCGTTTATGCAAATATTGCAAAAGTTGCGTCTTACCCCCTGTAACAATGTTTCCCATCCGTCACATTCATGTTATCACTCAGAAACTGAATCACTGCTTTGCTACCTACTTGTTTACATATGTGATTAGTCTCGCCTCCCTTCGTGCAATCCTTCATGATGTGTCATTTTATATATCGATCATCGCATGTAATACTTTTTAATTAACCATTAAAACCTGCTCAATCATTTGTCTCTTCAAGCAAATAATAATACGTTTTATTCCTGTTAGGATTCTAGTATCGCGTGCAGACGGCTAAAAACGCCACGAAGGAAGGAGACAATTCGCATTCTTTGTCAAATAACGAAAACAGTACGCCTACAATTCCCCATTGCTGTTGTTTTGCGAAACAAAGTATGTCTGGTTACAGAAGGAGGCAATGCAAACACTAAGCGGTTTCCTCTTCTAAAGGAAAAGGTTGAACTGAGGCGAGGAAAAATAACGTCGCTTTTGCACGGAATGGACATACATTGTATAAATAACTACTAAACCTTTGTTCCAGAGGCAAAGCATTTCCGAACTATATCAGAAAAAGTGATCAATGATGACGGCAATTCTTTATTTTTATACCTGTACTAGCAGGGGTACCAGGAATTTTCCGGGTAAATATTCGTGGAATCTCTATCAGTTATCTGTTAGTTGTCTAGAGACTTTGTGTGAGAACCCCTTCACCCCCCGGCTCCGACCTCTTCCAAAATCTGTCTACGTTCTAACTCAGCATATCATGAGATAATATACCAAATTTGGTGGTTGTAAATTGTAAACTGTAGAACTTTTTACGAAAATATTTATGTTAGTCCTTTGACCCCCAGCCCTTTGACCCCGGGCTCCGACCCCTACCCAAAACCGTCTACGGTCTACGTCAGAGTAGCATGAGACAGTATGCCAAATTCAGTGGTTCTAAATTGAAAACTGTAGAAATTTTAACTAAAATAACGAACATTTTGCATGGGGGCCTCCCTTGACCCCCACCCCGGGCTCTGATCCCTTACAAAACGTGTCTACGGTCTAAGTTAGAGTACCATGAGATAGTATACCAAATTTGGTGGTTCTAAGTTGAAAACTGTAGATTTGTATAGCGGACGAACAAACAAACATACAGAAAAACAAATACACAAACTTGGCGCTGTAGCGTAAATTCGAACGCACTCGACTAGTTATCGAGAGTTCTGGGGTTCGATCCCAGCAGTGCCGGAATACAATTTTTCAGTCGCTATGCGTTGTTTAAAAAATAACGTGGAAAGAGTGATGACATCGTCCATTTACATTATCTCCACGTATTTGATATATATTAACCATTTCTATCGCCCTTTGAATTTATCAGCTACAATTTAAAATAGCTGTTGCGTTAAATGCCATCAGATGACGACATCTCAGTTGCTGAGACCATCAATACGCATTCGTGTAGTCAGATGCTGACTGATAAACCACGCATTGCGCTGAGAATTGTTGGCGCTGTAGCGTAAATTCGAACGCACTCGACTAGTTATCGAGAGTTCTGGGGTTCGATCCCAGCAGTGCCGGAATACAATTTTTCAGTCGCTATGCGTTGTTTAAAAAATAACGTGGAAAGAGTGATGACATCGTCCATTTACATTATCTCCACGTATTTGATATACATTAACCATTTCTATCGCCCTTTGAATTTATCAGCTACAATTTAAAATAGCTGTTGCGTTAAATGCCATCAGATGACGACATCTCAGTTGCTGAGACCATCAATACGCATTCGTGTAGTCAGATGCTGACTGATAAACCACGCATTGCGCTGAGAATTGTTGGCGCTGTAGCGTAAATTCGAACGTGCACTCGACTAGTTATCGAGAGTTCTGGGGTTCGATCCCAGCAGTGCCGGAATACAATTTTTCAGTCGCTATGCGTGGTTTAAAAAATAACGTGGAAAGAGTGATGACATCGTCCATTTACATTATCTCCACGTATTTGATATATATTAACCATTTCTATCGCCCTTTGAATTTATCAGCTACAATTTAAAATAGCTGTTGCGTTAAATGCCATCAGATGACGACATCTCAGTTGCTGAGACCATCAATACGCATTCGTGTAGTCAGATGCTGACTGATAAACCACGCATTGCGCTGAGAATTGTTGGCGCTGTAGCGTAAATTCGAACGCACTCGACTAGTTATCGAGAGTTCTGGGGTTCGATCCCAGCAGTGCCGGAATACAATTTTTCAGTCGCTATGCGTTGTTTAAAAAATAACGTGGAAAGAGTGATGACATCGTCCATTTACATTATCTCCACGTATTTGATATATATTAACCATTTCTATCGCCCTTTGAATTTATCAGCTACAATTTAAAATAGCTGTTGCGTTAAATGCCATCAGATGACGACATCTCAGTTGCTGAGACCATCAATACGCATTCGTGTAGTCAGATGCTGACTGATAAACCACGCATTGCGCTGAGAATTGTTGGCGCTGTAGCGTAAATTCGAACGCACTCGACTAGTTATCGAGAGTTCTGGGGTTCGATCCCAGCAGTGCCGGAATACAATTTTTCAGTCGCTATGCGTGGTTTAAAAAATAACGTGGAAAGAGTGATGACATCGTCCATTTACATTATCTCCACGTATTTGATATATATTAACCATTTCTATCGCCCTTTGAATTTATCAGCTACAATTTAAAATAGCTGTTGCGTTAAATGCCATCAGATGACGACATCTCAGTTGCTGAGACCATCAATACGCATTCGTGTAGTCAGATGCTGACTGATAAACCACGCATTGCGCTGAGAATTGTTGGCGCTGTAGCGTAAATGAACGCACTCGACTAGTTATCGAGAGTTCTGGGGTTCGATCCCAGCAGTGCCGGAATACAATTTTTCAGTCGCTATGCGTTGTTTAAAAAATAACGTGGAAAGAGTGATGACATCGTCCATTTACATTATCTCCACGTATTTGATATATATTAACCATTTCTATCGCCCTTTGAATTTATCAGCTACAATTTAAAATAGCTGTTGCGTTAAATGCCATCAGATGACGACATCTCAGTTGCTGAGACCATCAATACGCATTCGTGTAGTCAGATGCTGACTGATAAACCACGCATTGCGCTGAGAATTGTTGGCGCTGTAGCGTAAATTCGAACGCACTCGACTAGTTATCGAGAGTTCTGGGGTTCGATCCCAGCAGTGCCGGAATACAATTTTCAGTCGCTATGCGTGGTTTAAAAAATAACGTGGAAAGAGTGATGACATCGTCCATTTACATTATCTCCACGTATTTGATATATATTAACCATTTCTATCGCCCTTTGAATTTATCAGCTACAATTTAAAATAGCTGTTGCGTTAAATGCCATCAGATGACGACATCTCAGTTGCTGAGACCATCAATACGCATTCGTGTAGTCAGATGCTGACTGATAAACCACGCATTGCGCTGAGAATTGTTGGCGCTGTAGCGTAAATTCGAACGCACTCGACTAGTTATCGAGAGTTCTGGGGTTCGATCCCAGCAGTGCCGGAATACAATTTTTCAGTCGCTATGCGTTGTTTAAAAAATAACGTGGAAAGAGTGATGACATCGTCCATTTACATTATCTCCACGTATTTGATATATATTAACCATTTCTATCGCCCTTTGAATTTATCAGCTACAATTTAAAATAGCTGTTGCGTTAAATGCCATCAGATGACGACATCTCAGTTGCTGAGACCATCAATACGCATTCGTGTAGTCAGATGCTGACTGATAAACCACGCATTGCGCTGAGAATTGTTGGCGCTGTAGCGTAAATTCGAACGCACTCGACTAGTTATCGAGAGTTCTGGGGTTCGATCCCAGCAGTGCCGGAATACAATTTTTCAGTCGCTATGCGTTGTTTAAAAAATAACGTGGAAAGAGTGATGACATCGTCCATTTACATTATCTCCACGTATTTGATATATATTAACACAAACTTTCACTTTTATATACACTGAAGAGCAATTGAATTAGAGACAGCTGGCGTTATGCAAATGTGGCACTGTGGGCGGTCCTGTAAACGTAAACGACATGACGTATGCAGCGATCCGACAATATAAGGAGTGATGCGACGGGAATCAGTAAGAGTCGGACGCAGTATGGAAAAGACGAAGGATCTAAGCGCATTTCATCGTGGGCAAATTGTCGGGGCCCGACGAATGGGTCACTCCATCTCGGAAGTCGTGCAGGCACGGGGATTTTCACAAGCCACTGTGTCACGGGTGCACCGTGAGTACATCGCATCCGGTAAAACCATCCCTGCAAGGTCCAACTGCCGTGGACAACAGCGTGTGGATGAGAGGGGTCATCGTCGGCTAGCTCGCATTGTAACAGCGGCTAGACGGGCCACAGTGCAAGAAATCACTCGGCAATTTAACGCTGGTGCACAAAAACGTGTAAGTAGCTACACCATCTAGAGTCATCTCCTCGCAATGGGGTACAGAAGACATCTTCCCACGAAGGTACCGCTGCTGACCGCACATCACAGGGTGCAAATATTAGCATGGGCGCGGGAACATCGCCACTGGACCCTAGACATATGGAAAAATGTTGCCTGGACTGATGAGTCGAGATTCACGTTGGTACATGCGGATGGCAGGATACGAATACGGCGCAAACCACATGAAGCTATGGATCCTTCCTGCAAGCAGGGTACTCTTCCAGTTGGTGGAAGTAGCGTTCTCATCTGCGGACTGTTTACGTGGACTGAAATGGGACCCCTGGTACGTGTGACATCGTCCCTCACAGGTCAACTTTACCGGGATATCCTGGACGACCGTTTGCTCCCGTTTGTGCGTCTTCAACATCCTACTGGGGACCTCATCCTGCAGCAAGAAAATGCAGCTCCCGAATTGTATCCGAATTGTTGGATGAACACTCCACCGACGTACACTTCGCTTCCTCGGCCAGCTAAGTCACCTGA
Organism: Macrothele yani; assembly: GCA_039090855.1. Lineage (NCBI taxonomy): Eukaryota > Metazoa > Arthropoda > Arachnida > Araneae > Macrothelidae > Macrothele > Macrothele yani. The sequence goes on from CM077000.1 coordinate 25,106,480, forward strand.
CCTCAATCCCATCGAGCACATCTGGGATGCCATCGAGAAAGATGTTCGAGGCTCTGACTCCCCTCCACCAAATCTTCGTAAACTGTGGGAGATTGTTCAGGGGTCGTGGATCCGTATGGCTTCCCAACGCTTCCGGTGACTTGTCAAGTCCATGCCGAGATGAATCGCCGCCATCATCAGGGGGAAAGGTGGTGCTACACGTTACTAGACAGGTATATCTAATTCAATTGCACTTCAGAGTATATAGATGATCTGAAATATGGCTAAGGCGAAAATAAGACACGTTCAGGAGCGAGGTAAGAGTCTCCTACTTCTACGGGTTGTTGAAGACCTGGGGTCAGACACCCCTTCCTGAAATCCTCTACATAAATCTCTACCTCGCTTCTGTGTGACTTTCCTGTCGGGTAATCTAAAATCTCCTAGCTTCCTACTTCTAAGGGTTGTTTAAGACTTAGGGTCAGACATCCCCTTCCTAAAATCCTCTACAAAAATCTCTACCTCGCTTCTGTGTGACTTTCCTGTCGGGTGCTCTAGCCCAAATCTCCTACTTTCCTGCTTTTAAGGGTTGTTTAAGACCTGAGGTCAGACACTTCCTTCCTAAAATCCTATACATAAATCTCTACCTACCTTCCGTGTGACTATCGTGTTAGACTTTCCTATCGGGTGCTCTTGCCCAAATCTCCTACTTTCCTACTTTTAAGGGTTGTTTAAGACCTGAGGTCAGACACTTCCTTCCTGAAATCCTATACATAAATCTCTACCTACCTTCCGTGTGACTATCGTGTTAGACACTCCAGCACAAATCTCCTAGCTTCCTACTTCTAAGGGTTGTTTAAGACCTGGGGTCAGACTCTCCCTTCCTAAAATCCTCTACATAAATCACTACATCGCTTGCCTGTGACTTTCTTGTCGGGCACTCTAGCCAAAATCTCCTAGCTTCCTACTTCTACGAGTTGTTAAAGACCAGGGGTCAGACACCCCTTCCTGAAATCCTCTTTATAAATCTCTACCTCGCTTCTGTGTGACTTTCCTGTCGGGTGCTCTAGCCCAAATCTCCTACTTTCCTACTTCTAAGGGTTGTTTAAGACCTGAGGTTAGACACTTCTTTCCTAAAATCCTATACATAAATATCTACCTACCTTCCGTGTGACTATCCTGTTAGGCACTCCAGGACAAATCTCCTAGCTTCCTACTTCTAAGGGTTGTTTAAGACCTGGGGTCAGACTCTCCCTTCCTAAAATCCTCTACATAAATCTCTACATCGCTTGCCTGTGACTTTCTTGTCAGGCACTCTAGCCAAAATCTCCTATCTTCCTACTTCTACGAGTTGTTAAAGACCAGGGGTCAGACATCCCTTCCTAAAATCCTCTTCATAAATCTCTACCTCGCTTCTGTGTGACTTTCCTGTCGGGTGCTCTAGCCTAAATCTCCTTGTTTCCTACTTCTAAGGGTTGCTTAAGACCTCAGGTCAGACACCCACTTCCTAAAGTCCTCTACATAAATCTCTACATCGCTTCCGTGTGACTTTCCTGTGTGGCATTCTAGCCCAAATCCCCTAGCTTCCTACTTCTAAAGGTTGTTTAAGACCGGGGGTCAGACACTCCCTTCCTAAATTCATCTACATATGACCTGATCTGATCAAGTGCGATGGGTAATTAGCATTACATTTGTACGGAAGTGACGCTGAAATTTCGATATACGGAAGTGCCATGTCCGGATCTGCAGGTCAACCGCCCAAATCGTCTTCTTTTCGCCATTTGAAGAGAGATTTATTGGTTGACTGGCAGATCCAGACATGGCACTTCCGTACATCGAAATTTTAGAGTCCCCATTTTTTACGCTTTCCAACTGTAAGTTGAAGAAACGTACATGCTCCAGCTTTTTCCGTCCGTCCGTCTGTCGGCACGATAACTAACGTAAATCTGGTTCGATTTCGATGAAATTTTAGTATGTGGTAGGGGACCACCAGGGGACGAACCCTATTGAAAATGGGTGAAGTAGGCTCAAAGGTCACGCCATAAGAGCGGGATCCATTTCATTGCCTTTATGCGTCATAACATGCGTAAATATGGTTCGATTTCAATGAAATTTTAGTATGCGGTAGGGAACTACCTGAGCATGAACCCTATTGAAAATTGGCAAATTGGGGTCAAGGGTCAGGCAGGGCAAAGAGCGGGATTTAGTATATTGCCCATATGCGTCATAACTTGCGTAAAAATGGTTCGATTTCGATGAAATTTTGGTAGGTGGTAAGGAACCACCTGGGAACGAAACCTATGGAAAATGGGTGGAATGGGGTCAAAGGTCAGGCATAAAAGCGGGATCCATTTCATTGCCTTTATGCGTCGTAACATGCGCAAATGTGGTTCGATTTCGATGAAATTTTAGTATGTGGTAGAAGACCACTGGGCACGAACCCTATTGAAAATGAGCGAATGGGGTCAAAGGTCAGGCAGGGCATAAAAGCGGTATTTATTCCATTGCCCTTATGCGTCATAACTTGCGTAAAAATGGTTCGATTTCGATGAAATTTTAGTATGTGGCAGGGAGCCACTGGGGACGAACCCTATTGATAATGGGCGAAATGGGGTCAAAGGTCAGGACACTGGAGTGGGATCCATTCCATTGCACTTGTGCATCATAACTTACCAAAAAATGTTTCGATTGCGGAAAAACGTTATCATGTTGTTCCGGAGGTATAGTGAACCGGTCCTGTTGAATATCAACGAAATGGGGTCAAAGGTCATTGCACAAAAGCAAGATTTATTCCACAGCCATTATTCTCATAACTTGCGTAAAGCTGCTTCTATTGCAACAAAACTTTAGTATGTTATTCTTGAGGTGTACTGAACCGGTTCTGCTGAATATCATCGAAATGGGGTCAAAGGTCAGGACACAGGAGCGAGATTTATTCCACAGCCATTATTCTCATAACTTTAGTAATAATTTCTGGTATGTTGGAAAGCGTATCATAATCAATGCATTGCATGATTTTACTAACTTGTTTTTGTTAATAGCAGCGACGCTGTTAAGTAATGAATCCTAAAGTTTGTCGATGATTTCATTTTGAGAGGGTGCTGATTTTTTTTAAAGTATTAATTAATTTTTACGATGTTGGCGGTATCAAAAATCATTGAAGACAACACAAGGCTTACTTTTTGATGTTTCAGATAACACTGCAAGGTCCGTTTTGTTTAAATAAAATCTTCAGAGGCAACAAGCGCTCTGTACTACATAATTCTAAAAGAACAAACTAACAAAGTAATGAATCTCAGCCTTTGTACGGAAGTGACACACGATCAGCTTACCTCTTCCTTCCATTTGCGGGACGCAGTGAAGGAATGCTTGCTTGTACGGATCTGTTACAAAATTATCGTTGCACGGAAGTGCCATGTCCGGATGTGGCACGACACCGATCTGGACGGAACAAAAAGGAGAGAGAGAGAGAGAGAGAGAGAAGGAGAAAAACAAGCGTCGAGGCATTCTAGGGACTGACAAGATTGAGCCAACACGAAAAAGACACAGCCTAGAGGTGGATGGAAAGATGGCCTGCGAGCGGACCGCTGAGCCTAAGACACAACGGGGACCCCACCCCGAAGTGAAGCAAACATCACATTTACAAAGTAAAGAGGGCTGTGAATAGACTAATTCCATCAAAAATGGACGAAATCCCAATCCTTCTGACAGGCTGCTCCTCGACCGATATTAGGTCGACAACAGGGCACAAGTGCACATGCTGTCTGCAATTTAAAGGCTCAAAATCCCTTGCTACTTCCCTCTGCTAAGGATACGCTAAAGCCTGCCAAGGTATGTGGTGTTATTCGAACATTTGGTCGCAGATAGAGTGGTAAAACTAACAGGGCCGCCCCCCCGGTGGCGCAGTGGTCTAAGGCGTTGGCCTCTGATCATTCGTCCGTAAGGGGTCCTGGTTCGAATCCCGGTCAGGCATGGATGTTGTGTTTGTCTTACGGCACTGGCTCTCTCCCTTCCCTGGAACCAGTGACCCTAAATTAGGGACGGGCGACTACTTATAGACCATTGAGTTGCTCACGGCGGTCGTTAAACCTCCAATAAAAAACAAACAAAAAAAACCAACAGGTGCTATCGAACGATGAAAGAGCTTACGCAGTTTGAGGCCTCCAACACATTTTCATTGAGTTTTTTCACTGTGTATATATATCTATATAGCTTATACTTAAATTACGGCAGCCATTTTAATCAAAGTTTAAATATCAATGGTACCCACGCTCGTACTATATTCTCGTTTTTGGTGTGCATTTTAATGGTTTTAGTATGCTCTCATATACACTATATTGATAAAAGTCACCGGACAGCTAGAAAAGAAACACAACATAGCCTTTATTGGCGTACATTAGTACGGTGTCGGTCCACCTTTGGCCTTAATGCATGCACTGACCCTTCGAGAAATGCTTTCGACAAAGTTTTGGAACACAGCGATAGGCATGCGTTTCCATTCAGTACATAATGCTACCGTTAACTGTGGCTTAATAGTAGGCCTTGGTTCCAAACTTCTTCTGCGGAGCTCTAATTCATCCCATAGGTGCTCTATGGGATTGAGATCAGGGTTCTGTGCTGGGCAGTCCACACACGATACGGAATTATCTTCAAACCACACCCCGTAACAGTCCTTGCTTTATGGATCAGTGCATTATCCTGCTGGTACCAACAATGTTCGGTTTCATAGTATTGCCACAGAGTTGGTAGGGCATAATTGTCCAGAATATCGAGGTAGACGTGCTAGTTAACAGGTTTGTCCACAATAACCAATCGGCCGGGACCATACCACGAAAAAACACCCCTACACGAATACACTGCCAGCTTCGAACTCGACCGTAGGAACAGTACACTGTGGTAAATAGCGTTCCAACGGCTGCTGCTATACCCACGCACGGTCTTCAAGACTGATGGATTGTGTATCTGGATTCATCAGTCTATAGGACCCGTTTCCATTGATCTACGGTTTACGATAAATGTTCTTTACACCATGCTAAACGGAGAGTAGCATTCCGAGTGGAGATGAAACTCTTATGAGCAGCCGCACGACCACGATAACCCATGAAATGAAGTTCTCTGCGAATGGTACGTGTGCATGCCGGGGTTCAAGCATTTTTACTCACCTGTGCACTGGGGTCTTTTGCAGTGTTCCGTCAATTATCTGGAAACGACTCTTCTGAGGCTTCGACGTCCTCTATCACTGATTTTCTTTGGTCTGCCGGTACGTTTTGCTGCTTCAGGCACGCCATGTGTCTTCCACTTATTCAGTACATCCAAAACAGTTGACTTGGGTATGTTTTAACGCCTCTCGGTTTGTAACGTACCAGGAGATGTGACGTACCTGCCAGAAGGACGCACACGACATAAAGGCAGATAGGAATCAAAATAAAATGTCCGCGTAGCTCAATTGGTAGAGCAACTTATTCCGGAATGAGGGGACCCGGGTTCGAATCCCGGCGTAGACCGAAAATGACGGAGAAATTTACTTCGTTATAATGGCGCCCGAACTATCCGGATGACCCGACCGTTCAAAATCTCGCATTGGTGTGATGTTATTTCCACACCGCGAGATAGGAAAAATATGAGCAGCACTTCGAAAGAAAAGAAAAATAAGGGGGAGATGATGTAACGTACCAGGAGATGTGACGTACCTGCCAGAAGGACGCACACGACATAAAGGCAGATAGGAATCAGAATAAAATGTCCGCGTAGCTCAATTGGTAGAGCAACTTATTCCGGAATGAGGGGACCCGGGTTCGAATCCTGGCGCGGATAAAAATGACGGAGAAATTTACTTCGTTATAGGTTTCTCTTATGGACAACCCACTAATATAACACTCAGCAATCTTTCCTTTCTCAAAGTCAGTTCTCTCCCGCCGCGACGTTTTCACTCAACCTCACAGTGGGATATGATTGGGGTCAGCTGCAAGATTATTGGTATACCGTTTGCAGCTGTACCCCGCATCTTAAAAACGCAGCGGATCCGTTCATTTGCTTTTGAAGAGGTGTCCGGTGACATTTGCCAATATAGTGTATGCTGTTTTTGTGTTTTATTCTTTTAGATTGTGCATGTGCAGTATACAGTATGGTAGAACCTCAACAGTGAGCAGTGTTCAAATCAGTGGCATAATTACGCTTTCGATAGAACAGTCCGCTATATACCTAATTCAGCGTATTTTTGCGCCACTCTGCGGCTAAAGGTGGCAGCATATGTACGAGGTAGGACCCAAAAGTTCGGGGACTTGGCGTATAGTTACTTACCGTGAATACTTTAAAACACCGATGCCCAACCACCTTCAAAATAGTCCCTTTGGCGACGATGTACTTTTGTCAGTGCTCGTGAAGCTTCTGGAAGCATTGCTGAAAGCCATTTTTATGCAACCTTTCGTAATGCTTCCTGCATTGCTGTTGTAACCTCATTTCTTGACACAAAACAGCGTCCCTGCAGATTTTGTTTTCATCAGTGGAAAGAGGTGAAAATCGCAGGGGGATAAGTCGGGTGAATAGGCGGGATATGGAAGAACATTAGTACGATTTCTGGCGAGAAACTCAGTGCCGAGTAGAGACCGATGTGGAGACGCGTTGTCATGGAGAAGGTGCCATTGTCCACTGCGCCACGTCTCCGGCCGTTTACATCGAATTGACTCCCGTAAGCGACGTAAAAAGTCTAGATAACGTTCCTCATTAACTGCTTTGCCCTCAGGAATAAATTCGGAATGGATAATGCCGTGAGAATAAAATAAAAACCTGCAGAATGACTTTCCCTTTGCTGCGATCTGCCTGAATTTGTTTCATCACGGTGAAGACGGTGATTTCCATGTTGAAGAAGCACGCGTTGGCTGAATATCAAATAAGTAGCACCACGTTTCATCACCTGTGATGATGCTATACAAAAACGTGGGATCGCTATACGCTTTTGTCGATTAATTCGCCGGATATCCGCATTCGTTCATCCTTTTGTTCAAAAGTCATGTTTCTGACATTTGCAGAAGACAGACGACAAGCCACAGCAGCAAACGTCTGCGCGCGCATTCCAATCACTTTCCATGGGCCAAACCATCTTGACTACGGAGGGAGGGATGGCGGGATGCATTCCAGACGCCGTTACTTTAACTACATGCTTGCGTTGTCACGGGTAGGCTCTGTCCCCGAACTTTTGAATCGTACTCCGTATACATATTAAACGTCAAGCCAATGAGCTTCTGGCATTTTTTTTTTTTTTGATTGGAGGTTTAACGACCACCGTGAGCAACTCAATGGGCTATAAGCAGTCACCCGTCCCTAATTTAGGGTAACTGGTTCCAGGGAAGGGAGAGAGCCAGTGCCGTAAGACAAACACAACATCCATGCCTCACCGGGATTCGAACCCGGACCCCGTTCGGACGAATGATCAGAGGCCATCGCTTAGACCACTGCGCCACCGGGGCGGCAGGTATTTTTTTTTTTTTGGAGTATGTGTGTTCGTTGCTGTGCCTTTTTGGTAGATAGGGACATATTGGAGTTAAATCCAGGTAACGTCCAATCGCGGTACGAGTTTTGCGGCAAGTTTTTATCACATATTTAATTTGTTGCTGCATATTTTTTGGTTGCCAATGCAAACAGGAAAACTCCCCGCTAGCCTCAAGCAGCAGAGAAGCAGGATAAAATTTCTTACAAAATTTCCTTTACTTTCTTTTTCTCTCTTGTTTTTTCGTGGGTATATCGGGTGCCTTATTGCAGGTGGTACTTCACCTGGTGCTGCGTCCATATCCCCCGGTAAAACCTAAGATCGAACAATATTATTCTGTTCGTCCATCAATTCTGGTTGGTGTTTGCCTTAAAATATGGTCGTAAACCTTTCGTGGGGGTACATACGTGGTTTACGAAAGTCATTAAGTCGAGCTTAAAGGAAGGAAAAGAAAGATTGTCCTAGATGCCGAGAAAATTACGAGTTTTTTGCCCGAAAATTTACCTTCAAACTTAGACACATGATCGAAGGTGATAGTTTTTTTTTGCTGTGGCGCAGTTGTCTAAGTGATGGCTTCTGATCATTCGTCCGAAAGGGGTCCGAGTTCGAATCTCGGTGAGGCATGGATGTTGTGGTTGTCTTATGGCCGTGGCTCTCTCTTCCCTGGAAGCATTGGTACAAAATTAGGGACGGGCGACTGCTTATAGCCCATTAAGTTGCTCACTGTGGTCGTTAAACCTCCAATCAAACAAAAAAAAATGGTTTTTTTTTTGGTGGAGGGGGGAGGATCTCCTGAGTACTAACCTGGAAAGAGAGACACCAACATAGCATTTATTGACATACATTTAGTACGGTGTCGGTCCACCTTTGGCCTTAATGCATGCACTGACCCTTCGAAGCTCGAAGTGGTTGGGTTTTGAGCTCCGTGATCTTCGTTGCTATAAGGTGTTTATTGAGTGCTTTAGTTTCTGTGGTTGCATGTATCTTCAAGTTGAAGTTCTACGCTTTACGTTCGTGTATCTCCCAGGTTGGTGAGTGCCATATTTTTTCATTATTCACTGTTTTATTTTTCAACCAAGCTGGTCGTTTTTCGTTAAAGTCTCGCCATTGCTTCGATGGCGGAGGCAGACAAGGGTGACGCCCACATCCTTATCTTGGCAAATCAGCCAGCTTCCTCTTCTTCTTCTACCACTCAGCTTAATGAGGTGGCTCCCGAGCGTCATTGCGACGTCATGGACACCTCTTCTTCTCCAGCTATTACTCCCACCAAGTGCGGTGGTGCCAAGTCTCCTATCTACATCTCAACAGATGATGAAGTATCCGTTATCAGCAATACTGAGCTCATAGCTTCTACTTCTCATCAACTTTCTGATCCGCCCTCATTGCTAGGAGCCGCTTCATCGAATTCTCGACCCATGTCTGCCCAAGCGTCCTATGCTTCTGCAACTTCTGGGTCCTCACACCCCCAGTTTCATCTGCTATGCCTTTTCCTGAATCCTATGTCACTGTCGTTGGTTCTACTGCTACAATTGACATACCAGAGGATTCCCGAGCTGGTCACCTTTTTTCCTCCACTATGGAACGGGGCGTCTATTTTGATGCGCTTCCAGACACTAAGCTGTGGCAATATAGCCGAGCCCTCAAAACTATCTTACCAAAGGATGCAATATACTTCATAGCTCGAAAACCCAGATCTGTCTTGGTCTATTTTAAGGATAAAATGCATGCTGACCAGGTCCTTACGGAAGGTCTAACCATCAATGACGTGCATCTGTTAGCACAACCGGTTGCGCACCGCCCGGTGCAGGTGACCTTCTACCCCGTACCACCAGAAGTACCGACGCTGCACTTTGCACCTTGCTCAGCAGGTACGGCAGAGTTGTTGGCTCCATAACAACTCTCTCTGCGGCTCCCAGAGACCCTGAAGACAAATCGATTCGGGGTTTTCGCCGCACTGCTCGAGTTCTCTTTTCATCTGATGCTCAGCTGAAAGCGGTTCCGAATGTTTTGCACATCCGCTGTGGACAGCAACGCCGAAGAGTTGAGATAATCACTTCACAGTATTGCACTATATGTCAGAGCGAAAGTCACATAAGGGCTCAGTGCCCACGTGCCTCCCTGCATACGGCTCCACACACTACATCTTCTTCTACTTTGTCCACCAACGCTTCCCAGACTTCTACCTATTCGAGGAAAGTCGCGGAATCAAGATCTTCCAAAAGTCAGCTTACTGCCATTGGTCAACAAACGACTTTGATGCCTCCACCTCCTGCTGATCCTAAGAATTTTCCCAGGCTTCCAAAATCGACTCCCCCTTGTACTTTTACAACCACTGCTGATGTACATGTTGACCACTCCTCAGCTTTTACCGTTGGCTCCATGACACGGGTCACAGGTAACGCTTCGGGTTCAGACTCTCCAGACGATCATGAAGCTTTAGTGGTTGCTGGAAAACGCAGTGGTGCTACTCGCCCCAAGACGAAGAAGTCAAAGACTCTGGCGTCCCGAAGACCCGCTCATCCACTCGCTCCGTCAGCTCTCGACGACCGTTCTCCAGGTCGCCTCTACACACTTCCTCCGAGACAGCATGTGAGGGTGCCTTTCCCTCACTAGAAGAATTCACAACTTTTCTTGCTGAAAATGCTTTCCCTGCTGAGCCTCTGCCATACGAGGACGTGCTGGATTGCCTTTTAGGGTCCTCTAGCCCTTAATCAGCACGCACTTCCATTCAGCAGTATGAAGCAGCTCTTCCACAAGTGCTGGTTCAATTACACTCACTTGAAAACACTCTTCGGCGCACTGCGGACGAGGTCCCGTGGAGTGCTTGTTTTCTCCGTCGACTCCACTCCATCACTACAGCCAGTCAATTCCTACTGCATCCCACAACTAACCTAGACATTCAAGGTGGTGTCACTTAATTGTCGCGGTTTTGCGACACCTCTTGCGAATGCGCTGGTACGAGAGGATCTTGCTCCGCTGAATGCTGATATATTACTTCTGCAGGAAACAAACTGTACTTCCACCACTCAATTTCATCAATGGCGTCAGTGGGATCATACTTTCCATGACGCCTACAGCCAACTGTCGCGTGGTGGCATGGCAGTTGGTGTTCACTCACGTTTTCGTTCAACTCTTTCCTCCTTCTCAGTGAAAAACTTATGTCGAGACTTATTACAACGAGTCTCTTTCACCGTCGCAGCTGAAAAATTTCATGTATTCAACATTTATGTTCCTTGCACTCCTACTCACGTGCCAGAGCTGTTTGCAAAACTTCGACGGGCTCTGTCACGTATTCCCATCACCGACCGGGTACTTATCGGAGGTGACTACAATTGCACTCTACATCCCCTAACTGATCGCTCTTCTGCTTCCAGAGAACACCGTACGGAAGTAGTACATCTCTTACAGTCTATCACTTCAGACTTCTCACTCGTAGATGTTCAACGCCATTTGTCACCAACCCAGACTACACATACATGGCGTGCACCAAGAGCCATTGATCCTCCTACAGCAAGATTGGATCGCTTTTATGCAACTTCTCTTCTTCTACCCGCAATATCAGATTCATGCTGTACACCCACAGCTTCCTCAGATCATTGCGCCATTGCCATAACAGTTTTTGCTACTTCAACACAGCCACGTACAATCCGGCCTTGGACTTTTGACGACACTCTTTTAGATGACTCAGCCTTCTGCTCATCGGTGCGAGATTTTCTTGCGGATTGGCGTTCAAGGCTTCATTCTGCACCGTGCCCCCTCAACGTTTGGTTGGAAGTAAAACGCCACCTCATACTACTGGTACGAAACCTGTCATACTCGATCATGACACAACGGAGGATGCGACTTGATCATACTAGGCAAATGCTTTCTTTGCTCAATCTTGCTGATAACCTATTTCAAGTCTACCAGACAGAATTACATTCACTTTTGGTGCCACTTGCAAAACAAGCCCTTCAACGCCTTAAACTACAACACCTGAAACCTGATGCTTGTTCGTACGAATTCCTTACGTCACTTGAGTCAACTCGCCGATCCTCTTCTGTTCTACAGCACCTTCGTCTTCCAACTGGAGTAGTTTCATCCGAACCAGTTCCAATTTGTTCTATGGTACGTAATTACTACATTTCAAAATTTTGTGAAACTCCTCCTCCCTCCCCTACGGCTTCTGCTCTTCTGTTCTCTTCTTTGCCTCAGGTCCCTTCTCATCTTTCAGCCAGCCTCCTCCACACTCCCACTTTAACTGAGCTCTCTGACACTTTCTCGTCCCTCGACCCCCGGGCTTCACCTGGCCTGGACGGTCTCCCTGTTTCTTTCTATAAGGCTTTTCTTCCTGCCCTCCTTCCATTTCTCCTCTGTGCCTTTTCTACTGCCATGCATCTTACATCTCTTCCAAGGAGTTTCACGCTCGCACATGTTGTACTTTTCCCCAAGAAGGGTGATCCGCTTGACTTGGGGAATTGGAGTCCCATCTCACTCTTAAATACTGATTATAAACTCTATACTAAATTTCTGTCCCGCCGGCTTAACCCCATACTCCCTCATATTCTCTCCACTAATCAAACCTATACTGTACCAGGGCGCTCCATCTCCCATAATATTCAGCTTCTTAATGATCTAATTCACCTCGCCCGCTCTCGCTCAGAACCCCTTGCTCTTCTTTCCCTCGATCAACGCTCAGCGTTTGATAATATTTCTCATGATTACCTTCTTGCTACATTACTAAATTTCGGCTTTCCTCCTTCCTTTGCTTCTCTTCTCATCTCCCTCTACCGGGACGCAGTTTTCCACGTCAAGCTGCTCAACCTTCTCACAGCTCCCATACCCTTTCGTCGCGGCGTGCGTCAGGGTTGCCCCTTATCCGGGCAGCTCTTCGCCCTCGCAATAGAACCTTTTTACGCGCAGTCCATCGATCCTTCTTTGCTTCACTACCACCAGTGGTAGCCAGCACACGTCATCATGTTGCTACCTATGTTGCCTACGCCGACGATATTACATTCTGCATTCGGCAAGACTCACAATTTCACGATCTCCACAATCTCTACAATACCTACGCCTCATGTTTCGGAGCAGCGCTAAACACAACGAAAAGCACAGGCCTATGGACCGGTTCGTGGACTAACCGCACTGACTCTAATTGGGGAGCAGAGTGGTCCAACACCTCTCAACGATTCCTAGGAGTCCACCTTGGAAAACCAGCAACTGCTTCACTCGTCACCTGGATGACTCTCCTGCCACGCCTACATCGCTCGGTCGCAATCTGGCGGCGCGCACAATTCTGCACCTCCGTCTTTCAAAGAGCACGTCTAACACACACTTACCTGCTTTCAATGTGCTCGTATTCCTGGTTGGCTTCGAAGCAACCAGCACTACGTCTTCTTGAACTCACCCGCTGTCAAACTCAGGTTATCTGGCCCGGCCATCACTGGGTCGGAGCACCTCAACTCAGCCTGTCTCCTTCCAACGGAGGCATTAGTCTACCCGACGTCAGATCCTATTACAAGGCTTATCGTGTGTCTACGTTTTTACGATCACTTGCGGCACCTGCTCCCTCTGCAGTTGCTGCTCGTGATGTCATAGTCTCTCCGCATAACCCACGCTTTACTCTCCTTTCGTTCTTACTCATGGACCACTGTCCCCTTCTCACACTTTTCCCTCCTGTCTACAAAGAGGCTATCTCCTTTCTTCGTTCCCTCCCTCTTTCTCGCTCTCTCCCTGCCTCCACAAATGACCTACTTTCCGAACCTCTTTTTTTCTTCTCTGCTACACCCTCCCCATCTCCCATGTTTTGTTTTTCCTTCATGGCTCCGAGCTGGAGTCGTTACTGTCAGCGATCTTGTTAACACCGATCTTTCCTGGCTCCCCTTCTCTTCTCTACCCTCTGCTCTCCGTTTCAATGCCAACGCTCACTTTGTTCACAACTCTCTTATTTCTACTATAATCTCCCTGTTCCCTGAGCTTGCTACTCCCTCAGGTCTCATTTCTGTTCACTCTGCCTCTCTCCTTCTCCCATTTTTTCTGTCGTCCATTGGTCCACCTCTTCCTCTTGTCTCTTTCTCAACAGCTGATCTCTACCGTTTTCTCTCTCGCTCTTCCGCACCTCTTCCTATTTCTGGTATTCCACTCTGTTCTACCTCCGCAGTGTGGTCCGCTGCGCTTTCCCCACTTTCAGCACCTCTTGAAGTCAATTCACATTGGCTTTTCTTACACAACCGCCTCCCTGTGCCGTCGATTTTACATCGCATGACCATTTTATCTTCACCCTCCTGTCCGTATTGTGGCGAGGAGCCTGACGTCCAGCATGCCTTCACGTATTGCACAGTATTATTGCCAATACTCCATCTCGCTTTCACGATAGCGCAACGATCCTGTGAGACCGTCCTCACCTTCAGCGCCTACCGAACACTACTTCTGAACTCTTCTCGCCCTATTCACCTTCCGGCAGTCTGCTCCTACATCTTTGTGCTTGTAAAACATATAATTCACGTGTATCATCTTCAGCGTCCCCCGAAGCTACTACTGACATAAATAAAGTCAGTACTGCGTTACTTTGTCATTTTCGTAATCGCCTACTCTCCCGCCTTCGACTAGAACTTACCACTGCAGTTGCACGCTGCAGTGAACCACAGTTCCGATCAACTTGGTCACCAGCAACCACTTGGTTTGCAGGGTCGCCCACAACGCTTCACCTTACAGTCGGAACTTTTGTTTCACCTACCTCCTGATAGATACAATTTTTGCCATGCTGATTTGTCTTCAATCTCTGCTTCATCAGAGACTATTTTTTGTCTTTTCCGACAAATTATCATACATAAACTGTATTCTCTCACCACTATATTGAGCTTTGTGAATATGTCGTTGCGTCAGCTACAAGCACCTGTAAATCTTCTTTTCATATGTCATTTTGAGACGATTTTTCTATACACATTTCCTGTTTTTTTCTTGCTTCGCAACTGAGTGCAATCTTGTTCCTCAACATTCACTGTACTATATTATTTGTACTCTCTATTTTATCAGAATTTTTTTGTTTGTCTCACTATTGTACATCACTTTTAGTAAATCAATTATTGTATAGAATCCTATGAATTGTTCGAAGCATGAGCTACTTATAATTGTCAATTTCTTTTCACGCTTTTTTTAAGACTCTGTTCTCATCCTCTTCACATGTATCATTTCGTGTATAACTCATGTGTAAATTTTTTTGTTTTTCATTACTCATCTTGCTGAATTATGTAATCTCTCTGCGATGTCAGAGACTATTTTTTACCACCTCTGAAAAACCAATATATATAAATTGTAACTTCTCATTGTACAGAATCATGTATATAGGTCGTTTCACGAACCACAGACATCTGTAAACTTTGTCGTTTTTACAGTATATTCTTATCTTCAATTCCTGATTCAACAGTGTGATTTCACTTTTCAACTGTGTAAATTTGTGTTCTCCAATACTCACTGTGATGAGTTGTGTCTTCTCTCTGTATTTTCAGAGATTATTTTTTTCTTTTGTATTCTCAGGAAAATTATTGTATATAACTATTTTTCATATCACCGTTGTATGTAACATGTAGTACCGCGAGCCACATTCATCTGTAAATTTTTCATCATCTGTCTTTCGAACTTTCGATTTCATGTTTGTCCCTTGATCACCTGCAACCTCCTGGTTTTCCAGGTCACCCACAATGTATCACCTTTCGGTCAGAACTTTTTTTTTTTCATCAATATTGTGTAAAATTTATACTCTATAGTGCTCATCATTCTGGATTGATTTTACTCTCTGTATTACCAGAGATTCATATTGCCTCGCCAGATTTCTACTGCACTTAACTGTTGTCATGCAAACGTTGCACCGAATCCTGTAATTAACGTAGCGCAAGCTGCACATTCTGTTAATTTCTCATCACCTGTCTTTTGAATCTATGTCTGCAAGCTCGAATTCTGTATTATTCCTTGCATCAATACTGTGCAAAATTAATATTGTATAACGCTCTTCAAGCTGAATTGGTCCTATTCTTTGCTTTGTCAGAGACTTTTGTTGCCTCAATAGACACTCGAGTGTAATTAACTGTTTTTATACTATCATCAATGTACAGAACCGTGTAAATAAGCAGTAGCGTAAGCTACAAGCATCTGTAAATATTTTTTTGTCATACATCATTTGAGATGATTTATTCAAGCACATCTCCTGTATCTTTCTTCTAATAAATACTGTGTGAAAACTGACCCTTCGAGACACGCTTTCGACAAGGTTTTGGAACACAGCGACAGGTATGCGTATCATAAACAGATTTCTGATCATAAATCTTGACCGGGATTCATGATCAGAAATCTGCTTATGATATAATTTCATTTTACATATATTTTATACATCAGAAAATGAAGGATAATTGCTAAAGTCACTGGTGTCCCATCCATTTCACTTTGCTGGCTTCCGAATTGATCCAGCGTCTATATACACGCGAGGGGTTTCTCACATTTAGGTACAAAAGTTTAGGGGCCGTATAAATATTGCACTTTCTTGGCCCTCTGATGAGAATTGAATCGGGAAATCGTTCCCAGTAAAACAAACGACTATTATAATTGAATTTCTGGAAACAAAATTACATTCTTGAAAAACAAAAATGACATAGCACACTTCTTTAACCTACGGGTTTTAACAAAACAAAGCAATTACAGCAGAACTCATACTATGTTCGGAAAAGGACAACTAGGTCGGATTGCTTAATAATGCTGCACTTATACTTAGGCGCTAAATATTTACACAACATGTCAAGTTATTAATATTTCTCTTTTACTTACTTAAGCACTAAATATTAATTACTGTGCCTCATTTTGACAGTTTTTACTCAACCAGTGTCCTATCATTTACCTATCAACTCAGGGTAATCGTATTGTGCTTTCTTCAGAGGCACGAAACATCAATTCACAATCCCTAGGCCTAGGCCTTTTCAACACCTTTTATCATAACCATGTCATATTCATAACGTTTGCCTATCAAGTCAAGGTAATAACATTGCGCTTTTACTTAAGCACTAAATATTATTCATAGGACCTAAGCCTAGGCCTTTTTAACAGTTTTTATTCTGCCGCTGTCATATTCTTAACGATTACGTTAAGTAAATAATATTCTGCGTTTACTTAAGCACTAAATATTATTTCACAGACCCTAGGCCTTTTTAATATTTTTACTCAATCAATGTCATATTCACGACTATTACGTATCAACTCAAGTTAATAATATTGCACTTTTACTTAAGCACTAAATATTATTTCACAGGCCCTAGGCGTAGGCATAGGCATTTTTACAGTTTTTATTATAACCATTCCTAAAGATTACGTATCAACTCATGTTAACAACATTGCTCTTTTACTTTGGCACTAAATATATTTCATCGGCCTTAGGCCAAGGCCTTTTTAACAGTTTTCATTCTACCGATGTCATATTCCTAACGATTACGTATCAACTCAAATTAATAATATTCCGCTTTTACTTACGCACTAAATATTCATTCATAGGCCCTAGGCGCAGGCCTGGTGTCATATTAATAACCTTAACGTATCAACTCAAGTTAATAATATTGAGCTTTTATTTAAGCACAAAATATTTTTTCACAGGTCCTAGGCCTTTTTAACAGCTTTTATTTTACCGATGTCATATTCATAACCTTTCGTATCAATTCAAGTTAATAATATCCCGCTTTTACTTAAGCACTACAAGCGCAATGTTATTAACTTGAGTTGATGCATAAACGTTGTGAATATGACATTGGTTGAGTAAAAACTGTTAAAAGGGCCTAGTGCCTGTCAAATAATATTTAGTGCTTAAGTAAAAGCGAAACATTATTAACGTAAGTTGATACGTTGTCGTTATGAATATGACATCGGCAGAATAATAACTTCAAAAGGCCTAGACCTAGGTCCTATCAATAATGTTTAGTGATTAAGTAAAATGTAATATTATTACCTTGACTTGATAGGTAAGCGTAATGAATATGAAATGGTTATAATAAAAACTGTTAAAATGGCCTAGGGATTGGGAATTTATACAGGGTGTCCCGGAACTTCGTGTACAAACTTGGAGGAGGTAGAGAACAGCGTTAGGAACCAGAATTAAATAGGAAAGCATGGGCGGAAACGTCACAATCACGTGAGAAAAAGACACAAAGACACAGTAAGGCTACAATACAAAAAGCAGTGTGAAACGCTTTATTACACAACAAAAGAGTACAATGTAGGACTTACAAGCATCACAGGAGGTGTTCGAAATTGCGCCCATTGGCCTGGATGCACGCATGACACCTACGCGACATGGATTGGCGAACAATGTCGAAGATACCTGGCATTTCGCGGATCGTAGCAGCAGCAGCGATGGAGATTCGTGCCAGCAGGTCCATTTCAGAATTTACTGGCGTGTCGTACACAATGCTCTTCATGGCACCCCAGAGATAATAATCAAAAGGAGATAAATCAGGTGATCTGGGGGACCATTCGACGGGACCGCCGCGCCCAATCCACTTGGTTCCAAATGTCCGGTCCAAATGGTCACGTACGCACCTTGCGTGGTGAGATGGCGCCCCATCATGTTGCAACCACATTCCGTGTCGAACATGTGCAGCATTTCCGGAAGATCCTCCTAAAGAAAGAAGAGATACTTGCGAGCGTCCAGTCGAGGTAATAAGATGTATGGCCCGACTAAACTGTCCGCCACGTTACCCGCCCACACATTAACAGTGAAGCGTTGGTGTGAGGCTCGTGGTCGGGTTCCGTGTGGGTTGTCTACGGCCCACACGTGCGCGTTGTGCGTATTGAACACCCCGTCACGTGGAAAGGTTGCTTCATCACTGAACATAACAGAACTGGGAAATTGCGGGTCGGCCGCACTTTGGTGCAGAGACCACTGTGCAAACGTGACACATTTGCCGCCCCGGTGGCGCAGTGGTCTAAGCGATGGCCTCTGATCATTCGCCCAAAAGGGGTCCGGGTTCGAATCCTGGTGAGGCATGGATGTTGTGTTTGTCTTACGGCACAGGCTCTCTCCCTTCCCTGGAGCCAGTGACCCTAAATTAGGAACGGGCGACTGCTTATAGCCCATCGAGTTGCTCACGGTGGTCGTTAAAACCTGCAATCAAAAAAAAAAAAAAAAAACGCGACACGTCGTGGGTGATCATCCGGCTGAAGTAATTGAACTCTCTGAAGATGAAAGGGATGTAAGGCTTCGCCCTGCAGAACGCGAGACGTTCCGGCGAGAGCGGCAAGCGCCCGTACACTGGTCCCGTGATTTCGGTCCACAGCATGTAACAGACGCTCTTGCAATATGGGTGTTCGTGCTGTTCGCAACCGCCCGGTATCCCGCATCGTTGCTGTGAAGGATCCACGTTCCGCAAGGTTCTGATGTACCCGAGCGAACATTTGATGATTTGGTTGGCGCCTCGTTGGATATCTTTTCCAATACAACAGGCCAGCAGCGCGTCCATTTCCGTTGGTTAAGCCATAGACGAAGTGCCTATCCGTCAACTCTGCAAGCGTGAAACGATTCATGTTGATCGCACGCAGTCCGCGTCTACAATGAGGAAGCCACACGTCCGACCTTGCGAGCTCCCGTACAGCGCCTCCTGTCGCTTCCGCCCAGGCTTTCCTATTTAATTCTGGTTCCTAACGCTGTTCTGTACCTCCCCTCCAAGTTTGTACACGAAGTTCCGGGACACCCTGTATTTTGTGCCTCAGAAAAAAGCACAATATTATTACTTTGAGTTGCTAGGTAAACGATAGGACATCGATTGAATAAAAACTGTCAAAATGGCGTACGGATGATGCACAGTAATTAATATTTAGTGCTTAAGTGAGTAAAAGAGAAATATTAATAACCTGACGTGTTATGTAAATATTTAGTGCCTAAGTGAAAGTGCAGCGTTATTACGAAATCCCACCTTGTCGTCCTTTCCCGAACATAGTATGAGTTCTGCTGTAATTGCTTTGTTTCGTTGAAAACCGTGGGTTTAAAAAATGTGATATGTAATTTCTTGTGTGTTCAGGAATGTACTTTTGTTTCCCGAAATTCAATTTTAATTGTCGTTTGTCTTACTGGGAACGTTTCTCTATTTAATTCTCATCAGAGTGCCAAGAAGCGAAAAATTTTATGCGGCCCCTTAAACATTTGTGCCCAAATGTCCAGGTGCCCAGATGTCGTCATTCAGACAATCGTAAATATTTCTTAATTTCTTAATGATAATGAGATATGGCGGGGGTGGGGTGGGGGGGGGGGGGGTTGTCACACCACTTGCGCTCAAGTAGGGAGAAATATAGGAACAATATATTCTTTTACCTGGCGCAATTTTATGGCTCCAAAAGCGAATGTGCCAAGTTGTCCGTGCGCCCAAATTTCCTGAACTCATAAGAGCTGCCCTAGTAGCGCAGTGGTCTAAGCAATGGCTTCTGATCATTCGTCCGAGATGGGTCCGGGTTCGAATCCCGGAGAGGCATGGATGTTGTGTTTGTCTTACGGCACTGGCTCTCTCTCCCTTCCCTAGAACCAGTGGACCTAAATTAGGGATGGGCGACTGCTTATAGTCCATTGAGCTGCTCACGGTGGTCGTTAAACCTCCAATAAAAAAAAAACCAAAACACTCATGAGCGAGATTCCATTAAAAAACATTGTCCATCTTTCCAGTTTGAGTGCAGTTGACAGCTTTCTTCGTTTGATAAGTTTTCAAAACTGATCATTTCCATGAAAAAATTTGGATTGTCCAAATATGAAAATCTGGACAGTCCAAAGTTTTGAAATCGACAATCGTGAAACCTTCGTACAGTATACCTTGAAGCGAATCGTTTCTAAAAGCAATGATATCACAACCATGTGAAATTTTACATTCGTTTAGACAACGAGTGATCACGGTACTGGCTGCTTCTTGAGAATAAGGTATGGAATTTTCTCTTTCTGTGATGTAAAATGATAAGCCGTGAATATTTTGAACGGTTCCGATATGTTTCCCGCTGTTGTTTGTCACTTTGACGGAGGACAAATCAAACGTACAAGTGAAAATTCGATTTCCTTTCATAGGCGCCATCCACGTTTCCCTTGGGACAAATCGATTTAAACATTCAACGTAAAAATCTTGTATGTCGCCTACGAGGCAGATACTTTCTAGAAGGCGCTTACGAATTTGAATAGAATTGTATTCTTCTCTCAAAGAAAAAGTTTTAATAGCTGATCATTTAGCGTTTTGAAAAATTCGTGGGGAGGTAAAGTGAGGCTATTTGAATTCATCTTTGCGCTGCTAAGCTAGATATCGGGAGATCCGGGATTCGATTCCCCGGCGGCGGCGACCGAATAACAGTTTTCGGTTGCTGTGCGTTGCTTAACGTGGAAAGAGCGATTTTTTTTATTTTTTTTTATTGGAGGTTTAACGACCACCGTGAGCTTCAACAATATTTATTTGGAGCAAACATGGACAGGAAGATACAGATGGCTTGTGCTTAACAGTTACCAAAAGATAAACAAGTAGATGACCTATTTACAATGACGATGAGATATTTACACTATGTGGATGCACTATATACAATGTAAGCAAATTCATAACACTGACAATACTGGACTGAAGGGTTGACTTATTCTATGTACATCATATGTTCGCAATGTGCATCAGCAGAGTGCCATCTCTAATAGGTGAACACCATTACAAGGTATAACTATAAATTTTACAGTGCAAAAACAAACATGTATATTTTGAGCAATTTTGAAAAAAAGAAAAAAAGAGCATAAGGCTTATACTTTTCAGTGTCTGAAAGATAAGCGAATAAATAATCTAATTACAATGATGGTGTGAACTCTATACAAATTGAATGCAATATCTCTATTGTGAAACACTGTCAAATTATAAAAAAGAACTATTACTTAGGCTTAAACAAGTGCCCCAATCACAATACTATAGATTAACATGTAATGAACAACAACATATGTACACAAGGTGCAACGGCATAGGGAAAACACTAATAAAGAATTACAATTCCATGATACAACTGTAAATTTCACAGTGCAAAGAGTAAAGTATATTAGTACAAACAGAACTTGCGTTTTACAGAAAATTTATACTTCGGGTACAATACAAATAATGAAAATATGAAACTGACTCTTTGTACAGCAAATGTGCAATACAGCGCAGAACATTATGTAAAAGACTGATTATTTCCTGGTAGGCACATGTGACATAAGAAAAACCACACTGTGTAGCATTAAACATATAATTGAAATACTATCAAAACGTTTGCTCCGCACCATGAGCATAAAACTTAAGACATCTAATCTTGACCCAACATGCGAAATGTGCCGAACATAAATTTTACAGTGCAACCACCGTGAGCAACTCATAGGGATATAAGCAGTCGCCCGTCCCTAATTTAGGGTCACTGGTTCCAGGGAAGGGAGAGAGCCAGTGCCGTAAGACAAACACAACACCCATGCCTCACCGGGATTCGAACCGGGACCCCAGACGGACGAATGATCAGAGGCCAGCGCCTTAGACCACTGCGCCACCGGGGCGGCGGAAAGAGCGATGGATTTATTTATTAACTGACACTACGTATTTGGAGGATTTTCACTATGGATCTCGCCCTTTGGATTTAACTGCTATAATTAGTATATAGCCTTGTGCCGTTAATGCCCACCAGATGGAGACGTCTCAGTAGCTAAGCCCATCTCACGGATTCATAATGTCAGATGCTGACAGAAGACCACACATAGCACCGTGGATTGTTGGCCACCGTGGTGTAAGGCTAACGCGCTCGGCTAGATATCGAGAGATCAGGAATTCGATTCCCCGGCGATGGCTGAATAAAATTTTTTAGGTACCTGTGCGTTGCTAAACGTGGAAAGAGCGATGTCTCTATTTATTCAGAAATCAATACTTACGCCCCCTGGTGGCCAAACCATTTTATACCAAAAATTAGAAAATATATGCAAAATATTTCCCATCAAGAGCTGTATCTGCTGAAGGAAACATTTTTCAGTTCGGAGTTTTAGAAGTAGAGGGATCGGGGGAAAAGCAATTTACTTTTACGCCTCCTAGCGGAGAATATATGCGTAACCTGGAAATGTGACTATGCTTAAAATAATCTTCCACTTGAATGGCATTGAAAAGTAAAAGAACTTTTTAAATTAGATGTTTAGAAGCAAATGTATGGATTAGAGTGTGTTTTGAATTCGATATCATCTGCATTTACGCCCTCTAGCGGCGACATTTTGCATCGTAAAAAAAAACCGAAAAAATAGGATAATCATTTACACATCTCAAGCATCCTAATGCAAAAATAATTTTTCAAATCGGACTATTAGTTGCAGAGATATCGTGTCTACAGACGGACGAACGGACGGACAGACAAACCAATGTCATAAGCACGATCTTTTTTTACAAAAGACGTGCTGAAAAAACATAGTCTGACTTTGTTTTCGTGCGACCAGGAAAAAAATTCATGTAGTTGATTTCAGGGGTAAACAAACGTTTTTCCATTTCCGTATATACACTGCTGGCCACCCAAAATGCAACTCCAAGAAGGACACCAAATAGCAAAGCCATATTTATTGGACACATAACAAAAGATACAAAGATGAAACGATTGAGCTTACAGGCCCGTGTGACTTGCGGAACACGCAGACATCAATAGTTCGTGTGGCCCCTATGGCTGGCAATAACGGCCCCTACACGCCGCGGCATCGAACGACAGAGGCTTTGGATGTGGGCTTAGGGTATGGCGGTCCAGGCTGCTTCCACACTTAGCCACAGTTCATCAGGCGTAGCCGCGGGTGGTGCTTGATGGGCCATTCGACTGCCGATCAGCTACCAGACGTGTTCGATTGGCGACATATCGGGAGAACAGGCGGGGCACAACAGCAGTGACACCTGGTGGGCCGTGAAGAATTGTTGCACGATGCGTGCCACGTGCGGGCGCGCATTGGCTGCCTTGAAACGTGGCCGCTGGCAGGTTCTGCAGGTAAGGGAGGACTACAGGCTCAAAAACGTCGGAGATGTAGCGGTGGCTTGTTGAGTGTACCGGCGATGCGTACCAGAGGGGTGCGGGTGTCACATCCAATTGCGCCTCAAACCATAACGCCAGGCGACGGACCTGTATGGCGATGCATAATGCAGGCATCATACAATCTCTCGCTGCGGTGCCGCCACACGTGAATCCGACCATCGTGGTGTTGCAGCCAAAAGCGGGATTCGTCGGAGAAGACAATGTCGTGCCATTCCGTAGTCCAGGTGCGGCGTTCAACGGCCCACTGCTGCCACACTCGCCGGTGGTGTAAGGTCAATGGTAATCGGAGCTATGGGCGCCGTGCGACAAGTCGCGGCTCCTGTAGACGACTTCAAATGGTACGTGCTGACACAGGTTGTTGCGGAACACACCATAATTCCTGCGCTAACGTTCGTAATGTGGCGGTGTTAGCCGTCAATGCCCTCCACACAACATGCCAGTCCTCTCTTTCGGTGGTGTGCCGCGGCTGCGGCAATCACTCACGTCGTTCCGTCCGTTCCTCCTGCACCCACCGAATCCATACTCGTCTCACTGTGGCTGGATGTCGCCCCACACGGGCGCCGATATCTCGGTACGATAAACCGCTGTCGCGATAAGGCACTGTCGAACTCCGAAACGTGCTGGAACGACTGCCGTATTCTGTCGACGTGGCATCAGGAAGCTTCTCACGCACAGGTCCGGCAGCACAACACACCTCCACTACTAACACACCGCCTTCTGTGCACCCTTCTTATTATGCTTCCAGGTGGCGTGCCGGGCGAACATGATTTGCATATGCCCTGGAATGCTAATCGTTTGCATGTCCTCTCGCGGGCGTCGCATGCTGCGAATTTCAGGTCAATCGGGTGTTTCCTTCTTGGTGTTGCATTTTGTTTGGCCAGCAGTGTATATAATCTACAATGACCACAGTTTACCAGCGCGTTTTCACTGTGATGTGATGCTGATTATCCGTAATAGGATTCGTATCCGTTTAACGCTATCATGCTACGCATAGTTTTCAAACGCAACTGCTACTCTGGGTGAGTATTCACCCACATGTCTTATAATACAGTTATAATTGATTATGGATTAATAATAACTGCTGCTATTTATATAAAGCAGGAAAAAATGTTTTTATTTAAATTGTCATTATTTTAACTAAATATTTTACAATTTGTACCAATTAAAATAATTTGTTCCAATTACATTTATGCAGTGGCATATATTCGAGGCTAGCAACGAAGCCCTGATAATGCACAAATAAAACTGAATTAAATATTCCTCTAATAAAAGTCAATTATCAACGGTATTAAAATATGTTGATGCTTTCGGTGCGAAAACAAACGCGTGCAGATTCGCTTCTTTGAATCAGTCTGGCGAGCGAAACCCAAAGGCATAACACAAGCAGCTCTTCCAGAGTCTTTGCAGCTCTGATGCGAAAACCTTCAGTACAATCGCCTGCTAGCGTTTCCATGACAACATGAATCAGCTGTTAGAGGGGATTGGCCCATTGCTTTGGAAAACGGTTCGCTCCGTAAAACGAAGACAGACTATCTCAGTCCCTCGCATACTCCCGCCCATGAGAGTGTTTCGCGGGAGTTGTTTCAGTTTTTGTGAAGCGTCAATGAATTAAAATCAGGGATATTATATCTTAAATGCGTGACCTTGTTGGATTCGAACTATTTTGATAAATTTTGTGAAAGCTTCCCTAAACATCTACTGTCAGAACTTAAAGAACTCTGTGCTTCAAATTTTGATACAGCTCGACTAAAAAATGAACTGAAGGTGTTTTATTTCCTTGTTGAATACAAAAACAAATCAGCATGAGACATTACGTGTTACATAAATTTGAATATATTGGGCATAGTGTTTAGTGAGGTGTACAAATTAGCAGACCTCATGTTAAACTTTCCATCAGCAACTGCAACTGCCGAAAGTTTTTCAGCATTCAAAGGAATCAAGATATGTGTTAGAGCCACACAAGGACATGCACATTCGAAAAACTTGGCTGTTTTGTCAATAAAGAAAAATATTCTTCTTAAATATGAAAAAGCACTCGGAAGAAACATATGAAAACGTAACACTCAAGTTCACACAAAATGAAAGAAGAATGGAGTTCATGTACAAATAAAGTATTCAGAAGAAGAATGGAGTTCATGTACAAATAAGTGTTCAAATCCTAATCTTTATAATTACTTGGTATCATGTTAGTAATGGCATGCACCTAAAATTAAAAAAAAAAGTTGCTTCTATTACTTAACAATTAAAACTTAAACTTCGCAGTTTAAACAAGTTAGATGGCACCGAATTTTCGGGTGTAATAAGCACGTCTTTTGAATCCGTTCTGATGCAAATTAAATTTATCAAAGCTATTCAAAGTCAATGGAACCGGTATGGAAAACAATAGTATCTCACGGAAGAAAGAAGTTTTTCAATCGGGTTTTTAGTCCATCAGATATTGCTGTAAACGGAATCGTTAGCTTGCGCCCTCTGGTTGCAGACTTGTGCATTAAGAAAAACATGAATTTATATGAGAAACATTTCGCACCGGAAACGCTCTTCCAACAGAAATAATTTTTCAAATCGGACTCTGAGAAACAGAGATATCGACAAAAATAAGATGTGACTTTACGTTCCCTGGTGGGAAAGCCATGCGTTATTTTAGGAAGAAAGTATTCTCAAAAGGTTTTTCCATATGAGCAATATTTTGTCGAGTTTTCAGGAGCCCAGATTTTGCTGCAAATACATCAGACGCAGAAATTAACACTTATGCCCCCTGCTGGCCAAACAATTCTTTACCAAACATTAGAAATTATTTGAAAAATACTTTCCATCAGGTCTTGTATGCGATACAAGAATATTTTTTCAAATCAGAGTTTTAGAAGCAGAAATATAGCAGAAAACGCAATTTACATTTGTGCCCCTAGCGGAAAGTCTAGGATTTACTTGAAAATTTTGAATTTATAGGAAAACCATTTTGCATCGGAAACACTATCCAACAAAGAAGGAATTTTTCAAATCGTACTCTTAGAAGTAGAGATATTGACAAAAATAAGATATACATCTACGCCCCCTGGCGTAGAAACCATAAATTATTTTAAGAAGAAAACGTTTCTAAAAGGTTTGTCGACATGAGTAGTATCGGTCTACAAACGACGTTTCTTTCAATCGAGTATTTAGAAGCTCATATTTTGCTGGAAATACATCAGAAGCGAAAATTAAGGTTTACGCCCCTGGTGGCCAAACCATTTCTTTTTACAAAAATTAGAAATTATGTGCAAACGATTTCCTATCAGGAGCTGTATCCCGTGCAGAAAGAATTTTTCAAATCGGAGATTTAGAAGCAGAGATATAGGGGGAAACGCAATTTACCTCTACGTCGCCTATCGGAAAGTCTATGAATTACTTGAAAATTTGGAAATTATATGGAAAACATGTCACACTGAAAACACTATCCAACAAAGAAGGAATTTCTCAAATCGGACACCTAGAAGTAGAGATATTGACAAAAATAAGATATACATCTACGCCCCCTGGCGGAGAAACTGTGGAATATTTCAAAAAGAAAATATTCCGAAAATGTTTATCAATGTGAGCGGCATCAGTCCAAGAAATAATTTTTTCATCTGATATTTTAGAAGCTCAGATTTTATGGCAAATACATCAGAAGCAAAAATTAACACTTACGCGCGCTGGTGAACAAAGTATTATTTGCCAAAAATTCGAAATTATATGCAAAAGATTTCCCATTAGGAGGTGTATCCGCTGAAGAAAATATTTTTTAAATCGGAGTTTTAGAAGAAGATTTATCGGTAAAAATGTAATTTACTTTTACGCCCCCTAACGGAAAATATATGCGTAATTTGAAAAAAGTAACTATATCTGATATACTCTTCGACATAAATGGAATCAAAAGATAAAATATTTTTTTAAATCGGATGTTTAGAAGCAAACATGCGGAATAAAACGTATATTTTAATTCGACATCATTTGCATTTACGCCCTCTAGCGGCGAAGTTGTACATCGTAAAAATAAACGAAATGAACGATCATCATTCGCATATTTCAAGCTACCCAATGCAAAAAGAAATTTTCAAATCGGACCAAACAGTTGCAGAGATATCGTGGGTACAGACGGACGGACGGACAAACCGGTAACAAAAGTACGATCTTTCTTTACAAAAGACGTGGTAAAAACAGCACTGGGGGCGGGAGGGGAGCCCAGGTCTCGGACCCAAGATACGTCACTGCATTTGTGCTAATTATAAACCTATGGCATGGGTAGATTTTCACCCACAGTAGCAAAATAGGATTAATGTACTAACCCAGCTATAATTCCTGGCTCCAAAAACATGCAAAATAGGATTCGGATAGGTTAGTATATTAAACGCACACGACAGATCCTCTTTACCTTCCTGAAATGAGCTCAGTTTTTCAGTTAAATAAAATGGTGCTACTAGCTTTTATTACGAGCACAGAAAGCTAAGTTGTTAGAATTGAGTGCCATTATTTTTTCCTGATAATTTTTGAATGTAAAAGCTAATTATTTCTCCATATTTTCATTTCTATGCCGATCTGTTTCACTTAAATTAAAGTACTCTCCACTGGTAAAATAAATTTCAGCTTCTCCGTGGGTAATTGACAAATTGTATTGACAAATATCAGCTTCTCCGTGGGTATTTTTTCAACTTAAATTAAAGTACTCTCCACTGGTAAAAGAAATTTCAGCTTCTCCGTGGGTAATTGACAAATTGTATTGACAAATTTCAGCTTCTCCGTGGGTAATTTTTCAACTTAAATTAAAGTACTCTCCACTAGTAAAAGAAATTTCAGCTTCTCCGTGGGTAATTGACAAATTGTATTGACAAATTTCAGCTTCTCCGTGGGTAATTTTTCAACTTAAATTAAAGTACTCTCCACTGGTAAAAGAAATTTCAGCTTCTCCATGGGTAATTGACAAATTGTATTGACAAATTTCAGCTTCTCCGTGGGTAAGTTTTCAACTTAAATTAAAGTACTCTCCACTGGTAAAAGAAATTTCAGCTTCTCCGTGGGTAATTGACAAATTGTATTGACAAATATCAGCTTCTCCGTGGGTAATTTTTCAACTTAAATTAAAGTACTCTCCACTGGTAAAAAAAATTTCAGCTTCTCCGTGGGTAATTGACAAATTGTATTGACAAATTTCAGCTTCTCCGTGGGTAATTGACAAATTGTATTGACAAATTTCAGCTTCTCCGTGGGTAATTTTTCAACTTAAATTAAAGTACTCTCCACTGGTAAAAGAAATTTCAGCTTCTCCGTGGGTAATTGACAAATTGTATTTGCTAATAGTGTTAATATTTATTATAAGCTTTTCATAAGCGCTTTTTTGAGAAAGAGCCCTTTTCAGTCACAAAAGTCTTGCTTCAGAACATCGCAGTTAGTCAAGGTCAGTGGTAAGTTCACGGTTATCTGCAAGAACTTTTAATTGGTCAGTTATTTGTTACTACGAGGCCTTTCAACGGACAGCTCAGACCAGGCTGATAAGAAAACGAACTTTCACCACCGCACTCTCTTATCTCTCTTCAGAGAGAGTTCAAGAGTATCTTATTACCATTCCTTTCAGGAAAACACAGTTACTTAAACATCCCAGAAAGGAACCGGACAGAAAAATGTAAAGGAGAAACATGAAGACTGTTCAAGGTATAGTCGTTTTTTCTAAAACTTTCATATTTAGTTTATAAATTGAATATTAAACGCACAAGTTCCAAGTTGAACCAAGAGAAAAAAGAATTTGGTCCCTTATTATTTCTCGTTGAATCAATTAGCGCTCAAAAATAATAATTTTGTTGATTGTCTATAATAAAAAAAACAAATGAATCAGAATGTATCTTATGCTTGCAAGACATTTTACCTTTCTGGTGCACCGATTTCAAGCTGAAGCAATACAATTTGAAACAGCGGTGTTGCGTAGTATAAATAGCGAAACGGCAAATATAAAAATTTCATATAAATAGTACAACATCCAGTAAGCTGAGATTAGCTAAGCACAGACAACCCTCAAAAGAACACAACCGGTTATAGTATGTACACGGTGTCTGAGTCAAGTTGTTTTAATGGCGCCCCGATCAAGATGAATTAATTTCCAAACCATTACCCAGAATGTTTCCTGAAAGGGAAACGGATAATTTTCGTAGGAATACAATTTCATCTGCCCATGTCTGCCAATATGAATATTTTTCATACGTGTGTTACCAACGTGTCTAGCTCGTTGTCCTTACCAATTTGGAGGAGATGTGGTTGACACTGTTTGGGCCGCCCCGGTGGCGCAGTGGTCTAAGCGATGGCTTCTGATCATTCGTCCGAAAGGGGTCTGGGTTCGAATCCCGGTGAGGCATGGATGTTGTGTTTGTCTTACGGCACTGGCTCTCTCCCTTCCCTGGAACCAGTGACCCTAAATTAGGGACGGGCGACTACTCATAGCCCATTGAGTTGCTCACGGTGGTCGTTAAACCTCCAAAAAAAAAAAAAAACACTGTTTGGAGAGTTATCTGATTGTGTTGTAAGGATTTACCTCAAGACCGCAGTCAGTGGCAACGAAGATATTCAAACACTATTTTCACATATTGCTTAATGGAAGAAAAATCACCCGCGACTTCCTAACATGTTGTACAGACCACTCTCACATGAGCTCAGACGATTATTGCGTATATTTGCTGTCGCTGTGAATTCCTAGAAATGACGCTTCCACCAAGATGAATAATTTTCCAAACGATTATCCAGAATGTTTTCTGAAAGGGAAACGGATAATTTTCGTAGGAGAAAAAATTTCATCTACCCATATCTGCCCACATTATTTTTTTTTCATTCAGATGTTACGCACATCTCGAGTTTCTTGTAAATACGAATTTGATAAAGATATATTTGACACACTTTGGCGAGTTCTGGAACTGTGACGTGAAGATTTTAATTCAGAACGTCGCCACTGGAATAAGCTTTTTCATGCAGTTTGTTCAGATGTTCCTAATTGAAGCAGAATAACACTCGAATTCCTAAAATGTTTTACTGACCATTATCAAATGCGTTCAATGGATTATAGCGTGTATGTGGAGTCTGAGTGAAGTTGTGTGAACGGCGCACAGACCAACATTAATTATTTTCCAAACGATTATCCAGAATGTTTTCTGAAAGGGAAACGGATAATATTCGTAGGAAAATAATTTCATCTACACATGTCGGTCCATATTATTAATTTTTTCATTACGGTATTACGCACATATCGAGTTTCTTGTAAATACGAATTTGATGAAGATATTGTTTACACTGTTTGGCGACTTCGAGGACTGTAACGTTACGATTTACCTTCAGTATTTGGTCACTTGAACGAAGCTTTGTCATACTGTATTTTCAGATCTTCCTAAATGAAGCAGAATAACACTCGACTTCCTAAAATGTTGTACAGACCATTCTCAAACGAGTTCAATGGATTATAGCGTGTATGTGGAGTCAGAGTGAAGTTGTGTGAACGGCGCACCAACCAAGTTGAATAATTTTCCAAACGATTATCCAGAATGTTTTCTGAAAGGGAAACGGATGACTATCGTAGGAAAATAATTTCATCTACCCATGTCGATCAATATGAATTTTTTTTCATTAATGTGTTACGCACGTCTCGAGCTTCTGGTAAACACGAATTTGATGAACATATCATTGACACTGTTTGGCAAGTTCAAGGATTGTGACGTGATGATTTTCCTTCAGAACGTCGTCGCTGGAAAGACGCTTTTTCATGCAGTTTGTTCAGATGTTCCTAATTGAAGCAGAATAACACTCGACTTCCTAAAATGTTGTACAGATTATTCTCAAGCGAGTTCAGTGAAATATATATAACGTGTATGTGGAGTTTGAATGAAGTTGTGCGAATAGTGCCCCGTCTAAGATGAATTATGTTCCAAACGTTGATCCACAATGTTTCCCGAAAGGGAAACGGATAATTTTCGTAGGAAAATAATTTCATCTACCAATTTCGGACCATACGATTTTTTACATTCATGTGTTACGCACATCTCGAGCTTCTTGTAAATGCGAATTTGATAAAGATATGTTTGACACACTTTTGCGAGTTCAAGAACTGTGACGTGACAATTTTTCTTCAGAACGTCGTTAGTGGAACGAAATATTTTAATGCCGTATGTTCAGATGTTCCTAATTGAAACGGAATAACAATCGACTTCCTAAAATATTGGACATACCACTCTCAAACTAGATTAATGGATTAACGCGCGTGTGTGGAGTCTGAGTGAAGTTGTGTGAATGGCGCCCCTACCAAGATGGAATATTTTCCAAACCATTATCCAGAATGTTCTCTGAAATGAAAAAGGATAATTTTCGTAGGGAAATACTGTAGTTACATCTACCCATGTGGGTCCATATTAATATTTTTCATACTTGTTTTACCAACGTCTCTACCTCTTTGTCCTTATCAATTTGGAGTAGATATGTTTGCCACTGCTTGGCGAGGATTTGCCTTCAGAAAGCCGTCAATTAAACGATGGTGTGTCACACAAAATGTTCAGATGCTCCCGAATTGAAGTACACTATCTACCAACAAGTAACTGGACACCTGTGATAGCAAAGGAAAACGAAGTTTATTCACTTTCAATAGTTGGTGGAGCCTCCACGAGCAGCGATTACAGCTGCGACTCTCCGGGGCATACTCTCAACCAGATGTTGTACGACGGCTAGCGGTATTTTCTTCCACTCGGCTTGGAGAAGACAGGTCAGTTCCCTCACCGATTTCGGGCGGTGGGGGCACCCCTTAAGTCGACACTCCAACTTGTCCCAAAGGTGCTCCATAGGGTTAAGATCCGGGCTCTGCGCAGCCCAGTCCTTTCGATTAACCGCATTGTCACCATACCAAGCCATGGTGGACCTCGCAACATGACAGGTGGCATTGTCATCCTGAAAGTAACATGGGTCCACCCCGTAAAACTGCCACAACGTAGGAAGCGCATGGTCATCCAAAATGGTGCAGTAGGTCTCGGCGTTGAGTCTACCAGGAATTGCGACCAAGGGTCCCGTGCCATACCAGGAGAAACACCCCCATATCATAGTTCCACCGCCGCCGAACTTCACAGTTGGCACAATACATTCCGGCAGGAGGCGTTCTCCAGGCAGACGCCAAACCCAGACCCTGCCATCGGAACGGTAGAGGGTGAACCTTGATTTGTCGCTCCAGAGAACCTGTTTCCACTGTTCAACGGTCCACTGTCGACTTTCTTTGCACCAAGTTAGCCGAGCAGTGCTATTGGACTTGGTGATCAAAGGCATGTAGGGCTGCAGCGCGTCCATGATAACCGAGCAGATGTGCTTCCTTACGGATGGTATTCATCGGAAGAACACTCCAGGATACCTGTTGAAGCTCCTCGCGGTTGTGGCCCATCGATTTGGTGCGGTTCTCCCGAATTTCTTTGGTCATCACCCGTCGGTCTCAAACTCCCAGTTTTGTGGGTCTGCCGGGTCGGGGCACATTCCGACAGATACCTCTCATCTTCCACTTTCCAATCACGTAGGCCACTGTCGATTTTGGGTACTTCAACTCGCTGGATATGTCACGTATGGATCGGCCATTTCTGTGATACCCGACGATTACACCTTTCTCGAAATCAGAGAGCTCCGAACTGCGTGGCATTTTGCATGCGACTGGTTGCGTTGTTGTTTCCCACACGATATTTAACGGCGGCAGCCGTGACGTGTATCAGGACCGCAGATATCGTCGATTGCAGGGGTGTCCAATTACTGGTTGGTAGATAGTGTAGAATATCATGGTCTCCCTAATTTGTTGGGCAGACCACCCTCACAAGAGCTCAACCGATTATTGTGTGTATGTAGTGTCTGAGTCAATTTGAACAAATGGCACTTTGGCCAAGATGAAATATTTTCCAAATGTGTATCCAAAATATTTCCTGAAAGGGAAACGGATAATTTTCGTAGGGAAATAATTACATCTACCCATGTGGGTCCATATGATATTTTTTCATACTTATATTACCAACGTCTTTAGCTTCTTGTCTTTACCAATTTGGTGGAGAGATGGTTGACACAGGTTGGCGAGTACTCTGACTGTGACGTGAGGGTTTGCCTTCAAAACGTCGTCACCGGAACAAAGGTTTGTCATGGAGAATGTTTACATGTTCCTGAATTGAAGCAGACTAACACACGTTTTCGTAATATGCTGTACAAACTAGAATCACAGGAGCGCAAACGATTATTGCGCATATTTGGTGTCTGAGTCAATTTGTACAAATGTCACTTCGGCCAAGTTGAATTGTTTTCCAAATGTGTATTCACAAGTTTTCTGAAAGGGAAGCGGATCATTTACGTATAAATATAATTTCATCTACCCATGTAGGTTCATATGATTTTATTCATTCAGGTGTTACGCGCGTCTCGAACATCTTGTAAATATAAATTCGATGAAGATATGTTTGACACTCTTTGGCGAGTTCTAGGACTTTAACGCGATGATTTTCCCAGCAGTAAGCCGTCACTGGAACGAAGCTTTTTCATGCAGTATGATCTGATATACATAATTGACTCAGAATTACGCTCGACGTCTTAAAATGTTGTGGAGACCAGTCTCAAACGATCTCAATGGATTATAGCTTGTATGCGGAGCCTGAGTGAATTTGTTTGAATGTCACCCCGACCATGATGAATTATTTCCCAAATGATTATCCAGAATGTTTATTGAAAGGGAAACGGTTAATTTCCGTAGGGAAATAATTACATGTACCCATGTGTGTCCATATGAATTTTTTATACTTCTGTTACCAACATCTCTAACTCCTTGTCAATACCAATTTGGTTTAGATATGGTTAACACATGTTTGGCGAGTACTCTGACTGTGACGTGAGGATGTCCCTTCAGATCGTCGTCAGTGGCCACGAAGTTTTTCAAAACCTATTTTCGGATATTGCCTAATTGAAGCAGAATCACCCGCGACTTCCTAACATGTTGGTCAAACCACCTTCACACGAGCTGAAACGATTATTGCGTGTACTTGGTGTCTGAGTAAATTGGTACAAATGAAGCTTCGACCAAGATGAATTATTTTCCAAACGTGTATACTCAATGCTTTCTGAAAGGGAAGCGGATCATCTTCATAGAAAAATAATTTCTTCTATGCATGTCGGTCCATACGACTTTTTCTCATGCGTGTGTTACCAACACCGCTAGCTCCTTGTCGTTTTCAATTTGGTGGAGAGCCGACCCGGTGGCGCAGTGGTCTAAGGCGCTGGCCTCTGATCGTTCGTCCGTAAGGGGTCCGGGTTCGAATCCCGGTCAGGCATGGATGTTGTGTTTGTCTTGCGGCACTGGCTCTCTCCCTTCCCTGGAACCAGTGACCCTAAATTAGGGACGGGCGACTGCTTATAGCCCATTGAGTTGCTCACGGTGGTCGTTAAACATCCAATAAAAAAATTGGTGGAGATATGGTTGACACTGTTTGGGACAGAGTACTCTGATTCTACGTGAAGATTTGTACCAACTACACTCACAAGAACTCAACCGATGGTAGCGTGTATGCGGTCTCTGATTCGAAACGTCCAGGCCGCCACGGTGGCGCAGTGGTCTAAGGCGCTGGCCGCTGATCATTCGTCCGTAAGGGGTTCGGGTTCGAGTCCCGGTCAGGCATGGATGTTGTGTTTGTCTTACGGCACTGGCTCTCTCCCTTCCCTGGAACCAGTGACCCTAAATTAGGGACGGGCGACTGCTTATAGCCCATTGAGTTGCTCACGGTGGTCGTTAAACCTAAAAAAAATGTCCAGATGTTCCCGAATTGGGACAGAATAACACACGTCTTCGTAAAATGTTGTACCAACTACACTCACAAGAACTCAACCGATGGTAGCGTGTATGCGGTCTCTGAATCAATTTGTACAAATGGCGCTTCGAGCAAGATGAATTATTTTCAAGCGTGTATCCACAATGTTTTGTGAATTGGAAACGGATAATTCTCGTAGGAAAATAATTTCATCTACATATGTAGGTCAATATATGATTTTTTTTCATTCAGCTGCTACACACGTCTCGAGCTTTTCGTAAACACGAATTTGATGAACGTATGGTTGACACTGTTTGGCGAGCTCCAGGACTGTAACGCGACGATTTTTCTTCAGAACGTCGTCACTGAAACGAAGCTTTTTCATGCAGTATGTTCAGATGTTTCTAATTGACTCACAATAACACTCCATTTGCTAAAATTTTGTACAGTACACTTTCAAACGAGCTCAACGGATTACAGCATGTGAGTGAAATTGTGCGAATGGCGCCCCGACCAAGATGAATTATTTTACAAACGATTAACCAGAATGATTTTTGAAATGGAAACCGACAATTTTCGTAGAGAAATATTTACATATACCCATGTAGGCCCATATGAATTTTTTCATACTTGTGTTACCAACGTCTCTAGCAGCCTGCCCTTACAAATTTGGCGAATATATGGTTGACACTGTTCGGCGAGTTCTCTGACTGTGATGTGAGGATTTGCTTTCAAGATGTCACTGGAAAGACGCTCCCCCAAAATTATTTTCACATATTGCTTAAGTGAAGCAGAATCCCCCTCGACTTCGTAACATGTTGGACAGACCACCTTAACACGAGGTCTAACGATACAACGACTTCTGAAAAGGAAACGGATAATTAATTTTCGTATGCAAATAATTTCGTCTACCTATGTCAGTCCATATGAATTTTTTTCATTCATGTGTTAAGCACATCTCGAGATTCTTGTGAATACGTATTTGATGAAGATGTTGTTGACACAGTTTCGCGAGTTCAAGGACTGTTACGTGACAATTTTCCTTCAGAACGTCGTCAGTGGAATTACATTTTTTCATGCAGTATATTCAGATGTTCCTAATTAAAACAAAATAACAATAGACTTCCTAAAATGTGGAACAGACCACTCTCAAACGAGCTCAATGGATTAGAGCGTGTATGTGGAGTCTGAGTGAAGCTGTGTGAATTGCGCACCGACCAAAATGAATTATTTTCCAATTGATTATGCAGAATGTTTTCTGAAATGGAAAAGGATAATGTTCGTAGGGAAATACACTTTCTACCAACAAGTAATTGGACCCCTGTGATAGCAAACGAAAACGAAGTTTATTTACCTTCAATAGTTGGTGGAGCCTCCACGAGCGGCGATTACAGCTGCGACCCTGCGGGGCATACTCTCAACCAGGCGTTTTACGACGGCTAGCGGTATTTTCTTGCACTCGGCTTGGAGATGACAGGTCAGTTCTTTCACCGATTTCGAACGGTGGGGCACCCCTTAAGTCGACGCTCCAACTCGTCCCAGAGGTGCTCGATAGGGTTAAGTCCTGGCTCTGCGCAGGCCAGTCCATTCCATTAACCCCATTGTCACCATACCAAGCCATGGTGGACCTCGCAACATGACAGGTGGCATTGTCATCCTGAAAGTAACATGGGTCCACCCGTAAAACTGCCACAAAGTAGGAAGCGCATGGTCATTCAAAATGGTGCAGTAAGTCTCGGCGTTGAGTCTACCAGGAATTGCGACCAAGGGTCCCGTGCCATACCAGGAGAAACACCCCCATAGCATAATTCCACCGCCGACGAACTTCACAGTTCGACAATACATTCCGGACGGAGGCGTTCTCCAGGCAGACGCCAAACCCAGACCCTGCCATCCGAACGGTGAACCTTGATTCGTCGCTCCAGAGAACCTGTTTCCACTGTTCAACGGTCCACTGTCGACGTTCTTTGTACCACGTTAGCCGAGCAGCGCGATTGGACTTGGTGATTAAGGGCTTGTGGGCGACAGCACGTCCATGATAACCGAGCAGATGGGCTTCCTTACGGATGGTATTAATCGAAAGAACCCTCCCGGATGTCTGTTGAAACTCCTCGCGGATGTGGCACATCGATTTGGTGCGGTGCCTTTGAATTTTTCTGGCCAGCAACCGTCGGTCTCTAACTCCCAGTTTTGTGGGTCTGCCGGGTCGGGGCACATTTCGATAGTCACCTCTCATCTTCCACTTGCCAATCACGTAGGCCACTCTTGAATTTGGGTACCTCAACTCGCTGGATATGTCACGTATGGATCGGCCATTTCTGTGATACCCGACGATTACACCTTTCTCGAAATCAGAGGGCTCCGAACTGCGTGGCATTTTGCATGCGACTGGTTGCGTTGTTGTTTCCCACACGATGTTTAACGGTGGCGGCCGTGACGTGTATCAGGACCACAGATTTCGTCGATTGCAGGGGTGTCCAGTTACTGGTTGGTAGATAGTGTAGTTACATATACCAATGTGTGTCCATATGATTATTTTCCATACTTGTGTTACCAACGACTCTAGCTCTTTGTCCTTACCAATATGGAGGAAATATGTTTGACACTGTTTGGCGAGGATTTGCCTTCAGAAAGCCATCAATGAAACGGTGGTGTGTAACCAAGGAGGTTAGAATAGATGGAGTACGGGCCAACCATTCCCCTCGTTTAATCAAAGTAAAGCCACCGAAACGTCACGATCATGACGTCACAGCCAATCACAGCTTCTGCCGCCATGTTAATGAGACGTTTGAGATGAATCGCGGCCAATCGCAGTCTCTGCTGCCATGTTGGTGAGACGTTTGAGCATTAAATTCGTCTGCTCAAAGTTCTTCAAGTTTTTGACGTCATCCTTACTCCATTTATTCTAACCTCCTTGTGTGTAACACAGAACGTTCAGATGCTTCCGAATTGAAGCAGAATAACACCGTTTCCCTAATATGTTGCGCAGACCACCGTCGCAGGAGCTCAGCCGATTTTGTGTGTGTAAGTGGTGTCTGAGTCAATTTGTACAAATGGCGCTTTGACCAAGATGAATTATTTTCCAAACGTGTATCCACAATTGTATTCTGAAAAGGAAAGGGATCATTTTCGTAGGAAAATAATTTCATGTTCTCATGTCTGTCCAAACTAATTATTTTCATTCAAATGTTACGCACTTCTCGAGCTTTTTGTAAATACGAATTTAATCAAGACATGGTTGATACTTTTTAGCGAGTTCTGAAGCTGTGTCGTGACAATTTTCCTTCAGAACGTCGTCATCGGATCGAAACTTTTTAATGCAGTATGTTCAGATGTTCCTAATTGGAACAAAATAACTCTCGACTTCCTAACATAATTTACAGACCACTCTCAAACGAGAACAATGGATCATAGCGTGTATCTGGAGTCTGAGTGAAGTTGTATGAATGGTGCCCCGACCAAGATGAATTATTTTCCAAACGAGTATCCAGAATGTTTTCTGAAAGGGAAACGGATAATCTTCGTTGGGAAATAATTTCATCTACTCATTAGCAGAATCTCCCGCAACTTCCTAACATGTTGTACACACCACCCTTACAGAAACTCAAACGATTATTGCGTGTATTTGGTGTCTTATTATAAAGCAAACTAACTACGTAAGAAATTTCTAAGCCTGGAGGAAAATCATCGCATCAACTGTCTTGAAGAAACTGATAAATTTTCATAATTTCACATATGATGTTTTATCTTCACGTTTCTGAAATCAAAAATTTTAAACTTTTCTACAGAAAATTGGAATTTTAAGCAAGAGGAACCGGAGTGCGAAGTAAAGGAAATACGAAATAAGTTCCTTAGCCTAGATGGAACTCAACCCATCACTAGACTTGAAAATACCCGTTAAATTTTCATGATTTCACGTCTGATATTTTTTCTTCACGCGTCTGAAATAAAAGATTTAAAACGTTTCTAAAGGAAAATCGAATTTTGAACAAAAAGAACTGGAGAGTAAAGGAAATGATCTACGAAATAAATTTCTAAGCTTGTAATTAAATCACCCCATCACTGGACTTGAAAATACCATACCCTTTAAATTTTCACGATTTCACATATGACATTTTATGTGAAATATATTTTAATTATTTAAAATGTGAAGAACCTAAAATCTTCAGATTTCCGAAATCGAAGATTTATAAATTTTTTAAAGCAAAATCTAATTTTAAATAAGAGGAACTGGAGTATAAAGCAAATGAACTACTTAATAAATTTCTAAGCCTGGAAAGAAATCGTCGCCTCACTAGACTTAAAAGAAACTCGATGAATTTCAAATTTGCACATATGATGTTGTAGCATATTTGGTTGGGTACTTAACAAATTTCATAGTCAGGCCAGCCCATAACCCCATCCAACACGTCTGGGGACACATTACTGCTCGACACTTCCGCCCCTCCAAAAAAAAAACACTTCCGCCCCTGCTTCTCTTCCTCTTGTCTGGGCCGCTGCCCGCTCACCACTTATCTGCCCCTCTTGAAATTAATACCCACTGGCTCTTTTTGCATAATCGCCTCCCTGTTCCGTATTTTCTCTTTCGCATGTCTCTTCTCTCCTCCCCTCTCTGCTCCTTCTGCGCACAGGAGGCAGACGTTTCTCACGTCTACCTTTACTGTCCCATCCTGATGCCTCTCCTCCACCAGGCTTTCCGGATTGCCAGTCGCTCTTGTTCTCAAGATCTTCCGTTCACTGCCTACAGACATCTTCTTCTGCGGGCTCATCCACCTACAACTCTTCCTTCAGTTTGTGCCTATCTTTTCGTGCTGGTTAAACACGTTTTTTACGTATACCTTCAACAACTCCGCAGCATTTCCTCGCCGGTCTCTTTACACCAGGCCAGCGCAGCACTTTTGTGCCATTTTCAAGATCGATTGCTTTCTCGACTCCGCCTGGAGTACCAGTCGGCTTCTTCCAGTCGTCGAGAAGCCACCTTCTATGCTACCTGGGCGCCGGCCGCTCCATGGTTTGCGAT
The DNA here is from genome assembly GCA_039090855.1 of Macrothele yani. NCBI lineage: Eukaryota > Metazoa > Arthropoda > Arachnida > Araneae > Macrothelidae > Macrothele > Macrothele yani. The sequence continues at coordinate 25,146,774 of CM077000.1, forward strand.
TGATTCTGGACTGCTACACCTATCAGAACCCTAGGACATTCTACACCTCCTTTGCTGAGTTCCGTGGCACCCTGGTGGCCCTCCTCCACTCTACGACTCGTGCAATCCATACTACCGTTGAATTGTGAATGCTAATGCCATCTCAGTGTATTTTCATGCTTACTCGTGTACATTACTTACTTTCACCCCGCCTGTATTATGTTGCTTTGGTGCCCTCGTTAAATAACTTGCACAATTGTGCACGCTGTGTTTTTATCTCATGTATGTAATGTTTTACCTTCACGGCGGTGTTTGTGCTGTTCTTTTTCTAATTGTGTACTATTGTTTCGCCTGTGTTATCCTGTAAATCATGCCCAGCCAATGTCATGTGACACGATGTGTTTCTCTTTGTCACTTCTGCAATTTTTTATTCAATAAGCTTTGCTTGCAGCATTTGTTATTCATCCCCATTGTCATTGCAGTGTATATACCATCATGTTTTTAACAGTTTTGTATTATTTCCCAGTGAGACGCCCAATACTGTACGTCTCCCTCTTATGTTTTCTTATGATAAATTAGAATAAAGCGATTTTGAAACCTCCAAAAAAAAAAACTTCACTTCCGCCCCCCCAAAAATACTTCCGCCCCTAAAAAAACCACTTCCGCCCCTCCAAAAATAAAAACTCTTCCTCCCCTCCAAAAAAACACTTCTGCGCCTCCAAAAAAACACCCGCCCCCTCCAAAAAACAACACTTCGGCCCCTCAAAAAAAAGTTCCGCCCCTCCAAAAATAAAAGCACTTCCGCCCCTCCAAAAAAAACCACTTCCGCTCCTCCAAAAAAAACACTTCCACCCCTCCAAAAAAAACCACTTCCGCCCCTCCAAAAATAAAAACACTTCCTCCCCTCCAAAAAAAAAACACTTCCGCCCCTCAAAAAAACCACTTGCGCCCCTCCAAAAATAAAAACACTTCCTCTCCTCCAAAAAAACACTTCCGCCCCTCCAAAAAAAAACCACTTCCGCCCCTCCAAAAAAAACACACTTCCGCCCCTCAAAAAAAAACACTTCCGCCCCTCAAAAAAAAAAAACACTTCCGCCCCTCCAAAAAAACACCCCCCAAAAACACTTCCGCCCCTCAAAAAACCCCACTTTTGCCCCTCCAAAAATAAAAACACTTCCTCCCCTCCAAAAAAACACTTCCGCCCCTCCAAAAAAACCACTTCCGCCCCTCCAAAAAAAACACACTTCCGCCCCTCCAAAAAAACCACTTACGCCCTTGAAAAAAAACCCACTTCCGCCCCTCCAAAAATAAAAACAGTTCCTCCCCTCCAAAAAACCACTTCCGCCCCTCCAAAAAAAACCCCACTTCCGCCCCTCCAAAAAAAACCACTTCCGCCCCTCCAAAAAAAACACTTCCGCCCCTCCAAAAAAAAACACTTCCGCCCCTCCAACCTCCTCCCCCCAAACACTTCCGCCCCTAAAAAAATCCCTTCCGCCCCTCCCAAAAAAACCACTTCCGCCCCTCAAAAAAAACACTTCCGCCCCTCCAAAAAAAGCCACTTCCGCCCGTCCAAAAAAAACACTGCCGCCCAACCCACTTCCGCCCCTCCAAAAAAACACTTCCGCCCCTCCAAAAAAACCACTTCCGCCCCTCCAAAAAAACACTTCCGCCCATCAAAAAAAAACTACTTCCGCCCCTTCAAAAAAAACACTGCCGCCCCCTCCAAAAAAACAAGTAGGATTTGATCTTCAATCTGAGGAAGAATTGAGCCAATTGTTCTAAGGAAATATTGGGTCACTGTGTATGGCACATAACATGTGGCAGTACACGGCAGGTGTGCGCATTTTTAATGTGAGCTCCCCATGAATGTTGACTTGGTCATTGTCACTTTCCATTAATTTTGTTGGGAATCCGATCGGCTTGTTTGTCCAGTTTACCTCTCCTACAATAGTTTTGGTTTTTGTAAGTATCCGCATCTTCAAGCCATTACGGGGTAAGAAGATTTTGCACCGTGTGGACATGATTGTAATGTTGGGTGTTCGTCGTGGAGAATCAGCACTGTTTCACTTCAAAGTTTGGAAGATATTTAGTAGATGTTATTATTTATTCAGTGCATTTCTTCCTTACTTCAAAGTTCACATGCGGAGAACGTGAAATCTTCAGGTTTCTGAAATCAAAGATTTAAGAGTTTTTTAAAGAAAAATCCAAATTTAAACAAAAGTGACAGGAGTGTACAGCAGATGAACTACGAAATACATTTCTAAGCGTGGAATGAAATCATCGCGTCAGAAGACTCCAAAATACCCCTTAAATTTTCATGATTTCTCATATGATATTTTATCTGAACTTTTCTGAAATGAAAGATTTGAGACATTTCTAATGAAAAGTCGCATCTTAAACCTGTGGACTGGAGTGTAAAGCAAATGAACTACTACAGAATTTTATAAGCTGGGAAGGAAACCATCGCATCATTACACCTGAAAAATCTACGTCAATTTTAAAAATTGCGCATATTATAATGTAGCTCGTTTGTTTCGGTACTTCGTAAATTTGACCGACCGGCAAGATCATAACTACTATACTGTGCAAATTAATTGAGACAAAGTAAAAAATCGCTCTTTTTTCCAAAACTATGCCTTTAATCATTCTATGCCTTGATCATCATCATCATCATTGTCAACCATTATCAATCCACTGCTGGACGAAGGTCTCCCCAAGTTTCCTCCACAACGGTCTGTCTTGTGCCAGTCTCTTCCATGTCACTCCCGCATACTTTCGAATTTCATCCACCCATCTTCCATGTGGTCTTCTTCTGGGTCTTTTACTGTCCCTTGGAATCCAATCTAAAATTTCGGCTGTCCATCGGTGGTCTGTTCTTCTGGCAGTATGTCCAGCCCATTGCCATTTCAGGGATTTAACTCTGATCATGATGTCTGCCGCCCCTGTGGCGCAGTGGTCTAAGGCGCTGGCCTCCGATCATTCGTCCGTAAGGGGTCTGGGTTCGAATCCCGGTCAGGCATGGATGTTGTGTTTGTCTTACGGCACTGGCTCTCTCCCTTCCCTGGAACCAGTGACCCTAAATTAGGGACGGGCTGCCTATAGCCGATTGAGTTGCTCACGGTGGTCGTTAAACCTCCAATCAAAAAAAAAAAAAAATCATGATGTCTTCCACTCTTGTCATTTTTCAGATCCACGTGTTCCTCTTCTTATCTCTCCTGGTTACACCAAGCATGCACCTCTCCATGCCTCTTTGAGTTGTCTGCAGCCTTTGTATGTCTCTTTTAGCTAAGGTCCACGTCTCTGCACCATACGTAAGCACTGGAAGGATGCATTGATCAAACACTTTTCTTTTAAGACATAATGGCATATTGCTCTTGAAAATTATGCTGTTTCTTCCAAAAGCTCTCCAGGCAAGTTTTGTACGCCGATTGATTTCTTCACCAATGTGACCCTCACTTGATATCTGCTGTCCAAGATAAACGTAAGTGTCTGTTATCTCCAGCTTTTCTCCATCAATCGATAAATCTTCATTTCTTGTAAAAGCATTGTACATCACTTTTGTCTTCTGAAAGTTCATTTTTAATCCCACTTCTTTACTCTTGTCAGCAAGTTCCTGGATCATACTCTGTAGCTCTGATGGGGTAGTTGCAAAAATGACTATGTCATCAGCAAAACGAAGGTGGGTTAGATAATCTCCATTAATCTTTATCCCTTTGTTTTCCCAGTTCAGTGATTGAAAGACATTTTCCAATGTGGCATTAAAGAGCTTTGGAGATATGGTGTCACCTTGTCTCACTCCTTTTCCAATTTTTATGTGTGTTGTATTTTCAAACAGCCGAATCTTTGCACTTGCATTTTCATAGATGTTATTAATAATATTAATGTATGCATCTTCAATACCGCAGGTTTTCAGAGCCATTGCAACTGCTGATGGTTTCACCGAATCAAAGGCTTTTTCATAATCGATAAAATCCATGCACAATGGAAGCTCATATTCCCTCGCTCTTTCAATTAGTTCTCTCAGTACGTGGATATGATCTATTGTGCTGTAGCCACGCCTGAATCCAGCTTGTTCTCTCGGTTGAGCCATGTCCAGTGTCACCTTCAAGCGGTGTGAAAGAACTTTAGTGAAGATTTTATAAACCACTGATAGGAGGCTGATAGGTCTGTAGTTCCCGAGATCCTCAATGTCACCTTTTTTATGTAGCAAGATCATTGTAGCGTTGTTCCAATCCTCAGGAATTTTCCCTTCATTAAGGCATCGAGTGAAAATTTGGGCGAGTACTGTTTCGATTTCTCCACTTGCTTCTTGTATGATGTCTACAGTAATTCCATCTTCTCCTGGAGCTTTTCCCCGCTTCATGTTCTTGATTGCATGTGCAACTTCTGCTGGGAGTACTGGAAGAACTCTGGTACTGGTACCTTTCATGATGTCTGGAGTACATGTATCATCCCTTTCATATAATTTGGAGTAGAAATCTTTCACTCTTGTCAAAATTTCGCCTCTATTTCTTGTTACAGAACCATCTTCTTTTCTCAGTGCCATAATCTGTTTTTCCCCTTACTGAGATGTCCCTTTGCTATCTTTAGGCTTTGGTTGTTTTCAATTGCTTTCCTTACTAGTTCACAGTTGAATTTCCTTACGTCTTCAGTGATACTTTTTCGTACTGTCTTGCATAGCTCTATATATTCCACTTTGGAAGTCACATCTTCTTTAGTTGTCCTCATCACTCTTCTTTTTTCATCAACATTTTGGTTTTTCCTGATAATTTGTTCACATGCAATTTGTTCTTAGACCCAGCTAATTTTGTTGCTGTTTCCATAAGAGCTTTGGTTACTTTTCTGTTAACTTCAGAAATATCCACTTCTTCCGATGTTAGGCCTTCTAAACAGAGAATCTGTTCTTCAGTTCCAATTTGAAGGTATTACGGTGTTTTTTAAGGTTGGTTATATCAATATATTTTGTTTGTCTTATGAGCTTGCCACGTTCGAGTTTAGTGTTGAGGTGCATCTAACATCTCACCAATCTATGGTCACTGCCTGTGTTGAACTTGTTTAGCACACTGCAGTCTTCTATGACGAATTTTTTGTTACACATAATAAAATCAATTTCACTTATCGTCCCATTTGGATGTCTCCATGTCCAAATATGCCTTGATATACACTGATAAATACCTGTATTAGTATGAAGTATGTCCTCCTTTAGCAGAAATGATCTCTTGAATTCGTTTCGGCATTGACTACACTAATTGAGTGCACATATTTTTGATTTCATAATCTTGGAACCACACTTTCATAGCATTCGTTATCATGCATTCTTTGGTAGTACAGTATATTTTACCTAAACGTCTCTTCAAAATATTCCACAAGTTTTCTATGGGATTTAAGTCTGGTGAATTTCCAGGCCAATCAAGCAAATGCATTTGATTTTCCAGCTTGACCAAATTCGAATTGTGACATGGGGCCAAGTCATGTTGAAATGTCCCGTCAAAAGTTTGCAAGAATGGAACTATCCTACGTTGTAATATTTCTACGTACTTGGCTGAATTCATCATACTTTGAATAGGAACTAAGCTTCCAGTGCCATTTGGTGTGAAAAAACCGCAAAACATCTGTTTCAGAGGGTGTTTTACAGTTTGTTTGACATGCTCAGGTCTTAAGGGTTCATAGTTGCTTCGTCTAACGACATTTTCTTGGTATCCCTGCACAAATAAATGAGTTTCATCACTGAAAATTACCTTTTTCCAGGCGTCAGCAGTCCATGATTTATATTTTTTGGCCCATGCTAAACGTTTTATCTTCATTTTCGCATTCAAATATTGTTTTTTCATTGGTCTTCTTGCCTTCCGGCCAATTTCCAGAAGCCTACGGCGTACAGTTGAATCACTAGCATCACAACCACTAGCCAATAAATCTCTTTGAAGATCGGTGCTTGTTTTTTTTATTCATTTTACTATTTCTGATTAGATATTTATCGGTTCGTGGAGTTGCTTTTTGTTTTCTTCCATATTTACTTCTCCTTTTCGGAGACGATGATCCAGATGCATTGCATCGCGTAAGCAGTCTTGATACACTTGATTTGCCTACGCCAACTACAGAAGAAGCGATATCTCTCACTGTCATAGAAGTGTGATCCTTCAGAGCAATTATTTTTGCACGCTTCCTTGGGGAAATATCCATTTTTCAATACACGAAAGCAACACGTTCTCACAGAGAGCCAAAACTAACATCCACCTGTCACACACGAAAGCTCACAACTGAAGCTGAAGTGCCTATTTCCTGTTCAAAACCGGTCAAACCACATTCTTACTATCAAGTTCTAACAGTCCCACCATCTCACAGCTGATAAAACCGGTTTACGTGGGTTTTCGACATCAACTGGCGATCACATTACAATTCTGAGAATAAAATAGCTTGTCCCAATTAATTTGCAAGGTATATTACATCGAATGCGTCTGGGACGCATTAGTCCTGGGCACCCCTTCCAGAAAAGAAGCAGGATCTCATCTCTACTCTGAGCGCGAAGCGGGCCAATTGTTCTCACGTACTCTTGGGTCACCGTGTGGAGATGTCATGTGGTAGCACTCGGCGAGTGTGCGCATTTTTAATGTGAGTTCCCCATGAATGATAGCGTGCTCATGGTCACTTTTCATTAATTCTGCGGACGTTCTGATCGGCGTGTATGTCGAGGTCAGCTTTCCTATAATAATTCTGTTTTTCTGTGGGTATTGGCATCTTGAAGCCATTATCGAGCAAGATGATTTTGCATCTTGTGGACATGATTGCGATTTTGGGTGTCGGTCATGGAAAATCAATACTGTGTCTCCTCAAAGTTTGGAAGATATTTGTTACAGGTAATTATTTACTCAGTGCATTTCTTCCTTATTTAAGGTTCAAATGTAAAGAAAATGAAAATTTCACGTTTCTGATATCAATGATTTAAGAGATTTTTAAAGAAAAATCGAATTTTAAACAAAAGGAATTGGACTGTAAAGCAAATGAACTGCGGAATAAATTTATAAGCCTGGAGGGGAATCAACGCATCACTAGACTTGAAAATACCCGTTAAATTTTCATGATTTCATAAATGATATTTTATCTTCATGTTTCCGAAATAAAAGATTTAAGACTTTTCTGAAGAAAAATCGAATTTTAAACCAAAGGTCTGGGTGAAAACAAATGAATTTCGAAAGCAACTTCTAAGATTGGAAGGAAATCATTGCATCTCTAGACTTGAAAAAAACCCATAAAATTTCATATATAATTTATCTTCACGTTTCTGAAATCAAAGATTTAAAATATTTCTAAAGAAAAATCGAATTGAAGGAAATCATCGCATCTTTAAATGGAACTGGATAATAAAGTAAATGAACAACGAAAGAGATTTCTAAGGCTGGAAGAAATCATCCCATTACTAGACTTGAAAATACTCGTTAAATTTTCATGATTTCACATGTGGCATTTTATCTTCACGTTTCTGGAATAAAAGGTTTTAGATTTTCTAAAGAAAAATTGATTTTTAAACTAAATGTCGGGATGTAAACAAATCAAATTCTGAAAAAATTTCTAAGACTGGAAGGAAATCATCGCATCTTTTGCCTTGAAAAATCCCGATAAAATTTTATGATTTCACATATGTATTTTACATTCACGTTTCTGAAATGAAAGGTTTGGGAATTTTCGAAAGAAACGAATTTTAAACAAGAAGTCAGAAATGTAAAGCAAATGAAATACAAAATAAATTTCTAAATCTTTAATGAAATCATCGTATGACTAAACTGGAAAATATCAGTTAAACTTTCATGATTTCGCATATGATATTTTATATTCACTCCTCTGAAATGAAAAATTTAAGACTTTTCTAAAGGAAAATCGAATTTTAAACAAAAGTAACTGGAATGTAAAGCAAATGAATTACGAAATCAGTTTCTATATCCTTAAATGAAATCATCGCATCAGTAGACTTGAAAATATCCGCAAAAGTTTCATGATTTCGCATATGATATTTCATATGCACGAAATGAAAGATTTAGGACTTCCCGAAAAAATCGAATTTTTAAACAGGAGGACTGGAACGTAAAGCAAATGAGCTACCAAATAAATTTCTAAGCCTTTAATGAAGTTATCGCATGACTAGACTTCAAAATACCTGTAAAATTTTTATGATCTCACAAATGATATTTTATTTTCACGTTTCTGAAAAGAAAGTTTTAAGACTTTTCTAAGGAAAAATCGAATTTTAAGCAAGGTAATGGAGTGTAAAGCAAACTAACTACTGAAGAAGTCTCTAAGCCTGGAAGGAAAACTTCACATAACTAGACTTTATAGAACGATGAATTTTCAAATTTGAGCATATGATATTTCAGTATGTTTGGTTTAATATTTAATAAATTTCATCGACTGTCCAGACATTAACCCTATCAAACGCATCTGGGACGCATTGGGAAGACGTGCTTTCGTTAGACCCCCTCCTTCCTCCAGAAAACAAGCAGGATCTCATCTTTACTGTGACAGAGATGGCCAATTTGTATAGTGCGTCGCATAAATATAAAGACAGAACAAATTCTCGAATGAAAAAGAAACAACAACGAGCTGAAATGTACAGCTCATAGTTATAGCAAAAGTAGCATAGGACACGCGGCTGCAAAATAGTTTGACGGAAGCATAACAATTCCAATTCCAAGTACAAGAAAAAAACAGAAATACGTTGTCTCAAAAATATAAAGACTGTACAAAAGCTCCGGTACGAATAGTGGAGCCGTTGTTCCGAATAACACTGAAAACCCGATTGCGCATGCTGTCCACCAAGTGATGTAAGTGTTCTGGACGGAGTGCGTACCAGCTTCATTCAATCTGCTCTTTCAATGCCACCACACTTGAGAACTGCCGTCCATTGCCATACACACCACGAGCTATGATACCCATAGGTTCTCGATAGGGTACAGATCTGGACGGAGTGTTGGCCAATCCATTACGGTCACATGATGAGTGTTAAACCAGCTTTTCGTTGATGCAGACCGATGGATAGAAGCATTGTCTTGCTGGAACAAATAATCAACATCCGCTAGAGTTTTGGCAAACGGTAGAAGTGGCTTCTGAGTATGTCCTGATACGTTTCGGAGGTTTGCCTGCCTTGCAGAAAAGCGATATCCGCTGTCCCACTGAACGCAAAAGCTCCCCAGATCATCATAGATCACCCTCCTTTCTGACTGCTGAAGAAGGTGCGTGGTTTACGTCGTAAATCATGCCAATAGCAGTTCCAACCGTCAGGGCCGTCCAGGTTAAACTTTTTTCTCATCGGAGAAAATTGTTGTGATCCACTCGTCCGTCCAGTGCATGTGGCTGCTTGCCCATAACAATCTAGCTACCTTGTGGCGCCGCGTGAAGTGTGGCATACGGCGCATTTTACTGAGCACACAGTTGCGACTTTCCTTGATTCGTCGATGAACTGTGTCCTTTGAGACGGTGACACCAACAGTCCGAGAAACTTGACGTAGTGATAACCTTTGGGATGAAACTAAACGCATGATGGCACGATCACCTCGTTTGGTTGTTATTCGAGGCCTTCCAGGCCGTTTTCTGGCAGTTAACGCACCGCGTTTCGATAAAGTCTTATAAATGACTGCCCTACCCCTCCCCATGGCTTTACAAATTTTCGCTATAAGCAATCCATTTGCTCTCAGTCTCCAAATATTCTGCACCTCCTCACCAGAAAGTTGACAGTTGCGTGGCATTTCGGTAAATGAATGTCTGACGGCAGGTCCGCTGTCTTTTTGTAGGCTGGACCGAATTACGGCCCATGCGCGTGCGTACAACATGCTAATTTGTACATCTCATTTGCATGTGGCTACTTTACTTAGTTGCCTTTATATTTATGAGACACCTAAAATTACACTATTTCACTTTGTGGTGTTCTTTTCACACAATCCGGTCATCTCGACGAATCGAAACGTTTTTTGTAGGGTTATGTCTTATTAGGTACCACTTCAGCTTCCTTCCTATATTCACATTACGTTCACGGCGCAAAGTCGACTGTCTGTATATATATGCGACCCACCTTATGAGGAACCCTTAGATGTGAACAATCACTTCAGGGATTTGCTACAAAGAAAAATGCGAGACAATTCATTCAGGAAAACTGCAAACGTAGCTACAGTAAGCCACGTGCTTTTTGATGGCACATTAAACCACAAACAACAGGCAGCACGACAGTAACTCTTTGGGTTGATATTCGGCCTTCAAACCGCTGAATACGGTAACTATTCGTGTCACTACCAGACGGATTAACAACTTTTGCAGTACAAGATATACACTGGCGGAAAGTGATAAAATAACACCAAGAATGAGGCATCTGATACCAACGAAATTTATACAGCATAATAACGGAACACAGAGAATAACGTGATCAAAACATTATGGCAAAATACAGCTGTATTTGCTGGTAAACTGAAAAATAACATTTCCATGTAACATGGTTAGTACGAGGTTTAACCGCCATGAACTGCGTCACACTGTGCACTTCTGGCATGGAGTCTGTCGTACACATATTGGAGTTAAGTTTGGGGTATTGAGTTCCAAGCATCCTCAACCTGGACGCGTAAATCGAGGATGGTCGTTGCTAGCCGTGGAGACCGGATAAGTCGTTGCCCCATAAAATCCCACACGTACCCAATGGGGGACAAATCCGGTGCACGTGCAGGCCATGGAAGTTGTCTCACACCCTGAAGTGCATGTTGCGTTGCACGTGCCGTGTGTGGGCGTGCGTTATCTTTCTGGAAAACACCACGATGGACCGACCTTACAAATGGCACAACAACGTGCTGAATGATGTTGTTGATGTAGGAGGTGCTGTTTAACGTACCCGGTGCAAACACTAGTTGTGTACGGGAGTGATAGCTGATCGCTCCCCACACCAGAAGACCAGGTGTAGGCCCTGTGTAGGCCCTGTGTAGGCCCTGTGTACGTAAACTCGACCTCATTAACATATGTAAATTTCATGATCGTCCGCCATTTCCTTCTCGGTGTTCTTTTTTTACTTTCCGCCAGTGTATATTAGAAAGATGCAAACACATTATTTATTACAATCAACTACATTTTCTTTGAAAATGCACTGTTCATTGATCAAAATTATAATGCCAAGACTGTATACAACACCATTGCTTTAAAACACAACAGAAAAATCAGCATTTAAAAATCTTCGTTATGTGTAACGTACAAAAACTGAATTATCAGAAAAGGGATGGTAACAATACAGTAATATATTTTTCATATTATGCTGCAGTTGATGAAAATTATTATACAAATACTATGTCATCATCATCATCATTGTCAACCATTATCAATCCACTGCAGGACGAAGGTCTCCCCAAGTTTCCTCCACAACGGTCTGTCTTGTGCCAGTCTCCTCCATGTCACCCCTGCATACTTTCGAATTTCATCCACCCATCTCCCATGTGGTCTTCTTCTGGGTCTTTTTCTGTCCCTTGGAATCCAATCTAAAATTTCAGCTGTCCATCGATGATCTGTCCTTCTGGCAGTATGTCCAGCCCATTGCCATTTCAGGGATTTAACTCTGATCATGATGTCTTCCACTCTTGTCATTTTTCGGATCCACGAGTTCCTCTTCTTATCTCTCCTGGTTACACCAAGCATGCACCTCTCCATGCTTCTTTGAGTTGTCTGCAGCCTTTGTATGTCTCTTTTAGTTAAGGTCCACGTCTCTGCACCATACGTAAGCACTGGAAGGATGCATTGATCAAACACTTTTCTTTTAAGACATAATGGCATATTGCTCTTGAAAATTATGCTGTTTCTTCCAAATGCTCTCCAGGCAAGTTTTGTACGCCGATTAATTTCTTCATCAATGTGACCCTCACTTGATATCTGCTGTCCAAGATAAACGTACGTGTCTGTTATCTCCAGCTTTTCTCCATCAATCAATAAATCTTCATTTCTTGTAAAAGCATTGAACATCACTTTTGTCTTCTGAAAGTTCATTTTTAATCCCACTTCTTTACTCTTGTCAGCAAGTTCCTGGATCATACTCTGCAGCTCTGATGGGGTAGTTGCAAAAATGACTACGTCATCAGCAAAACGAAGGTGGGTTAGATAATCTCCATTAATCTTTATCCCTTTGTTTTCCCAGCTCAGCAACTGAAAAACACTCTCCAATGTAGCATTAAAGAGCTTCGGAGATATGGTGTCACCTTGTCTCACTCCCTTTCCAATTTTTATGTGTGTTGTATTTTCAAACAGCCGAATCTTTGCACTTGCATTTTCATAGATGTTATTAATAATATTAATGTATGCATCTTCAATACCGCAGGTTTTCATAGCCATTGTAACTGCTGATGGTTTCACCGAATCAAAGGCTTTTTCATAATCGATAAAAGCCATGCACAATGGAAGTTCATATTCCCTCGCTCTTTCAATTAGTTCCCTCAGTACGTGGATATGATCTATTGTGCTGTAGCCACTCCTGAATCCAGCTTGTTCTCTCGGTTGAGCCATGTCCAGTGTTACCTTCAAGCGGTGTGAAAGAACTTTAGTGAAGATTTTATAAACTACTGATAGGAGGCTGATAGGTCTGTAGTTTCCGAGATCCTCAATGTCACCTTTCTTATGTAGCAGGATCATTGTAGCGGTGTTCCAATCCTTAGGAATCTTTCCTTCATTAAGGCATCGAGTGAAAATTTGGGCGAGTACTGTTTCGATTTCTCCACTTGCTTCTTGTATGATGTCTACAGTAATTCCATCTTCTCCTGGAGCTTTTCCCCGCTTCATGTTCTTGATTGCATGTGCAACTTCTGCTGGAAGGACTGGAGGAACTCTGGTACTGGTATCTTTCATGATGTCTGGAGTGCATGTATCATCCCTTTCATATAATTTGGAGTAGAAATCTTTCACTCTTGTCAAAATTTCGCCTCTATTTCTTGTTACAGAACCATCTTCTTTTCTCAGTGCCATAATCTGTTTTCTTCCCTTACTGAGATGTCCCTTTGCTATCTTTAGGCTTTGGTTGTTTTCAATTGCTTTCCTTACTAGTTCACAGTTGAATTTTCTTACGTCTTCAGTGATACTTTTCCTTACTGTCTTGCATAGCTCTATATATTCCACTTTGGAAGTCACATCTTCTTTAGTTGTCCTCATCTCTCTTCTTTTTTGCATCAACATTTTCGTTTTTCCTGATAATTTGTTTACATGCAACTTGTTCTTAGACCCAGCTAATTTTGTTGCTGTTTCCATAAGAGCTTTGGTTACTTTTCTGTTAACTTCAGAGATGTCCACTTCTTCCGATGTTAGGCCTTCTAAAGCAGAGAACCTGTTCTTCAGTTCCAACTTGAAGGTATTATGGTGTTTTTTAAGGTTGGTTATGTCAATAGGTTTTGTTTGTCTTATGAGCTTGCCACGTTCGAGTTTAGTGTTGAGGTGCATCTTACATCTCACCAATCTATGGTCACTACCTGTGTTGAACTTATTTAGCACACTGCAGTCTTCTATGACGAATTTTTTGTTACACATAATAAAATCAATTTCACTTGTCGTCCCATTTGGATGTCTCCATGTCCATTTCCTGTGTGGCTTTTTCTTGAAGAAGGAGTTCAAGATGAAAAACCCTTCTGCCTCTGCAAACTCAACGAGAGTATTTCCACGCTGGTTTCTGTTGCCGTGACCGAATTTACCTACTGAAGTTTCATTCTGTTGCCGTTGCCCTATTTTTGCATTGAAATCTCCCATAATTATTTTCAAGTGCTGCTTACCTTTATTATTTAGATGACAAATTTCCTCATAAAATTCTTCAATTTCTTCTTCAGGATGACTTGTGGTGGGTGCATAAGTTTGAATAATCTGAGCCTGGTATCTTTTCGAGAGTTGGATAACTAGTCGTGCAGCTCTGTCAGAGGAACTTTCAACTTCTACAACTTTATCCTTCAGTTTCTTGTTTATTATAAATCCAACACCACTAGTTCTGCCAGTATCTGTCCCACGATAGTAGAAGAGATGTCCACTTTTCAGTTCGATGAGATCTTCTCCTTTTCTCCTTACCTCACTTAGCCCCACGATGTCCCACTTGATCCTTTGTAATTCCTCTTCCAATTCAAGAAGCCTTGAATCAGAAGATAGGGAGCGTCCATTGTAAGTAGCCAAGGTCAGCATCAGATGGCAGCCTAGTCCGGTCCTCCGGGGATTCTTAGCACCCTCTGCCTTCATGTCGCACTGGCCGCTGCCTTGGCCAGGTACATTCCAGCTGCCGGAGACTGAGGGCCAAGATTTAAGTTGTGGAATCATTTTGGAGGGGTTTGGCCATAACTCACCACGCTGGCCAAGCGGGTTGGTGAGTGTGGGATAGAATTTCCTCTAATCCCGATGGTATAGTTATACCGCTATTGGCGGTCGTCAGAGCCCCTTTAGTGGGAACAGGATGCACCACGAGAAGGCGGGGTTGACATTTGTCAAGGAGAGGCTGTGATGTTACGCATAAATTAGGAAAACCAATACTTAAGATATTCAATTTATGCATAACATATAAAAATAAAAATTTGATTATCATAGTAGGGATGGTAACAATACAATAATACAGTATATTTTTTCATATTTTGCTGCAATTAGCCATTGATCAAAATTATGATGCAAAAACTACATACAACACCTTCACTTTGAAAAAAAAATCAGCAAAATGAGTTCTAAAATATCTTCCAATATCTGCTTTTCACAAAAACTACTCTGAGATACAGACAATCATATGCATAACGTTTAACAAAAAAATGTCAGAACTAAAGCAACAAGTTGAAGACCGACAAATGTATTGGAGGCTTTTGAGAAACTTGTTGATTTTTTCACTTTAAGTCCTACGGATCTAAAAAACACAAGTGCATCCATATTACTAATTTTTCCTAAGAAATGAATGCGATCTTGTTTCATAGTGAATAATAGCGTACGTATTTCCCTATACTTAAATATATTCATCGCTGGGCAAACATTTTTAGGCAATATGCCTCTAAACCAGTGTCCATGTTTTGTTTCCTTAATGATACCTTTGAATTCAATTCGAGTAAGAGGGTTTGATATCTGGATTTGTTCTTGCCAAACATTTGCCTCGTCACCCCTTTGAAGTTAATGATATGTCAAAAGGCTAGGGAAAATCTCAGATTCACCACTTTGCTGTGCTATATAGAAAAAAGGTTTTTGCATTCTTACAAAAGGAAAATCACATTTATTTTTGTAGCACATAATGACTAAATAATTTAACATAGATTCCATCTTTAAAAAAAATGTCTTGTCATAAAATGGAGTTAATGAAATCTTATTTTGCAATATTGTTTTTAAAGAATGCTTTTTACTTACAATTTGATATAGCGAATGGCGTAATTGTTCATCATTAAATAAAACAGTTTTATAAGTTTCATGAGTTAGATCTTTTACAACACATTTCTTAATGCCTTTTGAGGTTTTTTTTTGTTTTCTTCACCGTAAATATAAGAATACATTTTTAGCTATAAAGCACAAAATTCACTTATTGGTTTAGAATTTGTTTCATCTTTGAAATATCCTAGTTTACTAGCGTTTTCTTCACTGTACAAAGGATGCGATTTAGGATACGCATTAGTATCCATTATTGCTTTAAAGGAAGTACCTAAATCTTTGTAAATATCATCAGTCTCAATATACATGATTAAAGAATCAGTATCGGTATAAACTAATTTGCAATGACTTTTATATATTGCTTTAAAATAATCATAAAATATTTGATACATGTGTAGTTTTGAGAGCTCAAAGACACAAAAGCCTACGTACAAAGGTTTATTCAAAAGAAGATTAGTTTTCCTCTTTTTTGAAAATAACAAAATCATCGTTAATGCATTCAAAGTAATCCAGTGATGCGCTAGCCGTATATTCCTGACACTGATTTTCAGACAGAGTTGCCTTTACATTAACACGTTTTCTGACATTTTCGCACGTTTTCCCATAAAATGAGTTATTTGGCAGCTTAAAAAATGATCTGTCAAAATCATTTTTAGATTCCATCCGTTTTCCATTGTTAAAAATAATATAATCTTTCAACCACGCCTTTTGTTTAAAAGATAATATACGATGAACTTTTTTCAAAATTACTCCTTGCTTTAGATAATATTTCAAATTTCTATATTGGGTAATATATTTAAATTTATCAAATAAATTGAGAATAAGTTTTTTTACCCCCTTTTGAAATTTTAAATTCAAACTGGCTAAGATTTCTTTCTGATACTCTGCTAACATACTATACGTTACATGCAGATGTTCAACAGCTAGAGGCAATTCGTCGTGATCCTCATGTATACTTTTTGCATAAATTAAATCTACTTCACGGATATAGCCGATATCTGAATCATCAGTGATGGTTGTTACATCAAAATTAGAAATTTCATCTTCAAATAACCATTTAAATTTTGCATATGGCAAACAGGCAGACATAACAAATCCATATAAATGATTTGCGTCGACTGATAAGATGTAACTCTTGGGTTTTGACGGATCAAAATTTTCAGGAATGTAAGGGTTATTTGCTTTAACGAACCTTTGACCCACAAGGCTAATGCCTCTCCGAATTCCCGATTATATGAAGATATATTTGTCAATGTCTTTCAACAATTTTAACTTCACATTTGTCATTTTAAGCCTGCATTCCATGTTAAATCAGGCGCACTCAGAAAATGAACAGCATCTAACTGGTAAAAGTTCAAAGCTAACGAGCGGAAATTGTTGAAAACATTATCCAAAAGTAACACGTTTGTATATTGATATAGTCGTAAATAATCTTCAAACGTTTTGCAATTGAACGTTCGCCATAAACTGTGCGTGATGATAAGCATCATCTGTAATGTACGTGTTGTTTAAACTGTTATAGAAACTCTCTTTAGGGGGCAATTTAGTTTCACACGAAACATCTTTCGAACAAAAATATGTATAAGGGAAAACACCTTTCTGTCTAAACAAGAATTTGTTTTTATTATTCTTGTGGATCTCTCTGCCAGATCTGTTTTCTCCGTGACCCCCACTCGGCTGCCACTGTTTTCCCAAGATTTTCGACCTTTGATCTGCCAGTTTATCATGGACGAGTGGCAATCCTTGTGGTTCATTTCCCCAATCGGATTATTTTCATTTGTTCTTGCGCGTCTCCGCATTGGGCACTGTCGTTTCACTCACCGCTTCTTGCTGTGTGGCGACACTGTCCCAGTGTGTGAGGCTTGCAACTGTCGTCTCACAGTCCTTCATGTTTTGTGCACTTGTGTTCGTTTTTGTGATCATCGGTTTCGTTATTTTCATTCTCATTTGTTGGACGACGGAGCAACTACGCTGTAGACTATCCTGGATGAAGAATGCGACATGTTCGCAGAGTTATCGCTTTTAAAAGAGATTGACTTTTTAAAACTCGTCTAGTTTTCAAAATGTTCACTCTCATCTTTCACTTTTACTGAATCAACCTGTTTTTAACCTTTTGTACGTTTTTAAATTAATTTATTTTGTATTGTTCTGAGTGTCTTTTGTTTGGCGCTTTTTGGCCAACCATGGCCCTTGCGCAATAAAAATTAAACAACCAACCAACCAACCAACCTCACGACCGAACTTATGAACATGTCCACCTGCTGAAATTTGATTTGAAAATCATGAGGAATATAAAAAAGCTCAGAAATTATGGAATGCATTTGGTATCAAAACCTTTGTTGGAATATTTCCACTAATATATTACAACTGATGTTCTGATGGGCATCTTTGAAAATTTCAAAGCGATGTGCATGACGCAATATAAATTAGACCCTTGCCATTATTTTTGTTCTGAATAATGTTTTAGTGCATTAATGAAAAAAACCTCCACAAAGCAGAAAATATACAGTAAATAAAAAAAATTTTATCAAAAGAGTTGCCTAGTTTTAGTATCAGTAATTTTACTATTTACTGATACAGACAACGCACTAATGATATTGCACATTATTTAGATGTGACCAAGGGTATCAAGGAGAGTATATAAATTATAATTCTACATGTTATTCAATTTTATTATGATTGTCCAAAAAAACAACCAAGATTTGAACGTCAGGCAGGCTAAAAGAATAGTAGCCTTCACTCCTCTGAAACAGACCTTAGAAAACTTTAGGTTCAAAGAATTACATCTGAAGGACTGATGACAGTAAGGCTAAAGCTATCACTTCTTGGCTGCAAAACGAAAGGTACACAAGTAGTTTCTTATCAAAAGAACAGCCTTGAGTCAGTATCAGTAATGAAGCAGAATGCATAAATAAATATTTTCTTATCAGAAAAGGCTGCCTGGAGACAATATCAATAATTTTGCAAGTCGTATCAACGATATAACAAAACAGTGAATGTACTAAAGATCGAAACAGAACAAAATATTACAAAGGAGGTCCAGACTCACCAATCACATAGTGACATTCTTACACAACACTGCATAAACAGAATTTTCCGCTACAGTCAGTCAGCAATATGCCATCCATAAGTCAGCCCGCAGACTCGCCGATAGGATAGAACAGAACTACTTCCTGCGCGAACTGTAAGATTTATGTAGGACAGCATATTAGCCGTTCTTATTAAAATACACAGCATAATAACCTTTCTTATTAAAATCTATGTATTTGATGAATGAACAAGAACATCAACGAATTTAGTGCAAGATTGACCTGACTTTCCAGTGGGGCGAAATACAAAGTGTGGAATGGTTTGTAGGTTCCATTGATCATTTTCTTGACTGTTTGGTTATATATTTTAACAAAATGTGCATTGGTAGGAACGCACACAAACCTACAGCTACTGAATCATGCGGTTAGTGCGCGCTCAAAGGGAACACAGTTACGTGTGCTAAATTAAGCTCTACCTGTTGTATAAACAAAATTTCAAAATACAAAAATAAATTGTGGGACGTTACACAGACTTAGCGCATCGTATAGTGTTATTAGCAGCCATTTCGTACTTGCAATTTCTGTTAAACGAAATGGATTTGGATGTTTCATGACACATTCATACAAAACACAAAGTGTTTATTTGTTCATATTTGGAGATGATTCATACAAAACACAAAGTGTTTATTTGTTCATATTTGGAGATGATTCATACAAAACACAAAGTGTTTATTTGTTCATGTTTGTCTTGAGGTGATTCATGCAAAACACAAAGAGTTTTTTGTTCATGTTTGTGTTGAGATGATTCATACAAAACACAAAGTGTTAATTTGTGTTGAGATGATTCATACAAAACACAAAATGTTTATTTGTGCTGTGATGATTGATACAAAACACAAAGTGTTTATTTGTGTTGAGATGATTCATACAAAACACAAAGTGTTTATTTGTGCTGTAATGATTGATACAAAACACAAAGTCTTTATTTGTGTTGAGATGATTCATGCAAAGCACAAAATGTTTATTTGTTCATGTTTGTGTTGAGATGATTCATGCAAAACACAAAGTGTTGACTTGTTCATGTTTGTGTTGAGATGATTCATAAAAAGCCCAAAGCGTTTATTTGTGTTGATATGATTCATTCAAAACACCAATTGTTTATTTGTGTTGATATGATTCATACAAAACAGAAAGTATTTATTTGTTCATGTTTGTGTTGAGATGATTCATGCAAAACACAAGTGTTGATTTGTTCAGATTTCTGTTGCGAAGAACTAAATACTTACTCGAGAAACAACTGCATGTGATGAAAAGCTCACTATGTGTTCAACAGATTACACGTGCAACATTAAACATTTCAGAAGAAATTGAAATATCATGTTCATATTGGGGAGTTAATGACCATCGTAAACAACTCAATGTCTTGCAAGTAGTCGCTAATCTTTAATTTAGGGCTACCGTTTCAACGATAGGGAAACAGACAGCACTGTAAGGCAAACGCACTCAATCGGGATTCAAATAGTCAGAAGCTACCGTTTCACTGCTCCACCTGTCACTACGACATAAAACGAATTTTTGTGAGTAGATGAAGTTCCTGGAGAAAATGAGTTTTGTGATGTAACTAGAAAAACTTCAGCACACAAAACCTTGTATGTTTCCATACAAGCTGGTGGTAAAAACATAATTTTCGCAATAATTCCTAAATATACGACAGAGTTCATTGTTACATGTCTTATAAGCAGAAGTTCATTCCTGATTAAGGGCCATTGTATGGAGGAAAGGGAGACAGCCAGCGCAGTACATTTCGAACGAATGGTCAGACCACAGCTCCGCCTGACACTAAGACGGCGTGCCGGGCGCCCGCACGGGGCACCGTTTCTGCGGGCGGCTATCAAACGTTTCAGAGCTTGCACGGACAAAAGGAATCCGACTGTCTAATTGCATTGGTTTGTTTGTGGCGCAAGGCCATCAATGGACCAATTTATTTACGTAACAAAGATCTTCTAGCTACTGCTGAGGTACTGTTATCCGAGTGTATGTCGATACAAAGCTGCTTCAAGCAACTGTGCAGATACAGTTATGAGATTGCATAACGATGCAAATGACCTTAAACGAATTTTTGTAAGTGGGTGAAGTTCCTAGAAAAACGTATGTATGACATCACGTTTAAAGTAGAAATCATACAGCACACTGAATTCTCTATGCTCTTCACATGCAGATGAAAACAGCATCCTTTCCACGATAATTTATAAACGAACGAATTTTTGCTAAGTGGATAAAGTTCGTAAAAGAACAGGAAAGTTTTGTGGCTGGCTTATGACTATTCGTCCGAGAAGAGTCCGGGTTCGAATCCAGTGAGGCATGGATTTTGTGTTTGTCTTACGGTACTGGCTCTCTCCCTTCCCTTGAACCAGTGAACCTAAATTAGGGACATGCGACTGCTTACATACCATTGAGTTGCTCACGGTGGTCGTTAAACCTTCAATCAAAAAGAAAAAGAAAAGTTCTGTGACGTCACGTTTAAACTACAAAAATGCAGAACAACGAATCAATGGTATTGCTAGCGGCAGCCATACTTTGCTCATAGGTTCCTGACAATGGAGATGGAAAAACATTCTTTTCATGATAATTCCTAAAGGAACATAGTGTTTATTGGTACATGTCTATTTCTTCAAACTCGTATCTAAATGATGCACAACAAAAACTGCGTGGGGTCACACAAACTAAAAAATGTGACAGCATCACCG
This sequence comes from Macrothele yani, assembly GCA_039090855.1. Classification (NCBI taxonomy): domain Eukaryota; kingdom Metazoa; phylum Arthropoda; class Arachnida; order Araneae; family Macrothelidae; genus Macrothele; species Macrothele yani. The sequence continues at coordinate 25,167,892 of CM077000.1, forward strand.
TCTAGTCGCAACGACCGGTCATCAGCAGGATGAGCAGAAAAGACATCCCAGAAAAACGATCCATTGTGACGGTGGTTTTCTAAAGTGTGTTAGAGACGACAGGTCAGTAATCATGAATAAACAACAGTAAACAACACGCCCTTGGATTCTGCTGTTGAACCAGCTAAGTGTTTCACCTGTTGGATCTCCAGATACGTAAGTTATTTACATATCATTATTTGTAACATGCCATTTCCAGTTTGGCAACACTATTTGTTATTCCATGATTGTATGTAAATGCCTGTAACCATCCTTTCGCGCAATTGGGCCCGATGAGGAGGCTAAAATAGCCTCGAAAGTACTTGCCAGTGTAGCTGATTTTATTTTTAACTTGTAAATAAAAATCATTTTTAAATGCAAGTTTTTAACTATTCAATCGTGCATACGACAGCCTCGGATTCTTGATCATATCATTTGACACGAAGTCTTTTATTACTTAGTAATTCAAAGACTCACATAAAAACCTGATATGAAATACACAATAAATACGGTGAAAGAAAGGAAAATATGCACTGTTTAAACGTTCTGTAAAAAATCTAATACAGTTCCGACCAGAATTGTCTTATGTCTACCTGTTCAGTTCCACTCGTAAGGTTGTTGTGTTCTCGAGCAATACAGCGCAAGTCCCAGTGAGTCTCACATGAAGAAACTCTGGGTGCTATAAGCTGTGTTAATAATTTAAATGTTTGACCAAAATAACACCCAAGGGCACGCTAGGTAGAATCCCTTGATTTGGCAGACACGTGCTCAGCATGTAATACCCCACGTAGGTCTTACATTATTGTGTTCTTCACATTCCTTTACAGTATACTTTTCGGTCGTCACAGTTTAAGACAACTTCATAGCAAATTAGTCATTTGAAATCCAGATATGATTTCATCAGCCTACAATTGAATGGAGTGACTATGAGGCCCACTTACACCGTGCCAAACTAAGAACATCGTCATGGAACAGCTAGTCCGGAAAGAAGGAATGGAGTGACTATGAGGCCCACAAGTAACACCGTGCCAAACTAAGAACATCGTCATGGAACGGCTAGTCCGGAAGGAAGTCCACCAGCCCACCCACAAGGCAAATTGCCGCCCCCATGGCGCAAAAATCCCACCAGCAACAAGAAATCTACCAGAAAGTGAGGCCTGGCAAACGGTCGGCACCCCACAAGCATGCGACAGCAGCCATTTCACGAGGAAATTCCGAACGTTAAACATCAACAGTGCTAAAACATAAAGCACCTAAAGCTAATCAACAGTGTCAACTCCACTGAATCGACATGGACAACAAAAATGAGCCCTCCGCTACATCTAGATAAAATCATGTACTACCCAAAGAGAACAATTTTTCGAAATCCTCTTACGAATCCCCAATCGAGTTCATAGAGGCAACGATACTGAATAAATATTCAAGTAAAATTGTAGACACAACACCTGTCAGAAGCACGATTCACATACACTTTAGCTGAGTGAAACTGCTGAGTTGTACAGGGTGATTTAAAAGTCCCCGAACTCTGAATTACAATATTTCTACCACCAATATAGTGGTGTATAACTATTTTTACATACTGTTATATTGATACTCATACTTACAGGTAATGAAAACCACTTTACAATAGATGCTGGAATTGTCTACCATTCTGTTGAAGACACAAATTCACCCAACGACACATGTTAGCGGACACTCTTTTCATCGTGTTGGCTGGTATGTCCCTCACGGCTGCAATGATGTTGTTCCGCAGGTCCTGTACCGTCTTAGGGTTGTTGTGGTAAACTGTGTCTTTCAGATAGCCCCACAAATAATAGTCTGGTGAGCGAGGCGGCCAAAGTTTTTTTGAGATTAATCGATCGTGGAAGAACTCACGGAGCATTGTGTCGTTTGATGTGCGGCACGTTGCTCCATCTTGTTGAAACCAACAGTAACGTTCATGTTCTTCCAGCATCGCTATAAATTGATGGATGATATCTGCATACACAACGGAATTTACAGTTGTGTCGAAAAAAAATGGACCTACATTTCGCCGTCTAGACATGGCGCACCACATTCCAACCTTCTGACAGTGAAGTTCAACCTATTTCAATGCGTGTGGATTCTCTGCAGCTCATATGCGAGTCTTTTGACTATTGAGATATCCATTCAAATGAAACCATGCCCCGTCACTAAAAAAAGTGTTGTTAAGCTGGTTAGTCACATTGTTGCGCTTGAAACTCTTAAACCGTTGGCAGTAGGCAATGTGCCTTTTCTCGTCCAAAGGACAAGACTCTTGCACTACTCGAATTATGTACGGCCGTAGCTTTAGACGTTTAGTAGCCCTCTGGCAGTCTGAATACGATGACCCTAACTCTTGAGACAGTCGCCGAAGTGACTTCCGGGGACAGAGCTGCAGAGAAACGTGAATTTTCTGCAGAAACGTGGTCATCACCACGGACGGACGGCCGCTTTTAGGCTTATCCTAAACACTGCCTGTCTGGTGAAACCGGAGACAGGCAGTGTTTGAGCTTTTTTTTATGTTTAGCGACGTGATATCCATGTCACGGGGGCTAGACCTTCCCCCATCGTACTATGGAACAGAGAATAAAGGACTACAATAGCGCTCATATCACAAGCAACAGGTTTACGGTCAGTACTGCTCAGATGCGGGGATGTAAGATCTTCGCTTTCGTGAAATCGGTCGTTATCGAAACATCTCAATTTGGAGTGAATAGAAATTTTTTGCCACCATTGGTTCGGTTATATCGACCGCTTAGAGGGTTAAAACAAGAAACAAACAAATCCTTTCTCAGTGGAGGATTCAAAACATGCAAAACGATATAAAGCCATTTGTTCAAGGCAAGGGACGACAAACACACCTCTCAATCAGAGATTGTTAGCAGCAGGAATTTCAAAGAATAGCCATAAGATAATTCAATCGAAACGTGCACAGTAATTTTAGCGGTTTAATGTCGAAAGATCCCTTGCAAGACAGAATCCTCATTCAACAAATATTCCATTGAATGCCTGCTGAGGGCTCACAAGAAATGCTCGGAACATTTAGTTTGAAGCAATACATAGGAAAGTGTGAATTTGTTTCACTGGGCCACAATACTATTGTTGCTTGGTTAAAGCTCAGGCGGTTCTTTAATACTCATTGTAAGCGGGAGTCATAAATCCCCGTCCATTCGTGAAGTTGCGTGTTTAGTTCGTTTCTTCAAAGACATGCGACACAAGAAGAAATTCTGTGCTGGCAGCTTTTGCATTGGAAAAGATACTGCGCATACACACCGTATAATTATAACTATAGCTTTACCTTTCTGGAGGGGAATACTTTCCAGCAATGGACAACAAGGATAGGAAGAAGATATTATTAAGAATTCTGGGGCCAACTGCGTGTCATATCATAGGTGCAAAATGATTCGTGTCCCCCCCCCCCCGAAGCCCAGTCCTCTACGCGCTGACGTTTGACCATCTGTTGGAGATGGCTCTGGTTCGAGACTAGTGAGGTAGTGGCTGCCTTACAACACTGGCTCTCAGCTTCTCTGGAACTATTCCTTAGGAACAGGCGTCTGACGACCACAAGAGTTCCTAACATTCGCTAAAAGGAATTCTGGTATTAAAAACAAGAGATAGAAACAAGACATTAAATAGGGAAACAAATAACACATTAAACGTTTCCAGAAACAGGAATCCGGAAGAGAGATTTATTTATTGAATCCGAACGGCAGCCAATGTTATGTATTCGTCGTTAATCTTCTTGACGAAATGGGCGGATAAAGTTATTCATCCTAGCGGATCGCACCCTGATTACTGATAGGAGACGTGCCAAACTAGGGATACTTGAAATCTGCTCCTTATATGCCCAAGGTTTGCGGTACTGCCCTTCAGAGCTGGAATACGCAAAAGATCATGAAAATCAGCATTACATCAAGACACAAAATGATTTAGAAATGGTTAAGGAGAGCTATATGTTAGATCAATTCGAAACCCAAATTTATGCGAAAGACGTAGAGGGAAATGAATACATAGTAAATTATGAGTACAGGACAAATTTTATGGGACATTCGTTTTACCCAAAGAAACACAAGATGGTACAGAGTTCGGTACAAATAAGTACACGGACCGGAACCTCTCTGGATAGGTTCAACAAAGCATTTTATTTGAAAAACCAAATACGAAAGGAAATGGCTTTACATCTCTACATGGAAGATACAGAAGGGGACGAGGTGTACCCGAGAAATGCTCAAAATATTGGGTACTACTCTCTGAAATATGGAAAAACGGTACATCACGATGGATATTATATAAATAAATATATAAAATAAAAGCTTAGAATTTCCAATCGGTACTAGCGATGGGAAGGATTCGAAAGGAAACGAAAAATACTTAAATCGTGGTGAAGCTATTGGAAATCGCTACGTTCGTACTTTCAGCTAAAGTGAGCAGTACCCGAGTCGGTATTTTAATATCGAGTACAATTTAGTCCACAGTTACAATCATTATCTACATCGAAGTATAAAAATGAAGCCTGTAGATGTAAACAAAGATAATGAAAGGCAAGTGTATCTCAATCTGTATGGTGATCTCAAGAGGGAAAAACAAACCTTCTAATTTCAGGTGGACGATCACGTGAGGATTAGTAATGCGAAATTGACATTTGAGAAAGGATATGAATGAAATTGGACGGAAGAAGTCTTTGTTGTGAGCGGTCTTGTTCCCAGATCTCCCCTCCCGTCTATAAAGTTAAAGATTTATTGAACAAAGAGCTGGAAGGAACTTTTTACGCTGAAGAGCTTCAAAACGTTACTCTGTATGAGACCTTTCCTGTGGAACGTGTTCTAAAGAAACGCAAAAGAAAAGGAAAAATGGAATACTTTGTTTAAATTTAAAGGATATATTGATAAATTTAATGCTTGGATCCCCGCGAAAGCCTTGACCTCGCTATAAAATCAACCTCTTTTTTAGATGAAACGTCATTCGTCAACATGAGTTTCTATCTAACGTTACCTAGCGACAGCTCTCTCCGCTACTTTTCGGACAATAAAATTTCTCATTTCATCACGCGTCTTCCTTCCCCGATCAAACTCAATGGTGACTGGGAAGTGGGACTCGTCGAACTCATCTACCCTCATTCCTGGTTTAATGTGAATGTAAATTCAAATTCCTTTGCTTATGGTGTCGGTCCAAGTCAACTGAAAGCAGTAAAAATCCCTGCAGGTTACAATGATTCTGTGGGAGACGTGGTAAAAGCCATGCCCCAGCATTGGTCGAAAAAAATTACGATGTTTTTTAATAAAACCACGACACGTGTCAAAGCAGCTTTAACTCATGGTTCTCAGTTGGAGTTATTTCCAGTAATAGCTGAAATTCTAGGTTTTCAACCTGGGGTGTATTCGGCATCAGAAGGGAGTGATGCAACATTGCATGGAATTTCATAGCCGATCTGAACGCATCGCTTTCCCTATTGTACGTGTGCCGCCTCGGTGGCGCAGTGGTCTAAGGCGATGGCCTCTGATCATTCGTCCGTAAGGGGTCCGGGTTCGAATCCCGATGAGGCATGGATGTTGTGTTTGTCTTACGGCTCTGGCTCTCTTCCTTCCCTGGAACCAGTGACCCTAAATTAGGGACGGGCGACTGCTTATAGCCCATTGAGTTGCTCACGGTGGTCGTTAAACCTAAAATAAAAAAAATTGTACGTGTACAGCGATATTGTTGAACCTCAGCCTGTGGGTAACATAGTTGCGCCTCTCCTTCGCATCGTTAAAGTGAGAGGAGAAGACGGAGATGTTGCGAACGCCTTATACGACCGCCCTCATTATTTGCCTCTCGCAAGAAAACATTTCCAAACCGTAGAAATCGTTATAAGGAATCACTCGGGACAATTAGTACCGTTTGAACGTGGGAGAGAGTAGTATAGGCTTGATCAAATCTGGGCTAAACAGACGCATCTCCGTTTTCTGGATTCATACACGTGTTGGTAACTTTGATCACAAATTCAAAAAATAATCAGGTGGGAGAAAATGTGACTGAATGAACGCACAGTTACAATTATTATATAAACAAAAAAATCAGGTGACTAAAAATGACGAAACGAATGGAACAAATATAACTATTCGCATACGCTCCAAGGACTCATTTTCGTACTAGAAAGCTGCAAAAATAAGTATTCATATATGCTTAAGAATTTATTTGCGTAGTGGAAAGCTCTAAAGCTGAAACGATTTTCACTAGTAAATTTATATTTTCATATGAGTTTGATGTGATACAGTAAATGGATCATATAAAATTATTTTTAATAATTTTTGGCGTGTGTGCAGTTGTTTTAGATGTAGTTTTCCTCGTTAATTTGGCTGTTAATGTCGAAACGAAGACATCGTCAGAGATTAACATAAAAAAATTCATCTTGTTCTAAATCCATATATCTTGGACGAAGTTACTATTTTCACCAGTGTAAGAAAGATGGGAAAAAGTCTATGACGTTCGACACTTCTTTCGTGACGAGAAAGGAAAATTGAAAGCTTATGTAGTTGGTGTGCAATTATTTGAAAATGAGTTTAAATTGATTTGTCAAAAATGAAATTTAAGTATGGTTGGCCCCTCGCAGTCGGGGAAGACAACTACAGCCAGAAAAGTGATTCATCGTAACATTTACAAAAGCCCAATAAAAAACATTATGTGGTGCTATTCAATGTACCAGCCATGGTGTTTGGAAGAGAAAGACATTGTTTTTCAAAGTGGTATCCCTGAAATCTTTGACAATGTGGACCTAGTTGCCATTGATGACTTAATGAACTCTTTGACCGAAAAAACTGGCGTGCCTATTTCCAGTAGGTTCTCATCACGCTAACGTGAATGTAATACTAATAATGCAGAACTTATTTCCACGAAATAGAGTAATGCGTGACATTAGTTTAAACATGCATTATCTTTTGTTCTTTAAACACAACAGAGATTTAAATGAGTTACAGTGTTTAGCTCATCAAGCTTTCGTTCATCAATCGCCATATTTAATGGATGCCTATAAAAAAGCAACGAGCCAAAAGTTTGGCTATTTACTAATCGATTTTCGTCCTGAAACAGACGTCAATCTCAGATTAAGAGAATCTTGTTTTCCTGATGCCAACGGTCTTTACTGGGTTTATCTACCAAAGCAATGAAAAACATAAAAACGAATTATCACTTACTTGCGCTCTTAAGTAAGTCATCTCCTTTGCAGAGGACAGCTATATTAAAAACCGCTTCAAAGGATCAGATTCATTCTATTTGCGAAATGCCTTTTAATTTACATAAGATAAAAAAGTATAAAGATACAATTCGTAAAGTTGTGAACACAAAAATTCCCTTAGTAAAAAAGAGAAAACTTTTAAGTGATCAAACAGGTGGATTTTTGCCATTTGTAATAGGAGGAGAGTTTTTTAATAAAAAGAAGGAGACATTCTTTCTAAAGTCAAACGTTGTACATTATTCCACTTTCACTAATACTAAAGCAAGTCTTGTTGAACGACTAAACCGCATGGCTAATGTCCCAAGACACTTATAATTTGCACAAACCTGTTCGATTTAATTATTCGCGAAGAAAAACCATTTCACATGATGTAAATGAATTTTAAAATAAAAAAACCTGATGCTGTTTTATCAGGTTTCAAAAAGGTGTTCAGGGAGAGAAAGCCTCAAAAACTTCAAACCGATAAGGGAGGCGAGTTTTTTAATAAAAAGAGGGAGACATTCTTTCTAAAGTCAAATGTTGTACATTATTCCACTTTCACTAATACTAAAGCAAGTCTTGTTGAACGACTAAACCGCACGCTGAAGCAAAAACTGTTTTGAATATTTACTCATCGATCATCGTATAAATATGTCGACATATTACCAAATATTGTTTACAGTTACAATAACAACATACGTATTATCAGTTCTTGGAGGTTTAATAGGAAAAGCAATTGGAAACCGGATATAAGTTATGGCGCAAACGATGGCTTTAGTTCCTCCCGAGCTCCTCGAGGGATATGAATTCCAAAAGCCGTCTGTACGTTTGGAAGATGATATTGGAACGTTATTAGATCAACATTCAATTCCTGATGATGTGAAAGGGAAATTGTTGAGTCAGTTGATTACAAGATATCAAAAAAACAATTCATGCACCTAAACCACCTATACCAGTGAGTTCCGTACCTCCTCAAGCAGAACAGCAATTACCATACGCGCCTGAAGAACTTTCGTCTGATGAACAACGGCAAAGTAAAGATCCGGCATTGGAATCAATAGTAATAACAGTGCCTCAGTTACGTCAGGAGTACATTCCTCATATTTTAACTCTGCTTCAAAAAGAAATTCCAAATGGAATGACAATTGTGAATTTATTATCAACGGCGATGCTGTAGTTGGAAGTAATATCGTAGACTTATTTTCTTATCTTATGAGAAACCGCAGACGTGATAACGCACCGCTAGGATTTCAACTACTTTTTGAAATAATTAACGCTATTAATCTTCCTCATGAATGGATTGGAAATAAGCTACTGAGGAATAATGTAACAGCTTCTCCTAGCACAAGATTAAGTAGTTCTGTGTTTTTTGATGCGTTTTCTCCAAAAAGACGTAGGCCGCCCCGGTGGCGCAGTGGTCTAAGGCGCTGGCCTCTGATCATTCGTCCGTAAAGGGTCCGGGTTCGAATCCCGGTGAGGCATGGATGTTGTGTTTGTCTTACGGCACTGGCTCTCTCCCTTCCCTGGAACCAGTGACCCTAAATTAGGGACGGGCGACTGCTTATAGCCCATTGAGTTGCTCACGGTGGTCGTTAAACCTCCAATCAAAAAAGAAAAAAAAAAGAAAAAAAGACGTAGAAGTACCTCAGAGACTTCTTCAGTATTAGGAGCAAACAGATCACTACAAAGAAATCGTGTTTCCCGAAGTACATTAAAAAGTAGACGCCGAAGTCAATTTCCAAACATTAAATGGCTAAGTTATTAAAATCGATTTACTACGACTACAAACGCCCTGCAAGTTTTGGTGGTATAAATAAATTGGTACAATCAAGCAATCTTCCTTTCAGAAAAGTAAAAGAATGGCTAATGTTCCGAGACACTTATAATTTGCACAAACCTGTTCGACTTAATTATTTGCAAAGAAAAACAATTTCACATGGTCTAAATGAATTATTTCAGGTTGATTTAATTGATCTAAAAGCTTTATCAAAGCATAACAGAGGTACAAAGTATCTTCTAACAGTAATCGATTTATTTTCAAAGTATGCTTTTGTTGTTCCTTTCAAAAATAAAAAACCTGATGCTGTTTTATCAGGTTTCAAAAAGGTGTTCAGGGAGAGAAAGCCTCAAAAACTTCAAACCAATAAGGGAGGCGAGTTTTTTAATAAAAAGATGGAGACATTCTTTCTAAAGTCAAACGTTGTACATTATTCCACTTTCACTTATACTAAAGCAAGTATTGTTGAACTACTAAACCGCACGTTGAAGCAAAAACTGTTTCGAATATTTACTCATCGATCATCGTATAAATATGTCGACATATTACCAAATATTGTTCACAGTTACAATAACAGCATACATCGTAGTATCGAAATGCCACCAGCAGAGGTTAGGCAGGAACATCACAGTCAGATATTTGAAAAATTATATGGGGAAAAAAAGAAAAAAAGATTTGCTTTTGCTGGCAATGATCAAGTTCGTATATCAAAGGTAAAACATGTCTTTAAAAAGGGCTACTTACCAGGATGGTCTGATGAGATATTTCTCATCCACGAGCTAATTCCTTCGTACCCACCAACCTATATAATACGTGACATGAAAGGTAAAATCATACAATTAAGATTTTTTGCTGAGGAACTGCAAAAAGTAAAACAAAACTGCAAAAGACTTGTGGCGTATTGAGAAAGTTCTTAAAGTAAAAGGTCGCGGTAATAAAAAAGAACTTTATGTTCGCTGGCTTGGGTTTCCTAAAAATTTTATAGCTGGATAAGTGCATCATGGGTGAAGAATTTTACGTAACATTAGCTAGCACCGCGAGTATGAAATATTTCCCCAGTAATACTCAAGGACTTTTTGTGACGAAGTTATCACAACCCATGACACTATCTGGTGCATGGGAAGTAGGTTTAACAGAAATCATTATTCCAAGAAGTTGGTTTAATATTACTGAAAGTAATAATGATTATGATGTTGTTTATGATGAAGAAGTCATAGAAATAGCTGAAATACGTGGTGTTGAATATAATATACCATTAACATTAGACGATGGTAGCACAGACAGAAATATTTTTGCTATTATTAATAAGAATATACAAACAATTGCCAAGATTGATTGAGTTTCGTTTCAGTTAAATGATGACAAAACGGTAACACTTACTATTGCAAAGAATTACGAAATCCATATATCATCTAACACAGGTGAAAAACTTCTATACGTCTTGCACTTACCAATCGAAGACATAATTCTTAGTCAGAACTCTATGAATAAATTGCATTACAGAGAAACTTCAGCCAATTTGTCAAATCAACATTTCAAAAAAATTGACAAAACTTTAGTTCAAAATGAAGAATATATCATACCTCTGGCTTCAATAAAGCATGGACTAAGCGAAAACATATTTAAAAACATAAATCAAAAATATTTTACTCGTGCTTAAGAAAAACCTTATAACATTTTCGCTAAATATTGTTGAAAATAAAATAACGGTGACTGTACCGCAGAATTATGAAATAAACATTGGAGAGAATAATGATCCGTCCTTGTTGCATATGCTAAGCCTACCTTTAGTGAATCATGTTCTAAAAGAAACTGCAACTTTTGAATATCATCAAATAACTGCATTTGACGAGGCAGAATATTTTACGATTGCGGAAAAGAAAACAAAAGAAATTAAGAAACGAATAAGGAAAACAGAAAATTTCCATATTCCTGTTGAATTGTACACAAGCCCGAAAGATTTATTTGATGTCATTCAGATTTTAGACTTTCAGCAAATAAAAAAGTTCAGATGTCAGTACCCGATAAGAAAACAATTATATTTAGTGCTGGATTGAAAAATATCTTGGGTTTCAAGAAATCTGTTTTTGATGCAGGGTTTTACGTAAGTGATTACATCATGGAATTAGATGCAGGAATCACTGAAATTTTTCTTTTAAATGTCATCAAATTACTGCATTTGACGAGGCAGAATATTTTACGATTGCGGAAAAGAAAACAAAAGAAATTAAGAAACGAATAAAGAAAACAGAAAATTTCCATATTCCTGTTGAATTGTACACAAGCCCGAAAGATTTATTTGATGTCATTTATTCCGCAGATTTTAGACTTTCAGCAAATAAAAAAGTTTAGATGTCAGTACCCGATAAGAAAACAATTATATTTAGTGCTGGATTGAAAAATATCTTGGGTTTCAGGAAATCTGTTTTTGATGCAGGGTTTTATGTAAGTGATTACATCATGGAAGTAGATGCAGGAATCACTGAAATTTTTCTTTCGAATATGATCAAATAACTGCATTTGATGAGGCAGAATATTTTACGATTGTGGAAAAGAAAACAAAAAAAAATAAGAAACGAATAAAGAAAACAGAAAATTTCCATATTCCTGTTGGATAATACACAAGCCCGAAAGATTTATTTGATGTCATTTATTCCGCAGATTTTAGACTTTCAGCAAATAAAAAAGTTCAGTAACCGATAAGAAAACAATTATATTTAGTGCTGGATTGAAAAATATCTTGGGTTTCAAGAAATCTGTTTTTGATGCAGGGTTTTATGTAAGTGATTACATCATGGAATTAGATGCAGGAATCACTGAAATTTTTCTTTTGAATATCATCAAATAACTGCATTTGACGAGGCAGAATATTTTACGATTGTGGAAAAGAAAACAAAAGAAATTAAGGAACGAATAAAGAAAGCAGAAAATTTCCACATTCCTGTTGGATTATACACAAGCCCGAAAGATTTATTTGATGTCATTTATTCCGCAGATTTTAGACTTTCAGCAAATAAAAAAGTTCAGATGTCAGTACCCGATGAGAAAACAATTATATTTAGTGCTGGATTGAAAAATATCTTGGGTTTCAAGAAATCTGTTTTTGATGCAGGACTTTATGTAAGTGATAACATCATGGAATTAGATGTAGGAATCACTGAAATTTTTGTTTATAGTGATGTAGTTGATTCACATCATGTAGGTGATACGGTCGCTTCCCTTTTGAGAATAATTCCTCTAATGAGCGAGACACAAGACCAAATTGTAAAACGCCGCCCCGGTGGCGCAGTGGTCTAAGGCGTTGGCCTCTGATCATTCGTCCGAAGGGTTCCGGGTTCGAATCCCGGTGAGGCATGGATGTTGTGTTTGTCTTACGGCACTGGCTCTCTCCCTTCCCTGGAACCAGTGACCCTAAATTAGGGACGGGCGACTGCTTATAGCCCATTGAGTTGCTCACGGTGGTCGTTAAACCTCCAATCAAAAGAAAAAAAAATTATAAAACTATATACATCGCCTTTATATTTTTCCATACGAAAAAGTTATTTAGATACAATAAAAATTGACTTGAGAACAAGCGGCGGGTCACGTATAATTTTCACGGGCGGTAAAACTTTCCTTGTGTTATGCTTTAGAAGAAGAATATAAAAACTGAGTTTTTGAAGATTTTGCCATTTCACTCTCATGTGCTTTATGGAGTGACCTCTACTATGCAAACAGCGAATTTCTGTAATCAAAATTGTGACATCTTAATAGATCATGAAATTGCAGAAACGGAATTGTTCAGATCACTACGTTGTAGGTGGAAATGTGTATTTCACTGGGCCAATGAATCAGCGTGGATATGGATTATTCGGTGACATATTAAGACACATCACACCAATTTTATCAGAAGCTGGAAGGTATGTAGGAAAGCAGTTATTTAGCACAGGATCAAATGTTACGTCAGATTTAGCATTTGGAAAATCTTTAAGAGAAGCTGCAAAAACAAGATTGAAGGAAACAGCTGGAAAGATAAGAACTGACGTATTGCAGAAGCTCGAGCAAAGTGGCAGAGGACGAGGTATAAAAAGGAAACGTAGATCTAAAAAGAGTGGTAGTTCTACAGGTAAACGCATGAAGAGAAGTCCTCGTAAATTGCCTCATTACAAGGACATATTTGGTTAAAGTAAGCACCATCATGGATTCCAGATCCTGTCCATGCCTAAAAAGTGAATTAGAGTTGTTTTCTACAAGGCCTACTCAAGTTGCTATTGAAAATTCATCCTTCGTTGAGTTTCAACCAATAGGAACGTTAACCGATAAAAGTACACTAGAATTTCACATAACTGGAAGTGGTGAACAATACTTAATACTTAGACTTAGCGCATTCCATTTTACACTTGCAAATAAAACTTTTAAAGAAAAATTGTAATAATATACCAGAAGCAGAAAATGTAACCATAATCAATTACATAGTAAACACGATGTTTAACCAGCGTTCAGTATTTTTGAATGATAAGCTTGTGCAGTCGGAAAATAATTATGCATACAGAAGTACTATTGAAAGCTTGTTGTTGTTTCCGAAAGAGGCTCAAGAAACTATGCTATCGTGTTCAGGTTTTTATGCTGACACACCTTCTCACTTTGATGACATTGATCCTGCTAGCAATCTGAACGAGGGACTGGCCTCACGATTTAAACTTTGTAAAGGTAGCAAGCTAATGGAGAGTTATGGACCGATGCATTTTGATCTGGCATGCCAATCAAAGTTATTGCCAAACGGTATGAATTTAAGAATAAAACTTGAAAGATCAAAGGATGCATTTGATTTAATGTCTAGCGCTGATGACTATAAGATTGCTATTCATCATGCATCTTTGTTCATACGTAATGTTGATGTTACGCCCTCTGTCCTAATTGCTCATGAGAAAACTTTGGAGAGAGGAGTAATGAAGATTCCTATAAGAAAAATCGATGTGAAGGTATTTACCCTTTCAGTTGGATTGCATTCGTCCACGATTGAGAATGCCTTCATCGGCCAGTTACCAACGATATTGATACATAATTGGGTTGTTAGCAACACTGCGTTTAATGGAGCGATAAACAAAAATCCATTTCATTTCAAAAATTGCAACTTAAACTATATTTGCATGTTAAAAGATAATCAAATGATTCCTTCAAAAGCTTATACACCAAATTACCAGCAAGATCTTTACGCACGCATTTATTTGAGTTTATTTACAGACTTAACAAGATTTAATTACAGCCAAAATGTTAATATTAGCTATAAAGAATATAAAAATGGACTTAGTCTTTATGCGTTTGATTTAACCCCAGATTTCAGTTCTGGAGAATTGCATTCTAGCATTATCTCAAATGGTAACCTCTCCATACATTTAAAGTTTTCCGAACCGCTAACTGAAACAGTTAATGTTGTATTTCACGCCGAATTTCGAAACACAATTGAGATTGATAAATCACGAGGTGTGTTTACTGACTATTAATGGATACGCTTACTCTCTGGAAATTAGCATGCAGCGATCCGATAATCAGCTCAACATTTCATGGCGTATATCCGTCTGACGGCTTGCCTCAATATAGAAACCATTACTCTTCCTTTATTGTAAATTTAGATCCAATGAGAAAAAAGGTTCACACTGGGTTGCTTTGTTCTTTGAAAATTCTACATGTCATTATTTCTGCTCCTATGGTAGCAAACCTAGTAACAAATCGATATTACAATTTGTCCGACAAAATTCTAGCAACGTTAAATGGAACAAAATAACTTCTCAGGCACCTCGTTCGAGAAGCTGCGGATTGTTTTGTTTATATTTTCTGTTTAAAACAGTTAGAGGAAGAAAGCTTAATGAACAGAGTCTTACAGATGTAAGTCATAATGAGAAAGTGGTTAGAACATTTGTCAATCGTCACCTAAAGTTACATGTTTGCAAGATAAATTTAAAAAGATATCAGACATGTATGGAATTTAAGAAGAACTATGCCATTTTTTAAAATCAAGAAAAAAGAAAGCAAGCTTAAATGTTATTGGTTAGTCTGTTATCAGTTGAATGCATATTGGTTAATTGGGAATCGATTGCCTGTGGTTAAAGCATATAACGCAGTGCATAAAGAAATTAAAACAATCAGCTATTTTTAAACAATCAAAACGCATTACAGCGAAAATGGAAAAATTTGGATTTGTATTCGTATCTCGAGCTAATTCATCTGAGCCATATGCTGTACAGAACTGTAGTACAAAATTGTATGAATCAATGTTCAAAGCTATGGAATCTGCCGTTAGCTTTTCAACAGATGTTTTCGTGATTCGAAGATTGCTTATTTTAAAGTTCTTACTAACAGAGAGATTGTTAGAGAAATTCATTCACCAATCACCAGAAATACTCATCCTTTAGAGCGATCGTTTTCAGAATGCTAATATTAGCATTTGTGTGTGTGTGTGTGTTTCGCATTCGTCGCAAGCTGCAGTGAATCAGCCCAAAAAAAAATGAAGACGAAAAAGAGCGAACTTCTGGCTCACATCGAAGAGAACACAAGATACCTTCTATAAAGCTAGCATAGCTTAATGTATCATCTGACAGTGGTCAAGAGACGTTGAACTCTTGAAATGTTAGACGCTTAAAGATTATCTTCCGGTAGAGACTTTTGATGATGGACACGCTGATTAATCCTAATAGACAGATGAGTGATGTCCCTCTACTTAAATCTGTTCATCTATTTTAATCTATTAACGGATAGTCAATTGTTATCTAAATATTTTGAAGTTATATATATATATATATATATATATATTGTAACAATGAAAATGTAACTCTTATGGTTCACAAATTTTAAATAAAAACCATTTTCTTTTTCATATTGTGTGTGTTTGTGTACTTTCTGTATTTATCAGTTACTTAGTCTTTTAAAAAGTTAATAAAAATAATACTCACAGTTATTTTCACTTCCATCATCATTCACCAAACTGCTGTGTAATAAAATGTCGCATTCATTTCCTCATCTAGGTTGTGCTGCTTTACTTTTGCCGATAGACCATATGTAGCACATTGCAACCTTTTGAAGTATAATTGCAATCGAAACACATGATCTGGCGGGTTTTCACCCTTTTATTTTTAAAGCTACAACAGAAAGCACAATTTTATAGTATATATACAATAGCGGTTACAATAAAATCTATAGAATCTACAACAGACAGCACAATTTTATAGTATATATATATATATATATATATATAGTGGTAAAAGTATTTCCTGCTAATTTGTTCACATGCAACTTGTTTTAGACCCAGCTCATTTTGTTGCTGTTTCCATAAGAGCTTTGGTTACTTTTCTGTTAACTTCAGAGATGTCCACTTCTTCCGCTGTTAGGCCTTCTAAAGCAGATATTCTGTTCTTCAGTTTCAACTTGAAGGTATTATGGTGTTTTTTAAGGTTGGTTATGTCAATACATTTGTTTGTCTTATGAGCTTGCCACGTTCGAGTTTAATGTTGAGGTGCATCTTGCATCTCACCAATCTATGGTCACTACCTGTGTTGAACTTGTTTAGCACACTGCAGTCTTCTACGACAAATTTTTTGTTACACATAATAAAATCAATTTCACTTGTCGTCCCAATTGGATGTCTCCATGTCCATTTCCTGTGTGGCTTTTTCTTGAAAAAGGAGTTCAAGATGAATAACTCTTCTGCCTCTGCAAACACTACGAGAGTATTTCCACGCTGGTTTCTGTTGCCGTGACCGAATTTACCTACTGAAGTTTCATTCTGTTGCCGTTGCCCTATTTTTGCATTGAAATCTCCCATAATTATCTTCAAGTGCTGCTTACCTTTATTATTTAGATCACGAATTTCCTCATAAAATTCTTCAATTTCTTCTTCAGGATGACTTGTGATTGGTGCATAAGTTTGAATAATCTGAGCCTGGTATCTTCTAGAGAGTTGGATAACGAGTCGTGCAGCTCTGTCAGAGCAACTTTCAACTTCTACAACTTTATCTTTCAGTTTCTTGTTTATTATAAATCCAACACCACTAGTTCTGCCAGTATCTATCCCACGATAGTAGAAGAGATGTCCACTTTTCAGTTCAATGAGATCTTCTCCTTTTCTCCTTATCTCACTTAGCCCGACGATGTCCCACTTGATCCTTTGTAGTTCCTCTTCCAATTCAAGAAGCCTTGAATCAGAAGATAGGGAGCGTTCATTATACGTAGCCAAGGTCAGCATCAAATGGCAGCTTAGTACGGTTCTCCGGTGATTCTTAGCACCCTCTGCCTTCATGTCGCACTGGCCGCTGCCTTGGCCAGGTACATTCCAGCTGCCGGAGACTGAGGGCCAAGATTTAAGTTGTGGAGTCTTTTTGGAGGGGTTTGGCCATAACTCACCACGCTGGCCAAGCGGGTTGGTGAGTGTGGGATAGCATTTCCTCTAATCCCGATGGTATAGTTATACCGCTATTGGCGGTCGTCAGAGCCCCTTTAGTGGGAACAGGATGCACCACGAGAAGGTGGGGTTGACATTTGGAGAGGCTGTGATGTTACGCATCACTTGCCCTTACATCTCATGATACAATGGTGGCTACAATACATACTATGGAATCTACAACAGATAGCACAATTTTATAGTGTCTAATACAATGGTATCAGCAATACAATCCATTGAATCTACAACAGATAACACAATTTAAAGTGTATAATATCTTACACAATGCTGGTTACCATGCAAATGCAATTCGTAATATTCATCTCATAAAACATGTCAAAAATACAGAAAAAAGTATATAATTCAAATGAATTCCTTTTAATAAAACCCATGAAAGATCAAACCTACAGTAAATGCATATTTTAAAGATTTCTCTGTACGCGGATGATAGAGTACATAGCATTTAATATCATTAGATCTGAACTGATACCAATCGTTGTTGACTAACATATGTAAAGAAAACTTTTGAAAAAGTTCCAAATCTTTTTATTTTTATTCCTGAAACTCTAAAAAAGTGCACTACTCCTTTACTGTTTACTTTCATTAAAACATTAAAACTTTCATTATCTTTTTCTGTAATAATAAAAATTTCCGTTTTATTCTTTGTATACAAGTCGATATGCTTTTTGTTTATAACGCCTCTGTACCAATGACCTTCCTTCTTTTCCTTAATAATTCTTTTGAATTGTTTCTTAGTTAGTGGGTTCCCAATGTCAAGCATGGGATTTGATATATCAAACTGATAAATCTTCTGCTGATCCTCTTTCTCATTTATGAAATATTTGAATGTCACACATGAGTTTGATGAGCACTGATGCACGAGATCTATAACAGAAAAAAATTATGAAGGAGAGGCAGTGAGGCTTTACTTTTACATAAATCTTATTTTTGCTTGTAAAACTAATTCTCAAAACATGGCAGACGTCAAATTTTATTACACATTGATATATCTGAAATGCAATGTGTATTCATTCACAGTTGAACGAATGCGTTTGATTTTTTTCTTCAACGATGCATACAGATAATAAACAGGCAATGGTTTCCGTATGATGCTTTTTAAAACTTAGTGATAATTTCCTTTGCACTTTGATAAAATATATTTTGAGATTTATTTAAATTACACGAGTCTATAAGTTGAATTTATGGAACACAGAAATCAGTTTACAAATGAACTTCATAAAATACAACTTATGCGATAGAATAATGTCCAAAAGACTTCACCTCAATTCCATCATCAAAAATGAATTTCTTATCATAGTAACGACTTAGTGAAATCTTGTTTTGAATTACAGTTTTTAATTTATGTTTTTTGTTGCTAATTTGATACTGAGAATGTCTCAGCAACTGAGTACCAAACAATACAGTTTTATAATCATCATGATTCAGATTCTTAATAACATAACGCTTAATTCCCTTGGCTGTTTTTTTTGTATCACTTTGATACATATATGAATACATCTTTGGTTTCAGTGCGCAGAATTCCTTTATTGGTTTCGAATTTGTTTCATCCTTGAAATATTCCAACTTATTTTCATTTTCTCTGTTGTATGCAGGATAAAAAGTAGGATACTGACTTGTGCCAACTATTTCTTTTAAAACAGTACACAAATCTTGATAGACATCTTCAGTTTCAATATATATTATTAGTGAATCAGTGTCTGTGTAAATTAGACTGCAACGGTTCTTATATTGCATTTTAAAAAGATCATAGTAGGTTTTATACATGTGCCGTTTGCTGAGTTCAAGGACACAAAATCCAATGTAAAGAGACTTATTTAGAAAAAGATTAGTCTTCTTTAACTTGAACAGTACAAAATTATCGTTAATGATATTGTTTCTGGGTAACTGCAGCTTTCACTGTGATCCTTTTCCTAACATTTTCACATGTTTTCCCGTAAAACGCATTGTCAAAATCATTGTTAGCTTGTTTTCTCTTTTCATTGTTAAATGTGACATAATCTCGTAACCATGGCTTGTGTTTAAAACACAAAATTCGACTAATTCTTTCCAAAATTAATCATTGCTTTATGTAATACTTTAAATTACGATAATGGACAATATAATTCTGCTTGTCAAATAAATTTGGAATCAATTTTTTCACTCCTTGAAACTTTAAATCCAAATTCTTTAATGTAGCTTTCTGGTACTCTGGTAAAAACTTTTTCTTACAAATAAATGCTCAGGAGCTAAAGGATAATCATCATGTTCATCGTGAATGTTCTGCGGGTATTTTAAATTTACTTCAAGAATGTAAGAAATTGACATCATCAGGGATCGAAGTAACATCGAAATTTAGTATTTGTTCTTCAGATAACCATTTAAAACCTGCATAGGGTAAATGAGCACACTGTACAAATCCGTATAAATTTATGGCATCCAAGGACAAAATGTAAGTTGTGAGTTTCGTAGCTTCAAAATCTTCTGGGATATAGGGATTATTTGCTTTTGAAAACCTTGTACCTACAAGACTTATACCGCCTCTGATTCCCGCTTCAATAAATAAGTATATACTAATGTCAGTAATCAATTCCAGCTTAACTTTCGTTTTTCTTAAACCTGCATTCCATGAGAGGTCTGGAGCGCTTATGAAGTGTACAGGATCTAATTGATAATAATATAGTGACAAACGTCTGAAATTCATGAAAACATCTCCTAACAACAGTGCATCAGTGTACTGATAGAAACGCAAATAATCTGAGAAAGATCTGCATTTAAATGCTTTCCACACAAGTTGCGCATGATCATAATCGTTGTCTAAAATGTGAGACTCTGTCTAATTATTATAAAAGAACTTTTTGCTTTGGTAATTTTGTTTCTTTTAAAACCTTTTCTGAGCAGAAATATGTATACGGAGAAATTAATTTTTGCCTTAGCAAAAACCTGTTTTTGCAGTTTTTAAAAAATGAAGTAAAAATGGGGAAGTCATACATATTTTTATTTAAATTTTCAACTAAGTTAGATAATGATGTATTTAGAAAACGAAAACTTTCAATAAATTTTATGTTATCTAATGTAAAAGTCGAATATTTTTCCATATTGACAGGAATGATCTTGATTTCGTTTCGCTACTTGCGCAGAAATATTCTTAAGAATGATATGACTGTCATAACCAGCCAAATTATGCATAACAATCGGAAAGAAGTATGAATTTCTATAATTCAGATTACATGACTGATGTGCAAATCCTCTAAATTCACCACTGAAGTGACCGTGATCACGAACTTTTAAATCACCCTTCTTAAATCTGTTTCTACATATGTGACACTTATTAGTGTAACTGCAGTTTATTGTTTCTTTAATTAAGGGAACATTTGCTTTCACCCCGCATGGGGATAGCCGGTTTTCCGGTTATTTGGGGAGCGGCGCCCCCACGGCCCGAGCTCACCTTGTGACGGAATACATTTCGTTTACTCTTGAACGATAACATCCCCGAAGGGACAGCTGTTCATCCAGCTGATAGGGGATGGCGTCCCCACGGCCCGAGCCGATTTTCTCTTATAATTTTGCTTTTTTGTCTTTAGTTCATATATTGACATGTACCCGCCTCAGTTGTAGGCTCCTGAGGTTGTGATAAGGCGCCAGCTCCGGGTTTTGTTCCTCGTTCCCTTCCCTGTCTTTTTTCTTTTACGTTACTTTTTCTGTTTTTCCGGAGCTGGTTAGCTTAGACCTACCTGCACGTTTGCCGTGTGCGGTGACCCGTACAGGTGGAAATGAAGATGCTGGAGGCTGAGGTATCTGGGGGCCGGGGTGTAGTGTCTCCAGATGCCAACACTCCTCTTTGCCCTCTGCTTTACCCTAAACGGGAGGCTGGGAGCTAACCCACTCTTAGTCAGGAAGTCTGGGGCCGAGGGTGTCCAGGCTTCTAGCGGCTTGTCATTCTGCTCGGCAGGGTGAGTTTGGGGGTAGGGTGGGTATGCCAAGGGAGTGTTCTCCGGGCACGGGAAAGTCTGAGTGCACGCCGAGCGTGTGTCGGCCCTACCAACTTGCTATATCCGCTGACTATCCCTAGAGCCGTGTCCTGCGTCCTCTTGGGCTTGCGGACTTCCGGCTCTCCCTCGTTGGGCTCGGTAGTGGGTGGGGAGGTCGGCGGACGAATCTTTTCACTTCTTCATGGAAAACCAAAGTGTTTCCCATGCTACCAACTTAAAGCGCCCTGTGGAGGAAAGTACACCTTCCTCCACAAAGAAACTTGTCACATCTAATTGCAATGCTCTGTTTCTTTTGATCAAATCTGGTGACTCTTCACAGTCACTCAGTAGCAAGAGTCCTTTCTGGATCAACAAGCCTCTGCAAGCCGTTGCTGGCTCTCCAAAGAGTGTCAAGAAGCTCCCTTCCGGGAATCTTCTCGTGGAAACCTCTACTCCACGCCACAGTGCCACCTTGCTGGAAACGACCGTTTTGCTTGGCGTTACTGTTCAGGTTTCTCCCCATGGTTACCTCAATTCCTCTCGCGGTGTCGTCAACTCCCGCGACCTGCTTGAATGCAGCGATGAGGAATTGCTGGAGGAACTTGGTGAACAGCATGTCATTGGGGTTCGGCGGATCCTTTTTAGGCGGGATGGAAAATCTATTCCCTCCCGTAACATCATCCTAACATTTGACTCCCCAACCCTGCCTACTTCCATCAAGGCAGGTTATTTACGGCTTGATGTTCGGCCGTATATCCCGAATTCTTACGATGTTTCAGGTGCCAGCATTATGATCACTCCCAGCAGTCTGACCGTAATGTTGCAAAGTGTGGTCGCTGTGGTTCCACAGAACACTCTTTGGCGGAATGCTCTGCAAAGTCTGATCATTGTGTCAACTGTGATGGGTCTCATCCTGCTTCTTCTAAGTAGTGCCCAAAGTAGATAGAGGAATAGGCAATCCAACGCCTGAAGACAACTGAGCATCTCTTATATCCCGAGGCTAGACGGCGGATCGCCCCTTTACAACCAGGCCGGCGGTCCTATGCTTCAGTTGTGGTGCAGAAGGCTTCAGTGGCGGTCCAGACTGAGGTAACCAACCCAGCGCGGTGTCCTTATGATTTTGGGGACATCGTTGCTGCTGGATTGGAGGCGCTGAAGTCTCGCCGCATTGCATCCAAGGCGACATCAACATCGTCGCCTAAACCATCCTCTATGCCGAAAACATCCTCTGCCATCACAGGGACCCAGGTCCAGGGCACTTGAAAGAAGAAGCCGAAGAAGGTGAAACCAGGCTCTTCCTCCCCGAAACAGAGCAGGCAAAGACCACCTCTTAACACAGGAGGTAAACACAGCCCTGTGTTACCTCCAGACACTGCGGATGGATTGGAGGTGATGGACGACATGAAGACTTTCTAGTCGTCTGTCTTTTTCCTTCTTTCATTTCATTTTTCATTATGGCCACACTCATTCAGTGGAATTGCCGAGGTCTGCGATCACGCATTGATGATTTGAAAGGCTTACTGTCTTCGCACACACCTGTGTGCGTGTGTCTCCAGGAGACAAAGCTTCGCACGACGGACACTCCTTCGCTGGGGATACATTCTTTTTCCCGCAAAGATCACCAGGACGGCGTTATTGCTGTGATTACACATAGGAATATTGCTGTGGAACATACAGTGGAGAAAGAATGTTTTGTTCATTTTCGACAAATGATGAATAGGCCTGTTGTCTTGTTAGTACAATATCATATGCTAATAGACGCTCCGACGGCGTAGTGGTCTAAGCGATGGCCTCTGATAATTCGTCGTCCGAAAGGGGTCCGGATTCGGATCACGGTGAGTCATAGATGTTGTTTTTGTCTTACGGCACTGGCTCTTTCCCTTTCCTGGAACCTGTTACCCTAAATTAGGGACAGGCGACTGCTTATAGCCCATTGAATTGCTCACGGTGGTTTAAACCTCCAATAAAAATGTTAATAGTTCATTATTTTCATTAATGTATTAGTAGGAAAATATACAGTGACGGTGTGTATAAAAAATATTTAGTACCAGGTGATAAAATCGCATGAGTCGTCACACGTTGAACTGTGAAATTGTTAAGCACCAATTTTACTCTGTTCGGCAAACTTTCGTCTTCTAGCATAGAAAGATTGGCCTCTGAATTAGCAGTAAATAAAAATAAAGGCACATTTAAAATCATCTTAATAAAATGTTTCGAATCAACCACTTCCGTTAACCCAAACATGGCATATTTGGCTGAATAATATGTACTTTCATCAATAATGTATCCAATTTCCTTTTTGCTATTTTTCGACGCCGTAAAAAGCTTTCTGAAATCATACTTTCCAAACAGTTTTGATTTCATACTTTATTGATTTTTAATAAACGCAGTAATCATGCGGAATTTAGGAGTTCTTTTTAAACATATAGCGAATTTATCGCTTTGAAACATTTTAGGCTTTTTCTGTTAATAACGTACGTTTTTCCCATGCCGTGAATTAATGCGTTCTGTATTGGGAGCCAGAAAGTTGGTCGTTACTAAATTACGATGTGCAGGAAATCATTTGCCTTTTAAGCCGATTACTATTATGTTTATCGTTCGTACTCGTATAAAAAATGCTTGGAAGTTTTCAAGGCAATATGTTCGGTAAAATTAAGGTAAATATCAAGTAATTTTAAATCAAGAAATATTTAATCATCACCCAGAACTTTTTGACTAAGCAGTTATTTCTCCTGCAAATAGGCCAAGGACATACAAAATTATGCAATAATTTAGTATTTGCGATTACTAAATGATTTGAATTGAGGGAAAATAATTGCCATTTACATGAATTCTTATAGCATGTCCTTGTAATTATATCTAGTATCTTTCGATCACTTTTGCACAAGTATATCTCAGCAGCTTCTGATAAGAAACAGACCGAACCTGTTAACCTTAATTTTTTGAAACACAGCTAGAATTTTGAAGACCGTTTTTTTTTCTGGATGTTTTAATACACAAGTACAAAATACGAGGGTAAATCTAAAAGTTAGGTCAATTCCGTGGTATATTAAAGAAACTAAGAGGCATACAGGTAATAACGCCTGCCTCGCAAAGGGTCCTTAAAACGCAAGAAACCGGTAGAAAATTCTAAAATGGTCCCTGAGAACCATTAACCTTCACCGGTTGATAGATGCTTGGTCTTTGCTTGCGGCATTTCATAACAAACAGTTAACTCTGAAGTGGTGCCAGGATCCTTTTCTTCTGCCATTTCATAACAGGCAGAAAATGTTCTCTGAATTGGCCTTTTCTAGAGGCATTTCATAACAAATATTCAATTCTGAAGTGGTACCAGGATCCTTTGCTTCTGCCATTTCATAACAGGCAGAAAATTCTTTCTGAATTGACCTTTTCATGAGGCATTTCATAAAAAATATTCAATTCTGAAATGGTGCCAGGATCCCTTCTTGCGCCATTTCATAACTGGCACAAGAATCTGTCTGAATTGGCTATTTCTTGTGGCATTTCATAACAAACAGTCAATTATGTAGTGGTGCCAAGATCCCTTTCTGGCGCCATTTTAAAACAGACAGAAAAATCTTTCTGAATTGGCCTTTTCTTGTGGCATTTCATAAAAAACACTCAATTCTGAAGTGGCGCCAGGATCATTTTCTTGTGCCAATTCATAACAGGCACAAGAATCTCTCTGAATTGGCCTTTTTTGTGGCATTTCATAACAAACAGTCAATTCTGTAACAGTGCCAGGATCCCATTCTTGCGCCATTTTATAACAGACAGAAAAATCTCTCTGAATTGGCCTTTTCTTGTGGCATTTCATAACAAACACTCAATTCTGAAGTGGTGCCAGGATCCTTTACTTGTGCCACTTCATAACAGGCAGAAAATTCTGAAATGGTCCCAGGGAACCATTAACCTTCACCGGTTGATACATACTTGGTCTTTGTTTGTAGCATTTCATAACAAACAGTTAACTCTGCAGTGGTGCCACGATCCTTTTCTTCTGCCGTTTCATAACAGGCAGAAAATTCTCTCTGAATTGGTTTTTCATGAGGCATTTCATATCAAATAGTCAATTCTGAAGTGGTGCCAGGATCCCTTTCTTTCGACATTTCATAACAGGCACAAGAATCTCTCTGAATTGGTCTTTTATTGAGGCATTTCATAACAGACAGTCAATTGTGAAATGGTGCCAGGATCTTTTTACTGTGCCCCTTCATTGTCTTTGCTTGTGGCATTTCACAAGAAACAGTTAACTCTGAAGTGGTGCGAGGATCCTTTTCTCCCGGCGTTTCATAACAGGCATAAAATGCTCTGTGAATTGGCCTTTTCATAAGGCATTTCATAACAAATAGTCAATTGCGAAGTGGTGCCAGGATCCCGTTTTTGCGCCATTTCATAACAGACAGAAAAATCTCTCTGAATTGACCTTTTCTTGTGGCATTTCATAACAAACACTCAATTCTGAAGTGGTGCCAGGATCCTTTTCTTGTGCCACTTCATAACAGGCAGAAAATTCTGAAATGGTCCCAGGGAACCACTGACCTTCACCGGTTGATAGATACTTTGTCTTTGTTTGTGGCAGTTCATAACAAACAGTTAACTCTGAAGTGGTGCCAGGATCATTTTCTTGTGGCATTTCACAACAGGTAGAAAAAATCTATCTGAATTGACTTTTCATGTGGCATTTCACAACAGGTAGAAAAATCTACCTGAGTTGACTTTTCATGTGGCATTTCAGAGCAAACAGCCAATTCTGAAGGGAGGTCAAGATCCCTTTCTTGCGCCATTTCATAACAGGCAGAAAAATCTCTCTGCATTGGCATTTTCATGAAGAATTTTATAACAAACAGTCAATTCTGAAGTGGTGCCAGGTTCATTTTCTAGCGCCATTTCATAACAGGCAGAAATATCTCTCTGAATTTGCCTTTTCATGTGGCATTTAATAACAAACAGTCAATTTTAAAGTGGTGCCAGGATCCTTTCCTTGTGCCACTTCATAACAGGCAGAAAATTCAGAAGTGGTCCCAGTGAACCAATAACTTTCACCGGTTGATAGAGACTTGGTCTTTGCTCGTGGCATTTCATAACAAACAGTGAATTCTGAAGTGGTGCCAGGATCATCTGGCAAAAACTCATACCTTCATCCCTTACTTGAGCTTTAAGCCAATAGTATTTATCAACTCCCAGAATTTTGACCTTTTTTTGCGCCACGGATGCCAAGTTTGAAGAGGCCCAAGGGATATCTAGTGAAAGCCCACAATCTTCATACTCTCATTTATCTCCTAGCCAACAGTTAACATATGATCGAGACTTGGTCTTTTGTTGTGTCATGGCAACCAATTCTGAAGTTGTTCCAGAATCACCTGGTAAAAAAACCATAACCTTCATACTTTACTTGATCTTCAAACCAAGATTTAGTATCAATAGCCAGTTCAGAACATCTTTTCATAGGTGGTAATTTCCACCTCATATTTTATTTGGAATTGCTGAAAAAACTCTAATTACAATATTTACATTGCAAAACCAAACAGCACATTTTTGACATAAATTTATGGTTGAAAAAATAAACTACGACGTATGTATTTATCCCCTATCAAAACTGGAAGAAACTACTTCATTTCCGAGAGGGTGCGATTATGTAACAAAAGTAGTATACGTAAGGTGTGAGTGGAACAGAATGTAGTAAAATTTGGAGTGTGACGGGTAAATGGAAGGATTTATTGGAAATATTGTAGAGGCTCAGAGAACAGGTGCCTCAATTTCCACAACGGTTCAACTGGTGTGTTGAGTCATTGTAGTTAAAGTGTACGAGGACTGGAAAGAAAGTTGTCAAACAGTGACTCAGAAGCAGAACTGCACATGGCAGGGAGAGTTGGGTCTGATGACACGTACAAGACAACAGACGCAGCAGCATTGTTCAACAGCTGACTACCCAATATAATAGAGGTCAATGCAGGACAGTATTTGTCATGTGTCGTACACATGGGCTACAATTGCAGATGGATCTGAAGACATCCTCTCCTAAACACCGTTCACCGGCATAAAAGACTCATCTGGTATAAGGATCATGGACGTTGGTCATCGATGACTGGAAAACAAGGCATGTTTACTCCACTTGGTGGATGGTAGTGTATGCATTTTGTGCAAAAAATGTGAGACACTCAATTCATCTTGCATGTCCATTGGACAGTGTAAGAGCTGCCATAACTAAACAGGAATCGTAAAGGTTACATCATTTCTCCTATGAATCGGAGATTATTGATTTAACCTATGAACCGGAGATTATTGATTTAGCCAATGAACTGCAGAGCATTGATTTTACTTGTGAACCGGAGGTAATTGATTTGATTTCAGAGAATGAACCGGGAGGTGCTAGTGGCAGACCAGTTTATGTATCGATTCGGATAAAGTAACACTCAGACTTTTGTAATTCAGGCATCATGTTCCAATGTTAAAAAATAAACAAGTTATGCTTAAAAAGTAAACGAATATATATATGTAGGATTTCTATCTATTCAAATGTATTAAGTACTTGTAATAACAAATCTACCTCACAAATGGTGGCACCGTATGCTCTGCATGAGAGCTGTAGAAAGGGAAGACGGCGCCAAACGAAGAAGAGAGGAGTTGGTCGTAGTTGTGAAATAAATCCATTTTCAGTTGTTACTATGATTGTTTCCTTGTGTTACTTATTTTCTGTGTTCAAATGAAGTGTTAAGAATACCATGGTTGTTTATTGTAGTTAAAGTGCAAGAATGAATCCCCCACCTAGACGCCACGAGTTCTACAGAAAAAAGTGGGGCTCCACTCCGAATTTGATTCCAACGAGAAACGAAAATGTCAGCCATGTTTCTGTGTGTCGCCCTGACACGTACGGATTTGATGAAGAGCTGTCATATGGAATTAAATTGGAAGATTCGACTCGGATTCTGTTTGCCAATATATTGATGTTCATCTGGAGAAAAAGTTCTACAACGGTCGTGAGCTTATTGTAGTGCCAAGAGACAGACAGACTGAATTAATTAAATAGGCACATGAAAAGAGGGCCATTTTCCAACCCTTAAAACAGATGAATCGTCGACAAGAATTGTTTATATAAAGTTAACCCAAAGCGTAATCATTATCTGCGTCCCTTGTAACACGTATATTGCAATCATTGAACTAGAAAAACGAGAGAATAAAGATAAAGTAACTCACCTTCGTTTTAGAAAAAGAATCCATTCAAAAATGCAGAATAGAACTTGCTTTTATGAACAATTATTTTGCATTTGATGGGAGTAATCAAAACTTATATTTGTGTAAAAAAAAAGCCTTGTACAATTGGTATTATCCAACAACAAACCTCTGGTAAAAAACGTCGTCTTGCACAACAGATGGAAAATTGACATTGTGCGTGAGGAAATACCGTGTTTTTTGAAGTGGGGTGATTATGAGAATCGTGTTGTAGCGCTACACAAAATTGAAAATAAGTTAAAAATCAGCCAACGTTTTGTCTACCGGACTATAAAAAGGCTCCTTGAGACTGGACCGCTACAGAAAGTGTCTTCCACGTATCGTGATAACTGCATGCCTGGTGAAAGCAGTGGCGGTCTGTATTCGACGGAATCCTGTCAGAGAACAATCGGCGATGGCTCGTGAGCTGAACAATTTAAGAACGTCTATGTCACGCGTGATGGGGAGTGACCAAAGGGTAAGAGCTTACCGGTGGCGTACAGAACACTTCCTCACCCCATAACTGAAGCATCAGATGGTGCTAAAAGCAAAACGTTTGCTGCAGCGTTACACAGACAATCGCCGAAGGCAGATCCTTTTCTTTAATGAAAAGATTTTTACTATTGAAGAGGCTTTCAACCGCCAAAATGACAGGGTGTATATGTCAACCTCAGCTCTAAGAAGCCGGACTCCTGCTGTAATGGGGAGTCTCATGCGAGGGTACCACTGAGCTCCATATCTATGAGAAAGTAGTGAAAACATCAGCCAAAGTCTAACAGGATAGGGTTTTGGAGCCAGTGGTTAAAACACACTCTCTTCCAAACCGACAGTGGAACTTTGAACAGGATTTCTGAAAGAGACACCCCAGTATTGACAATGGAACTTTCAACAGGATTTCTGAAAGAGACACCCCAGTATTGACAGTGGAACTTTCGACAGGATTTCTGAAAGAGATACCCCAGTATTGACAGTTGAACTTTCAACAGGATTTCTGAAAGAATCTCCCTTCCAAACCGACAGTGGAACTTTCAACAGGATTTCTGAAAGAATCTCTCTTCCAAACCGACAGTGGAACTTCCAACAGGATTTCAAAACAGGTAATATAAACCGACAGTGGAACTCTTCCAAACCGACAGTGAAACTCTTCCAAACCGACAGTGAAACTCTTCCAAACCGACAGTGGAACTCTTCCAAACCGACAGTGGAACTTTCAACAGTCTTCCAAACCGACAGTGGAACTTTTCCAAACTGACAGTGGAATTTTCAACAGGATTTCAAAACAGTTAATATAAACTGACAGTGGAACTTTCAACAGGATTTCTGAAAGAATCTCTCTTCCAAACCGACAGTGGAACTTTCAACAGGATTTCTGAAAGAGACACCCACGATTTCTGAAAGAGACACACCAGTATTGTCTCAAACGCTCTTTGGTGTGGGTAGAAGCAACTTTCCATGTGGGACCCTGCGTACAGCTATTGATGATTGACCACAGAGATTGAAGTACTTTGTGGTTGAATACGGTAATTATTTATTTGTGTAACTATATTAACAACTTATCCCTTTTAAGTGGCCGGAACGAGTTAACTCGAGCTTATCAAAAAGTGCTCATGTCAGCTCAGACGAATAAATTCGCTCTCTAAAAATTGGTACTAAAGCAAATTCCTTCCGGTTATGATTATTGCTGCTCGCAGGAGTGACATAAATAACGAGAGAGGATCAGAAAATAATACTTTCCCACTTTGCTTTGTTATTCAAAGGGGCCATTCAGGGAAGTGATTGAAAATTATTCTTTCTTGCTGATTAGATGCTGAACAGTGGAAACGAAACAAAGAAGGGAAAGAGAAGATGTGTTAGGTTTTTTCCTGTCCGGTGGCATTATATCCACATCAGGGGTATTGGACCTTCCCCATCATATCCTCTAGCAGGGAATAAGACGAAAAGAGCGCGCCTATCACGCGTGGCAGGGTCGGTACTGCTCAGATGAAAGGAACTTACCTTTCGTAAAATCGGTCGTTAAGCAGTCACCACGTCAAGCAAACGTACAAAAATGATCCTTTTTTTTATTTGCATTTTTAAGGAAAGTGAGAGACGTAACTGATAAACTTTCTACTTGACGAACCATTAAATCACAAATAAACTAGGAAAAAACCACAAACCTACTGTGTCCTCGCGTTGAGCGATTTCGTGTGTGTTGTCTTAGTTGGGAAGTTTGTATGTGTTGCCAGGGTTCGGAGGGTTTTGTTTGACGAACAATTAGATCATCAACAGACTCGAAAAGAACTGTAATTAGTTGTTAGACCTACCTCAAAATAACCATTCTGCAGTGAAACGCCACATAAATCAGAAAATGCCAATTGATAGACATTCAACACACAGACGCAGTCATACTGGAGAAACGCCATATAAATGTGAAATTGCAATGAAAAATTCGTTTTTAATTGCTGAAGATCAACCTGAATCTCCATTATATAATCAATAAGAGACTAGAGCAGCGCGCTTATCACGCGCGGCAGGGTCGCACCTTAGCTTTGTTGAAACCGGTCGTTGCCACCACGTCAAGCAAACGTTCAAAAATAAGGCTTTTTTCTTTGCTTTTTTAAGGAAAATGAGAGACGTAACTGATAAACGTTCTATAGTGCGTCGCATAAATATAGAAACCCTACAAATTCTCGAATAGCGGCCCCAGTGGCGCAGTGGTCTAAGCGATGGCCTCTGATCATTCGTCCGTAAGGGGTCCGGGTTCGAATCCCGGTGAGGCATGGTTGTTGTGTTTGTCTTACGGCACTGGCTCTCTCCCTTCCCTGGAACCAGTGACCCTAAATTAGGGACGGGCGACTGCTTATAGCCCATTGAGTTGCTCATGGTGGTCGTTAAACCTCCAATAAAAAAAAAAAATAAATAAAAAAAATTCTCGAATAAAAATGAACCCACAACGAGCCGAAATGTACACCTCATATTTATAGCAAAAATAGCATAGGACACGCAGCTGCACAATAGTTTGAGGGAAACATAACTATTCCAACGCCAAGTACAAGAAAAAACAGAAATACGCGGTCTCAAAAATATAAAGACTTACTGGTTATGAGCATCTCCGGCACGAATAGTGGAGTCGTTGTTCCGAATAACACTGAAAACCCGATTGGTCATGCTGTCCACCAAGTGATGTAAGTGTTCTGGAAGGAGTGCGTACCAGCTTCGTTCAATCTGCTCTTTCAATGCCACCACACTTGAGAACTACCGTCCATTCGCATACACATCACGAGCCAGGATACCCCAGAGGTTCTCGATAGGGTTCAGATCTGGACTGAGTGCTGTCCAATCCATTATGGTCCCATAATGAGTGTTAAACCAGCTTTTCGTTGACGCAGAGCGATGGATAGAGGCATTGTCTTGCTGGAACAGATAATCAACACCCGCTAGAGGTTTGGCAAACGATAGAAGGTGGCTGCTGAGTATTTCCCGATACGTTTCGGAGTTTTGCCCGTCTTGCAGGAAAGCGATATCCGTTGTCTTATTGAACGCGAAAGCTCCCCAGACCATCACAGATCCCCCTCCTTTCTGTCTGCTGATGAAGGTGCGTGGCTCGCGTCGTAAATCATGCCAATAGCAGTTCCAACCGTCAGGGCCTTCCAGGTTGAACTTTTTCTCATCAGAGAAAATAGTTGTGATCCACTCGTATGTCCAGTGCATGTGTCTGCTTGCCCATAACAATCTAGCTTCCTTGTGGCGTCGCGTCAGGTGTGGCAGACGGCGCATTTTAAGGAGCTCAATGTTGCGGCTTACCTTGATTCGTCGATGAACTGTTTCCTTTGAGACGGTGCGAGCAGAATGTTTCCTAATTCAGCTACTCCGACTGAATTTATCGCTGCAACTTTGCCGTCTTGACATGAGCTTCACCTATGTAGTACGTCACTGACTTAACGCCTCTGCATGACACCCTTCGAAATGTCAATGAACTGTGGTGAAAGGTCAACGATACATTCTCAGCCATTTCTCAGGTGAACATCAGGGGACTTTTCCACTCGACATCACATCGTGTTGTAGAATGTATAATCCAGTATTTTGGTCACCATGATCATCATCATCATTGTCAACCATTATCAATCCACTGCTGGACGAAGGTCTCCCCAAGTTTCCTCCACAACGGTCTGTCTTGTGCTAGTCTCCTCCATGTCACTCCCGCATACTTTTGAATTTCGCCCACCCATCTTCCATGTGGTCTTCTTCAGGGTCTTTTCCTGTCCCTTGGAATCCAATCCAAAATTTCGGCTGTCCATCGATGGTCTGTCCTTCTAGCAGTATGTCCAGCCCACTGCCATTTCAGGGATTTAACTCTGACCATGATGTCTTCCACTCTTGTCATACGACCTTTTAACTCAGTCTTCTGGGTCTTTTCCTGTCACTTGGAATCCAATCCAAAATTTAGGCTGTCCATCGATGGTCTGTCCTTCTGGCAGTATGTCCAGCCCACTGCCATTTCAGGGATTTAACTCTGATCATGATGTCTTCCACTCTTGTCATACGACCTTCTAACTCAGTCTTCTGGGTCTTTTCCTGTCACTTGGAATCCAATCCAAAATTTCGGCTGTCCATCGATGGTCTGTCCTTCTAGCAGTATGTCCAGCCCACTGCCATTTCAGGGATTTAACTCTGATCATGATGTCTTCCACTCTTGTCATACGACCTTCTAACTCAGTCTTCTGGGTCTTTTCCTGTCACTTGGAATCCAATCCAAAATTTAGGCTGTCCATCGATGGTCTGTCCTTCTGGCAGTATGTCCAGCCCACAGCCATTTCAGGGATTTGCCTCTGATCATAATGCCTTCCACTCTTGTCATACGACCTTCTAACTCAGGCGATATCACAGATGTTTCCCATCTGTCGTATTCATATAATCCCTCAGAAATTGAGTAACTTCTTTATTGATTACTTATCTACATGTCTGGTAAGTTTCCTCTCATTTCGTTCAATCCTTCACGATGTGGAATATCTATATCGAGAAAAGTAACTTTTAAATTAACCATTAAAAAATTATTATGTCTCAGTCATCAGTCTCTTCAAACAAAAAAAAAAGTTTTTTTTCCATGTGAGAATATTTCTTTTCATCAGAATTTATGTTATCCCGTTCAGATGGTTAAACACGCCGCGCAAGAGGAAGACAATTCCCGTACCCTTTCAGATAACGCAAAATATTTGTTAACCTTCCACCATTGCTCTGTACGTTGAACGAATTTGTTTGAAAGCCAATAACTTCTGGTTACACAAAACGCGAGGCGAACATCCAATAGTTTCCTGTATAGAAGGAAAAGACTGAACTGAGGAGAGGAAAATGAAACTTGCGCGGAGTAAGCAACATACAATGCTGGCCACACAAAAATGCAACACCAAGAAGGACACGAGAAAGCAAAGTCAGATTTACTGGACACATAACAACAGATACAAAGATGAAACGATTGAGCTTACAGGCCCGTGCGACTTGCGGAACACACAGACATCAATAGTTCGTGTGGCCCCACATGGCTGGCAATAACGGCCGCTAAACGCCGCGGCATCGAACGAAAGAGACTTTGGACGTGGGCTTGGGGTATGTCGGTCCAGGCTGCTTCCACACGTTGCCACAGTTCATCAGGCGCAGCTGCGGGTGGTGCTTGCCAGGCCACTCGGTTGCCGATCAGCGACCAGACGTGTTCGATGGGCGACATATTGGGTGAACAGGCGGGTCACGGCAGCAGTGACACCTGCTGGGCCGTGAAAAGTTGTTGCATGATGCGTGCCACGTGCGGGCGCGCATTGTCCTGTTGAAACGTGGTCTCTGGTAGGTCCTTCAGGTAAGGGAGGACTACAGGATCCAAAACGTCGGAGATGTAGCGGTGGCTGTTGAGTGTACCGACGATGCGTACCAGAGGGGTGCGGGTGTCATATCCAATTGCGCCCAAAACCATAACGCCAGGCGACGGACCGGTATGGCGATGCATAGTGCAGGCGTCATACAGTCTCTCGCCGCGGTACCACCACACGCGGATCCGACCATCGTGGTGTTGCAGACAGAAGCGGGATTCTTCGGAGAAGACAATGTCGTGTCATTTCGTAGTCCAGGTGCGGTGTTTAACGACCCACTGCCGCCGCACTCGCCAGTGGTGTAACGTCAATGGTAATCGGAGCAAAGGGTGCGGTGCGACAAGTCCCCGCTCCTACAGACGACGTCGAACAGTACGTTCTGACACAGGTTGTTGCGCAACACACCCTAATTCCTGCGGTGACGTTCGTAATGTGGCGGTGCGAGCCATCAATGCCCGCCGCACAACATGCCGGTCCTCTCGTACGGTGGTGTGCCGCGGCTGTGGCTATCGAACACGTCGGTCCGCCCGTCCCTCCTGCACCCACCGAATGCATACTCCCCTCATTGTGGCTTGGGGTCGTCCCACACGGGCGCCGATGTCTCGGTACGATAAACCGCTGTCGCGATAAGCCACTATTCGTCCTCTGTCGAACTCCGAAACGTGCTGGAATGACTGCCGTATTTTGCGACGAAGCATCAGGAAGCTTCCCACGCACAGGTCCGGCAGCACAACACACTTCCACTAATCACACCCCGCCTTCTGTGCACCCTTCTTACAGTGCTTCTCGGTGGCGTGCCGGGTGCACATGATTTGCATTTCCCTGCAATGCTAATCGTTTGCATTTCCTCTCACGGGCGACGCATGCTGCGAATTTCAGGCAAATCGGATGCTTCCTTCTTGGTGTTACACTTTGGGTGGCTAGCAGTGTATATATATCATCATCATCATCATCATTGTCAACCATTATCAATCCACTGCTGGACGAAGGTCTCCCCAAGTTTCCTCCACAACGGTCTGTCTTGTGCCAGTCTCCTCCATGTCACTCCCGCATACTTTCGAATTTCATCCACCCATCTTCCATGTGGTCTTCTTCTGGGTCTTTTCCTGTCCCTTGGAATCCAATCTAAAATTTCGGCTGTCCATCGATGGTCTGTTCTTCTGGCAGTATGTCCAGCCCATTGCCATTTCAGGGATTTAACTCTGATCATGATGTCTTCCACTCTTGTCATTTTTCGGATCCACGTGTTCCTCTTCTTATCTCTCCTGGTTACACCAAGCATGCACCTCTCCATGCTACTTTGAGTTGTCTGCAGCCTTTGTATGTCTCTTTTAGCTAAGGTCCACGTCTCTGCACCATACGTAAGCACTGGAAGGATGCATTGATCAAACACTTTTCTTTAAAGACATAATGGCATATTGCTCTTGAAAATTATGCTGTTTCTTCCAAAAGCTCTCCAGGCAAGTTTTGTATGCCGATTAATTTCTTCACCAATGTGACCCTCACTTGATATCTGCTGTCCAAGATAAACGTATGTGTCTGTTATCTCCAGCTTTTTTCCATCAATCGATAAATCTTCATTTCTTGTAAAAGCATTGTACATCACTTTTGTCTTCTGAAAGTTCATTTTTCATCCCACTTCTTTACTCTTGTCAGCAAGTTCCTGGATCATACTCTGTAGCTCTGATGGGGTAGTTGTAAAAATGACTATGTCATCAGCAAAACGAAGGTGGGTTAGATAATCTTCATTAATCTTTATCCCTTTGTTTTCCCAGTTCAGTGATTGAAAGACATTTTCCAATGTGGCATTAAAGAGCTTTGGAGATATGGTGTCACCTTGTCTCACTCCTTTTCCAATTTTTATGTGTGTTGTATTTTCAAACAGCCGAATCTTTGCACTTGCATTTTCATAGATGTTATTAATAATATTAATGTATGCATCTTCAATACCGCAGGATTTCAGAGCCATTGCAACTGCTGATGGTTTCACCGAATCAAAGGCTTTTTCATAATCGATAAAAGCCATGCACAATGGAAGTTCATATTCCCTCGCTCTTTCAATTAGTTCTCTCAGTACGTGGATATGATCTCTTGTGCTGTAGCCACTCCTGAATCCAGCTTGTTCTCTCGGTTGAGCCATGTCCAGTGTAACCTTCAAGCGGTGTGAAAGAACTTTAGTGAAGATTTTATAAACCACTGATAATAGGCTGATAGGTCTGTAGTTCCTGAGATCCTCAATGTCACCTTTTTTATGTAGCAAGATCATTGTAGCGTTGTTCCAATCCTCAGGAATTTTCCCTTCATTAAGGCATCGAGTGAAAATTTGGGCGAGTACTGTTTCGATTTCTCCACTTGCTTCTTGTATGATGTCTACAGTAATTCCATCTTCTCCTGGAGCTTTTCCCCGCTTCATGTTCTTGATTGCATGTGCAACTTCTGCTGGAAGGACTGGAAGAACTCTGGTACTGGTACATTTCATGATGTCTGGAGTACATGTATCATCCCTTTCATATAATTTGGAGTAGAAATCTTTCACTCTTGTCAAAATTTCGCCTCTATTTCTTGTTACAGAACCATCTTCTTTTCTCAGTGCCATAATCTGTTTTTTCCCCTTACTGAGATGTCCCTTTGCTATCTTTAGGCTTTGGTTGTTTTCAATTGCTTTCCTTACTAGTTCACAGTTGAATTTCCTTACGTCTTCAGTGATACTTTTTCGTACTGTCTTGCATAGCTCTATATATTCCACTTTGGAAGTCACATCTTCTTTAGTTGTCCTCATCACTCTTCTTTTTTGCATCAACATTTTGGTTTTTCCTGATAATTTGTTCACATGCAATTTGTTCTTAGACCCAGCTAATTTTGTTGCTGTTTCCATAAGAGCTTTGGTTACTTTTCTGTTAACTTCAGAAATATCCACTTCTTCCGATGTTAGGCCTTCTAAAGCAGAGAATCTGTTCTTCAGTTCCAATTTGAAGGTATTATGGTGTTTTTTAAGGTTGGTTATGTCAATACATTTTGTTTGTCTTATGAGCTTGCGACGTTCGAGTTTAGTGTTGAGGTGCATCTTACATCTCACCAATCTATGGTCACTGCCTGTGTTGAACTTGTTTAGCACACTGCAGTCTTCTATGACGAATTTTTTGTTACACATAATAAAATCAATTTCACTTGTCGTCCCATTTGGATGTCTCCATGTCCATTTCCTGTGTGGCTTTTTCTTGAAAAAGGAGTTCAAGATGAAAAACCCTTCTGCCTCTGCAAACTCTACGAGAGTATTTCCACGCTGGTTTCTGTTGCCGTGACCGAATTTACCTACTGAAGTTTCATTCTGTTGCCGTTGCCCTATTTTTGCATTGAAATCTCCCATAATTATCTTCAAGTGCTGCTTACCTTTATTATTTAGATCACGAATTTCCTCATAAAATTCTTCAATTTCTTCTTCAGCATGACTTGTGGTGGGTGCATAAGTTTGAATAATCTGAGCCTGGTATCTTCTCGAGAGTTGGATAATGAGTCGTGCAGCTCTGTCAGAGGAACTTTCAACTTCTACAACTTTAATCTTTAGTTTCTTGTTTATTATAAATCCAACACCACTAGTTCTGCCAGTATCTGTCCCACGATAGTAGAAGAGATGTCCACTTTTCAGTTCAATGAGATCTTCTCCTTTTCTCCTTACCTCACTTAGCCCGACGATGTCCCACTTGATCCTTTGTAGTTCCTCTTCCAATTCAAGAAGCCTTGAGTCAGAAGATAGGGAGCGTCCATTGTACGTAGCCAAGGTCAGCATCAGATGGCAGCCTAGTCCGGTCCTCCGGGGATTCTTAGCACCCTCTGCCTTCATGTCGCACTGGCCGCTGCCTTGGCCAGGTACATTCCAGCTGCCGGAGACTGAGGGCCAAGATTTAAGTTGTGGAGTCATTTTGGAGGGGTTTGGCCGTAACTCACCACGCTGGCCAAGCGGGTTGGTGAGTGTGTGATAGCATTTCCTCTAATCCCGATGGTATAGTTATACCGCTATTGGCAGTCGTCAGAGCCCCTTTAGTTGGAACAGGATGTACCACGAGAAGGCGGGGTTGACATTTGTCAAGGAGAGGCTGTGATGTTACGCATCATATATATATATATATATATATACTGAAGAGCAACACTGAAGACTAAGGAAAAACTTTAGAATTTAAAACGAAAGTTGCAAAAAAACCCGAAGATCAAAACGCGCAACGCAGCAGTTTTGAAAATTCAGAATTCGCATTCTATTAAGAAGATACCTAAGCAAAAAAATACATATATAATTTTGATTCACACCAAGCACAATAGAAAGGGTTATAGAAAGGGTTATGTATCTACCTGTGTGAGTAAAAGGAGAAAAGATAAAAAAATAAAATAAAACAACTGAATGTAGAAGGTGTCGATAATACTGAGCCTTGGCTTTATCAAGGACCAGCAAAAACTCTGCATTTTCTCACTTCCACAAATATGCACTTAAAACACTGCTTAATTATGCACTTAAAACACTGCTGAAATACTTTGTACATATTGCAACTAACTGTTTAAGTCATATAACTTTCACAAAGTTTTCTTTAGTTAATTATTGTCTTTAACTTATTCTCGTTTTCGTGCTGTCATAAGTTGTAGAGTAGGGGGTTTTAGAGTCAAGTTTTCTTTCAAAAATCTGTTTTTTAAAAATTAATATTTCCTTTTTTATTGCAATGAAAAAATTTGGATTTCTTTTGCATTGTTTTTCAGGTTTAAATTCTCTCTCAAACGAACTTGGCCTTTCGTTATAGCTGAAAATTATTTCTAATTATTATGTCACTGTCACAGCTTGAGTTCTCTTTAATCTTCTTCTCTCTGTTTAATAGTAACAGATGAAGAGCATGGGTCGGGCCAGGAAGGTTCATGGATGCAAGCAAAATTGTTAACTAGTGCTAGGTCATACAACTCTGCGGAGGACATGACATATATATATTTTTTAAAACAATTTTAGGTGGGAATGTTACTTGCATCTATGGCCTTGCAGAAACCCATTTCCAACTAGGTCTTTGTGGAAGTGAGAAAATGCAGAGTTTTTGCTGGTCCTTGATAAAGCCAAGGCTCAGTATTCTCGACACCTTCTACATTCAGTTGTTTTATTTTATTTTTTTATCTTTTCTCCTTTTACTCACACAGGTAGATACATAACCCTTTCTATGTTGTGCTTGGTGTGAGTCAAAATTATATATGTATTTTTTTGCTTAGGTATCTTCTTAATAGAATATATATATATATATATATATATGTATGTGTGTGTAAATAACTACTAACTCTTTGTCTCAGAGAGAAAGCATTTCCGCTCTATAACAGACAATTTGATCAATGATGAAACCAATTCTTACTTTCCGTCTCAAACCTGTATGATCTGAAATCTGGCTAAGGTGAAAATAAGACCCGTTCTTGAAAATGCTTAAGCGTGATACCAGAGTGACTCAAAAGTCATTGCATTTTTTTGACAATTGATGAAAATTTGTATAAATGCATAACCGTAAAAGTTTAATCGAAATAGAGTCAGTCGTACTCGATGGCCCTAAACCATTGTGATGCCCTGTCTTGAAACCCTTTGCAAAATATTCTTTTGGTTTCGAGGCGAAAAAAGTCTTGGATCGCAAGTTCAACATCGTGGATGTTTTGGAATTGTTTCCCTCGTAGAAAATGTGCCATGGACAGGTATGAGTGATAGTCCGGAGACGCGAAATTCGGACAATAAGCAGGGTGGAGGCATTAGCTCAATACCCTTTAGTTCCTATATTTTGTTTCTTTAGTTGACCGGGCATGATGAGCAGAAACATTAACCTGTTGGATGTTAACTCGTTTACGGTTCACCGGAGCAGGATATTTTCGGCTGTAGCTGCGGATTAATACCTCGGCAATCAAAACCAATTCCCGATGAATGGGGCTCTCAAAATTCTAAAACAAGCATAGCATAACTTTGTTCTTAAATCGCCACCTTTTTAGCACGCCTTTTGTATAAAAAGATAGTGCTTCTGTTATCGGTTTGTCCGTCCGTCCGCCTGTACCCACGATATATCTGTAACTATTATTCCGATTTGAAAAATTCTTTTTGCGTTCGGAAGCTTGAAATATGCGAATGATGATCCTTTACTTCGTTTTTTTACGATGTACAATTTTGCCGCTAGGGGGCGTTAATGCAGATGACGTCAAATTCAAAATTACGTTTTAATCTACATATTTGCTTCTAAACATCCGATTGATAAAATTCTTTTATCTTTCGATTCCATTTATGTCGAAGACTGTTTTAGATATAGTTACTTTTTCAAATTAGGCATAGATTTTCCGCTAGGGGGCGTAAAAGTAAATTACATTTTTTCCGATAACTCTTCTAAAACTCTGATTTGACTCTGATTTGAAAAATCTTTTTTTCAGGGGATACATCTCCTAATGGAAAATCTTTTCCATATAATTTCGAATTTTTGGTAAAAAATACTTTGGCCACCATTGGGCGTAAGTGTTAATTTTTGCTTCTGATGTATTTGCCATAAAATCTGAGCTTCTAAAATATCGATTAAAAAAATCTTTCATGAACTGATGCCACTCACATCGATAAACCTTTTCGAAATATTTTCTTCCTAAAATATCCCACAGTTTCTCCGTCAGGGGACGTAGATGTATATCTTATTTTTGTCAATATCTCTACTTCTAGGAGTCCGATTTGAAAAATTCTTTCTTTGTTGAATAATGTTTTCCGTGTGACATGTTTTTCATATAATTTCAAAATTTTCAAGTAATTCATAGACTTTCCGCTAGGGGGCGTAAAGGTAAATTGCGTTCCGCCCTATATCTCTA
Source organism: Macrothele yani (assembly GCA_039090855.1). Taxonomy (NCBI): domain Eukaryota; kingdom Metazoa; phylum Arthropoda; class Arachnida; order Araneae; family Macrothelidae; genus Macrothele; species Macrothele yani. The sequence goes on from CM077000.1 coordinate 25,209,143, forward strand.
CTTCTAAATCTTCGATTTGAAAAATTCTTTCTGCACCGGATACAACTCCTGATGGGAAATCGTTTGCACATAATTTCCAATTTTGTAAAAAAATGGTTTGGCCACCAGGGGCGTAAACCATAATTTCCACTTCAGATGTATTTGCAGCAAAATATGAGCTTCTAAATTCTCGATTGAAAAAAACGTCGTTTGCAGACCGATACTACTCGTGTCGACAAACCTTTTAGAAACATTTTCTTCTTAAAATAGTGCATGGTTTCTGCGCCAGGGGGCGTAGACGTATATCTTATTTTTGTCAATATCTCTACTTCTAAAAGTCCAATTTGAAAAAAATCCTTCGTTGTTGGATAGTGTTTCCGATGCGAAATGTTTTTCCTATAAATTCAAAATTTTCATGTAAATCATTTAAGACTTTCTGTTAGGGCGCGTAAAGGTAAATTGCGTTTTCTGCTCCTAAAACTCCGATTTGAAAAATTCTTCCTGTATCGCATACAAGACCTGATGGAAAATATTTTTCACATAATTTCTAATGTTTTGTATAGAATGGTTTGGCCACCAGAGTAGTATAAAATGACCGGTCCTGGCTTAAACCGCAGCCCATAGACTTAACATTAGGTGCCGGTCGGAGCAGCCGGAGCCAGCCGGAGCCGGGCGGACGGGGGCGTGGCCTGACGCAGGCATCAGGAGGATGAGGGTGTGTGGCATGGGTGAGGATGTAGGTGGCGCTAGTTTGTTGGGGCGATGCTGATGTGCTGCCCCCTTGCGGTGCTTCTTGGAACTTTCGATGGATCTTTGTTCTTGAGAGATGGCAACGGCCGAGTGGGGAAAGGGGGTGGACATAGGGGATGTCAAATCGATGCTGATGTGCTGCCCCCTAGCGGTGCTTCTTGGAACTTTCGATGGATCTTTGATTTTGAGGGATGGCAACGTTCGAGTGGTGGTTGCATATGTGCCGCCCTCTTGGGGTGCTTCTCGAAACTTTATTATTTTCTCGGGGTATTTATTGGACTTTGTCAAATTTTTTTGGGAAAAAGGAAGCGAAGTCTTTCGGCCTTCCAAGTTCCTTTTCCCCCGAATTTATTTTTTAAAACTTTCCTTTTTAGAAATTCCCTGAGGTGTCAGGAATTTTTAGAGACGTTGTTTCTATTGAAATATTTTCATCCGGAGTGCATAAAAAATGCTCTGATGGTCCCAGCGAGATTCGTTCCCGTATCAGCTAGTTTGCTAGCTTCACGCCTTTTCCCACTAGACCACCCGACCATTGGAAAACGATATTTCCTCGCCTCAACAAACTCAGTAAGAACTCCCCTAATATCATTCCTTTCCCTCATTTAGTTCGTTTTAAATTGAGATGTTTCAAAACTTCGCGTATATTTCTTTCACTAAATGTCCAGTTCTCCCGTATCTGTCCCATCATTTTTAACTTCTGTGCCTGCTGCATTTTTTCTTTAGACGTTTAGTTTCATTGACCTTTTCTTTCGTTTCAATTAGGTTTTCATTATCGTATTTTTTATTCACTGTCTCAGCAGAAAAAGCTTTCATTCTGGAGACCTAGCGACTAAGTCCGTACTTCCTCTAAACATTTTTATTTCACGTTTTACTAATTCGTAAGAAAAGCAGGTGTTTCCAAACTCTCATAGTGAAAATATCGTATTCCTCTTATTTTACTTATTATATTTTTCCTTCTATTCAGTGTTGTATGATTCTTAAAACTTTGGTTTATTTTTATGTAACTTCTTTTTTTTCTTAGGTTTTTTTTTTCTGATTCAACCTATCAATCTTTTCCTATCGATTTAATTGATCTTATTTTTCCATTCGACTTTACTTTTGAACAGAAATGTATCTAAAATCTTCAGATGTATTCTAGTCTCTAAGGCCGATTCTTCACTATTTCAAATAAAGTCATTGTAGGATTTTAGCGTAAATGCCCCTAAATCTTTAGAACTTCCATTTCATAGTTAGATACTAATTCCTCAAGGTTTAAATTAAAACATGAAAGAAGAGTGTTTTTACGCTCTCTCCAGTGAACGAAGAATGTTTTTACGCTTTGTGGAAAACCTCATATGACATGAAATCACTTTGCTTGGTAGATTAAACTAAATTCTGGTTTTGAACTTTGAACGCAAACTCAAGCTTGCAAAAGCATAGTTTTCTGAGCGAACTTAAACTGTCTAAGATGACAAAAATCTAAAACTGGTGACTCAATGGGACAGAGCGTTTGAACTTTGCCGTTCATTTAAGATTTAAGAGATCCGTAGTGAACCACTACAAAGGAAATAAGCAGACCCTGATTTAGTCCACTGTTTCCAAGGAAGGTAGAAAGCTAGTGTCGTAATTCAAAAGCTCATAACTCAAGCCTCCACAGGATTCAATTTCGGACGGACGATTAGTCAGATGTCAATGCTTAGACATTGAAAAATTACTTCAGACAAATATTTTCTTACTTAAAAGTGCTTCAAGTCAGAATTTGTATTACTTAAGATTTCCATTAGTCATTATTTTTTCTATCTTAAAAACTTCTAAAGGGTTGATTTTGAAAAAAAAAAAAAAAAAAAAAACGAGTTCTCCCAAAAACGTAAAATTTCCCCAGAATTGTATGAGGAACCAAAAAAATTGACAAAGCTTGAATGTTAAGTCTTTCAACTCATTTCTTTCTCTTTATGTTTCATTCCATAAACTTTCTTCAAATTCCTATATATCCAAGAATTTTGTTAAATATCTAAGTTCGACTCCCCCAGAAATTTTCTCAAAATGATAGTTTCTCTTTTAAAAAAAAATTCCAAAATAAGAATCCCTTCAATGAAACAAGAAATTCCTATTCAAAGCATTCCATCCCTCTTTCTACTTCAAATACTCTCTTTGTAAATCTAAGGAGCTGTTTTTGTTTTTAAGGTTGTTTTTTTTAATATTCATATATTTTTCCCTCTAAATTTAGAAGATATTTCCCCAAAATGTATGTACATATTACGATAGTAAAACATCATACTGCTGCTTGATGTTCAATTCCCTTCACGCTGTCTTAAGGAAATTCTTTCATTTTCTCATAACACATAGACATGTTATTTTTCTTCCCATTCACTTCAAAGACTTGAGATCAACTTAATGTAGTCCTTTGAGAAAAACTTTCATAGAAAATCATAAATGTACTGAAAATGTCAGTTTTCTTAAAGAAATCATAAGAATAAGAATTTTTTATACTGAAACAAGTTTCCCCTGTTCAAAGCATTAAGTGGCTCTTTTCGCATCAAATTCTGTATTTCCTCATGTAAACTTTATTCTTTTTCTACTTCATATCGTTTTCGTTTCTTGTTTTTCCCTATGTAACTTAAAACTTCTTTTCCTAATCTATTTTTCATAAAAGCATCATTCTTTTGAGTTGATTTTTTCTCTATCTCTTTTTTTTTAAATGCATTCCAAAGTTCATATTGAAAAGGGTTTAAATTTTGATTGAAAGATGTTTGCAAAGATCGTTTTAGGAAAAGTTGAAAACAGGTAAGGTTCGTTTCGGAAAAGTTGAAAACAGATAATGTTCGTTTCGGAAAAGTAGATTCTCTTATAGGGTTAAAAATGGAACACTTCATATTTTCTTAGGGGCGGTTTTGATGAAACACGTTTCAGTAAAAACAGTGAAATTCCCATTGAATAACATGGGGAACTATGAAATTTAAGGAGCGCGTTTTCGTTCAAGGAAAACATTTTAAAAGGTCTATTTTCGATTCAGTTGAAAACGAATCAGGTAGAAAACAGAATGCAGTAGAAACAGTCACAGCAAGTTCCTGAAAGTTGAAAATAGATGAGGTTGAAAATGGATGTACTAAAAATGTCTTAGGAAAGAAATTTTTATGAAACACAGACTGTTTAGTTTTCCCAGGCTAGGGGGTCTTCAGTGAGAGCGCTTCATCTTTTCAACTAAGAGAATGAAGTGTAGTCAGTTTGAAAAAATATTTCAAACTCCCCTAAATTTAGCCTTTTGTCCTGGTTTCGAGTCAATACTGTAAAGCATTGCTCTCAGACCAGTTGAATTCCTGGCCCTTAATGAAATACATTAAGCCTTTCCCTTAAAAATAAGCAATCTCTTCTTCAATACCAGATCCCCAATAAATTTCTTTAAGAATTATTCATTCACACTTTTACTTTTAAAAACTTGAAATTCATTATTATTTAACTCCTTACAAAAAATGAAACTCATTCATACAGAAAAAATATAAATGAATAAAAATAAATAAAGTAGTCCTAAAAAGGACTGTTTTTCTGGGTCCCCTTCATACAGATGCTCCATGGTCGGTGTAAGGAATTTTTTTTATCTGCTGATATCTCAGCACATTGACTTCACAGTCTCTAGCAAGTTCTTTACAATTATGCTTTCCAAGAACGCTTTGGACGGGACATGGTCTCCAGTGACTGCAACAAAAGATTCTGCTAGAATCTTGGGGTTAAACAATGCAACGGCATCATCGAAATACTTTTGCCACTTGGATTCGGGGGTGGCATATGCACAGCTGTGGGCCATGATGTTTGCGAATATGCGATTTGGGGGTTGGTGGCACTCCATACAATAATATAAGTTATTGACATGTTCCTGAAGGCGATCCCTAACCATGTCAGCAAGCATGATGAAAAACTCTTCATCTGAGATGGAAGCATCAGGGGAAGAAGTCCTTGGATGGAGCAAAACAGCCTTTCTAAAGACTGGTCCAAATTGTAGTTGAGTAATGCTGTCCCATATTTTTCCGCATTGATCAATAAGAGTTCCGAATTGTTGACAAGTCAGCTTTATCGAAACAGGATTCAATCGACGAAAACCATGAATTCTGGGGGAAAGCACTTCTAACGTGTAACTGCCAGAAGCATCTAAGAGGGAAAGACAGCAGGAAACGATAAGTTCACGATTAATCAAGATGTCACAATTCATGCCTTGAATCCAGTGTGATTTTCCCATGAATTTTCGGAACGTTGAAGCTGACATTGTTATTCCATTCTTAGAAGGGTAGAAAGATTCCCCGTCTTTCCTATAACTTCGAATATGAACTCGGACCGTGTTGTTAAAATCGCTTAATTTTGCAAACATGTTTTCACCTAAATGAAAATGATGAGGTGCAAGTATTTTCAAAGAAATTCTTGGGAGGGTAATTTCTCCACACGATTTGGGCTTTAAAGGAACGGACTCACATACCTTATTAGCGGGAGTAGCGGAAATTTCAGCACTTCGCTTCATCGTGGAAATGGAATGGTAGCACTCAAAGCAACAGACAAAAATGAAGTGACTCGTTTGAAGACTCGAGACAAACTGAAGGAACAGCTCTTATTCTAAGTCAAAAACTGAGAAGAGGTTGGAGTTCGTCACTTGTTTATTGCTTGAGAGGGAAAGAGCAGAGTCATGGGACAAAGAACACTCGGTTATCATCTTTCTAAAGGTCAAATTCAATCTAATGTTTGGAGCATTCTTTTGTGGAGGCAGACCATGAGTCCAATACGAATTAGTTGGTGGCAGGATCTGTAGTAAAGTTCCAGATCTCAAAGATAAGGAAACTGGTTTAAACCCGTTTCGCTTGAAAACAAAGTCTCTTTCCTGTCCGAGAGATACTGATGCAATACAAGACAAAGGATCTAATTCAGCTTCGTCATCACGGTGATCACCGATTCTGCCATTCCCATTTCTTATAAAAGTGCATGGGGTCAAAAAACGATTTTACTAAGATGACAGATTTCGTATTTCTTATGATAGAAAATACAGTGAATTTCCCATTGAATAACATGGGAAGCTGTGAAATTTAAGAAGCACGTTTTCGTTCAAGTAAAATATTTTAAAAGGTTTTTTTTCGAATCAGTTGAAAACAGACTGAAATAATGAACTGTTGTGTTTCTGAACAGTTCATTATTTCCTAAGATCAAAACGAACCACTTCGTTTTTCCTAACGTACGTTTCTGAAAGAAGTAAAAATAGTTTAGGTAGAAAATTGGAAAGAAATTTTTAAGAATGCTAGACTGTTTATTTTCGTATAGCTAGAGGGGTTTTCAGTGAGAGCACTTATTCTCTTTTCAAACTAAGAGAATGAAGTGTAGTCAGTTTGAAAAAAAATTTCAAACTCCCCTAAATTTAGTCTTTTGTCCTGGTTTCGACTAAATACTGTAAAGCATTGCTCTCAGACCAGTGGAATTCCTGGCCCTTAATGAAATACACTAAGCCTTTCCCTTAAACAAAAGCAATATCTTCTTCAATACCAGATCCCCATTAAATTTCTTTAAGAGTTATTCATTCACACTTTTACTTTTAAAACTTGAAATTCATTATTATTTAACTCCTTATAAAAATGAAACACATTCACACTTTTACTTTAAAAAAACTTGAAATAACTCCATTCAAAAATGAAACCCATTCACTTTTTTACTTTTTAAATTATAGAAAAATAGGTGATACAGAACATAGGTTCACTTTCTCATTCACACTCATGCATACAGAAAAAAAAATAAATAGTGCTGTTTGAGCTGCATGGAGGTGTCAAGATGGGGTGGGGGGGGAGACCTCCATCTATCATTCAATTGGACTAAAACTGTTGAAGGATGTGAGCTATTCTGACTAGCTCCTCCATGCAAGCTGTCTGATTCGAGGTTGACCACCTCAGGCTGTGAGATTAAATCAATCATCTCAACTTCGGAATCTGAATTCGAAGTAAGATCGATAATTTCCGGCTCTTCCGAAGTTAAGTCAATAACCTCCGGTTCTTGGGTAGTCTTCCACAACCCAGATGTTTTCCCACTGTGAGGGGGAGGAAGAGACCTAATCCACTGATTAACTTAGAAATCGTCTCTAGATTCCTGGAGGAGAGAAAAAAATTATAAAAAATATATATATATAATAATAAAAAATAAAAATAAAACCATACACCCTAGATAAAGCAAAAAGAAAAATTAAAAATATTCTTACCGAGTCGAAGTCCGGGGAGATGTAGGGGAATTATTTCCTGTCGACATCTTTGATTCTAATAGTATGCGTAACTTCAAAGAAAAGAAGAAAACTTCGAGAAGCTGTGGGATTCTGAGATCTCTCATGCTGCTATTATACTCGCAGAAGGATTGATAAGGAGGGATCATGTGATAACATACACGGAATAGATTGGTCTTTGAGGTCAACTTAAATCGACAGATCGCTCTATTTTATAAACTTTCCATTGTACAGGAAATAACATTTTTCTCAAACACCACAGTTCATTGGACCTTCTAAGGAGGTAAAAATATTCTAACGCGTATCTAATCAATGTTCTGTATCGTTAAACATGGGACGCAGGTGGTTGTTTACTTAAGACCAAGCGTAAATGGAATCGATAGTACTCTTCCTCCCTGAAGGAAATGACGTCTGCATACATCTCAAAATCCTTTGTTCCCTAAGTCAAACGCATGGAGGGAAAATCAAGTAATCTTATCTGTATTCCTTCGTTGAAAGTGTATGTTTGTTTAGAAAAGATACAGAACAAAACATTTCCTTTCTCAAGTTAAATTCGAATCAGCATTACATTGGATTGAGGGTTCGCGTGTTAAAAGCAACACAATCGAAGTTGTTTATCAAAAGTTAGATTACAAATTTCCTGTGAAAGAGGAAACTATGATATTGAATGCTGGAAATCAGATTCCTTTCTGAAGCAAATCAAAACTGATTGAAAAGAGTCTGTACAATAGACAAAAAGGAAATACAAAAAAAAATCCCCTGAGAAGTACTTCAGAAATGAATCTCAAAGCAGAGAAAAATAAAAATATGCTAGATTAAAGAGTAACGTAGGTCAGATAAAAGAAATATCAGAAAAAGAAATATCAGAAAAAGAAATATCAGAAAAAAGAAATATGTTAGGAAAAAAAAATAACTCCCCATTAAATGTACTTCGAATCAGCATTACATTGGAGGGAGGGTGGTAAATGTCAGGTTTCGAGTGGAAACTCATATCCTTTTCTTTGAAATTCAAAGTATCGTGTCCAAAAGATAAGAAGGTAATGCAAAAAGGTTAAGTCCCCAAAAGCAACATGACTAAATAAGACATGGGCCGAAGAACAGGCAGAAGTTTCCAGATTTATTCATTATAACTTTTTTCCGACTCCCCAACTTAGAATATATATATATTTTTCCCTTATGTAATACGGCTTTTTTACTCGTAATTTGTTCGTGCATTATTTCTTCTCTACTTTATTTACCATACCTGTCCGTCGCCTGGCGTTATGGTTTAGGGCGCAATCGGATATGACACCCGCACCCCTCTGGTACGCATCGCCGGTACTCTCAACAGCCACCGCTACATCTCCGATGTTTTGGAGCCTGTAGTCCTCCCTTATCTGCAGAATCTGCCAGAGGCCACGTTTCAACAGGACAATGCGCGCCCTCACGTGGCACGCATCGTGCAACAATTCTTCACGGCCCACCAGGTGTCACTGCTGCCGTGGCCAGCCTGTTCGCCCAATATATCGCGCATCGAATACGACTGGTTGCTGAGCGGCAACCGAGTGCCCCGGCAAGCACCACCCGCGGCTACGCCTTGTGAACTGTGGCAACGTGTTTAAGCAGCTTGGACCGACATACGCCAAGCCCACATCCAAAGCCTCTTTCTTTCGATGCAGCGGCGTATAGAGGCCGTTTCTGCCAGCCAGGGTGCCCACACGAACTATTGATGTTTGCGTGTTCCGCAAGTCTCACAGGCCTGTATGCTCAATCGTTTCATCTTTGTATCTGTTGTTATGTGTCCAGTAAATCTGGCTTTTCTATCTCGTGTCCTTCTTGAACAGAACATCCATGCCTCAACATTCTCCTGCCTCACGTGCGTCTGTTTAGAGGTGATGTGGGTCCTGAGTTCCTCTTCATGGACGACAACGCTACACCACCTCGTACAGTGGCTGTCGCAGAGCTGTTGGAGAGTGAAGATATTCAACGCATGGATTGACCCGCAAGGTCCCCGGACCTAAATCCAATCGAACACGTGTGGGACCTTCTCGGGATACGCTTGGCAGCAGCTCACCAGCCGCCAGCAACGATTCCGCAGCTGCGATTTGCGCTACAAGATTAATGGGCCGCGATGCCTCAACAGCTCCTTGACAATCTCGTCCTTAGCATGGACAGACGTTACAAACCCTGCAACGCGATCAGGGGTGATCATATCCCCTACTAAATACTGGATTATACTTGACCGCCGCCTGTCACACGGACGTTTATGTTTTCTGTCCAGTTTTGCTCGAAGCTACCTTTTCAATAAAGTGCCTTTGTATCCTTTGGATTCCTTGTTTGGACGGTTTTGCTCACTTGTCCGATATTCTTACATCTTGGGAATCTTATGGTATGATTTGAGTCGATGTGGAGCACTTCTGCACGACGTTACATTCGAAAAACCGTCTCGTCCTTAATTTTTGCACGCCAGTGTCGCGTGGGAAGTTATTGGCAGACAACTTTCCCAATGACGACGATCTAAATCGCGTCTTTCTGCTCGAGAGCCAAATGATTCCCAATTAAGGTACACCGACTGAATTTATCGCCGCTGCCTTGCCGTCTTGATAGGGGCTTCGACTCTGTAGTACGTCACATATATCCACCTTTAAGAAATGCGAAGGTGCAAAATCGCAAGATCCGCGTCCTCTACAAACGATGATTAAAGTAATTCTCTGAGAAAGGAGAGATTCTCACTATTCCAAACGATGTGTGGAAGGAACACCACAATTTGTTCGAAGCGAAGAAGGAATTTTTATTAATTCCAGGCGATGTAGTGTTTGAAGAACCCAGCGGTCAGAAGATCCATTTTTACGTTCTCGTGCCAGTAGAGTGAAACACATTGTTTTGCTGGTGAAGAATCTCGAATTCGCTTCCTTCTGCTCAGGAGTCAAATGCTTTCTCAATAAAGCTAGACAGACGGATTTATAGCTTCAACTTCGCCGTTTTGACATCACCTCTGTAGTACGTCCCACGCTTAACATCTCTGCACGTCCTCCTCTAAATGTGGATGAATTATGGGCAAAGGTCAACGATAAATTCTGAGCCATTCCTCAGAACATCCGAGCACTTTTCCCCTCATCACCACATCGTGTTGTAGAATACATGGCTCAGGATGTTGGTCACACAACCTACTGATTCAGGTCACATGAGAGATGTTACCCATCTATGAGATTCATATAATCCCTCAGAAATTGAATCACTTCTTTATTACCTACTTGCCTGCGTGTGTGATCAGTTTTCTCTCATTTCGTTCAATCCTTCGCCATGTGGCATTTCAGAATCGGGAAAGAAAACTTCTGAATTAACCATTAAAAACTATTACATTTCAGTCATCAATCTCTTCAAACAAAAGCAAGCTATGTTTCCTTCCTGTTAGAATTTTTCTTCTTGTCAGAATTTTTGCTGTCGCGTGCAGATGGCTTAACACGCCCCAATGCAAGAATACAATTCCCTTTCCTTTTAAAGTGACCGAAAATGTTTGTTCACCTTCCACCACTGTCAGAAACATTGATGGAGTGGCTTTTGAGAGCAAACAATCTCTGGTTTACATTACACAAAACGCGACTGGAAAATCCAGTGGTTTCCTGTCTAGAAGGAAAAGACCGAACTGAGGAGAAGAAAAATAAACTTGCACGGAATGAGGAACATTGATACACTGGGTAAATAACTACCTACCCTTTGTACCAGAGTCAAAGCATTTCCACACTTTAGCAGACAATGTGATCAATGATGAAATCAGTTCTTGCTTTCCGTCTGAAACCTCTATAAACTGAAATCTTTCTGCGGTGAAAATAAGGCACGTTCTTGAAATTGCGCAAACGTGATACCAAAGTGATTCAAAAGTCATTGCCGTTTTCTGACAGTTCATGAAATTTTTTACACATGCATAAAAATGTAAGTTTAATCGAACTAGAGTTCATTGTGCTGGATGGTCATACACCATCGTCATGCCCTGTCTTGAATCCCTTTGCGAACAAATTCCTTTGGTTTCGAGGTGAAAAAGTCTTGAACAGCAAATTCAACATCGTGGATGTTTTGGAAGTATTTCCCATGTAGAATATGCGCCACGGATGGGAATGGGAATGAGTGGCATTCCAAAGATGCAAGACCCGAACTATAATCAGCGTGGGACATTAGCTCAATACCTTGTAGTTCCTTTACTGTTTTTCCTTAGTTGACCGGGCACTTTGAGTTGGAGCATTATCCTGTTGGAAGAGAACTGGTTTACGGTTCACCGGAGCTGGGTATTTTTGGCTTAAAGCGGCATACATTCACTCCAACTGTGGATTAAAACCTCGGCCATCTGAACCAATTCCCGATGAGTGGGGCCCTCAAAATTCCACAATACGCGTAGCATAACTTTGTGCTCAATTTTTTGGGATTGGTTTTTTTAGCTTTTAAGGATCTACCCACTGTTTTCGCATGTTAGGATTCCGGAAAGGTATCCACTTTTCATCACTTGTTTCAATTCACTTAAAGAAACAGTATCGTCCGCGTTGCACCCCCGAGAATTCTAGAAACGTGACCCTAAGTAAGATGTCTGGTCCTTACGCTTACTTCGATAGCAATAATGTTCAAATATAAATTTGCAATAGACTTTTTTATCAACTTTCTTTTCCTATTTGTTTTCATGATTGATCATGGATTTAAAATGATAACAACAAAAGCACGAACTGATTAATGGTTTAAAGATTTATTCTTTTTATAAGATGTAAACTGAAAAGTTCTAGGGAAGCACCTAAATGACATTCCAGCACTCTTGAATTGTGATTGGCTCTAGCAACAATATAAATCGCTCCTTGAAGCAGGGTGGTCCAAATTACTTCTTAATATTTTTTCTTCTCTTTTAAAGCTTAACTAACAATATTAGCGCAAATCTTGGGGGATCAGAAGTATCATAAAATTAGTTCTCGAGATCCTCTCTTTACTAGAACATTAGTTCTAGGAAGAGAGGAGCTCCCAGCACACTACGGCAAACGCATTTCCTCTCCGCAAACAGGACCAAAGCCATGGCCCATCAAGTTCAACTAGTTATAGAACAGTGTATAGCATCTCTCGAGCATCGGGACGCTGATTTTTCCTCCGGTAATAGTTCGAAAATCAACAAAATGGTCATTCAAATATATGTCGGTTGTATATTTAGGCAAATTTAAGTCAAGAACTTTCTGAAAACCTTCAAGCACCAAAGTTAATGTTTCAAACTTAAGCTGTAAGGTAGAGGAAGGTGTGATCTCTGCAAAGAACAGACATTTTGAATTTTAACCCACCTTTTTGTTTGAACAGTAATCTTTTCAATTGTCATTTAAAATAACGCCAGAACGTTTTAGGGAAATTTCGAGCAACACATACAGAAAAGGGGAACATTTACCGACTTCTACGCAGCAATGCACCTAATGTACATGGAAAATGTATATGGAAAATTTCGCTTCCTCTAAAGAAGGAAAATGTACCTCAAAAACAAGGAAACAGGATCATGCCCTTTGCACGAGAAACTTGTCATTGATGTATTGTTGTGCAAGTTATGCAACTGTATCACCTTTCGACGAACGAAAACGCTTGCAGCAAATCCACTGACTCATACATACATAAGTACCAGGCCTCAAACCCCCATTACCCACTGTTTTTCATACACGGAGGCAAACACACATCTATACTTTGCTTGAGATGAAATTTAGAATGGCTCCAGCTTCTGCTATATGTTTCATAGTGTGTATGATCATAATAGAAATACCTATTGAGGCAAAAGTTAGACAAGAGGTTGAAGGTGTTTATAACTGTATGATGCATTTCCTCTGCAACTGTGGTATGTAGGTCTTACTCTGCGCTTTAATGATATTCTGCATGATAAACTATATCATGCATTTTTGTGCGATTAACTTAAAGAGGAATTTCTTTGAATATTCATGATTGAAATTTCCCATACGTGAACACATTTATGCTGAAATCGTTAACAGAAAATATGGAAATGTTAGCTCCTACATTTCAAATTCAAAATTTTTGTGTTCCCCATACCATCAGTAAACACTTACATTAATTCATTTTCGCCCATGGAACCTGAAATTTGGAAAACTGTTTAGCCACCCCGGTGGCGCAGTGGTCTAAGCGCGGGCTCATGGCCTTTCCTCCGAGAAGGGTCCGGGTTCGAATCCCGGTGAAGCGTGGATGTTGTGTTTGTTTTACGGCACTGGTTCTATCCATTTCCTGTAACCAGTGACCCTAAATTAGGGAAGGACGACTGCTTATAGCCCATTCTGGTGCTCACGGTGGTCGTTAAACTTTCAATAAAATAAAATCTGTTTTATTATTGTAGTCAAAAATACTCCAGTGGTATTACGTTTCGCACAAATCTTGAAAATATTGATACTGATGATGGTAAAATAGTATAAATATTTTGAAAATTACAATGTATTTTCATGAAGTTAATCTCTTCTTCACGTAGTGATTAGATTTTTGAAAGCTTACCGTGTCTATATTAAAATGCCTGCAAAAATATTTTATGGTAACTTCGGTTGAATACAAGAATTTAGAAAATATTCTTCTCAGTTCTGTTTCAGTTGCAAGAACAGTTGTCTTGTGAATCTTTCTGCAGTTGTTTCCTATCTTTAGATGCAAGGTCAGAAACAGACATAATTAAAACCCGTTTGAAAGTTTTCATTAGAATGAGAATACTGCGTCTGCCATTATCGCTTCCTTCGTTCCATAAATGTTAAACTTCGAATATTGTTCTTTACATTTCAGATGTGTCTGAATGGCAATCATCAACGTAAATTCTTGTTAAAGGGATGTAAAATCACCTTTTCTTATGGCAAGTGTCTATCACAGACGTTGACGTGAGCAGTACTTTTTTTAGAGGGATTTTGACACACAACTCGAGATTTAACTGGCATCCCTCACAACTACCATGCAAGACGTTTTTTTGTACTTCATACTAACTATCTTTTACCCATGCAAACATTCCTGAATCTGGTCCTTTCATGATTTCATTTCCCTGCCTCTACCTTTCTTTCCTGCCACTTAGGCTGAATACATTCTCTTGCTAAGAATCTCAAGATTCATTCTTTCATCATTGCCAAACTACCTAAGAAATTTTTTCTCCACTTTGCTATCAACATTTTGCTTCACATTATATATCAGCAACACATCAACGTTCCTCACAATGATCTGTACTTTTCTTGCCCCAAACACTCAGTAAGTAAGGCATTTCTCCAGCACAAACAACAATGACACTTATGTCTCTTTTTTAGTAACGAAGTTTCACTGCCGTAATGTGAATAACTAGCATAAAGAATAACATTTATCAAACAAGCGTTTCCAATTTTAATCAAAACTCTTGTCAAAGAATATATGCAAGGTGATAACAGTTGAAGCAAAGGTATCGTAATCTTCGGATTAAACGCCACATAGGCGTAAGAGATGCACCTGCGAAATATTTACATTTGCAAAACAGATTCGTTGTACGAGACACATTGAGATCCAAAATGTTCTAATTTCTTATCCGTCAATGTAACAACTTCATTATAACAAGAAGTTAAATCTCAGTCACTTGTGAGAACTTGTAACAGGAAAGATCAGAATTTTTTATTGTAATGAGCAATCTTTTCCGGCACGAATAAAATTTATCAAAGTTTCTCTTTTCAATCTTTTCCGGCACGAATAAAATTTACCAAAGTTTCTCTTTTCAATCTTTACCGGCACGAATAAAATTTACCAAAGTTTCTCTTTTCAATCCTTTCCGGCACGAATAAAATTTATCAAAGTTTCTCTTTTCAATTTTTTCCGGCACGAATAAAATTTATCAAAGTTTCTCTTTTCAATCCTTTCCGCCACGAATAAAATTTATCAAAGTTTCTCTTTTCAATCCTTTCCGCCACGAATAAAATTTATCAAAGTTTCTCTTTTCAATCTTTTCCGGCACGAATAAAATTTATCAAAGTTTCTCTTTTCAATTTTTTCTGGCACGAATAAAATTTACCAAAGTTTCTCTTTTCAATCCTTTCCGGCACGAATAAAATTTATCAAAGTTTCTCTTTTCAATTTTTTCCGGCACGAATAAAATTTACCAAAGTTTCTCTTTTCAATCATTTCCGGAACGAATACAATTTATCAAAGTTTCTCTTTTCAATTTTTTCCGGCACGAATAAAATTTATCAAAGTTTCTCTTTTCAATCTTTTCCGGCACGAATAAAATTTACCAAAGTTTGTCTTTTCAATCCTTTCCGGCACGAATAAAATTTACCAAAGTTTCTCTTTTCAATTTTTTACGGCACGAATAAAATTTATCAAAGTTTCTCTTTTCAATTTTTTCCGGCACGAATAAAATTTATCAAAGTTTCTCTTTTCAATCCTTTCCGGCACGAATAAAATTTATCAAAGTTTCTCTTTTCAATTTTTTCCGGCACGAATAAAATTTACCAAAGTTTCTCTTTTCAATCTTTTCCGGCACGAATAAAATTTACCAAAGTTTCTCTTTTCAATCCTTTCCGGCACGAATAAAATTTACCAAAGTTTCTCTTTTCAATCTTTTCCGGCACGAATAAAATTTACCAAAGTTTGTCTTTTCAATCCTTTCCGGCACGAATAAAATTTACCAAAGTTTCTCTTTTCAATTTTTTCCGGCACGAATAAAATTTATCAAAGTTTCTGTTTTCAATTTTTTCCGGCACGAATAAAATTTATCAAAGTTTCTCAAAGTCAATGGAATCGGTTAGAAAACAAAACAGCCCGATTTCTACAATACATAAAACATCCAGAGATAGAAAGAGCGATTTACTTACCGTAGTGGCCAAAAGTATGTTACGAAAATTAACGAATAATACACAAAGAGTTTATCATAGTCGAAGGATATCTGACACAAAGAGATTTTCAAATCGAACATTTGAAAGAAGAAATAAAGAAGGAAACATGACATAACGCTTCACTTCCTAGCGGAAGAATTTTGAATAATGGAGAAGTTGATATTTCTATGCAAAAAAATTCTTCCAATACGTCTCCAGGAAGCAGAGATAGCGAGAAAGAGGTTTTGATCTGTACGTCCCTAGCCGGAAAGATGTGCACTATTAAAGGAGGATAATGTTCTCTATCTTTATTATAGTAAATAGCACACAGTAAAAACAGGATTTCGGAATAGGATTTCCTGAAGAGCGGATGTACAGATGTAAACATAAACAAACCAACACCACCTAGCGACAGAACTTTGAATTACAGAAAACTCCCCAAGTACAACCTTAAAGTTTCCACAAAGAAAATGGTATCCTGTGTCCAGAGAAGTTTCTTATATCGGATTAATAGCAGTAGAGATTGGTTTCCAGAACGGATGGACAGACAAAGTGAAACTACATATAAGAGCGTATTTTTTTACAAAAGACGTGCTGAAAATTGTCTAAAATTAAACATTCCGTAAATTGAACGTAAAAAGAAATGTTATTGATCTTCCAATCTCCAGAAATGATGTATTACTGAACTGCCTGTATATTCCTTTGGACATTTTCCAATAATTTCATAATATCTTAAGTCGTCATCGCTAATTTCATGAGCAAATATAAAAATAAAACGAACGAGAGCATTGAAAATACGGAATAATCTTTCCTTTGTTATCTTATTTATTTATTTGTGGTAGACTTCTATCCTTAGAGGGCGATAAGTGTGCAATAATTTTAGGTAGAAATTTTATTCCAATATAAATGTGCTCTGTACCATTGGTCTCCGGACTGCTCCCGTACCCGGGCGGCTCTTGCGTTCCGGGCGGGGTACTATCGTAAAGCCTAAAACATCTAACTAACTAAATGAGACTCGTTAATCTCTGTGTATCCAGAATGTTGGCGGTACAAGATTAAGTCATCAGATTATTAAACGTATTGATCTCTCATTGTAGCGTAACACAATCCCATCATCTTTGCAATATACCACGTAATTTTAATCTATACTTTGCAAATCCTGAAAGGTATAAGGAAATAACTGAAAGTGTTGCTGTAATTATGCCAAAATAATAAACGGCCACTCTGTCTTCGCGAAAAGAAAGTTGTACCTCGTGTAGAAATAATCTCCCAATAACCCACATTTTCGACCCTTGGCCCAAGCACGTCACACAACGGGTTTCGGACCCGAAGACATCGATGAGGGAACCGCAGAAATAGCACAGCGGGCTTTGAACCGACGGAAGTCACACAAAGGACTTCAGACCGAAGTTCGGTGAGGACCCACGAAGTTTACACAACAGGCTTTGGACCGGAAGAGTTCAATGAGGGTTCCACGGGGGTCACAGAAAGGAATTCGGACCGGAGGAGTTAGGTGAAGGACACATGGAGTAGCACCAACCAGCTGTCCACCCAGCTGATCCGTGCCGTGGGCACTGACCTGAGTGCCTCGGTCAGGATTATCACCGCAACGCATTCAATAAAAACAATTTTAATGAAGTCCATTTATCCCTGAAGAGATCGACTATATGTAGAAGTTATGAGCTTACTGACCGTGATGAAAATGTATGCAAAATTTGAATCACGACAATGTGTCTGCTACATGTAAGAAATAAAAACATCAAAGAGAAATCACTGTTGTGCCAAATGTTATACTTTCAATGTTTGATATAAAGTAATATATAACCTATTTTGTCTTCTCAGCGATGTAATTCTTCCAAGGGAATGAGACATAATCTTCTTCCTGATTCGTCGTTAGGAAAACTGCTAAAATATTAGGGGTATGCAAAAGTTACCGTCACCGCCGCCGTTAGAGGGCGCTGTAGGAGTCTAATCGGCCGGCCACCCGTGCTGTGAGTTCGTACATGAAGCTAAGCATGGCGGTCCATAAAGTTCATTTTCCACAGTGTTTGTTATTCATGTTTAATTTAGGGAACAGTGTAAGTGAAACATACGGTTCAATATCTCAGGCGTATGGTGAAATGATTATGTATGTGCGGATGTGTCGAGATTGGTTTGCCAGGTTTAAGAAAGGTGATCAAAGCTTGGAAGACAAGCCACGTGCAGGTAGACCGCATGAACTCTCAGACGAAGAGCTCGCGTCCGTGATGCAAAAGGATGTCACCCAATTGACCACGCAGCTGGTGAAACTTTTGAAAGTGGCTCAATCGACATTAGCACGGCTTCTACAGGCTTTGGGTAAGATTCAGAAGATTGGTAAGTGGGTTCAGGATACTTCAACAGAGGATCAACGTTTGGGAATCTGCATGTCGTTGCTGAAGAGGTTTCAAAGGGAAGAATTTCTTGTGGAAGGTTGTCACCGGGGATGAAAAAAGGGTCTATTGCAATAAACCGGAAGCAAGCACTCCTGGGTCAACCCAGGCCAGCCATCAACATCCACTGTAAAACAGGATATCCTGGGGGACCATCTTTCATCGCCGAATTTCTCCAAGACCGGAGTTTCCGTGTGCGCGTCGGGTCGACCCTCTCTGCGATGTACCCGCAAGAACAGGGTATACCTCAAGGCTCCATTTTATAAGTCACTCTGTTCATCCTTCGTGTGAATCACATATTCAAACTGCTTCCTTCGACGGTTCGTGGAACCATGTACGTGGATGATCTGCAGATCTCTTGCGCCTCTGTAAACATGCGCACCATCGAGAGACAGCTCCAGTCTGCTATTACCAAGATCTCTCACTGGGCTTCCCAAAATGGATTTGGCTTCTCGACGCAGAAGACCGTTTGCGTGCATTTTTGCCGCAAACGGGGTCTTCACCAGACCCCAGCCTCCGTCTGGGGTGTTCTACCATCACTGTGGTGTTAGAAGCCAAGTTCCTTGGGCTAACTTTTGACCGAGCGCTCACCTTCCGGCTTCACATTCAATCTTTGAAAGTGAAGTGCACGAAGTCATTGAGTATCCTGAAGGTCCTCTCTCGAATATCTTGGGGAGCTGACAGGTGATCAATGCTTCGCATTTACCACTCTCTCATTCGGTCGAAGTTAGACTTCGGATGCATTACGTACGGTTCAGCACGTCCATCGGTTTTAAAGTCTTTGGACCCCGTCCATCTCCAGGCATTGCGGCTATGTACTGGTGCTTTCCGTACCTCTCCCGTTCATAGCCTGTATACGGAGGCTCATGAACCGCCGTTATGCATCCGTCGTAAGCAGCTGTCTCTTCAGTTTTATGCAAAACTGAAATCTCTTCCTGAACATCCACTGCATGGTTGCATCTTCCAACCGGACTGTGTCCGCTTGTTTTCCCACCGCCCCTCCTGTGTTCCGATGTTCGGGATTCGGATGTCTGCCATAGTGCGCGATGCTGGTCTCAACATGTCTAGGATTGGTTTGACCACCTTTTTCAACCATCCTCCTTGGCAGCCCGTTCAATCAACGGCTGACCTTTCTCTTTGTATGTGGCCAAAGTCGTCCACTCCTGCTCTAGTGTACCAGCAGTTCTTTGCTGAATTACAGTCTGTCTACCCGGATTTCGTGCCTGTGTTCACCGATGGCTCGAAGTCCGGGGATGTCGTTGGATCCTCTTTTGTGTGTGGCGATTCCTCACATGGTGAGAGGCTTCCGCCTGAATCCACCGTCTTTTCGGCAGAGATGCGTGCGGTACACCTCGCTTTGTGCCACATACAGTCTCGATCACATCGTCGAGCTATGGTTTACTCTGATTCCCAGACCGTCATTCAAGTTTTATCTTCTCCGGAGGACACAGACTCACCTGCCATCCGTCATGTCCGTCGTCTTCTTGAAACTTTGGAGGGTGATGGCTTCCTGGTCCGATTCTGTTGGGTTCCATGCCATGTTGGGATCCGGGGTAACGAGCTGGCAGATATCTCTGCCAGGTCTCTTTCCTCCATGTCGCCAGGTCGGCTGCCACTGTCTTTCCGCGATTTTAGACCTTTGATCCGGACATTTCTCCTGGACGAGTGGCAGTCCCTGTGGTCTCAGCAGGGCAGCAATAAGCTGCATTCTATCAAACCACAGATCGGACTGTGGAAGTCTAGTTTGCGGAAGAACCCTCGTGAGGAAGTTGTTCTTGCTCGTCTCCGCATTGGGCACTGTCGTTTTACTCACCGCTTTTTACTGTGTGGCGAGGGTGTCCCGGTGTGTGAGGCGTGCAACTGTCGTCTCACTGTCCTTCATGTTTTGTGTGCTTGTGTTCGGTTTTGTGATCATCGTTTTCGTCATTTTCACTCTCATCTGTTGGACGAAGGAGCAGCTACGCTGCAAACTATTTTCGGCGAAGCCTGCAACACGAGAGCAGTGTTTTCATTTTTACAGGAAATTGACTTTTTTAAACTCGTCTAGATTTTAACTTGTTCACTCTCATTTTTCATTTTTACCGCATCAGCCTGTTTTTAACCTTGTGTGTTCGTTTTTTATTAATTTTGCTTCGTTTTGATGTCTTTTGTTTGGCGCTCTTTGGACAACCATGGCCCTTGCACCATTAAACTCAATTAACCAACCAATCGGCCTATCCTGGGGGAAAGGATGATGTTGTGTGCAAGGAGTGCTGTACTTCGAACTGTTGAAACCGGGGAAACAATCTCTCAACAACGATATAGCGATCCGTTGATGAAACTGAAAGCCGCAATCGAGCAAAAACGTCCATGGAAACGTAAAACACGCAGCTCAGTCATCCTCTTACACGATAGTGCCAGACCATATGTCGGTGCCACCACGAAATCAAGCCTTGAGCAATTACACTGGGAGGTTTTACGGCACCCGGCTTTCTCCCCGGACATTGCACCCTCAGACTTTCATCTGTTTCGCTCTACGCAACATGCCCTAGCTAAACAGCGGTTCACCACAGTTCCAAAGGTGGAAAATTTTGTCACTGCGTTCTTTAGCTCAAAACCCGAGTCTTTCTATCACAGGGACATTCATTTGTTCCCTGAAAAATGGCAAAAGGTCATTGATACTAACTGCTAATATTTCGTTGAATCAATGTGTACTGGTTTCTTGATCGTTCCTGTCTCCTTTCTCCTTTTAAACGGCGGAAACTTTTGCATGCTCCTAATATTTTCACTCCGCAGCGACGTAATTTCTTCTAAGGGAATGAGACATAGTTTTCTTCCTGATTCGTCGTTAGGAAAACTGCTAAAGTAGAATTCCCCAAGTGAAACGCAAAATTCGTGGAAGAAATGTAAAGAAAAACTTAAACTGTCTTCCTCTATTCCGCTGACTGCCACTATGAAAAAAAGGGGGCTTTTCGAATTACATTTAAAGATGACGATATCTAAATGCTGTACTCAAGTGATTACCATAAATGCATAGAATCTACACGAAGCTACCTAAAGTATTCGGGTACTACCAAATACACTGGCGGAAAGTGAAAAAAGAACACCAAGAAGGAATTGGCGGACGATCATGAAATTGTCATATGTTAATAGGGTCGAGTTTACGTAGGTGTGATGTTAATTTCGGGACCAACCGGTAAGCACGTACGCCGCAGCACGGCATAATATGCAAATTATCGTCGGTGGTATTTAAGGAGTACGGCGAAGTGAATGTAATCAGTCGTCGGCGTACGGTCACGAGCGAAGACCCTGAAGAAGCTGCAATGCCTGGACATGGAAGACGCGTACGATTTCAGCAGTTATCGGACTTGCGAGAGGTCGTCTAGTCGGACTCCGCGAGGCCGGGTGGTCGTATCGTCGTATTGCGGAGCGAATTGGACGAGAAGTATCGGTGGTGGTACTATGGTGGCGTAGATGTTCCAAGGAACTCTCCCACACGAGAAGACGTGGAACCGGGAGTCACAGACGGACTGATGAGCGGACCGATCGACGCATAAAAAGAGCAGGGTTGTCAAGCAGAACAACCACTGCGACGCAAATCCAAGCTGCCGTTGCACCTGAGGTGACTGTTAAAACAATCCACAACCGTCCTCTAACTCCATCCCACTGTCAGGAACGGCTGCAGTGGTGTCACCAACGTCTGCACTGGAGAACGCAATGGCGATCTTTCGTGTTCAGCGATGAAAGAAGATTCTGCTTGGGAGCCTTCGATGGCCGTATGCGTGTTCGCAGACGTACAGAGAAGCGTCTCCACCCTTCTTGCATCCGCCAGCGACACACAGGTCCTACACCTGGTCTCCTGGTGTGGGGAGCGATCAGCTATCACTCCCGTACACAACTAGTGTTTGTACCGGGTAAGTTAAACAGCACCTCCTACATCAACAACATCATTCATCCCGTTGTTGTGCCATTTGTAAGGTCGGTCCATCGTGGTGTTTTCCAGCAAGATAACGCACGCCCATAAATGGCACATGCAACGCAACACGCACTTCAGGGTGTGAGACAACTTCCATGGCCTGCACGTTCACCGGATTTGTCCCCCATTGAGCACGTGTTGGATTTTGTGGGACAACGACTTATCCGGTCTCCACGGCCAGCCACGACCATCCCCGATTTACGCGTCCAGGTTGAGCATGCTTGGAATTCAATACCCCAAACTTTCATCCAACATTTGTACGACAGACTCCATGCCAGAATTGCACAGTGTGACGCAGTTCATGGCGGTTCCACCTCGTACTAACCATGTTACATGGAAATGATGTTTTTCAGTTTACCAGCAAATACAGCTGTATTTTGCCATAATGTTTTGATCACGTTATCCTCTGTATTCCGTTATTATGCTGTGTAAATTTCGTTGGTGTCAGACGTCTCCTTCTTAGGGTTCTTTTTCATTTTCCGCCAGTGTATTTGCAGAAATGCAAACAACGATTGCACAGGACGGCGCGCTGTGAGGGGGAAGTTCCTTATATAAAGCTGAGATGTTTTGTAGTCTTATCGGGAACTTTGAAGTGGATATACCGCGTGGACGTGAACTTTCCAACTTCCAGCGTGGGCTGGTCATAGGATGTGATTTGAGTAACGTTTCCATGCGGAGCATTGCAGCTGAACCAAACCCACAAAAATCGACTATAAATCATGTCGTGAAGAGATGGAAGCAGGACGGTGCAATTACAGTAAAAAACTGGAAAGATGACACCGAATTTTCGGGTGTAATAAGCACGTCTTTTTGAATCCGTTCTGCAAAGTCAATGGAACCGGTATGGAAAACAATAGTATCTGACGGAAAAAGGAGTTTTTCAATCGGTTTTTAGTCCCTCAGATATCGCTGTAAACGGAATCGTGAACTTACGCTCTCTGGTTGCAGACTTGTGCGTTAAGAAAAACATGAATTTATATGAGAAACATTTCGCACCGAAAACGCTATTCAATACCGAAATAGTTTTTTAAATAGGACTCTTAGAAACAGAGATATCGACAAAAATAAAATGTGACTTTTCGTCCCCTGGTGGAAAAACCGTGCATTATTTTAAGAAAAAAGTATTCTCAAAAGGTTTTTCCTAATGAGAGGTATCGGTCTAAGAAACAAAAATTTAGTCGAGTTTTCAGGAGCCCAGATTTTGCTACAAATACATCAGAAGCAGAAATTAACGCTTATGCCCCTGGTGGCAAAACCATTCTTTACCAAACATTAGAAATTATGTGAAAAATATTTTCCATCAGGTCTTGTATGCGATACAGGAAGATTTTTTCAAATCGGAGTTTTAGAAGCAGAAATAACGCAGAAAACGCAATTTACCTTTGTGCCTCCTAGCGGAAAGTCTATGATTTACTTGACAATTTTGAATTTATAGGGAAAACATTTCGCATCGGAAACACCATCCAACAAAGAAGAAATTTTTCAAATCGGACTCTTAGAAGTAGAGATATTGACAAAAATAAGATATACATCTATGCCCCCGGCGGAGAAACTGGAATATTTTAAGAAGAAAATATTCCTAAAAGGTTTATCGATGTGAGTGGCATCAGTCCACGAAATAACTTTTTCAATTGATATTTTAGAAGGTCAGATTTTATGGCAAATACATCAGAAGCAAAAATTAACTCTTACCCCCCCTGGTGGCCAAAGTATCCTTTATCAAATATTTGAAACTATATGCAAAATATTTTCCATCAGGAGGAGTATCCGCTGAAGAAAAAAATTTCAAATCGGAGTTTTAGAAGAAGAGTTATCGGGGAAAATGTAATTTACTTTTACGCCCCCTAGCGGAAAATTTATGCGTAATTTGAAAAAGTAACTGTGTTTAAAATACCCTTCGACATAAATGGAATCGAAACATAAAGTAATTTTTTTCAATCGGATGTTTAGAAGCAAATATGTGGAATAAAACGCATTTTTGAATTCGATATCATCTGTATTTACACCCTCTAGCGGCGAAATTGTACATCGTAAAAAAAAAACGAAATAAAGGATCATTATTCGCATATTTCAAGCTTTCCAATGCAAAAAGAATTTTTCAAATCAGACTAATAGTTGCAGAGATATCGTGGGCACAGACGGACGCACTGACAAACCGGTAACATAAGCACGATCTTTGTTTTACAAAAGACGTGCTAAAAAGCTCAGGAAGGCCGCACAAACTCACGGGACGTGACTAGATCAGAAATGTTAAGATTCCGCCCAACAGTGCCCCCGGGTGCCATAACCTCCGTTGGTAATCGGCGTTTCCGCGCTAGGCCGTTTACGTGATTCACCAGGAATCCTGATTCGTCAGACCAGGCGACTTTCTTCCAATCACCCTCGGTCCAACCTCTCGATGATCTTGGGCCCATTTCATGCGTTGTTGGCGATGACGTGCAGTGGACATGGGTGCCCCGCTGGATCTTCGGCCACGTAGGCCCATGCGCAGAAGGCTGCGATGAAATGTGTGCTGTGACACATTGTCCTGATCACCACTGTTGTAGCTGAGGGTGATTTGACCCCGTGTGGCCCTGCGATCGCTATCAACAACGCGGCGAAAGTCTCCGCTACCCTCTGACATCAAAGAGCTGCGGACGATACACGTCTGGACAACGGTTCGTCGCTTGGTCATCTGTGCACCACTTTTGATACGTGCTCACTACAGAGGCACGTGAACAATACATAAGCCGTGCCATTTCCGAAATCTTAGTTCCGAGGCTCCGTGCCATCAGAATTTGTCCATTATCAAACTCCGATAAATCGGCAGCTTGTCCCATTCTGACTCCAAACACTCTACCACCCGAAAGATCAGATTAGATCATATGTAGAGGATTTTAGGAAGGTAGTATCTGACCCCAGATCTTAAATAACCCTTAGAAATAGGACGCTAGGAGATTTGGGCTAGAGTGCCCGATAGGAAAGTGACACTATAACGAAGTAAATTTCTCCTTCATTTTTGGTCTACGCCGGGATTCGAACCCGAGGCCGCTTATTCCGGAACAAGTCGCTTTACCAACTGAGCTACGCAGACGTTTTATTCTGATTCCTATCTGCCTTTATGTCGTGTGCGTCCTGCTGGCAGGTACGTCACAACACGAAAGCGAGGTAGAAAGGGGGAGGAGGAAGACGCCCTTATTTATTACCGGGGGGGACAGTACCCGGGGTCCGACGGGTTAACGTGCCCATTCGACGCACTGCGGGTATTTAGTGGTTCGAGCGTTCGTACCTGCAGTCACGAACGCTGACCACTAGGTCACCCGCGGCCCTTACCACCCGAAAGCCAGTCCTTGGGTTGTATATATACTGCCTGTGAACTTTACCTGCCCCACCGTTCGGCATCCAGGCGGGCTCACTTCTCTAGGCTGTGAATGGTCCTAATGGAATCGCTGATCGTTGTATTTTATTTAAAATTCAGTGAATTATTTTAAATGTTCACCATTTTTCACAGGTTTTTACAAGCGAATAAAATTCAAATTTAACTTTGTCTTTTCAGGGAAAAACACCCCTTACAAAAAATGCTTCGACATCAAACCAAAATTTGTAAGTAGCAAATGTTTTACTTTTACAAATCCTTTTCGCTGATTTCTATTTCATTTAGATGAACGTTTTTCCAATGAAACAGTTTGAGTTAGAATAATTAAATATAACAGTTCGCTGACCGATATGTCGTATATTGCTATACTGATAAAGATTTATAATAATGGATAGAGAAAAGGAACTTACATGTTTGTTTATTGTCCAATCAGCGCTCTTTTAAACGCAATTACTGCATTCTTAGAATGCAATCTCTTTCAATTGGCCATGGTCTCTCGACTGATTTGTATTAAAAAACCTTAGTTGGCCATGCTCTCTCAAAGGATTTATACACATTGCTGTTTGCGAAAATTGCAAACCGAAATGGAGAATCGCGTTAATCAAACGAAATTGGATAGCGCTTGTTCCTCATGTTGCAGGAGATAACTATTACATTCAAATGAAATTTCAAATCAGATTACTCATGTTACACGAGAAAACTGATTATATTTGTACAGCTTTGCAAGATTGTTTCGCTTGAAATTCAGAATAGTATGAAGCTGATTATAGCAACAATAACATTCTCAAACTTTTTTCCTCTGGCCCGCACTTTTTGAATCAAAATTATCTCGCACCCCACCGATTTTTTATTGATAAGAAAACATTAAATAGGCAAATAAAAAAACTCCTAGCACTTCGATGTAAACTTAATTCTGCTTTATTAATAATATAGGACACAACTACTTTATCATATCATAATGGGATACCGAAAAAAGTACAAATTATAAAACAATGCAACTACAAAAAAACATTATTCGTTCCCGAATTGAAATCGGGTTCGTGCTTCAATGCTGCTTCACTAAAGTCTACCCGAGCTTTATCATTCTGAAATAATGTCCGGCGCGAATGAGCAGTAGAGCCAGGCCCGCACCACAGCGGAATGGAATCACCCACAGGTGTTGCGGGTATTACGTCACAGAGTTACTATAAATAGCTAGCCCGCGTGTGAATGTAAATATTGGGCCGCCCCGGTGGCGCAGTGGTCTAAGGCGCTGGCCTCTGATCATTCGTCCGTGAGGGGTCCGGGTTCGAATCCCGGTCAGGCATGGATGTTGTGTTTGTCTTACGGCACTGGCTCTCTCCCTTCTCTTTAACCAGTGACCCTGAATTAGGAACGGGCGACTGTTATAGCCCATTGAGTTGCTCACGGTGGTCGTTAAACCTCCAATCAAAAAAAAAATGTAAATATTGGGTTGGTGCGACTGAAATGTCCGGCGCGAATGAGCAGTGGACCCAGGCCCCCGCCACAGCGGAATGGAATCACCCACAGGTGTTGCGGGTATTACGTCACAGAGTTACTATACATAGCTAGTACATGTGTGAAGAACAAGGTTCAGGCGTGATTTGTGTGAACGTAACTGGGCTTGCAAAGGAAACATGCAGATGCAGGATTTGAGAGTCATCTTCCTGTATGAATTTAAGCTGGGCTATTCTGCAGGTATTGCAGGGCGAAACGTTAACAAAGCGTTTGAGGAGAATATAGCCTACGAAACATTCGGCGATGGTTTGTGAAGTTTCGAAGCGGAGATAAGGACCTCCAAAACGAAGCACGTGATCCCCGACCTGTTGCTGTTTCTGACGATGTTTGGTTACGTGTCGTTAAAATGGTTCCCCGAAAAGCGTGTCGTGAGATAGCGGCAGACGTAAGTGTTGACCTCACGACAGTTGCCCGATGTTTGGCAGCACTGGGTAAGGTCTAAAAGCTGGACATGTGGCTGCCGCATGAGTTGATAACTGCCAATAAGACTAGGTGATTGGAAGTCTGCACGTCGCTGCTTGCCAGAAATAAAAAGGAACCTCTACTGCGTCGAATCGTCACCTGCGGTGAGAAGTGGGTCCTTTATTGTAATCGGAAACGATCTACGCAATGGTTAAGCAAGACAGAGACTGCTGAATGGCATCCTAAGCCACCCCTACATACCAAGAAGAAAATGCTCCTTGTCTAGTGGTCCACAGCTGGCATAACTAATCGGAGTTTCTTAGCAGGTGGCCAAGCCATCACTGCAGGAAGTAATTGTGCTGAATTACACCAGATGCACCGGAATCGGGTCCCACAGCCACAAGACTTTTTTTCGTTCGGGGATCATGGCTTTGCCGGACAGATGGCAACTATGTGTCGATGCAGAGGTGGATTATTTTGCCTAGATAAGTTGTCCTACCTTTCCGTTCTCACCGTTCACGTGCGCTGGGCCTTTAACGGACATTTCATTCACACCAACCCAGTAGCTTCAATGTTTCTTCCAGTGCAAATGCATTTTTATTTGCTGACGATACAAGTTTACCTTTTTCTGGTCATGTGGTATCTGAGTTTATGTCACGCGTCAACCATGACTTGTATTTCACTTGGCTCCGTTCCAATTTTTTAACCCTCAATGTTTCTAAAACAAATTGTGTTCTTTTCTCTGGTCGAAGGGTTGAGACAGTAACTACTCCCAGATCTATTTGTATGATATTCCTTTGGTTCTTAGGGCAAATGTTAAATGTTTGGGAGTTCATCTGCTTGAAAATTTACAATGCACATGTTGATGCCTTGGCAATAAAGTTGAGATCGCGTATTAGAGTTTTTGTCCAGAATTTCGAGCTACTTGCCAATTAAGATAAAGTTCGTACTTTATTACTCTTTTATTTACCATTCATGTCATGCTGTCTTTTAACTTGGGGAATGAAACCTAGGGGAAATATTAATAGAATTTTAACTTTGCAAAAAAAAAAAAAAAATTGTTCGTCTGTTAAATCAATCTGAAAATCTGGATAGCTTGTTCAAGCCTTATAAGTTACTGATTTGTGCGAAGTTGCACATCTTCAGACTTATGTTGTTAATGCACGAGTGTGTCTATGCTAATACGCTAATACGCATTTAAATCCAATTACTGTGTGCCATCCTACACATACATATTATACTCATCGATATACAGATTTGATGTTCCCCAGAGTTCGGACAAACGTGTTATTGTTTGAAAATGTTACATGTGTCTTGTATTGCTACTATAATACACACAGTCGAGTCACATTATTGTGACCACCTCTTACTTTTGACGTCAAGAGCCTGTAACCAATGAAAGAAGACGCACGTCGTGAGCTGGCTTGGAATGCATATAAGGGGTGCTGTAGGCATTCTAAAAACACACCACTTGTTGCTGTCATGGATAAAAGGAGCGATTTATCAGATTTTCAAGAAAGGATGATTATCGGTTTTCGGGCCAAAGGTGGCAGTAGTTCTGAAACAGCGCAGTTTGTGAAACTTTCGCGTGCTGCTGCGATTAAAGTGTATCGCGATTGGAGAAATGGTACCATTGCGAATAAGTGACGGGAAAATTGCGGAGGACCACGTGCCATTGATGTGAGAGGTGAACGTCGGCTTCGAAGGTGCGTGAGGGCCGACCGACAAGCTACAGGGGAGCAACTGACTGGCCGAATGAACCAGGGGACTACCGGAAGTGAGTCTGACGACAGTACAGCGAACCCTGCTGCGTATGGTGCTCCGATGCAGACGGATGGTCACTGCATTTATGCTAAAGAAGGTGCATCGGCAGAAAAGGCTTTAATTCCGGCAGTATCGGAATTGGACCTCCGCTGATTGGCAAAGGATTGCCTTCTTCGATGAGTCACGTTTTCTGCTTAGTCGAACGGATGGACGTTGGCATATAGGGCGAGAAGCATCGGAGAACAAACACTCGTCAACCATTGCTGCAAGAACAGATGCTGGTGGGGGCAGTGTTATGGTCTGGGTAATGTTTTCGTGGCAGTACCTGGGTGCACTAATATTTGTGGAAGGCACTATGGACCGAATTCGTTATGAATCCATCCTTGGTGACCACGTAGACCCATAATTCTGATTGTCTTCCCTGGGAGGGATGGGATTTTCCAAAGCGACGATACGACGTGTCACACAGCTGGAAATGTCAGAGAGTGGTTAGAAGAGCATGACGAAGACTTCAAAATACTTCCCTGGCCCCTTAATTCCCTGGACTTAAACCCAATTGAGAATCTGTGGGACCACCGCGATAGTGTTGTTCGCTCTATGGATTCCCTACCACGCACACTCCAGCAACTGTCAAATGCACTGCAGTCAGCATGGTTCCACATACCTGTGAACACCTTCCAGCTCTTTATTTACTCCCCGCCCGTCTAGCTGATGTCCGCTCTGCACACGGTGGTTACTCTGGATATTTGGCTGGTGGTCACAATAATGTGAATCAACCGTGCATGTTATTTTTTTTATTGGAGGTTTAAAGACCACCGTGAGCAACTTAGTGGGCTATAAGCAGTCTCCCGTCCTTAATTTAGAGCCATTGGTTCCAGGGAAGGGAGAGAGCCAGCGGAGTAAGACAAACACGACATCCATGCCTCACCGGGATTCGAACCCGTGCCCATCTCGGACAAATGATCAGAAGCCATCTCTTAAACCACTGCGCCACCGGGACAGGCAACCGTGTATGTTAGGTCAATAGCTAATTTTATGTTTAATTTAAAAGATAGTTAAGGGAGTAAGTACTTCATATGTAATTAATATGTTCTTGGTATGACAACATGCAATAGTGATCATGTAAATTCAGTTCTATAGGAGGATAATTTCTTGACTTGATATTTCTGTTTTGTATTAGGAAACCAGGGGATCGTCAGGATTATATTAGCATTTATTCCTGGCTCCCTGCTATGTTGCACTACAGATAGCCGTATAAGTGTTCGGTACTATATGTGGTACTATTCGTATTGTTATATATGTTTCGAAATTGCTACTACTTTATTTGTACTTGTACTATATACGTATATTATTATTGTATAATAATTGTATTTGCATGTGTGATGGTTCATGTGTTTGCATTTGTTGTACACTCATCGTCAAACAAATACTCGAACCCAGAAGGAAGCAATCGACAGGAATGAAACTTGGCGGGAAGGTTTTGATATCGTAAGACATGCAAATGATTCAAATGTCATGTTAGGCAGCTCATGTGACGCGAGCAAGGAGGGGTCGTACCGCTGTGCTTGACCGGCTGTATCAGATCGTCCCGTTTTGCCTCCTTGGTGTTCTGACTCGTGCTGTTTTGTTAGGTGCATTATTTTTCAAGTGAAGTATGCCTCGGAGAAAAGTCTCGAAGCAATTCGAGCAGTTCGAGAAAGTTCGGGAGGGGCCGCATCATCGGTCTCCGGGAAGTGGGATGGACTTGTCGCCGGATTGCGCGCCATACCGGTCGTGCGGATATCACCATAGCACGCTGTTGGAGGCGATGGATGGAACAAGGCACGTAACAGTGACAGGAAGGGTCTGGGACACCTAGCCGAACCACGGAGAGAAAGAGAACCGTTGGGTTGTCCGACATGCGCGGAGTTACCCATCATCCACGATTGTGTATATTCAGCGAGCAGTGGTGGCCTCCATGCATCGTCCGATTAGTGCCAGCACCATTGGCAGACGGCTTTACGACGTAGGACTACACGCACGCAGACCGTTACGACGACTACCCTTACCACCACTGAATCGTCGACAAAGACTGCAATGGTGTCGTGCTAGACTGTCAGGGGCCACTCAAAATGGCAGCTGGTGATCTTCAGTGAGGAGTCCCTCTTTTCTCTTGGAGGAGACGACCAACGAATCCGTATGTGGAGGCACCGTTCTCAGCGCCAAGATAAACGGTTTGTTGTCGAGCTTCACTCGTCTAAAAGGCCTGGTTTCATAGTGTATGGTGCAATTGCCCACAATGCCAGATCACCTTTGAGGTTCCTTACAGGAACTTTGGCAGCCCAACGTTACGTTTATAAGGTCCTGCAACCCGTCGCCGTACCTTTTCTGAACACTCACTCCGGTGCGATTTCCCAACAGAACACCACTCATCCGCATACTGCTGCTGTGTTGAGGACTTGCCTTCGATGCACTATAACTTTGCCATGGTCAGCTGCATTACCAGACCTATCACCGGTTGAAAATGTGTGGGATGCTAGCGGACGCGCTATCCACACTCCAATCCTACCGTACACTCTCACGCATGAACTGCGTGAGAAGATTCAAACTGCATGGGATGGCTTATCGCAGGACACCATTAGGAACCTGTACAACTCCATGACAAGATGTCAGGCATGCTGTGTGAGCAATCATGGGGGCCCGACGCAACACTGAGAGACACTACTTATTGGCGTGTATCTCAATAAATATTGCCCATATCAGTCTCAATGTTTAATCATTTATTCTTCCCAGTAACCTTTACCTTTCTCCAGAGTTGCATTGCAATCTGACACGTCCTTCTGGGTGCAACTATTTCTTTCATCGATGAATGTATTTTCATTTATGTTTTCATTTGTGTGTTGTATTAATGTATTCCTTATGTATATGTATTGTATTTGCATATGGTGTGATTTGCATTTGCTTAACCTTTTTTTGGTACAGAGATCGTTGTGTGGGATTTGTTTGTGTGTTATAGTATGGCATGGCAAAATTAAATTCATTCATTCATTTATTTATAGAGAGCACTGGTCGTCAGGGAAACAGTCCACATTTGTGTAGCCGCCTTTGCCAGTATTAACCGCGATATTGTGTATCCTGATTTAATGTTAAGCTGTTTTTCAAACTTTTTTGCTGTCTACTACAGATGCCTCTTGGAGCAGATAGCGGTTATAACGAAGTAAATTTCTCCGTCATTTTTGGTCTACGCCGGGATTCGAACCCGAGGCCGCTTATTCCGGAACAAGTCGCTCTACCAACTGAGCTACGCAGACGATTATTCTGATTCCTATCTGCCTTTATGTCGTGTGCGTCCTGCTGGCAGGTACGTCACATCTCCCCCCCCCGAAAGTGGGCCGGGGGCATGGCCCACGGGTCAGCCGTGACCATGAATCGTTGCAGGCAGCCATCCACTGTAGAACGTGCACTTGAGAACTCCCAGTCAATCTGCTGTGTGCTTAACCTTGTGTGGAATGCAACATCACACATTTTTATTTTTCGAAGCACTGGAGAAGGGATTCTCTGATTTTTCCTGTCTCGCGGTGTGGAAATAACATCACACCAATGCGAGATTTTGAACGGTCGGGTCATCCGGATAGTTCGGGCGCCATTATAACGAAGTAAATTTCTCCGTCATTTTTGGTCTACGCTGGGATTCGAACCCGAGGCCGCTTATTCCGGAACAAGTCGCTCTACCAACTGAGCTGCGCAGACGTTTATTCTGATTCCTATCTGCCTTTATGTCGTGTGCGTCCTGCTGGCAGGTACGTCACACGGTCTTTACTGGGGGTGGGTTTTGGTGGAATGCCAACACCGGTCTTTCGCACAGATCTACCAGTAATCCTGAAGACCGACCAAGCACGCGACACGATGCTACTAGCATGAGCCATACTGGACTATTGCCGTGAGCCTCCCAATTATTCGATAACGATTAAAATCATCAAAATGTTCTCGTCGACTCATTTCTTCACCTCTAGCGAACAACAAATACAATCGAACTCATCGAACTCGTGTAACGCTTATGCCCACCGTTCGGTGATTTCCATTCAACTGATGCTATTGGACTGAGTGAGCACATTTTATTCTCACGTCACGGAAATCGCACGTCGTGCTTCATTATTACGCATGTGCTATTGCTCCTGTTTGAAGAAAGGGTCCTGAGTTAATTTGTGTCTTGGGTGCAGCTACTATTAAAGTCGTTGTTTCCTTTTATGTTTCGTCTTTAAGTTTTGCGCACCAGTGTATTGTATACTGTGTATAAAATCGCTGAATCAATACTTACTACCACCAACTGACTTACAATAAAAAGATGTTCTGCGTCATCATCATACTTCTTTCTGAGAATAACAGAATTTTGCATGCGCTGTTTCTTTAGTAATGCTAAATTCTTTGGGAGGAAAAACCCTCTGACACTAAGATTCAGGTAAAATCATTTTCCAATTCAGAACTTCCATCAACTGCGTGTTCGAAATTTTCTGGATCGTTTTGAAAACGTTAGAGCCGCCCGAGTGGCGCAGTGATCTAAGCGATTGCTTCAGATCATTCGTCCGAGATGGGTCCGGGTTTGAATCCCGCTGAGGCATGGATTGGATGTTGTGTTTGTCTCACGGAACTGGCTCTCCCCTTACCCTGGAACCAGTGACTCTAAATTAGGGACAGGCGACTGCTTATTGTCCACTGAGTTGCTCACGGTGGTCATTAAACTTCCAATGAATAAAAAAAAAAGTAACATATTTCACTTTTGTTACTTTCTCATCGGTTATGAGAACTCCTTTAAGAAACCTTCACTGGCAACGTGTCTTGTTAGTTTATGTTAAAATATTTTTTAAATAATATCACTTGTTGATTTAAAATTTTTCTGCAGAGAGACATTCGCAAGAATCAATTTAGAAGAAAGCAACTGCACCTCTTCTAAAGGAGAAGAAATGTGCCATTAAGACACTAATGCTCAAAATTAAAGAAACAAGCACAAAAAGTAGATCAGTATGCGCACCTTTCCTAAAGGAGAAGAAATGCGTCATTACGACATTATTGCTAAAAATTAAAGAAACAAGCACCAAAAGTAGATTAGTATGCGCACCTCTTCTAAAGGAGATGAAACATGTCATTAAGACACTAATGCCCAAAATTAAAGAAACAAACACCAAAAGTAGATCAATATGCGCACCTTTCCTAAAGGTGATGAAATGTTTCATTACGACACTAATGCTCAAAATTAAAGAAACAAGCACCAAAAGTCAGTATGCGCACCTTTCTTAAAGGAGATGTAATGCGTCATTACGACACTAATGCTCAAAATTAAAGAAACAAGCACCAAAAGTAGATCAATATGCGCACCTTTCTTAAAGGAGATGAAATGTGGCATTACGACACTAATGCTCAAAATTAAAGAAACAAGCACCAAAAGTCAGTATGCGCACCTTTCTTAAAGGAGATGAAATGTGTCATTACGACACTAATGCTCAAAATTAAAGAAACACGCACCAAAAGTAGCTCAGAATACGCACCTCTTCTAAAGGAGATGAAATGTATCATCAGGACACTAATGCTTAAAATTAAAGAAACAAGCACCAAAAGTAGATTAATGGTGCAGTGAAAAGAAACCACCCGAAATACTCTTTAACTTATCGCTAAAGCTCTAATTGGCTGGTGATGGTATTCAGATTCACAACTTCCTTCTCCGGAGTCGGATATTCTACTGATTGAATTACACCGACAAAGGCTTCATTGCCTCTTGCAGTTTCTACATGCGCATCATCGTTGAAGTAGCAATGTCACAGTGTACAAAAACAAACACATAGAACAAAGAACGAAGACACTGGTCCTCATCCAGAAGGTAGTAATGCGCTTTTCACTGATTCGTAAAGATTCACCTCGCAAATCGATTCTCGGTAGACATTGATACAAAGAGAGTGTAGGACAACGTTTCATCCCTCTACTTCACTTCTAATAAAGGAGGGTCGTGGAAAAAAAGGTTTGGACCATATTCTATTTCCATAAATTGCACAAGCACGTACTTC
Organism: Macrothele yani; assembly: GCA_039090855.1. Classification (NCBI taxonomy): domain Eukaryota; kingdom Metazoa; phylum Arthropoda; class Arachnida; order Araneae; family Macrothelidae; genus Macrothele; species Macrothele yani. Next base: position 25,244,318 of record CM077000.1, read on the forward strand.
ACGCGGTTCAGTCAAAACATTATGACTATCCGTGATGTGAGAAAGTGTAACCAGCAGTTAGACGGCGGGGGTTCAAACATGCAAATCATGTAAGGCATTTAAACGGACACGAACTCGTGGACGGTCTGCAGTTTCGCATTAAAGTGCGAAAAGGACGTGACCTAAAAGAGTTTGAAAAATGAATACTTGTTGGCTAACGACTGAAGGGTGGGAGTATTACAGAAACGGCAGATATTGTGGGATGTGTTTGCCAAAAAGAGGAAAAGAGAGTGAGAATTACAGAAACGGAAGATATCATGGGTCTGTTCAGATGGATGCGTTGCTAGAGTGTTCCAGTAATGGAAAGAAACCAGCAAGTTCTGAGGTAATTGAGTAATGGGCTGTTCACATGACTCTCTTGCTTGAGTGTTTCAGGAATGGAAGGAAACCAGCAAGTTCTGCAGTAATTAGAGTAATGAGCAGTTCACATGGCTCTCTTGCTAAAGTGTTCCAGGAATGGAAAGAAACGGACAAGTTCTGCAGTAATTAGAGTATTGGGCTGTTCACATGGCTTTCTTGCTAAAGTGTTGCAGGAATGGAAGGAAACCAGCAAGTTCTGCAGTAATCAGAGTAATGAGCAGTTCACATGGCTCTCTTGCTAAAGTGTTCCAGGAATGGATAGAAACGGGCAAGTTCTGCAGTAATTGGGGTAATGGGCTGTTCACATGACCCTCTTGCTGAAGTGTTGCAGGAACGGAAAGAAACGGGCACGTTCTGCAGTAATTGGGATAATGGGCTGTTCACATGTCTCTCTTGCTAAAGTGTTCCAGGAATGGAAAGAAACGAGGGAGTTCTGCAGTAATTGGGGTAATGGGCTGTTCACATGGCCCTCTTGCTAAAGTGTTCCAGGAACGGAAAGAAACGGTCAAGTTCTGAAGTAATTTCAGTAATGGGCTGTTCACATGGCTCTCGTTTTAAAGGGTTCCAGGAATAGAAAGGAACCAGCGAGTTCTGCAGTAATTGGAGTAATGGGCTGTTCACATGGCCCTCTCGCTAAAGTGTTCCAGGAATAGAAAGAAACGGGCAAGTTCTGCAATAATTGGAGTAATGTGCTGTTCACATGGCCCTCTTGCTAAAGTGTTCCAGGAATGGATAGAAACGGGCAAGTTCTGCAGTAATTGGGGTAATGGGCTGTTCACATGACCCTCTTGCTGAAGTGTTGCAGGAACGGAAAGAAACGGGCACGTTCTGCAGTAATTGGGATAATGGGCTGTTCACATGTCTCCCTTGCTAAAGTGTTCCAGGAATGGAAAGAAACGAGGGAGTTCTGCAGTAATTGGGGTAATGTGCTGTTCACATGGCCCTCTTGCTAAAGTGTTCCAGGAACGGAAAGAAACGGTCAAGTTCTGAAGTAATTTCAGTAATGGGCTGTTCACATGGCTCTCGTTTTAAAGGGTTCCAGGAATAGAAAGGAACCAGCGAGTTCTGCAGTAATTGGAGTAATGGGCTGTTCACATGGCCCTCTCGCTAAAGTGTTCCAGGAATAGAAAGAAACGGGCAAGTTCTGCAATAATTGGAGTAATGTGCTGTTCACATGGCTCTCTTGCTAATGTGTTCCAGGAATGGAAAGAAACGGGCAAGTTCTGCAGTAATTGGGGTAATGGGCTGTTCACATGGCCCTCTTGCTAAAGTGTTGCAGGAACGGAAAGAAACGGGCACGTTCTGCATTAATTGGGATAATGGGCTGTTCACATGTCTCTCTTGCTAAAGTGTTCCAGGAATGGAAAGAAACGAGCGAGTTCTGCAGTAATTGGGGTAATGGGCTGTTCACATGGCCCTCTTGCTAAAGTGTTCCAGGAACGGAAAGAAACGGACAAGTTCTGAAGTAATTTCAGAATTTCAGTAATGGGCTGTTCACATGGCTCTCTTTTTAAAGTGTTCCAGGAATAGAAAGGAACCAGCGAGTTCTGCAGTAATTGGAGTAATGGGCTGTTCACATGGCCCTCTCGCTAAAGTGTTCCAGGAATAGAAAGAAACGGGCAAGTTCTGCAATAATTGAAGTAATGTGCTGTTCACATGGCCCTCTCGCTAACGTGTTCCAGGAATAGAAAGAAACGGGCAAGTTCTGCAATAATTGGAGTAATGTGCTGTTCACATGGCCCTCTTGCTAATGTGTTCCAGGAATGGAAAGAAACGGTCAAGTTCTGTGGTAATTGGAGTAATGGTAGTCGACCACGGAGCATTAACGACCATAGGCACCGACTGCTATCCCGATTAGTACGATCAAACAGAAGGGTCACAAAGGAACTGGCCAGAGCATTTAATGCAACCACATTGAGGAAAACATTGCAGACCACATTCGAAAAGAGTCTACTCTCTGTGATTGTGGGCATCCTCCGTCCACCCAAAGTACCCATGCGGACTGCCAGAAATTGACGATTACTGCTTCAATTTGCATTTGGCTGAGAGGAGACATTGGACCATCAAACAGTTGAAGAAAATCCCCTTTTGGAAGAATCACGTTTTCTGTTTTGTCGTGCGAATGCTCAATGGAGAGTACGGCGACGGACTGCTGACAGAAACCACATGATGGTCCACCGCCGATGATTCTTGATGATCTGCTAGAAGCTCTGGTGTCTACCAGTGCTTAGTAACAAGGGCTGGCTCATCCCTTTGTGTTTCTGGTTGTTGAAATGGTTCTCGCCTGCGCCTCTGAGTGACGTCACAGGGATACATTCGCGTTAATTATCTGCTGTTTATTTGGTTGTATTTCTGACATCGAATTTTTTTTTAATTTAATTTCTCTAGTACATCGTTTTCGCACAATGGCTTCCCGCACTGTTGCAAGGTTCCGAAATACCATAAGAAATACGAAAGGGCGAAACATAATATTTCACTGTTCCCCTCGAAACGACCCAGTAGTCACAAAAGACTGCGTAAACAAGTGTCACAGAGCGGATATTTTTAATGACAAAATGCCAGAATTTGCAGTGAGCACTTTTTAAATAGTAAGTACGAAGACGATATGATGAATCGTCTGCTTGGTTTATCAATGAAAATTATATTGAAACCTTCGGCTGCACCAACAGTCAATTTACCGAGAGCAAACGTTTAAAGTGTCACGGCAAACGGTGAAAGACAAAGAAAGAAAAAAATACTGCGTGAAGCTTTTGATAGACTTAAAGATCTTAGTCCCAAATGCTTTCGAAACATTCTTACAAAAACACGGGTAAACTCGCTTGTAGAGGGTAAAAGTCGAAATACACTGCTGGCCACCCAAAATGCGACACCAAGAAGTACACGAGATAGCAAAGCCAGATTTACTGGGCACAGAACAACAGATACAAAGATGAAACGATTGAGCTTACAGGCCCGTGCGACTTGCGGAACACGCAGACATTAATAGTTCGTGTGGACCGCATGGCTGGCAATAACGGCCGCTGCACCCCGCGGCATCGAACGAAAAAGGCTTTGGATGTGGGCTTTGGGTATGTCGGTCCAGGCTGCTTCAACACGTTGCCACAGTTCATCAGGCGTAGCCGAGGGTGGTGCTTGCCCGGTCACTCGGTTGCCGATCAGCGACCGGAAGTGTTCGATGGGCAACATATCGAGAGAACAAGAGGGTCACGGCAGCAGTGACACCTGGTGGGTCATGAAGAATTATTCCACGATGCGTGCCACGTGCGGACGCGCATTGTCCTGTTGAAACGTGGCCGCTGGCCAGTCCTGCAGGTAAGGGAGGACTACAGGCTCCAGAACGTCGGAGATGTAACGATGGTGAATGTACCGGCGATGCGTACCAGAGGGGTGCGGGTGTCATTTCCAATTGCGCCCCAAAACCATAACGCCTGGCGACGGACCAGTATGGCGATGCATAATGCAGGCGTCATACAGTCTCGCGGCGCGGTGCCGCCACACGCGGATCCGATCATCGTGGTGTTGCAGGCAGAAGCGGGATTTGTCGGAGAAGACAATGTCGTGCCATTCCGTCGTCCAGGTGTGCCGTTCAAGGGCAAACTGCCGCCGCACTCGCATTTTGTTGTGACCAGAAGTGTAAATGGACAGTTGAAAACATTGCAAGAAACATTGTAATACGAGCGTTGTCCAGAAGTTCTTACGAGTTTTGAAGAAATAAAATTGGAATTCCGTTACCAAGTGCGAGTACTTTAAAAAGATGGTGTGCTAAATTTTCGTGTTGTCCTGGTATTCAGCAAAGATTCACAGGACTAATGAGAAATAACAGCCAATGTTTGGATCAGTTCGAAAGAATATGTTTTTGAAGTTTCCATGAAATGCACGTGAATTCTCGCAGATGCTATGATGCTGGATTGGAAGAGATTTTAGGTCCTTACAGGAAAGTGCATTTCTTTCTCACTAGAGGTCTGTTGTCCCAGTAGAAACAACCCATATTCTTTGATTTTGACACTTCAATATCAAAACAGCACATTTTTTACGCTTTCCAACCGTAGGTTGAAGAAGCGTATATGCTCCAGATTTTTCCGTCCGTCCGTCTGTCGGCACGATAACTCACGTAAAAATGGTTCGATTTTGATGAAATTTTAGTATGTGGTAGGGGACCACCAGGGAACAAACCCTATTGAAAATGGGTGAAGTGGGGTCAAAGGTCACGCCATAAGAGTGGGGTCCATTCAATTGCCCTTATGCGTCATAACTTGGGTAAATACGGTTCGATTACAATGAAAGTTTGGTATGTGGTAGAGGACCACCTGGAGACGAACCCTATTGAAAATGGGACAAATGGAGTCAAAGGTCAGGACATAGAATTGGGATCCATTCCGTCGCCTTTATCCCGCACTATTAAGGTGGACGTCAAGTAATTTTGCTTCCTATATTTCCAATGGAAAACCTTTTGTACACATTTCCTTCACAATTACTGTGTTCCCAAGGATGGAAATTTTAACATCGATTAAAATAACTTCATACTATAACTTGGAATACTTAACATTTTCTAAAACATAAGCATAATTATATTAAAAAACAATGACGTTTCCTTTGGTGGTGTTGAAACCAGAAAAAAGATGGCGCGACCTGTACTTTGATGACGTCAGTGGACAAATAAATGTTGGATTGCATAATTACGGTTATGGTTTAGAAAATATTATTACGGTTATGGTTTAGAAAATATTATTACGGTTATGGTTTAGAAAATATTATTACGGTTATGGTTTAGAAAATATTATTACGGTTATGGTTTAGAAAATATTAAGTATACCAAGTTATGAAATGAAGCTATTTTAATCGATGTTCAAATTTTCATTCTTGGGAACGCATTAATTGTGAAGCAAATGTGTACAGAAGTTTTTCCATTGGAAGTATAGGAAGCAAAATTACTTGACGTCCACCTTAAAGTAGCAATTCTTGTATGTATGTATGTATGTACATTTTATTTTGAAAACGGCTCTAAGAATTTTGATGAAAGTCGTTAACCTACCGTTTCCTGGAACTAGAAATCGATTTAGCTCGATCTCGACTTTAGGAGAATTCGTTAGTGTGTTAAATAACCACCCCGAATTATAACGTTTTAAGTGTCATGGCGTCGTTCCATTAATGTTTCCAATGCTTAGAAATCTTATGACGTCACAATCTCGCGTTTGAAAATGTTGGCGCGCGGTCATGCCATCTGTCTCATTACGTCAGGCGTTGTGAGTGGATCCTATTAAAGTTTTATGACGTCATACTCTTGCGAGCAGATGGTCGCGATTCCCATCTGCTTCATTACGTAACGCGTTGTGGGCGTATGTCCGTGCGCACGATAACTCGCGTAACAATCGTTCGATTTCGATGAAATTTTAGTATCTGGTAGGGTATCACCTGGAAAGGAACCTTATTTAAAGTGAACGAAATGTGGTGAAAGGTCAGTACATAGGAGCGGGATCCATTCCACTGCTGTTATGCGTCATAAATAACGTAAAAATGGTTCGATTTCGATGAAACTTTAGTATGTGGTAGGGGACCATCTGGCCACAAACCCTATTGAAAATGGACAAAATGGGGTCAAAGGTCAGGACATAGGAGCGGAATCATTTCAATCGCCATTATGCGTCATAACGTACGTAAAAATGTTTCGATATGGATGAAATGTTAGAATATTGTAGGGGCCTGCCTGGGGACAAATTCTATTGAAAATGGGCGAAATGGGGTCAAAGGTTAGGACACAGGAGCGGGATCTATTCCACAGCCCTTATGCATCATAACTTACGTAAAAATGCGTCGATTGCGACAAAACTTTATCATGTTATTTCGGAGGTATACTGAACCGGTTCCTTTGAATATAATCGATATGGGATCAAGGGTCAGGGCACAGGACCGAGATTTACTCCACAGCCATTATTCTTATAACTTGAGTGATAACTTGAGTAATGATTTCTGGTAAAGCGTATGATTTCTGGTAATGATTTCTGGTAAAGTAATGATTTCTGGTAAAGCGGAAAGCGTATTATAATCAATGCAATGCATGATTTTACAAACTTGTCTGTATTATTTACGTTTTCCAACCGTAGGTTGGAAGGCGTATAGTCTCCAGCTATGTCCGTCTGTCTGTCCGTCCGTTCGTCTGTCGGCATGATAACTCGCGTAAAAATGGTTCCATTTCGAAAAATATTTAGTATGTCGTAGGGTACCATCTGGAGACAAATCCTATTGAAAATGGGCGAAATGGGATCAAATGTCAGGACATAGGAGTGGGATCCATTCCATTGCCATTATGCATCATAACTTGCGAAAAATTGGTTCGATTTCGATGCAATTTTAGTACCTGGTAGGGAACCACCTAGGAAGAAACCTTGTTGAAAATGGGCGAAATGGAGTCAAAGGTCAGGACATAGGAGTGGAATTCATTCCATTGCCCTTAAGCGTAATAACGTACGTAAAAATACTTCTATTGCGACAAAACTTTATTATATTGTTCCAGGGGTATACTGAACTGGTCTTGTTTAATATAATCGAAATAGGGTCAAAGGTCAGGACGCAGGAGAAAGATTTATTCCACGTGTATTATCCTCGTAACTTGAGTAATGATTTCTGGTATGTTGGAATGCGTATCATAATCAATGCATTGCATGATTGTACTAACTTGTGCAGAATTATGTAACATTGAGGTCAAAACAATAGTGTCAGAATTGGGAGAATGCAACATATAATGGAAAGAGCTCGGTATTTCAGTAGAAAGCACATCTTTCTGTCATCCGTTTCATAGGGACAAGCAAATATGGGTATTTGCAGACATGTCTCATTACGTAAAGTTATTAAAGAACCACTTTCTACATAGAGGGCTTGTTCTGGAAGATGGAACTAAAATGGACTGCAACATCATTAAAGAAGTTTTAAAAAATGATATTGCACCACTTGCCTTAACTTTATCAAAGTTGAAACCTAAACATCTGACTTTGAAGGGTAACGAATGTCAGAAGGTCCAACTTCAAAAATTTCGTTTTCAGCAACAACGGCGAATGCAATTTCGGATTTTACGTTTTTGACATCATGAACAGCGAAAGTCCATATACAAAAAAGGACGAAACCTATGAAAGTTCCTTTCGGAATTTTAAAATTTTATGAAGAACAAGCAGCCACATTGAAATCAGTGAAAAACATAATCAAAGGGATAAGAGTACGAGGGAAAGAATACTATTCTACCATTTCAGAAAGGCTTTATTATTTCAATATCATATCATATCATATGTAGAGGATTTTAGGAAGGAGTGTCTGACCCCAGGTCTTAAACAACCCTTAGAAATAGGAAGCTAGGAGATTTGGGCAAGAGTGCCCGATAGGAAAGTGACACAGAAGCGAGGTAGAAGACGCCCTTATTTACTACCGGGGAGCCAGTACCCGGGGTCCGACGGCTTAATGTGCTCATCAGATCAGATCAGATCATATGTAGAGGATTTTAGGAAGGGAGTGTCTGACCCCAGGTCTTAAACAACCCTTAGAAATAGGAAGCTAGGAGATTTGGGCTAGAGTGCCCGATAGGAAAGTGACACAGAAGCGAGGTAGAAGACGCCCTTATTTACTACCGGGGGCAGTACCCGGGGTCCGACGGCTTAATGTGCTCATCAGATCAGATCAGATCATATGTAGAGGATTTTAGGAAGGGAGTGTCTGACCCCAGGTCTTAAACAACCCTTAGAAATAGGAAGCTAGGAGATTTGGGCAAGAGTGCCCGATAGGAAAGTGACACAGAAGCGAGGTAGAAGACGCCCTTATTTACTACCGGGGGGGGCAGTACCCGGGGTCCGACGGCTTAATGTGCTCATCAGATCAGATCAGATCATATGTAGAGGATTTTAGGAAGGGAGTGTCTGACCCCAGGTCTTAAACAACCCTTAGAAATAGGAAGCTAGGAGATTTGGGCAAGAGTGCCCGATAGGAAAGTGACACAGAAGCGAGGTAGAAGACGCCCTTATTTACTACCGGGGGGCCAGTACCCGGGGTCCGACGGCTTAATGTGCTCATCAGATCAGATCAGATCATATGTAGAGGATTTTAGGAAGGGAGTGTCTGACCCCAGGTCTTAAACAACCCTTAGAAATAGGAAGCTAGGAGATTTGGGCAAGAGTGCCCGATAGGAAAGTGACACAGAAGCGAGGTAGAAGACGCCCTTATTTACTACCGGGGGGGGGGCAGTACCCGGGGTCCGACGGCTTAATGTGCTCATCAGATCAGATCAGATCATATGTAGAGGATTTTAGGAAGGGAGTGTCTGACCCCAGGTCTTAAACAACCCTTAGAAATAGGAAGCTAGGAGATTTGGGCAAGAGTGCCCGATAGGAAAGTGACACAGAAGCGAGGTAGAAGACGCCCTTATTTACTACCGGGGGGCAGTACCCGGGGTCCGACGGCTTAATGTGCTCATCAGATCAGATCAGATCATATGTAGAGGATTTTAGGAAGGGAGTGTCTGACCCCAGGTCTTAAACAACCCTTAGAAATAGGAAGCTAGGAGATTTGGGCAAGAGTGCCCGATAGGAAAGTGACACAGAAGCGAGGTAGAAGACGCCCTTATTTACTACCGGGGGCAGTACCCGGGGTCCGACGGCTTAATGTGCTCATCAGATCAGATCAGATCATATGTAGAGGATTTTAGGAAGGGAGTGTCTGACCCCAGGTCTTAAACAACCCTTAGAAATAGGAAGCTAGGAGATTTGGGCAAGAGTGCCCGATAGGAAAGTGACACAGAAGCGAGGTAGAAGACGCCCTTATTTACTACCGGGGGGGCAGTACCCGGGGTCCGACGGCTTAATGTGCTCATCAGATCAGATCAGATCATATGTAGAGGATTTTAGGAAGGGAGTGTCTGACCCCAGGTCTTAAACAACCCTTAGAAATAGGAAGCTAGGAGATTTGGGCAAGAGTGCCCGATAGGAAAGTGACACAGAAGCGAGGTAGAAGACGCCCTTATTTACTACCGGGGGCCAGTACCCGGGGTCCGACGGCTTAATGTGCTCATCAGATCAGATCAGATCATATGTAGAGGATTTTAGGAAGGGAGTGTCTGACCCCAGGTCTTAAACAACCCTTAGAAATAGGAAGCTAGGAGATTTGGGCAAGAGTGCCCGATAGGAAAGTGACACAGAAGCGAGGTAGAAGACGCCCTTATTTACTACCGGGGGCAGTACCCGGGGTCCGACGGCTTAATGTGCTCATCAGATCAGATCAGATCATATGTAGAGGATTTTAGGAAGGGAGTGTCTGACCCCAGGTCTTAAACAACCCTTAGAAATAGGAAGCTAGGAGATTTGGGCAAGAGTGCCCGATAGGAAAGTGACACAGAAGCGAGGTAGAAGACGCCCTTATTTACTACCGGGGGGGCAGTACCCGGGGTCCGACGGCTTAATGTGCTCATCAGATCAGATCAGATCATATGTAGAGGATTTTAGGAAGGGAGTGTCTGACCCCAGGTCTTAAACAACCCTTAGAAATAGGAAGCTAGGAGATTTGGGCAAGAGTGCCCGATAGGAAAGTGACACAGAAGCGAGGTAGAAGACGCCCTTATTTACTACCGGGGGGCAGTACCCGGGGTCCGACGGCTTAATGTGCTCATCAGATCAGATCAGATCATATGTAGAGGATTTTAGGAAGGGAGTGTCTGACCCCAGGTCTTAAACAACCCTTAGAAATAGGAAGCTAGGAGATTTGGGCAAGAGTGCCCGATAGGAAAGTGACACAGAAGCGAGGTAGAAGACGCCCTTATTTACTACCGGGGGGGGGGGGCAGTACCCGGGGTCCGACGGCTTAATGTGCTCATCAGATCAGATCAGATCATATGTAGAGGATTTTAGGAAGGGAGTGTCTGACCCCAGGTCTTAAACAACCCTTAGAAATAGGAAGCTAGGAGATTTGGGCAAGAGTGCCCGATAGGAAAGTGACACAGAAGCGAGGTAGAAGACGCCCTTATTTACTACCGGGGGGGGGGCAGTACCCGGGGTCCGACGGCTTAATGTGCTCATCAGATCAGATCAGATCATATGTAGAGGATTTTAGGAAGGGAGTGTCTGACCCCAGGTCTTAAACAACCCTTAGAAATAGGAAGCTAGGAGATTTGGGCAAGAGTGCCCGATAGGAAAGTGACACAGAAGCGAGGTAGAAGACGCCCTTATTTACTACCGGGGGGGCAGTACCCGGGGTCCGACGGCTTAATGTGCTCATCAGATCAGATCAGATCATATGTAGAGGATTTTAGGAAGGGAGTGTCTGACCCCAGGTCTTAAACAACCCTTAGAAATAGGAAGCTAGGAGATTTGGGCAAGAGTGCCCGATAGGAAAGTGACACAGAAGCGAGGTAGAAGACGCCCTTATTTACTACCGGGGGCCAGTACCCGGGGTCCGACGGCTTAATGTGCTCATCAGATCAGATCAGATCATATGTAGAGGATTTTAGGAAGGGAGTGTCTGACCCCAGGTCTTAAACAACCCTTAGAAATAGGAAGCTAGGAGATTTGGGCAAGAGTGCCCGATAGGAAAGTGACACAGAAGCGAGGTAGAAGACGCCCTTATTTACTACCGGGGGGGCAGTACCCGGGGTCCGACGGCTTAATGTGCTCATCAGATCAGATCAGATCATATGTAGAGGATTTTAGGAAGGAGTGTCTGACCCCAGGTCTTAAACAACCCTTAGAAATAGGAAGCTAGGAGATTTGGGCAAGAGTGCCCGATAGGAAAGTGACACAGAAGCGAGGTAGAAGACGCCCTTATTTACTACCGGGGGGCAGTACCCGGGGTCCGACGGCTTAATGTGCTCATCAGATCAGATCAGATCATATGTAGAGGATTTTAGGAAGGGAGTGTCTGACCCCAGGTCTTAAACAACCCTTAGAAATAGGAAGCTAGGAGATTTGGGCAAGAGTGCCCGATAGGAAAGTGACACAGAAGCGAGGTAGAAGACGCCCTTATTTACTACCGGGGGGCAGTACCCGGGGTCCGACGGCTTAATGTGCTCATCAGATCAGATCAGATCATATGTAGAGGATTTTAGGAAGGGAGTGTCTGACCCCAGGTCTTAAACAACCCTTAGAAATAGGAAGCTAGGAGATTTGGGCAAGAGTGCCCGATAGGAAAGTGACACAGAAGCGAGGTAGAAGACGCCCTTATTTACTACCGGGGGGGGGGGCAGTACCCGGGGTCCGACGGCTTAATGTGCTCATCAGATCAGATCAGATCATATGTAGAGGATTTTAGGAAGGGAGTGTCTGACCCCAGGTCTTAAACAACCCTTAGAAATAGGAAGCTAGGAGATTTGGGCAAGAGTGCCCGATAGGAAAGTGACACAGAAGCGAGGTAGAAGACGCCCTTATTTACTACCGGGGGGGGCAGTACCCGGGGTCCGACGGCTTAATGTGCTCATCAGATCAGATCAGATCATATGTAGAGGATTTTAGGAAGGGAGTGTCTGACCCCAGGTCTTAAACAACCCTTAGAAATAGGAAGCTAGGAGATTTGGGCAAGAGTGCCCGATAGGAAAGTGACACAGAAGCGAGGTAGAAGACGCCCTTATTTACTACCGGGGGGCAGTACCCGGGGTCCGACGGCTTAATGTGCTCATCAGATCAGATCAGATCATATGTAGAGGATTTTAGGAAGGGAGTGTCTGACCCCAGGTCTTAAACAACCCTTAGAAATAGGAAGCTAGGAGATTTGGGCAAGAGTGCCCGATAGGAAAGTGACACAGAAGCGAGGTAGAAGACGCCCTTATTTACTACCGGGGGGGGGCAGTACCCGGGGTCCGACGGCTTAATGTGCTCATCAGATCAGATCAGATCATATGTAGAGGATTTTAGGAAGGGAGTGTCTGACCCCAGGTCTTAAACAACCCTTAGAAATAGGAAGCTAGGAGATTTGGGCAAGAGTGCCCGATAGGAAAGTGACACAGAAGCGAGGTAGAAGACGCCCTTATTTACTACCGGGGGCAGTACCCGGGGTCCGACGGCTTAATGTGCTCATCAGATCAGATCAGATCATATGTAGAGGATTTTAGGAAGGGAGTGTCTGACCCCAGGTCTTAAACAACCCTTAGAAATAGGAAGCTAGGAGATTTGGGCAAGAGTGCCCGATAGGAAAGTGACACAGAAGCGAGGTAGAAGACGCCCTTATTTACTACCGGGGGCAGTACCCGGGGTCCGACGGCTTAATGTGCTCATCAGATCAGATCAGATCATATGTAGAGGATTTTAGGAAGGGAGTGTCTGACCCCAGGTCTTAAACAACCCTTAGAAATAGGAAGCTAGGAGATTTGGGCAAGAGTGCCCGATAGGAAAGTGACACAGAAGCGAGGTAGAAGACGCCCTTATTTACTACCGGGGGCAGTACCCGGGGTCCGACGGCTTAATGTGCTCATCAGATCAGATCAGATCATATGTAGAGGATTTTAGGAAGGGAGTGTCTGACCCCAGGTCTTAAACAACCCTTAGAAATAGGAAGCTAGGAGATTTGGGCAAGAGTGCCCGATAGGAAAGTGACACAGAAGCGAGGTAGAAGACGCCCTTATTTACTACCGGGGGGGCAGTACCCGGGGTCCGACGGCTTAATGTGCTCATCAGATCAGATCAGATCATATGTAGAGGATTTTAGGAAGGGAGTGTCTGACCCCAGGTCTTAAACAACCCTTAGAAATAGGAAGCTAGGAGATTTGGGCAAGAGTGCCCGATAGGAAAGTGACACAGAAGCGAGGTAGAAGACGCCCTTATTTACTACCGGGGGGCAGTACCCGGGGTCCGACGGCTTAATGTGCTCATCAGATCAGATCAGATCATATGTAGAGGATTTTAGGAAGGGAGTGTCTGACCCCAGGTCTTAAACAACCCTTAGAAATAGGAAGCTAGGAGATTTGGGCAAGAGTGCCCGATAGGAAAGTGACACAGAAGCGAGGTAGAAGACGCCCTTATTTACTACCGGGGGCCAGTACCCGGGGTCCGACGGCTTAATGTGCTCATCAGATCAGATCAGATCATATGTAGAGGATTTTAGGAAGGGAGTGTCTGACCCCAGGTCTTAAACAACCCTTAGAAATAGGAAGCTAGGAGATTTGGGCAAGAGTGCCCGATAGGAAAGTGACACAGAAGCGAGGTAGAAGACGCCCTTATTTACTACCGGGGGGGCAGTACCCGGGGTCCGACGGCTTAATGTGCTCATCAGATCAGATCAGATCATATGTAGAGGATTTTAGGAAGGGAGTGTCTGACCCCAGGTCTTAAACAACCCTTAGAAATAGGAAGCTAGGAGATTTGGGCAAGAGTGCCCGATAGGAAAGTGACACAGAAGCGAGGTAGAAGACGCCCTTATTTACTACCGGGGGGGCAGTACCCGGGGTCCGACGGCTTAATGTGCTCATCAGATCAGATCAGATCATATGTAGAGGATTTTAGGAAGGGAGTGTCTGACCCCAGGTCTTAAACAACCCTTAGAAATAGGAAGCTAGGAGATTTGGGCAAGAGTGCCCGATAGGAAAGTGACACAGAAGCGAGGTAGAAGACGCCCTTATTTACTACCGGGGGGGGGCAGTACCCGGGGTCCGACGGCTTAATGTGCTCATCAGATCAGATCAGATCATATGTAGAGGATTTTAGGAAGGGAGTGTCTGACCCCAGGTCTTAAACAACCCTTAGAAATAGGAAGCTAGGAGATTTGGGCAAGAGTGCCCGATAGGAAAGTGACACAGAAGCGAGGTAGAAGACGCCCTTATTTACTACCGGGGGGGGCAGTACCCGGGGTCCGACGGCTTAATGTGCTCATCAGATCAGATCAGATCATATGTAGAGGATTTTAGGAAGGGAGTGTCTGACCCCAGGTCTTAAACAACCCTTAGAAATAGGAAGCTAGGAGATTTGGGCAAGAGTGCCCGATAGGAAAGTGACACAGAAGCGAGGTAGAAGACGCCCTTATTTACTACCGGGGGGGGGGCAGTACCCGGGGTCCGACGGCTTAATGTGCTCATCAGATCAGATCAGATCATATGTAGAGGATTTTAGGAAGGGAGTGTCTGACCCCAGGTCTTAAACAACCCTTAGAAATAGGAAGCTAGGAGATTTGGGCAAGAGTGCCCGATAGGAAAGTGACACAGAAGCGAGGTAGAAGACGCCCTTATTTACTACCGGGGGGGCAGTACCCGGGGTCCGACGGCTTAATGTGCTCATCAGATCAGATCAGATCATATGTAGAGGATTTTAGGAAGGGAGTGTCTGACCCCAGGTCTTAAACAACCCTTAGAAATAGGAAGCTAGGAGATTTGGGCAAGAGTGCCCGATAGGAAAGTGACACAGAAGCGAGGTAGAAGACGCCCTTATTTACTACCGGGGGGCAGTACCCGGGGTCCGACGGCTTAATGTGCTCATCAGATCAGATCAGATCATATGTAGAGGATTTTAGGAAGGGAGTGTCTGACCCCAGGTCTTAAACAACCCTTAGAAATAGGAAGCTAGGAGATTTGGGCAAGAGTGCCCGATAGGAAAGTGACACAGAAGCGAGGTAGAAGACGCCCTTATTTACTACCGGGGGCAGTACCCGGGGTCCGACGGCTTAATGTGCTCATCAGATCAGATCAGATCATATGTAGAGGATTTTAGGAAGGGAGTGTCTGACCCCAGGTCTTAAACAACCCTTAGAAATAGGAAGCTAGGAGATTTGGGCAAGAGTGCCCGATAGGAAAGTGACACAGAAGCGAGGTAGAAGACGCCCTTATTTACTACCGGGGGCAGTACCCGGGGTCCGACGGCTTAATGTGCTCATCAGATCAGATCAGATCATATGTAGAGGATTTTAGGAAGGGAGTGTCTGACCCCAGGTCTTAAACAACCCTTAGAAATAGGAAGCTAGGAGATTTGGGCAAGAGTGCCCGATAGGAAAGTGACACAGAAGCGAGGTAGAAGACGCCCTTATTTACTACCGGGGGGGGCAGTACCCGGGGTCCGACGGCTTAATGTGCTCATCAGATCAGATCAGATCATATGTAGAGGATTTTAGGAAGGGAGTGTCTGACCCCAGGTCTTAAACAACCCTTAGAAATAGGAAGCTAGGAGATTTGGGCAAGAGTGCCCGATAGGAAAGTGACACAGAAGCGAGGTAGAAGACGCCCTTATTTACTACCGGGGGGGCAGTACCCGGGGTCCGACGGCTTAATGTGCTCATCAGATCAGATCAGATCATATGTAGAGGATTTTAGGAAGGGAGTGTCTGACCCCAGGTCTTAAACAACCCTTAGAAATAGGAAGCTAGGAGATTTGGGCAAGAGTGCCCGATAGGAAAGTGACACAGAAGCGAGGTAGAAGACGCCCTTATTTACTACCGGGGGGGGGGGCAGTACCCGGGGTCCGACGGCTTAATGTGCTCATCAGATCAGATCAGATCATATGTAGAGGATTTTAGGAAGGGAGTGTCTGACCCCAGGTCTTAAACAACCCTTAGAAATAGGAAGCTAGGAGATTTGGGCAAGAGTGCCCGATAGGAAAGTGACACAGAAGCGAGGTAGAAGACGCCCTTATTTACTACCGGGGGGCAGTACCCGGGGTCCGACGGCTTAATGTGCTCATCAGATCAGATCAGATCATATGTAGAGGATTTTAGGAAGGGAGTGTCTGACCCCAGGTCTTAAACAACCCTTAGAAATAGGAAGCTAGGAGATTTGGGCAAGAGTGCCCGATAGGAAAGTGACACAGAAGCGAGGTAGAAGACGCCCTTATTTACTACCGGGGGCAGTACCCGGGGTCCGACGGCTTAATGTGCTCATCAGATCAGATCAGATCATATGTAGAGGATTTTAGGAAGGGAGTGTCTGACCCCAGGTCTTAAACAACCCTTAGAAATAGGAAGCTAGGAGATTTGGGCAAGAGTGCCCGATAGGAAAGTGACACAGAAGCGAGGTAGAAGACGCCCTTATTTACTACCGGGGGGGGGCAGTACCCGGGGTCCGACGGCTTAATGTGCTCATCAGATCAGATCAGATCATATGTAGAGGATTTTAGGAAGGGAGTGTCTGACCCCAGGTCTTAAACAACCCTTAGAAATAGGAAGCTAGGAGATTTGGGCAAGAGTGCCCGATAGGAAAGTGACACAGAAGCGAGGTAGAAGACGCCCTTATTTACTACCGGGGGGCAGTACCCGGGGTCCGACGGCTTAATGTGCTCATCAGATCAGATCAGATCATATGTAGAGGATTTTAGGAAGGGAGTGTCTGACCC
Organism: Macrothele yani; assembly: GCA_039090855.1. NCBI lineage: Eukaryota > Metazoa > Arthropoda > Arachnida > Araneae > Macrothelidae > Macrothele > Macrothele yani. The sequence continues at coordinate 25,260,982 of CM077000.1, forward strand.
CAGGTCTTAAACAACCCTTAGAAATAGGAAGCTAGGAGATTTGGGCAAGAGTGCCCGATAGGAAAGTGACACAGAAGCGAGGTAGAAGACGCCCTTATTTACTACCGGGGGGGGCAGTACCCGGGGTCCGACGGCTTAATGTGCTCATCAGATCAGATCAGATCATATGTAGAGGATTTTAGGAAGGGAGTGTCTGACCCCAGGTCTTAAACAACCCTTAGAAATAGGAAGCTAGGAGATTTGGGCAAGAGTGCCCGATAGGAAAGTGACACAGAAGCGAGGTAGAAGACGCCCTTATTTACTACCGGGGGGGCAGTACCCGGGGTCCGACGGCTTAATGTGCTCATCAGATCAGATCAGATCATATGTAGAGGATTTTAGGAAGGGAGTGTCTGACCCCAGGTCTTAAACAACCCTTAGAAATAGGAAGCTAGGAGATTTGGGCAAGAGTGCCCGATAGGAAAGTGACACAGAAGCGAGGTAGAAGACGCCCTTATTTACTACCGGGGGGCAGTACCCGGGGTCCGACGGCTTAATGTGCTCATCAGATCAGATCAGATCATATGTAGAGGATTTTAGGAAGGGAGTGTCTGACCCCAGGTCTTAAACAACCCTTAGAAATAGGAAGCTAGGAGATTTGGGCAAGAGTGCCCGATAGGAAAGTGACACAGAAGCGAGGTAGAAGACGCCCTTATTTACTACCGGGGGCAGTACCCGGGGTCCGACGGCTTAATGTGCTCATCAGATCAGATCAGATCATATGTAGAGGATTTTAGGAAGGGAGTGTCTGACCCCAGGTCTTAAACAACCCTTAGAAATAGGAAGCTAGGAGATTTGGGCTAGAGTGCCCGATAGGAAAGTGACACGGAAGCGAGGTAGAAGACGCCCTTATTTACTACCGGGGGGGGGCAGTACCCGGGGTCCGACGGCTTAATGTGCTCATCAGATCAGATCAGATCATATGTAGAGGATTTTAGGAAGGGAGTGTCTGACCCCAGGTCTTAAACAACCCTTAGAAATAGGAAGCTAGGAGATTTGGGCAAGAGTGCCCGATAGGAAAGTGACACAGAAGCGAGGTAGAAGACGCCCTTATTTACTACCGGGGGGGCAGTACCCGGGGTCCGACGGCTTAATGTGCTCATCAGATCAGATCAGATCATATGTAGAGGATTTTAGGAAGGGAGTGTCTGACCCCAGGTCTTAAACAACCCTTAGAAATAGGAAGCTAGGAGATTTGGGCAAGAGTGCCCGATAGGAAAGTGACACAGAAGCGAGGTAGAAGACGCCCTTATTTACTACCGGGGGGGGGCAGTACCCGGGGTCCGACGGCTTAATGTGCTCATCAGATCAGATCAGATCATATGTAGAGGATTTTAGGAAGGGAGTGTCTGACCCCAGGTCTTAAACAACCCTTAGAAATAGGAAGCTAGGAGATTTGGGCAAGAGTGCCCGATAGGAAAGTGACACAGAAGCGAGGTAGAAGACGCCCTTATTTACTACCGGGGGGGGCAGTACCCGGGGTCCGACGGCTTAATGTGCTCATCAGATCAGATCAGATCATATGTAGAGGATTTTAGGAAGGGAGTGTCTGACCCCAGGTCTTAAACAACCCTTAGAAATAGGAAGCTAGGAGATTTGGGCAAGAGTGCCCGATAGGAAAGTGACACAGAAGCGAGGTAGAAGACGCCCTTATTTACTACCGGGGGGGCAGTACCCGGGGTCCGACGGCTTAATGTGCTCATCAGATCAGATCAGATCATATGTAGAGGATTTTAGGAAGGGAGTGTCTGACCCCAGGTCTTAAACAACCCTTAGAAATAGGAAGCTAGGAGATTTGGGCAAGAGTGCCCGATAGGAAAGTGACACAGAAGCGAGGTAGAAGACGCCCTTATTTACTACCGGGGGCAGTACCCGGGGTCCGACGGCTTAATGTGCTCATCAGATCAGATCAGATCATATGTAGAGGATTTTAGGAAGGGAGTGTCTGACCCCAGGTCTTAAACAACCCTTAGAAATAGGAAGCTAGGAGATTTGGGCAAGAGTGCCCGATAGGAAAGTGACACAGAAGCGAGGTAGAAGACGCCCTTATTTACTACCGGGGGGCAGTACCCGGGGTCCGACGGCTTAATGTGCTCATCAGATCAGATCAGATCATATGTAGAGGATTTTAGGAAGGGAGTGTCTGACCCCAGGTCTTAAACAACCCTTAGAAATAGGAAGCTAGGAGATTTGGGCAAGAGTGCCCGATAGGAAAGTGACACAGAAGCGAGGTAGAAGACGCCCTTATTTACTACCGGGGGGGGCAGTACCCGGGGTCCGACGGCTTAATGTGCTCATCAGATCAGATCAGATCATATGTAGAGGATTTTAGGAAGGGAGTGTCTGACCCCAGGTCTTAAACAACCCTTAGAAATAGGAAGCTAGGAGATTTGGGCAAGAGTGCCCGATAGGAAAGTGACACAGAAGCGAGGTAGAAGACGCCCTTATTTACTACCGGGGGGCAGTACCCGGGGTCCGACGGCTTAATGTGCTCATCAGATCAGATCAGATCATATGTAGAGGATTTTAGGAAGGGAGTGTCTGACCCCAGGTCTTAAACAACCCTTAGAAATAGGAAGCTAGGAGATTTGGGCAAGAGTGCCCGATAGGAAAGTGACACAGAAGCGAGGTAGAAGACGCCCTTATTTACTACCGGGGGCAGTACCCGGGGTCCGACGGCTTAATGTGCTCATCAGATCAGATCAGATCATATGTAGAGGATTTTAGGAAGGGAGTGTCTGACCCCAGGTCTTAAACAACCCTTAGAAATAGGAAGCTAGGAGATTTGGGCAAGAGTGCCCGATAGGAAAGTGACACAGAAGCGAGGTAGAAGACGCCCTTATTTACTACCGGGGGGGGGGGCAGTACCCGGGGTCCGACGGCTTAATGTGCTCATCAGATCAGATCAGATCATATGTAGAGGATTTTAGGAAGGGAGTGTCTGACCCCAGGTCTTAAACAACCCTTAGAAATAGGAAGCTAGGAGATTTGGGCAAGAGTGCCCGATAGGAAAGTGACACAGAAGCGAGGTAGAAGACGCCCTTATTTACTACCGGGGGGCAGTACCCGGGGTCCGACGGCTTAATGTGCTCATCAGATCAGATCAGATCATATGTAGAGGATTTTAGGAAGGGAGTGTCTGACCCCAGGTCTTAAACAACCCTTAGAAATAGGAAGCTAGGAGATTTGGGCAAGAGTGCCCGATAGGAAAGTGACACAGAAGCGAGGTAGAAGACGCCCTTATTTACTACCGGGGGGGGGGCAGTACCCGGGGTCCGACGGCTTAATGTGCTCATCAGATCAGATCAGATCATATGTAGAGGATTTTAGGAAGGGAGTGTCTGACCCCAGGTCTTAAACAACCCTTAGAAATAGGAAGCTAGGAGATTTGGGCAAGAGTGCCCGATAGGAAAGTGACACAGAAGCGAGGTAGAAGACGCCCTTATTTACTACCGGGGGGGGGGCAGTACCCGGGGTCCGACGGCTTAATGTGCTCATCAGATCAGATCAGATCATATGTAGAGGATTTTAGGAAGGGAGTGTCTGACCCCAGGTCTTAAACAACCCTTAGAAATAGGAAGCTAGGAGATTTGGGCAAGAGTGCCCGATAGGAAAGTGACACAGAAGCGAGGTAGAAGACGCCCTTATTTACTACCGGGGGGGGGCAGTACCCGGGGTCCGACGGCTTAATGTGCTCATCAGATCAGATCAGATCATATGTAGAGGATTTTAGGAAGGGAGTGTCTGACCCCAGGTCTTAAACAACCCTTAGAAATAGGAAGCTAGGAGATTTGGGCAAGAGTGCCCGATAGGAAAGTGACACAGAAGCGAGGTAGAAGACGCCCTTATTTACTACCGGGGGGCAGTACCCGGGGTCCGACGGCTTAATGTGCTCATCAGATCAGATCAGATCATATGTAGAGGATTTTAGGAAGGGAGTGTCTGACCCCAGGTCTTAAACAACCCTTAGAAATAGGAAGCTAGGAGATTTGGGCAAGAGTGCCCGATAGGAAAGTGACACAGAAGCGAGGTAGAAGACGCCCTTATTTACTACCGGGGGGGCAGTACCCGGGGTCCGACGGCTTAATGTGCTCATCAGATCAGATCAGATCATATGTAGAGGATTTTAGGAAGGGAGTGTCTGACCCCAGGTCTTAAACAACCCTTAGAAATAGGAAGCTAGGAGATTTGGGCAAGAGTGCCCGATAGGAAAGTGACACAGAAGCGAGGTAGAAGACGCCCTTATTTACTACCGGGGGGCAGTACCCGGGGTCCGACGGCTTAATGTGCTCATCAGATCAGATCAGATCATATGTAGAGGATTTTAGGAAGGGAGTGTCTGACCCCAGGTCTTAAACAACCCTTAGAAATAGGAAGCTAGGAGATTTGGGCAAGAGTGCCCGATAGGAAAGTGACACAGAAGCGAGGTAGAAGACGCCCTTATTTACTACCGGGGGGCAGTACCCGGGGTCCGACGGCTTAATGTGCTCATCAGATCAGATCAGATCATATGTAGAGGATTTTAGGAAGGGAGTGTCTGACCCCAGGTCTTAAACAACCCTTAGAAATAGGAAGCTAGGAGATTTGGGCAAGAGTGCCCGATAGGAAAGTGACACAGAAGCGAGGTAGAAGACGCCCTTATTTACTACCGGGGGCAGTACCCGGGGTCCGACGGCTTAATGTGCTCATCAGATCAGATCAGATCATATGTAGAGGATTTTAGGAAGGGAGTGTCTGACCCCAGGTCTTAAACAACCCTTAGAAATAGGAAGCTAGGAGATTTGGGCAAGAGTGCCCGATAGGAAAGTGACACAGAAGCGAGGTAGAAGACGCCCTTATTTACTACCGGGGGGGGGCAGTACCCGGGGTCCGACGGCTTAATGTGCTCATCAGATCAGATCAGATCATATGTAGAGGATTTTAGGAAGGGAGTGTCTGACCCCAGGTCTTAAACAACCCTTAGAAATAGGAAGCTAGGAGATTTGGGCAAGAGTGCCCGATAGGAAAGTGACACAGAAGCGAGGTAGAAGACGCCCTTATTTACTACCGGGGGCAGTACCCGGGGTCCGACGGCTTAATGTGCTCATCAGATCAGATCAGATCATATGTAGAGGATTTTAGGAAGGGAGTGTCTGACCCCAGGTCTTAAACAACCCTTAGAAATAGGAAGCTAGGAGATTTGGGCAAGAGTGCCCGATAGGAAAGTGACACAGAAGCGAGGTAGAAGACGCCCTTATTTACTACCGGGGGGGCAGTACCCGGGGTCCGACGGCTTAATGTGCTCATCAGATCAGATCAGATCATATGTAGAGGATTTTAGGAAGGGAGTGTCTGACCCCAGGTCTTAAACAACCCTTAGAAATAGGAAGCTAGGAGATTTGGGCAAGAGTGCCCGATAGGAAAGTGACACAGAAGCGAGGTAGAAGACGCCCTTATTTACTACCGGGGGGGGGCAGTACCCGGGGTCCGACGGCTTAATGTGCTCATCAGATCAGATCAGATCATATGTAGAGGATTTTAGGAAGGGAGTGTCTGACCCCAGGTCTTAAACAACCCTTAGAAATAGGAAGCTAGGAGATTTGGGCAAGAGTGCCCGATAGGAAAGTGACACAGAAGCGAGGTAGAAGACGCCCTTATTTACTACCGGGGGGGGCAGTACCCGGGGTCCGACGGCTTAATGTGCTCATCAGATCAGATCAGATCATATGTAGAGGATTTTAGGAAGGGAGTGTCTGACCCCAGGTCTTAAACAACCCTTAGAAATAGGAAGCTAGGAGATTTGGGCAAGAGTGCCCGATAGGAAAGTGACACAGAAGCGAGGTAGAAGACGCCCTTATTTACTACCGGGGGGGCAGTACCCGGGGTCCGACGGCTTAATGTGCTCATCAGATCAGATCAGATCATATGTAGAGGATTTTAGGAAGGGAGTGTCTGACCCCAGGTCTTAAACAACCCTTAGAAATAGGAAGCTAGGAGATTTGGGCAAGAGTGCCCGATAGGAAAGTGACACAGAAGCGAGGTAGAAGACGCCCTTATTTACTACCGGGGGGGGGCAGTACCCGGGGTCCGACGGCTTAATGTGCTCATCAGATCAGATCAGATCATATGTAGAGGATTTTAGGAAGGGAGTGTCTGACCCCAGGTCTTAAACAACCCTTAGAAATAGGAAGCTAGGAGATTTGGGCAAGAGTGCCCGATAGGAAAGTGACACAGGAAGCGAGGTAGAAGACGCCCTTATTTACTACCGGGGGGGGGGCAGTACCCGGGGTCCGACGGCTTAATGTGCTCATCAGATCAGATCAGATCATATGTAGAGGATTTTAGGAAGGGAGTGTCTGACCCCAGGTCTTAAACAACCCTTAGAAATAGGAAGCTAGGAGATTTGGGCAAGAGTGCCCGATAGGAAAGTGACACAGAAGCGAGGTAGAAGACGCCCTTATTTACTACCGGGGGGGGCAGTACCCGGGGTCCGACGGCTTAATGTGCTCATCAGATCAGATCAGATCATATGTAGAGGATTTTAGGAAGGGAGTGTCTGACCCCAGGTCTTAAACAACCCTTAGAAATAGGAAGCTAGGAGATTTGGGCAAGAGTGCCCGATAGGAAAGTGACACAGAAGCGAGGTAGAAGACGCCCTTATTTACTACCGGGGGCAGTACCCGGGGTCCGACGGCTTAATGTGCTCATCAGATCAGATCAGATCATATGTAGAGGATTTTAGGAAGGGAGTGTCTGACCCCAGGTCTTAAACAACCCTTAGAAATAGGAAGCTAGGAGATTTGGGCAAGAGTGCCCGATAGGAAAGTGACACAGAAGCGAGGTAGAAGACGCCCTTATTTACTACCGGGGGGCAGTACCCGGGGTCCGACGGCTTAATGTGCTCATCAGATCAGATCAGATCATATGTAGAGGATTTTAGGAAGGGAGTGTCTGACCCCAGGTCTTAAACAACCCTTAGAAATAGGAAGCTAGGAGATTTGGGCAAGAGTGCCCGATAGGAAAGTGACACAGAAGCGAGGTAGAAGACGCCCTTATTTACTACCGGGGGGGCAGTACCCGGGGTCCGACGGCTTAATGTGCTCATCAGATCAGATCAGATCATATGTAGAGGATTTTAGGAAGGGAGTGTCTGACCCCAGGTCTTAAACAACCCTTAGAAATAGGAAGCTAGGAGATTTGGGCAAGAGTGCCCGATAGGAAAGTGACACAGAAGCGAGGTAGAAGACGCCCTTATTTACTACCGGGGGCAGTACCCGGGGTCCGACGGCTTAATGTGCTCATCAGATCAGATCAGATCATATGTAGAGGATTTTAGGAAGGGAGTGTCTGACCCCAGGTCTTAAACAACCCTTAGAAATAGGAAGCTAGGAGATTTGGGCAAGAGTGCCCGATAGGAAAGTGACACAGAAGCGAGGTAGAAGACGCCCTTATTTACTACCGGGGGGCAGTACCCGGGGTCCGACGGCTTAATGTGCTCATCAGATCAGATCAGATCATATGTAGAGGATTTTAGGAAGGGAGTGTCTGACCCCAGGTCTTAAACAACCCTTAGAAATAGGAAGCTAGGAGATTTGGGCAAGAGTGCCCGATAGGAAAGTGACACAGAAGCGAGGTAGAAGACGCCCTTATTTACTACCGGGGGGAGTACCCGGGGTCCGACGGCTTAATGTGCTCATCAGATCAGATCAGATCATATGTAGAGGATTTTAGGAAGGGAGTGTCTGACCCCAGGTCTTAAACAACCCTTAGAAATAGGAAGCTAGGAGATTTGGGCAAGAGTGCCCGATAGGAAAGTGACACAGAAGCGAGGTAGAAGACGCCCTTATTTACTACCGGGGGGGCAGTACCCGGGGTCCGACGGCTTAATGTGCTCATCAGATCAGATCAGATCATATGTAGAGGATTTTAGGAAGGGAGTGTCTGACCCCAGGTCTTAAACAACCCTTAGAAATAGGAAGCTAGGAGATTTGGGCAAGAGTGCCCGATAGGAAAGTGACACAGAAGCGAGGTAGAAGACGCCCTTATTTACTACCGGGGGGGGCAGTACCCGGGGTCCGACGGCTTAATGTGCTCATCAGATCAGATCAGATCATATGTAGAGGATTTTAGGAAGGGAGTGTCTGACCCCAGGTCTTAAACAACCCTTAGAAATAGGAAGCTAGGAGATTTGGGCAAGAGTGCCCGATAGGAAAGTGACACAGAAGCGAGGTAGAAGACGCCCTTATTTACTACCAGGGGGGGGCAGTACCCGGGGTCCGACGGCTTAATGTGCTCATCAGATCAGATCAGATCATATGTAGAGGATTTTAGGAAGGGAGTGTCTGACCCCAGGTCTTAAACAACCCTTAGAAATAGGAAGCTAGGAGATTTGGGCAAGAGTGCCCGATAGGAAAGTGACACAGAAGCGAGGTAGAAGACGCCCTTATTTACTACCGGGGGCAGTACCCGGGGTCCGACGGCTTAATGTGCTCATCAGATCAGATCAGATCATATGTAGAGGATTTTAGGAAGGGAGTGTCTGACCCCAGGTCTTAAACAACCCTTAGAAATAGGAAGCTAGGAGATTTGGGCAAGAGTGCCCGATAGGAAAGTGACACAGAAGCGAGGTAGAAGACGCCCTTATTTACTACCGGGGGCAGTACCCGGGGTCCGACGGCTTAATGTGCTCATCAGATCAGATCAGATCATATGTAGAGGATTTTAGGAAGGGAGTGTCTGACCCCAGGTCTTAAACAACCCTTAGAAATAGGAAGCTAGGAGATTTGGGCAAGAGTGCCCGATAGGAAAGTGACACAGAAGCGAGGTAGAAGACGCCCTTATTTACTACCGGGGGGGCAGTACCCGGGGTCCGACGGCTTAATGTGCTCATCAGATCAGATCAGATCATATGTAGAGGATTTTAGGAAGGGAGTGTCTGACCCCAGGTCTTAAACAACCCTTAGAAATAGGAAGCTAGGAGATTTGGGCAAGAGTGCCCGATAGGAAAGTGACACAGAAGCGAGGTAGAAGACGCCCTTATTTACTACCGGGGGGGGGCAGTACCCGGGGTCCGACGGCTTAATGTGCTCATCAGATCAGATCAGATCATATGTAGAGGATTTTAGGAAGGGAGTGTCTGACCCCAGGTCTTAAACAACCCTTAGAAATAGGAAGCTAGGAGATTTGGGCAAGAGTGCCCGATAGGAAAGTGACACAGAAGCGAGGTAGAAGACGCCCTTATTTACTACCGGGGGCAGTACCCGGGGTCCGACGGCTTAATGTGCTCATCAGATCAGATCAGATCATATGTAGAGGATTTTAGGAAGGGAGTGTCTGACCCCAGGTCTTAAACAACCCTTAGAAATAGGAAGCTAGGAGATTTGGGCAAGAGTGCCCGATAGGAAAGTGACACAGAAGCGAGGTAGAAGACGCCCTTATTTACTACCGGGGGGGCAGTACCCGGGGTCCGACGGCTTAATGTGCTCATCAGATCAGATCAGATCATATGTAGAGGATTTTAGGAAGGGAGTGTCTGACCCCAGGTCTTAAACAACCCTTAGAAATAGGAAGCTAGGAGATTTGGGCAAGAGTGCCCGATAGGAAAGTGACACAGAAGCGAGGTAGAAGACGCCCTTATTTACTACCGGGGGGGGGCAGTACCCGGGGTCCGACGGCTTAATGTGCTCATCAGATCAGATCAGATCATATGTAGAGGATTTTAGGAAGGGAGTGTCTGACCCCAGGTCTTAAACAACCCTTAGAAATAGGAAGCTAGGAGATTTGGGCAAGAGTGCCCGATAGGAAAGTGACACAGAAGCGAGGTAGAAGACGCCCTTATTTACTACCGGGGGGCAGTACCCGGGGTCCGACGGCTTAATGTGCTCATCAGATCAGATCAGATCATATGTAGAGGATTTTAGGAAGGGAGTGTCTGACCCCAGGTCTTAAACAACCCTTAGAAATAGGAAGCTAGGAGATTTGGGCAAGAGTGCCCGATAGGAAAGTGACACAGAAGCGAGGTAGAAGACGCCCTTATTTACTACCGGGGGGCAGTACCCGGGGTCCGACGGCTTAATGTGCTCATCAGATCAGATCAGATCATATGTAGAGGATTTTAGGAAGGGAGTGTCTGACCCCAGGTCTTAAACAACCCTTAGAAATAGGAAGCTAGGAGATTTGGGCAAGAGTGCCCGATAGGAAAGTGACACAGAAGCGAGGTAGAAGACGCCCTTATTTACTACCGGGGGGGCAGTACCCGGGGTCCGACGGCTTAATGTGCTCATCAGATCAGATCAGATCATATGTAGAGGATTTTAGGAAGGGAGTGTCTGACCCCAGGTCTTAAACAACCCTTAGAAATAGGAAGCTAGGAGATTTGGGCAAGAGTGCCCGATAGGAAAGTGACACAGAAGCGAGGTAGAAGACGCCCTTATTTACTACCGGGGGGCAGTACCCGGGGTCCGACGGCTTAATGTGCTCATCAGATCAGATCAGATCATATGTAGAGGATTTTAGGAAGGGAGTGTCTGACCCCAGGTCTTAAACAACCCTTAGAAATAGGAAGCTAGGAGATTTGGGCAAGAGTGCCCGATAGGAAAGTGACACAGAAGCGAGGTAGAAGACGCCCTTATTTACTACCGGGGGCAGTACCCGGGGTCCGACGGCTTAATGTGCTCATCAGATCAGATCAGATCATATGTAGAGGATTTTAGGAAGGGAGTGTCTGACCCCAGGTCTTAAACAACCCTTAGAAATAGGAAGCTAGGAGATTTGGGCAAGAGTGCCCGATAGGAAAGTGACACAGAAGCGAGGTAGAAGACGCCCTTATTTACTACCGGGAGGGGGCAGTACCCGGGGTCCGACGGCTTAATGTGCTCATCAGATCAGATCAGATCATATGTAGAGGATTTTAGGAAGGGAGTGTCTGACCCCAGGTCTTAAACAACCCTTAGAAATAGGAAGCTAGGAGATTTGGGCAAGAGTGCCCGATAGGAAAGTGACACAGAAGCGAGGTAGAAGACGCCCTTATTTACTACCGGGGGGGCAGTACCCGGGGTCCGACGGCTTAATGTGCTCATCAGATCAGATCAGATCATATGTAGAGGATTTTAGGAAGGGAGTGTCTGACCCCAGGTCTTAAACAACCCTTAGAAATAGGAAGCTAGGAGATTTGGGCAAGAGTGCCCGATAGGAAAGTGACACAGAAGCGAGGTAGAAGACGCCCTTATTTACTACCGGGGGGGTACCCGGGGTCCGACGGCTTAATGTGCTCATCAGATCAGATCAGATCATATGTAGAGGATTTTAGGAAGGGAGTGTCTGACCCCAGGTCTTAAACAACCCTTAGAAATAGGAAGCTAGGAGATTTGGGCAAGAGTGCCCGATAGGAAAGTGACACAGAAGCGAGGTAGAAGACGCCCTTATTTACTACCCGGGGGGGGCAGTACCCGGGGTCCGACGGCTTAATGTGCTCATCAGATCAGATCAGATCATATGTAGAGGATTTTAGGAAGGGAGTGTCTGACCCCAGGTCTTAAACAACCCTTAGAAATAGGAAGCTAGGAGATTTGGGCAAGAGTGCCCGATAGGAAAGTGACACAGAAGCGAGGTAGAAGACGCCCTTATTTACTACCGGGGGGGCAGTACCCGGGGTCCGACGGCTTAATGTGCTCATCAGATCAGATCAGATCATATGTAGAGGATTTTAGGAAGGGAGTGTCTGACCCCAGGTCTTAAACAACCCTTAGAAATAGGAAGCTAGGAGATTTGGGCAAGAGTGCCCGATAGGAAAGTGACACAGAAGCGAGGTAGAAGACGCCCTTATTTACTACCGGGGGGGGCAGTACCCGGGGTCCGACGGCTTAATGTGCTCATCAGATCAGATCAGATCATATGTAGAGGATTTTAGGAAGGGAGTGTCTGACCCCAGGTCTTAAACAACCCTTAGAAATAGGAAGCTAGGAGATTTGGGCAAGAGTGCCCGATAGGAAAGTGACACAGAAGCGAGGTAGAAGACGCCCTTATTTACTACCGGGGGGCAGTACCCGGGGTCCGACGGCTTAATGTGCTCATCAGATCAGATCAGATCATATGTAGAGGATTTTAGGAAGGGAGTGTCTGACCCCAGGTCTTAAACAACCCTTAGAAATAGGAAGCTAGGAGATTTGGGCAAGAGTGCCCGATAGGAAAGTGACACAGAAGCGAGGTAGAAGACGCCCTTATTTACTACCGGGGGGCAGTACCCGGGGTCCGACGGCTTAATGTGCTCATCAGATCAGATCAGATCATATGTAGAGGATTTTAGGAAGGGAGTGTCTGACCCCAGGTCTTAAACAACCCTTAGAAATAGGAAGCTAGGAGATTTGGGCAAGAGTGCCCGATAGGAAAGTGACACAGAAGCGAGGTAGAAGACGCCCTTATTTACTACCGGGGGGCAGTACCCGGGGTCCGACGGCTTAATGTGCTCATCAGATCAGATCAGATCATATGTAGAGGATTTTAGGAAGGGAGTGTCTGACCCCAGGTCTTAAACAACCCTTAGAAATAGGAAGCTAGGAGATTTGGGCAAGAGTGCCCGATAGGAAAGTGACACAGAAGCGAGGTAGAAGACGCCCTTATTTACTACCGGGGGGGGCAGTACCCGGGGTCCGACGGCTTAATGTGCTCATCAGATCAGATCAGATCATATGTAGAGGATTTTAGGAAGGGAGTGTCTGACCCCAGGTCTTAAACAACCCTTAGAAATAGGAAGCTAGGAGATTTGGGCAAGAGTGCCCGATAGGAAAGTGACACAGAAGCGAGGTAGAAGACGCCCTTATTTACTACCGGGGGGGCAGTACCCGGGGTCCGACGGCTTAATGTGCTCATCAGATCAGATCAGATCATATGTAGAGGATTTTAGGAAGGGAGTGTCTGACCCCAGGTCTTAAACAACCCTTAGAAATAGGAAGCTAGGAGATTTGGGCAAGAGTGCCCGATAGGAAAGTGACACAGAAGCGAGGTAGAAGACGCCCTTATTTACTACCGGGGGGCAGTACCCGGGGTCCGACGGCTTAATGTGCTCATCAGATCAGATCAGATCATATGTAGAGGATTTTAGGAAGGGAGTGTCTGACCCCAGGTCTTAAACAACCCTTAGAAATAGGAAGCTAGGAGATTTGGGCAAGAGTGCCCGATAGGAAAGTGACACAGAAGCGAGGTAGAAGACGCCCTTATTTACTACCGGGGGCAGTACCCGGGGTCCGACGGCTTAATGTGCTCATCAGATCAGATCAGATCATATGTAGAGGATTTTAGGAAGGGAGTGTCTGACCCCAGGTCTTAAACAACCCTTAGAAATAGGAAGCTAGGAGATTTGGGCAAGAGTGCCCGATAGGAAAGTGACACAGAAGCGAGGTAGAAGACGCCCTTATTTACTACCGGGGGCAGTACCCGGGGTCCGACGGCTTAATGTGCTCATCAGATCAGATCAGATCATATGTAGAGGATTTTAGGAAGGGAGTGTCTGACCCCAGGTCTTAAACAACCCTTAGAAATAGGAAGCTAGGAGATTTGGGCAAGAGTGCCCGATAGGAAAGTGACACAGAAGCGAGGTAGAAGACGCCCTTATTTACTACCGGGGGCAGTACCCGGGGTCCGACGGCTTAATGTGCTCATCAGATCAGATCAGATCATATGTAGAGGATTTTAGGAAGGGAGTGTCTGACCCCAGGTCTTAAACAACCCTTAGAAATAGGAAGCTAGGAGATTTGGGCAAGAGTGCCCGATAGGAAAGTGACACAGAAGCGAGGTAGAAGACGCCCTTATTTACTACCGGGAGGGGGGCAGTACCCGGGGTCCGACGGCTTAATGTGCTCATCAGATCAGATCAGATCATATGTAGAGGATTTTAGGAAGGGAGTGTCTGACCCCAGGTCTTAAACAACCCTTAGAAATAGGAAGCTAGGAGATTTGGGCAAGAGTGCCCGATAGGAAAGTGACACAGAAGCGAGGTAGAAGACGCCCTTATTTACTACCGGGGGCAGTACCCGGGGTCCGACGGCTTAATGTGCTCATCAGATCAGATCAGATCATATGTAGAGGATTTTAGGAAGGGAGTGTCTGACCCCAGGTCTTAAACAACCCTTAGAAATAGGAAGCTAGGAGATTTGGGCAAGAGTGCCCGATAGGAAAGTGACACAGAAGCGAGGTAGAAGACGCCCTTATTTACTACCGGGGGGCAGTACCCGGGGTCCGACGGCTTAATGTGCTCATCAGATCAGATCAGATCATATGTAGAGGATTTTAGGAAGGGAGTGTCTGACCCCAGGTCTTAAACAACCCTTAGAAATAGGAAGCTAGGAGATTTGGGCAAGAGTGCCCGATAGGAAAGTGACACAGAAGCGAGGTAGAAGACGCCCTTATTTACTACCGGGGGCAGTACCCGGGGTCCGACGGCTTAATGTGCTCATCAGATCAGATCAGATCATATGTAGAGGATTTTAGGAAGGGAGTGTCTGACCCCAGGTCTTAAACAACCCTTAGAAATAGGAAGCTAGGAGATTTGGGCAAGAGTGCCCGATAGGAAAGTGACACAGAAGCGAGGTAGAAGACGCCCTTATTTACTACCGGGGGGGGGCAGTACCCGGGGTCCGACGGCTTAATGTGCTCATCAGATCAGATCAGATCATATGTAGAGGATTTTAGGAAGGGAGTGTCTGACCCCAGGTCTTAAACAACCCTTAGAAATAGGAAGCTAGGAGATTTGGGCAAGAGTGCCCGATAGGAAAGTGACACAGAAGCGAGGTAGAAGACGCCCTTATTTACTACCGGGGGGGCCAGTACCCGGGGTCCGACGGCTTAATGTGCTCATCAGATCAGATCAGATCATATGTAGAGGATTTTAGGAAGGGAGTGTCTGACCCCAGGTCTTAAACAACCCTTAGAAATAGGAAGCTAGGAGATTTGGGCAAGAGTGCCCGATAGGAAAGTGACACAGAAGCGAGGTAGAAGACGCCCTTATTTACTACCGGGGGGGCAGTACCCGGGGTCCGACGGCTTAATGTGCTCATCAGATCAGATCAGATCATATGTAGAGGATTTTAGGAAGGGAGTGTCTGACCCCAGGTCTTAAACAACCCTTAGAAATAGGAAGCTAGGAGATTTGGGCAAGAGTGCCCGATAGGAAAGTGACACAGAAGCGAGGTAGAAGACGCCCTTATTTACTACCGGGGGGGGGCAGTACCCGGGGTCCGACGGCTTAATGTGCTCATCAGATCAGATCAGATCATATGTAGAGGATTTTAGGAAGGGAGTGTCTGACCCCAGGTCTTAAACAACCCTTAGAAATAGGAAGCTAGGAGATTTGGGCAAGAGTGCCCGATAGGAAAGTGACACAGAAGCGAGGTAGAAGACGCCCTTATTTACTACCGGGGGGGGGCAGTACCCGGGGTCCGACGGCTTAATGTGCTCATCAGATCAGATCAGATCATATGTAGAGGATTTTAGGAAGGGAGTGTCTGACCCCAGGTCTTAAACAACCCTTAGAAATAGGAAGCTAGGAGATTTGGGCAAGAGTGCCCGATAGGAAAGTGACACAGAAGCGAGGTAGAAGACGCCCTTATTTACTACCGGGGGGCAGTACCCGGGGTCCGACGGCTTAATGTGCTCATCAGATCAGATCAGATCATATGTAGAGGATTTTAGGAAGGGAGTGTCTGACCCCAGGTCTTAAACAACCCTTAGAAATAGGAAGCTAGGAGATTTGGGCAAGAGTGCCCGATAGGAAAGTGACACAGAAGCGAGGTAGAAGACGCCCTTATTTACTACCGGGGGCAGTACCCGGGGTCCGACGGCTTAATGTGCTCATCAGATCAGATCAGATCATATGTAGAGGATTTTAGGAAGGGAGTGTCTGACCCCAGGTCTTAAACAACCCTTAGAAATAGGAAGCTAGGAGATTTGGGCAAGAGTGCCCGATAGGAAAGTGACACAGAAGCGAGGTAGAAGACGCCCTTATTTACTACCGGGGGCAGTACCCGGGGTCCGACGGCTTAATGTGCTCATCAGATCAGATCAGATCATATGTAGAGGATTTTAGGAAGGGAGTGTCTGACCCCAGGTCTTAAACAACCCTTAGAAATAGGAAGCTAGGAGATTTGGGCAAGAGTGCCCGATAGGAAAGTGACACAGAAGCGAGGTAGAAGACGCCCTTATTTACTACCGGGGGGGGGCAGTACCCGGGGTCCGACGGCTTAATGTGCTCATCAGATCAGATCAGATCATATGTAGAGGATTTTAGGAAGGGAGTGTCTGACCCCAGGTCTTAAACAACCCTTAGAAATAGGAAGCTAGGAGATTTGGGCAAGAGTGCCCGATAGGAAAGTGACACAGAAGCGAGGTAGAAGACGCCCTTATTTACTACCGGGGGGGCAGTACCCGGGGTCCGACGGCTTAATGTGCTCATCAGATCAGATCAGATCATATGTAGAGGATTTTAGGAAGGGAGTGTCTGACCCCAGGTCTTAAACAACCCTTAGAAATAGGAAGCTAGGAGATTTGGGCAAGAGTGCCCGATAGGAAAGTGACACAGAAGCGAGGTAGAAGACGCCCTTATTTACTACCGGGGGGCAGTACCCGGGGTCCGACGGCTTAATGTGCTCATCAGATCAGATCAGATCATATGTAGAGGATTTTAGGAAGGGAGTGTCTGACCCCAGGTCTTAAACAACCCTTAGAAATAGGAAGCTAGGAGATTTGGGCAAGAGTGCCCGATAGGAAAGTGACACAGAAGCGAGGTAGAAGACGCCCTTATTTACTACCGGGGGGCAGTACCCGGGGTCCGACGGCTTAATGTGCTCATCAGATCAGATCAGATCATATGTAGAGGATTTTAGGAAGGGAGTGTCTGACCCCAGGTCTTAAACAACCCTTAGAAATAGGAAGCTAGGAGATTTGGGCAAGAGTGCCCGATAGGAAAGTGACACAGAAGCGAGGTAGAAGACGCCCTTATTTACTACCGGGGGGGCAGTACCCGGGGTCCGACGGCTTAATGTGCTCATCAGATCAGATCAGATCATATGTAGAGGATTTTAGGAAGGGAGTGTCTGACCCCAGGTCTTAAACAACCCTTAGAAATAGGAAGCTAGGAGATTTGGGCAAGAGTGCCCGATAGGAAAGTGACACAGAAGCGAGGTAGAAGACGCCCTTATTTACTACCGGGGGCCAGTACCCGGGGTCCGACGGCTTAATGTGCTCATCAGATCAGATCAGATCATATGTAGAGGATTTTAGGAAGGGAGTGTCTGACCCCAGGTCTTAAACAACCCTTAGAAATAGGAAGCTAGGAGATTTGGGCAAGAGTGCCCGATAGGAAAGTGACACAGAAGCGAGGTAGAAGACGCCCTTATTTACTACCGGGGGGCAGTACCTGGGGTCCGACGGCTTAATGTGCTCATCAGATCAGATCAGATCATATGTAGAGGATTTTAGGAAGGGAGTGTCTGACCCCAGGTCTTAAACAACCCTTAGAAATAGGAAGCTAGGAGATTTGGGCAAGAGTGCCCGATAGGAAAGTGACACGGAAGCGAGGTAGAAGACGCCCTTATTTACTACCGGGGGGGGGGCAGTACCCGGGGTCCGACGGCTTAATGTGCTCATCAGATCAGATCAGATCATATGTAGAGGATTTTAGGAAGGGAGTGTCTGACCCCAGGTCTTAAACAACCCTTAGAAATAGGAAGCTAGGAGATTTGGGCAAGAGTGCCCGATAGGAAAGTGACACAGAAGCGAGGTAGAAGACGCCCTTATTTACTACCGGGGGGCAGTACCCGGGGTCCGACGGCTTAATGTGCTCATCAGATCAGATCAGATCATATGTAGAGGATTTTAGGAAGGGAGTGTCTGACCCCAGGTCTTAAACAACCCTTAGAAATAGGAAGCTAGGAGATTTGGGCAAGAGTGCCCGATAGGAAAGTGACACAGAAGCGAGGTAGAAGACGCCCTTATTTACTACCGGGGGCCAGTACCCGGGGTCCGACGGCTTAATGTGCTCATCAGATCAGATCAGATCATATGTAGAGGATTTTAGGAAGGGAGTGTCTGACCCCAGGTCTTAAACAACCCTTAGAAATAGGAAGCTAGGAGATTTGGGCAAGAGTGCCCGATAGGAAAGTGACACAGAAGCGAGGTAGAAGACGCCCTTATTTACTACCGGGGGGGGGGCAGTACCCGGGGTCCGACGGCTTAATGTGCTCATCAGATCAGATCAGATCATATGTAGAGGATTTTAGGAAGGGAGTGTCTGACCCCAGGTCTTAAACAACCCTTAGAAATAGGAAGCTAGGAGATTTGGGCAAGAGTGCCCGATAGGAAAGTGACACAGAAGCGAGGTAGAAGACGCCCTTATTTACTACCGGGGGCAGTACCCGGGGTCCGACGGCTTAATGTGCTCATCAGATCAGATCAGATCATATGTAGAGGATTTTAGGAAGGAGTGTCTGACCCCAGGTCTTAAACAACCCTTAGAAATAGGAAGCTAGGAGATTTGGGCAAGAGTGCCCGATAGGAAAGTGACACAGAAGCGAGGTAGAAGACGCCCTTATTTACTACCGGGGGGGCAGTACCCGGGGTCCGACGGCTTAATGTGCTCATCAGATCAGATCAGATCATATGTAGAGGATTTTAGGAAGGGAGTGTCTGACCCCAGGTCTTAAACAACCCTTAGAAATAGGAAGCTAGGAGATTTGGGCAAGAGTGCCCGATAGGAAAGTGACACAGAAGCGAGGTAGAAGACGCCCTTATTTACTACCGGGGGGGGGGCAGTACCCGGGGTCCGACGGCTTAATGTGCTCATCAGATCAGATCAGATCATATGTAGAGGATTTTAGGAAGGGAGTGTCTGACCCCAGGTCTTAAACAACCCTTAGAAATAGGAAGCTAGGAGATTTGGGCAAGAGTGCCCGATAGGAAAGTGACACAGAAGCGAGGTAGAAGACGCCCTTATTTACTACCGGGGGGCAGTACCCGGGGTCCGACGGCTTAATGTGCTCATCAGATCAGATCAGATCATATGTAGAGGATTTTAGGAAGGGAGTGTCTGACCCCAGGTCTTAAACAACCCTTAGAAATAGGAAGCTAGGAGATTTGGGCAAGAGTGCCCGATAGGAAAGTGACACAGAAGCGAGGTAGAAGACGCCCTTATTTACTACCGGGGGGCAGTACCCGGGGTCCGACGGCTTAATGTGCTCATCAGATCAGATCAGATCATATGTAGAGGATTTTAGGAAGGGAGTGTCTGACCCCAGGTCTTAAACAACCCTTAGAAATAGGAAGCTAGGAGATTTGGGCAAGAGTGCCCGATAGGAAAGTGACACAGAAGCGAGGTAGAAGACGCCCTTATTTACTACCGGGGGGGGCAGTACCCGGGGTCCGACGGCTTAATGTGCTCATCAGATCAGATCAGATCATATGTAGAGGATTTTAGGAAGGGAGTGTCTGACCCCAGGTCTTAAACAACCCTTAGAAATAGGAAGCTAGGAGATTTGGGCAAGAGTGCCTGATAGGAAAGTGACACAGAAGCGAGGTAGAAGACGCCCTTATTTACTACCGGGGGGGCAGTACCCGGGGTCCGACGGCTTAATGTGCTCATCAGATCAGATCAGATCATATGTAGAGGATTTTAGGAAGGGAGTGTCTGACCCCAGGTCTTAAACAACCCTTAGAAATAGGAAGCTAGGAGATTTGGGCAAGAGTGCCCGATAGGAAAGTGACACAGAAGCGAGGTAGAAGACGCCCTTATTTACTACCGGGGGGCCAGTACCCGGGGTCCGACGGCTTAATGTGCTCATCAGATCAGATCAGATCATATGTAGAGGATTTTAGGAAGGGAGTGTCTGACCCCAGGTCTTAAACAACCCTTAGAAATAGGAAGCTAGGAGATTTGGGCAAGAGTGCCCGATAGGAAAGTGACACAGAAGCGAGGTAGAAGACGCCCTTATTTACTACCGGGGGCAGTACCCGGGGTCCGACGGCTTAATGTGCTCATCAGATCAGATCAGATCATATGTAGAGGATTTTAGGAAGGGAGTGTCTGACCCCAGGTCTTAAACAACCCTTAGAAATAGGAAGCTAGGAGATTTGGGCAAGAGTGCCCGATAGGAAAGTGACACAGAAGCGAGGTAGAAGACGCCCTTATTTACTACCGGGGGGGGGGGGCAGTACCCGGGGTCCGACGGCTTAATGTGCTCATCAGATCAGATCAGATCATATGTAGAGGATTTTAGGAAGGGAGTGTCTGACCCCAGGTCTTAAACAACCCTTAGAAATAGGAAGCTAGGAGATTTGGGCAAGAGTGCCCGATAGGAAAGTGACACAGAAGCGAGGTAGAAGACGCCCTTATTTACTACCGGGGGGGGGGCAGTACCCGGGGTCCGACGGCTTAATGTGCTCATCAGATCAGATCAGATCATATGTAGAGGATTTTAGGAAGGGAGTGTCTGACCCCAGGTCTTAAACAACCCTTAGAAATAGGAAGCTAGGAGATTTGGGCAAGAGTGCCCGATAGGAAAGTGACACAGAAGCGAGGTAGAAGACGCCCTTATTTACTACCGGGGGGCAGTACCCGGGGTCCGACGGCTTAATGTGCTCATCAGATCAGATCAGATCATATGTAGAGGATTTTAGGAAGGGAGTGTCTGACCCCAGGTCTTAAACAACCCTTAGAAATAGGAAGCTAGGAGATTTGGGCAAGAGTGCCCGATAGGAAAGTGACACAGAAGCGAGGTAGAAGACGCCCTTATTTACTACCGGGGGCAGTACCCGGGGTCCGACGGCTTAATGTGCTCATCAGATCAGATCAGATCATATGTAGAGGATTTTAGGAAGGGAGTGTCTGACCCCAGGTCTTAAACAACCCTTAGAAATAGGAAGCTAGGAGATTTGGGCAAGAGTGCCCGATAGGAAAGTGACACAGAAGCGAGGTAGAAGACGCCCTTATTTACTACCGGGGGGGGCAGTACCCGGGGTCCGACGGCTTAATGTGCTCATCAGATCAGATCAGATCATATGTAGAGGATTTTAGGAAGGGAGTGTCTGACCCCAGGTCTTAAACAACCCTTAGAAATAGGAAGCTAGGAGATTTGGGCAAGAGTGCCCGATAGGAAAGTGACACAGAAGCGAGGTAGAAGACGCCCTTATTTACTACCGGGGGGCAGTACCCGGGGTCCGACGGCTTAATGTGCTCATCAGATCAGATCAGATCATATGTAGAGGATTTTAGGAAGGGAGTGTCTGACCCCAGGTCTTAAACAACCCTTAGAAATAGGAAGCTAGGAGATTTGGGCAAGAGTGCCCGATAGGAAAGTGACACAGAAGCGAGGTAGAAGACGCCCTTATTTACTACCGGGGGGGGGCAGTACCCGGGGTCCGACGGCTTAATGTGCTCATCAGATCAGATCAGATCATATGTAGAGGATTTTAGGAAGGGAGTGTCTGACCCCAGGTCTTAAACAACCCTTAGAAATAGGAAGCTAGGAGATTTGGGCAAGAGTGCCCGATAGGAAAGTGACACAGAAGCGAGGTAGAAGACGCCCTTATTTACTACCGGGGGGCAGTACCCGGGGTCCGACGGCTTAATGTGCTCATCAGATCAGATCAGATCATATGTAGAGGATTTTAGGAAGGGAGTGTCTGACCCCAGGTCTTAAACAACCCTTAGAAATAGGAAGCTAGGAGATTTGGGCAAGAGTGCCCGATAGGAAAGTGACACAGAAGCGAGGTAGAAGACGCCCTTATTTACTACCGGGGGCAGTACCCGGGGTCCGACGGCTTAATGTGCTCATCAGATCAGATCAGATCATATGTAGAGGATTTTAGGAAGGGAGTGTCTGACCCCAGGTCTTAAACAACCCTTAGAAATAGGAAGCTAGGAGATTTGGGCAAGAGTGCCCGATAGGAAAGTGACACAGAAGCGAGGTAGAAGACGCCCTTATTTACTACCGGGGGGCCAGTACCCGGGGTCCGACGGCTTAATGTGCTCATCAGATCAGATCAGATCATATGTAGAGGATTTTAGGAAGGGAGTGTCTGACCCCAGGTCTTAAACAACCCTTAGAAATAGGAAGCTAGGAGATTTGGGCAAGAGTGCCCGATAGGAAAGTGACACGGAAGCGAGGTAGAAGACGCCCTTATTTACTACCGGGGGCCAGTACCCGGGGTCCGACGGCTTAATGTGCTCATCAGATCAGATCAGATCATATGTAGAGGATTTTAGGAAGGGAGTGTCTGACCCCAGGTCTTAAACAACCCTTAGAAATAGGAAGCTAGGAGATTTGGGCAAGAGTGCCCGATAGGAAAGTGACACGGAAGCGAGGTAGAAGACGCCCTTATTTACTACCGGGGGGGGGGGTCAGTACCCGGGGTCCGACGGCTTAATGTGCTCATCAGATCAGATCAGATCATATGTAGAGGATTTTAGGAAGGGAGTGTCTGACCCCAGGTCTTAAACAACCCTTAGAAATAGGAAGCTAGGAGATTTGGGCAAGAGTGCCCGATAGGAAAGTGACACAGAAGCGAGGTAGAAGACGCCCTTATTTACTACCGGGGGCAGTACCCGGGGTCCGACGGCTTAATGTGCTCATCAGATCAGATCAGATCATATGTAGAGGATTTTAGGAAGGGAGTGTCTGACCCCAGGTCTTAAACAACCCTTAGAAATAGGAAGCTAGGAGATTTGGGCAAGAGTGCCCGATAGGAAAGTGACACAGAAGCGAGGTAGAAGACGCCCTTATTTACTACCGGGGGGGGGGCAGTACCCGGGGTCCGACGGCTTAATGTGCTCATCAGATCAGATCAGATCATATGTAGAGGATTTTAGGAAGGGAGTGTCTGACCCCAGGTCTTAAACAACCCTTAGAAATAGGAAGCTAGGAGATTTGGGCAAGAGTGCCCGATAGGAAAGTGACACGGAAGCGAGGTAGAAGACGCCCTTATTTACTACCGGGGGCAGTACCCGGGGTCCGACGGCTTAATGTGCTCATCAGATCAGATCAGATCATATGTAGAGGATTTTAGGAAGGGAGTGTCTGACCCCAGGTCTTAAACAACCCTTAGAAATAGGAAGCTAGGAGATTTGGGCAAGAGTGCCCGATAGGAAAGTGACACGGAAGCGAGGTAGAAGACGCCCTTATTTACTACCGGGGGGGCAGTACCCGGGGTCCGACGGCTTAATGTGCTCATCAGATCAGATCAGATCATATGTAGAGGATTTTAGGAAGGGAGTGTCTGACCCCAGGTCTTAAACAACCCTTAGAAATAGGAAGCTAGGAGATTTGGGCAAGAGTGCCCGATAGGAAAGTGACACAGAAGCGAGGTAGAAGACGCCCTTATTTACTACCGGGGGGGGCAGTACCCGGGGTCCGACGGCTTAATGTGCTCATCAGATCAGATCAGATCATATGTAGAGGATTTTAGGAAGGGAGTGTCTGACCCCAGGTCTTAAACAACCCTTAGAAATAGGAAGCTAGGAGATTTGGGCAAGAGTGCCCGATAGGAAAGTGACACAGAAGCGAGGTAGAAGACGCCCTTATTTACTACCGGGGGGCCAGTACCCGGGGTCCGACGGCTTAATGTGCTCATCAGATCAGATCAGATCATATGTAGAGGATTTTAGGAAGGGAGTGTCTGACCCCAGGTCTTAAACAACCCTTAGAAATAGGAAGCTAGGAGATTTGGGCAAGAGTGCCCGATAGGAAAGTGACACAGAAGCGAGGTAGAAGACGCCCTTATTTACTACCGGGGGGCAGTACCCGGGGTCCGACGGCTTAATGTGCTCATCAGATCAGATCAGATCATATGTAGAGGATTTTAGGAAGGGAGTGTCTGACCCCAGGTCTTAAACAACCCTTAGAAATAGGAAGCTAGGAGATTTGGGCTAGAGTGCCCGATAGGAAAGTGACACGGAAGCGAGGTAGAAGACGCCCTTATTTACTACCGGGGGCAGTACCCGGGGTCCGACGGCTTAATGTGCTCATCAGATCAGATCAGATCATATGTAGAGGATTTTAGGAAGGGAGTGTCTGACCCCAGGTCTTAAACAACCCTTAGAAATAGGAAGCTAGGAGATTTGGGCTAGAGTGCCCGATAGGAAAGTGACACGGAAGCGAGGTAGAAGACGCCCTTATTTACTACCGGGGGCAGTACCCGGGGTCCGACGGCTTAATGTGCCCATCAGATCAGATCAGATCATATGTAGAGGATTTTAGGAAGGGAGTGTCTGACCCCAGGTCTTAAACAACCCTTAGAAATAGGAAGCTAGGAGATTTGGGCTAGAGTGCCCGATAGGAAAGTGACACGGAAGCGAGGTAGAAGACGCCCTTATTTACTACCGGGGGGGGCAGTACCCGGGGTCCGACGGCTTAATGTGCTCATCAGATCAGATCAGATCATATGTAGAGGATTTTAGGAAGGGAGTGTCTGACCCCAGGTCTTAAACAACCCTTAGAAATAGGAAGCTAGGAGATTTGGGCAAGAGTGCCCGATAGGAAAGTGACACAGAAGCGAGGTAGAAGACGCCCTTATTTACTACCGGGGGGCCAGTACCCGGGGTCCGACGGCTTAATGTGCTCATCAGATCAGATCAGATCATATGTAGAGGATTTTAGGAAGGGAGTGTCTGACCCCAGGTCTTAAACAACCCTTAGAAATAGGAAGCTAGGAGATTTGGGCTAGAGTGCCCGATAGGAAAGTGACACGGAAGCGAGGTAGAAGACGCCCTTATTTACTACCGGGGGGGCAGTACCCGGGGTCCGACGGCTTAATGTGCTCATCAGATCAGATCAGATCATATGTAGAGGATTTTAGGAAGGGAGTGTCTGACCCCAGGTCTTAAACAACCCTTAGAAATAGGAAGCTAGGAGATTTGGGCTAGAGTGCCCGATAGGAAAGTGACACAGAAGCGAGGTAGAAGACGCCCTTATTTACTACCGGGGGGCCAGTACCCGGGGTCCGACGGCTTAATGTGCTCATCAGATCAGATCAGATCATATGTAGAGGATTTTAGGAAGGGAGTGTCTGACCCCAGGTCTTAAACAACCCTTAGAAATAGGAAGCTAGGAGATTTGGGCAAGAGTGCCCGATAGGAAAGTGACACAGAAGCGAGGTAGAAGACGCCCTTATTTACTACCGGGGGGGGGCAGTACCCGGGGTCCGACGGCTTAATGTGCTCATCAGATCAGATCAGATCATATGTAGAGGATTTTAGGAAGGGAGTGTCTGACCCCAGGTCTTAAACAACCCTTAGAAATAGGAAGCTAGGAGATTTGGGCAAGAGTGCCCGATAGGAAAGTGACACAGAAGCGAGGTAGAAGACGCCCTTATTTACTACCGGGGGGCAGTACCCGGGGTCCGACGGCTTAATGTGCTCATCAGATCAGATCAGATCATATGTAGAGGATTTTAGGAAGGGAGTGTCTGACCCCAGGTCTTAAACAACCCTTAGAAATAGGAAGCTAGGAGATTTGGGCAAGAGTGCCCGATAGGAAAGTGACACAGAAGCGAGGTAGAAGACGCCCTTATTTACTACCGGGGGCAGTACCCGGGGTCCGACGGCTTAATGTGCTCATCAGATCAGATCAGATCATATGTAGAGGATTTTAGGAAGGGAGTGTCTGACCCCAGGTCTTAAACAACCCTTAGAAATAGGAAGCTAGGAGATTTGGGCAAGAGTGCCCGATAGGAAAGTGACACAGAAGCGAGGTAGAAGACGCCCTTATTTACTACCGGGGGGGCAGTACCCGGGGTCCGACGGCTTAATGTGCTCATCAGATCAGATCAGATCATATGTAGAGGATTTTAGGAAGGGAGTGTCTGACCCCAGGTCTTAAACAACCCTTAGAAATAGGAAGCTAGGAGATTTGGGCAAGAGTGCCCGATAGGAAAGTGACACAGAAGCGAGGTAGAAGACGCCCTTATTTACTACCTGAGGGCCAGTACCCGGGGTCCGACGGCTTAATGTGCTCATCAGATCAGATCAGATCATATGTAGAGGATTTTAGGAACTGGGAGTGTCTGACCCCAGGTCTTAAACAACCCTTAGAAATAGGAAGCTAGGAGATTTGGGCTAGAGTGCCCGATAGGAAAGTGACACGGAAGCGAGGTAGAAGACGCCCTTATTTACTACCGGGGGCCAGTACCCGGGGTCCGACGGCTTAATGTGCTCATCAGATCAGATCAGATCATATGTAGAGGATTTTAGGAAGGGAGTGTCTGACCCCAGGTCTTAAACAACCCTTAGAAATAGGAAGCTAGGAGATTTGGGCTAGAGTGCCCGATAGGAAAGTGACACGGAAGCGAGGTAGAAGACGCCCTTATTTACTACCGGGGGGGGGGTCAGTACCCGGGGTCCGACGGCTTAATGTGCTCATCAGATCAGATCAGATCATATGTAGAGGATTTTAGGAAGGGAGTGTCTGACCCCAGGTCTTAAACAACCCTTAGAAATAGGAAGCTAGGAGATTTGGGCAAGAGTGCCCGATAGGAAAGTGACACAGAAGCGAGGTAGAAGACGCCCTTATTTACTACCGGAGGGGGCAGTACCCGGGGTCCGACGGCTTAATGTGCTCATCAGATCAGATCAGATCATATGTAGAGGATTTTAGGAAGGGAGTGTCTGACCCCAGGTCTTAAACAACCCTTAGAAATAGGAAGCTAGGAGATTTGGGCAAGAGTGCCCGATAGGAAAGTGACACAGAAGCGAGGTAGAAGACGCCCTTATTTACTACCGGAGGGCCAGTACCCGGGGTCCGACGGCTTAATGTGCTCATCAGATCAGATCAGATCATATGTAGAGGATTTTAGGAAGGGAGTGTCTGACCCCAGGTCTTAAACAACCCTTAGAAATAGGAAGCTAGGAGATTTGGGCTAGAGTGCCCGATAGGAAAGTGACACGGAAGCGAGGTAGAAGACGCCCTTATTTACTACCGGGGGCAGTACCCGGGGTCCGACGGCTTAATGTGCTCATCAGATCAGATCAGATCATATGTAGAGGATTTTAGGAAGGGAGTGTCTGACCCCAGGTCTTAAACAACCCTTAGAAATAGGAAGCTAGGAGATTTGGGCTAGAGTGCCCGATAGGAAAGTGACACGGAAGCGAGGTAGAAGACGCCCTTATTTACTACCGGGGGCAGTACCCGGGGTCCGACGGCTTAATGTGCTCATCAGATCAGATCAGATCATATGTAGAGGATTTTAGGAAGGGAGTGTCTGACCCCAGGTCTTAAACAACCCTTAGAAATAGGAAGCTAGGAGATTTGGGCTAGAGTGCCCGATAGGAAAGTGACACGGAAGCGAGGTAGAAGACGCCCTTATTTACTACCGGGGGCAGTACCCGGGGTCCGACGGCTTAATGTGCCCATCAGATCAGATCAGATCATATGTAGAGGATTTTAGGAAGGGAGTGTCTGACCCCAGGTCTTAAACAACCCTTAGAAATAGGAAGCTAGGAGATTTGGGCTAGAGTGCCCGATAGGAAAGTGACACGGAAGCGAGGTAGAAGACGCCCTTATTTACTACCGGGGGCCAGTACCCGGGGTCCGACGGCTTAATGTGCTCATCAGATCAGATCAGATCATATGTAGAGGATTTTAGGAAGGGAGTGTCTGACCCCAGGTCTTAAACAACCCTTAGAAATAGGAAGCTAGGAGATTTGGGCAAGAGTGCCCGATAGGAAAGTGACACAGAAGCGAGGTAGAAGACGCCCTTATTTACTACCGGAGGGCCAGTACCCGGGGTCCGACGGCTTAATGTGCTCATCAGATCAGATCAGATCATATGTAGAGGATTTTAGGAAGGGAGTGTCTGACCCCAGGTCTTAAACAACCCTTAGAAATAGGAAGCTAGGAGATTTGGGCTAGAGTGCCCGATAGGAAAGTGACACGGAAGCGAGGTAGAAGACGCCCTTATTTACTACCGGGGGGGCAGTACCCGGGGTCCGACGGCTTAATGTGCTCATCAGATCAGATCAGATCATATGTAGAGGATTTTAGGAAGGGAGTGTCTGACCCCAGGTCTTAAACAACCCTTAGAAATAGGAAGCTAGGAGATTTGGGCTAGAGTGCCCGATAGGAAAGTGACACGGAAGCGAGGTAGAAGACGCCCTTATTTACTACCGGGGGGGCCAGTACCCGGGGTCCGACGGCTTAATGTGCTCATCAGATCAGATCAGATCATATGTAGAGGATTTTAGGAAGGGAGTGTCTGACCCCAGGTCTTAAACAACCCTTAGAAATAGGAAGCTAGGAGATTTGGGCAAGAGTGCCCGATAGGAAAGTGACACAGAAGCGAGGTAGAAGACGCCCTTATTTACTACCGGGGGGGGGCCAGTACCCGGGGTCCGACGGCTTAATGTGCTCATCAGATCAGATCAGATCATATGTAGAGGATTTTAGGAAGGGAGTGTCTGACCCCAGGTCTTAAACAACCCTTAGAAATAGGAAGCTAGGAGATTTGGGCAAGAGTGCCCGATAGGAAAGTGACACGGAAGCGAGGTAGAAGACGCCCTTATTTACTACCGGGGGCAGTACCCGGGGTCCGACGGCTTAATGTGCTCATCAGATCAGATCAGATCATATGTAGAGGATTTTAGGAAGGGAGTGTCTGACCCCAGGTCTTAAACAACCCTTAGAAATAGGAAGCTAGGAGATTTGGGCAAGAGTGCCCGATAGGAAAGTGACACAGAAGCGAGGTAGAAGACGCCCTTATTTACTACCGGGGCAGTACCCGGGGTCCGACGGCTTAATGTGCTCATCAGATCAGATCAGATCATATGTAGAGGATTTTAGGAAGGGAGTGTCTGACCCCAGGTCTTAAACAACCCTTAGAAATAGGAAGCTAGGAGATTTGGGCTAGAGTGCCCGATAGGAAAGTGACACAGAAGCGAGGTAGAAGACGCCCTTATTTACTACCGGGGGGCAGTACCCGGGGTCCGACGGCTTAATGTGCTCATCAGATCAGATCAGATCATATGTAGAGGATTTTAGGAAGGGAGTGTCTGACCCCAGGTCTTAAACAACCCTTAGAAATAGGAAGCTAGGAGATTTGGGCAAGAGTGCCCGATAGGAAAGTGACACAGAAGCGAGGTAGAAGACGCCCTTATTTACTACCGGAGGGGCAGTACCCGGGGTCCGACGGCTTAATGTGCTCATCAGATCAGATCAGATCATATGTAGAGGATTTTAGGAAGGGAGTGTCTGACCCCAGGTCTTAAACAACCCTTAGAAATAGGAAGCTAGGAGATTTGGGCAAGAGTGCCCGATAGGAAAGTGACACAGAAGCGAGGTAGAAGACGCCCTTATTTACTACCTGAGGGCCAGTACCCGGGGTCCGACGGCTTAATGTGCTCATCAGATCAGATCAGATCATATGTAGAGGATTTTAGGAAGGGAGTGTCTGACCCCAGGTCTTAAACAACCCTTAGAAATAGGAAGCTAGGAGATTTGGGCTAGAGTGCCCGATAGGAAAGTGACACGGAAGCGAGGTAGAAGACGCCCTTATTTACTACCGGGGGCAGTACCCGGGGTCCGACGGCTTAATGTGCTCATCAGATCAGATCAGATCATATGTAGAGGATTTTAGGAAGGGAGTGTCTGACCCCAGGTCTTAAACAACCCTTAGAAATAGGAAGCTAGGAGATTTGGGCAAGAGTGCCCGATAGGAAAGTGACACGGAAGCGAGGTAGAAGACGCCCTTATTTACTACCGGGGGGGGCAGTACCCGGGGTCCGACGGCTTAATGTGCTCATCAGATCAGATCAGATCATATGTAGAGGATTTTAGGAAGGGAGTGTCTGACCCCAGGTCTTAAACAACCCTTAGAAATAGGAAGCTAGGAGATTTGGGCAAGAGTGCCCGATAGGAAAGTGACACGGAAGCGAGGTAGAAGACGCCCTTATTTACTACCGGGGGCAGTACCCGGGGTCCGACGGCTTAATGTGCCCATCAGATCAGATCAGATCATATGTACAGGATTTTAGGAAGGGAGTGTCTGACCCCAGGTCTTAAACAACCCTTAGAAATAGGAAGCTAGGAGATTTGGGCTAGAGTGCCCGATAGGAAAGTGACACGGAAGCGAGGTAGAAGACGCCCTTATTTACTACCGGGGGGAAGTACCCGGGGTCCGACGGCTTAATGTGCTCATCAGATCAGATCAGATCATATGTAGAGGATTTTAGGAAGGGAGTGTCTGACCCCAGGTCTTAAACAACCCTTAGAAATAGGAAGCTAGGAGATTTGGGCAAGAGTGCCCGATAGGAAAGTGACACAGAAGCGAGGTAGAAGACGCCCTTATTTACTACCTGAGGGCCAGTACCCGGGGTCCGACGGCTTAATGTGCTCATCAGATCAGATCAGATCATATGTAGAGGATTTTAGGAAGGGAGTGTCTGACCCCAGGTCTTAAACAACCCTTAGAAATAGGAAGCTAGGAGATTTGGGCTAGAGTGCCCGATAGGAAAGTGACACGGAAGCGAGGTAGAAGACGCCCTTATTTACTACCGGGGGGGGGCAGTACCCGGGGTCCGACGGCTTAATGTGCTCATCAGATCAGATCAGATCATATGTAGAGGATTTTAGGAAGGGAGTGTCTGACCCCAGGTCTTAAACAACCCTTAGAAATAGGAAGCTAGGAGATTTGGGCTAGAGTGCCCGATAGGAAAGTGACACGGAAGCGAGGTAGAAGACGCCCTTATTTACTACCGGGGGGCAGTACCCGGGGTCCGACGGCTTAATGTGCTCATCAGATCAGATCAGATCATATGTAGAGGATTTTAGGAAGGGAGTGTCTGACCCCAGGTCTTAAACAACCCTTAGAAATAGGAAGCTAGGAGATTTGGGCAAGAGTGCCCGATAGGAAAGTGACACAGAAGCGAGGTAGAAGACGCCCTTATTTACTACCGGGGGCAGTACCCGGGGTCCGACGGCTTAATGTGCTCATCAGATCAGATCAGATCATATGTAGAGGATTTTAGGAAGGGAGTGTCTGACCCCAGGTCTTAAACAACCCTTAGAAATAGGAAGCTAGGAGATTTGGGCAAGAGTGCCCGATAGGAAAGTGACACAGAAGCGAGGTAGAAGACGCCCTTATTTACTACCGGGGGGGGCAGTACCCGGGGTCCGACGGCTTAATGTGCTCATCAGATCAGATCAGATCATATGTAGAGGATTTTAGGAAGGGAGTGTCTGACCCCAGGTCTTAAACAACCCTTAGAAATAGGAAGCTAGGAGATTTGGGCTAGAGTGCCCGATAGGAAAGTGACACAGAAGCGAGGTAGAAGACGCCCTTATTTACTACCGGGGGGCAGTACCCGGGGTCCGACGGCTTAATGTGCTCATCAGATCAGATCAGATCATATGTAGAGGATTTTAGGAAGGGAGTGTCTGACCCCAGGTCTTAAACAACCCTTAGAAATAGGAAGCTAGGAGATTTGGGCAAGAGTGCCCGATAGGAAAGTGACACAGAAGCGAGGTAGAAGACGCCCTTATTTACTACCGGGGGCAGTACCCGGGGTCCGACGGCTTAATGTGCTCATCAGATCAGATCAGATCATATGTAGAGGATTTTAGGAAGGGAGTGTCTGACCCCAGGTCTTAAACAACCCTTAGAAATAGGAAGCTAGGAGATTTGGGCAAGAGTGCCCGATAGGAAAGTGACACAGAAGCGAGGTAGAAGACGCCCTTATTTACTACCTGAGGGCCAGTACCCGGGGTCCGACGGCTTAATGTGCTCATCAGATCAGATCAGATCATATGTAGAGGATTTTAGGAAGGGAGTGTCTGACCCCAGGTCTTAAACAACCCTTAGAAATAGGAAGCTAGGAGATTTGGGCTAGAGTGCCCGATAGGAAAGTGACACGGAAGCGAGGTAGAAGACGCCCTTATTTACTACCGGGGGCAGTACCAGGGGTCCGACGGCTTAATGTGCTCATCAGATCAGATCAGATCATATGTAGAGGATTTTAGGAAGGGAGTGTCTGACCCCAGGTCTTAAACAACCCTTAGAAATAGGAAGCTAGGAGATTTGGGCAAGAGTGCCCGATAGGAAAGTGACACAGAAGCGAGGTAGAAGACGCCCTTATTTACTACCGGGGGCAGTACCCGGGGTCCGACGGCTTAATGTGCTCATCAGATCAGATCAGATCATATGTAGAGGATTTTAGGAAGGGAGTGTCTGACCCCAGGTCTTAAACAACCCTTAGAAATAGGAAGCTAGGAGATTTGGGCTAGAGTGCCCGATAGGAAAGTGACACGGAAGCGAGGTAGAAGACGCCCTTATTTACTACCGGGGGGGGGCAGTACCCGGGGTCCGACGGCTTAATGTGCTCATCAGATCAGATCAGATCATATGTAGAGGATTTTAGGAAGGGAGTGTCTGACCCCAGGTCTTAAACAACCCTTAGAAATAGGAAGCTAGGAGATTTGGGCAAGAGTGCCCGATAGGAAAGTGACACAGAAGCGAGGTAGAAGACGCCCTTATTTACTACCGGGGGGGGGCAGTACCCGGGGTCCGACGGCTTAATGTGCTCATCAGATCAGATCAGATCATATGTAGAGGATTTTAGGAAGGGAGTGTCTGACCCCAGGTCTTAAACAACCCTTAGAAATAGGAAGCTAGGAGATTTGGGCAAGAGTGCCCGATAGGAAAGTGACACAGAAGCGAGGTAGAAGACGCCCTTATTTACTACCTGAAGGCCAGTACCCGGGGTCCGACGGCTTAATGTGCTCATCAGATCAGATCAGATCATATGTACAGGATTTTAGGAAGGGAGTGTCTGACCCCAGGTCTTAAACAACCCTTAGAAATAGGAAGCTAGGAGATTTGGGCTAGAGTGCCCGATAGGAAAGTGACACGGAAGCGAGGTAGAAGACGCCCTTATTTACTACCGGGGGGGGGCAGTACCTGGGGTCCGACGGCTTAATGTGCTCATCAGATCAGATCAGATCATATGTACAGGATTTTAGGAAGGGAGTGTCTGACCCCAGGTCTTAAACAACCCTTAGAAATAGGAAGCTAGGAGATTTGGGCTAGAGTGCCCGATAGGAAAGTGACACGGAAGCGAGGTAGAAGACGCCCTTATTTACTACCGGGGGTCAGTACCCGGGGTCCGACGGCTTAATGTGCTCATCAGATCAGATCAGATCATATGTAGAGGATTTTAGGAAGGGAGTGTCTGACCCCAGGTCTTAAACAACCCTTAGAAATAGGAAGCTAGGAGATTTGGGCAAGAGTGCCCGATAGGAAAGTGACACAGAAGCGAGGTAGAAGACGCCCTTATTTACTACCGGAGGGCCAGTACCCGGGGTCCGACGGCTTAATGTGCTCATCAGATCAGATCAGATCATATGTAGAGGATTTTAGGAAGGGAGTGTCTGACCCCAGGTCTTAAACAACCCTTAGAAATAGGAAGCTAGGAGATTTGG
Organism: Macrothele yani; assembly: GCA_039090855.1. Lineage (NCBI taxonomy): Eukaryota > Metazoa > Arthropoda > Arachnida > Araneae > Macrothelidae > Macrothele > Macrothele yani. Next base: position 25,294,446 of record CM077000.1, read on the forward strand.
GCAAGAGTGCCCGATAGGAAAGTGACACAGAAGCGAGGTAGAAGACGCCCTTATTTACTACCTGAGGGCCAGTACCCGGGGTCCGACGGCTTAATGTGCTCATCAGATCAGATCAGATCATATGTAGAGGATTTTAGGAAGGGAGTGTCTGACCCCAGGTCTTAAACAACCCTTAGAAATAGGAAGCTAGGAGATTTGGGCTAGAGTGCCCGATAGGAAAGTGACACGGAAGCGAGGTAGAAGACGCCCTTATTTACTACCGGGGGGCAGTACCCGTGGTCCGACGGCTTAATGTGCTCATCAGATCAGATCAGATCATATGTACAGGATTTTAGGAAATGAGTGTCTGACCCCAGGTCTTAAACAACCCTTAGAAATAGGAAGCTAGGAGATTTGGGCTAGAGTGCCCGATAGGAAAGTGACACGGAAGCGAGGTAGAAGACGCCCTTATTTACTACCGGGGGCAGTACCCGGGGTCCGACGGCTTAATGTGCTCATCAGATCAGATCAGATCATATGTAGAGGATTTTAGGAAGGGAGTGTCTGACCCCAGGTCTTAAACAACCCTTAGAAATAGGAAGCTAGGAGATTTGGGCAAGAGTGCCCGATAGGAAAGTGACACAGAAGCGAGGTAGAAGACGCCCTTATTTACTACCTGAGGGCCAGTACCCGGGGTCCGACGGCTTAATGTGCTCATCAGATCAGATCAGATCATATGTACAGGATTTTAGGAAGGGAGTGTCTGACCTCAGGTCTTAAACAACCCTTAGAAATAGGAAGCTAGGAGATTTGGGCTAGAGTGCCCGATAGGAAAGTGACACGGAAGCGAGGTAGAAGACGCCCTTATTTACTACCGGGGGGGCAGTACCCGGGGTCCGACGGCTTAATGTGCTCATCAGATCAGATCAGATCATATGTACAGGATTTTAGGAAATGAGTGTCTGACCCCAGGTCTTAAACAACCCTTAGAAATAGGAAGCTAGGAGATTTGGGCTAGAGTGCCCGATAGGAAAGTGGCACGGAAGCGAGGTAGAAGACGCCCTTATTTACTACCGGGGGGGCAGTACCCGGGGTCCGACGGCTTAATGTGCTCATCAGATCAGATCAGATCATATGTAGAGGATTTTAGGAAGGGAGTGTCTGACCCCAGGTCTTAAACAACCCTTAGAAATAGGAAGCTAGGAGATTTGGGCAAGAGTGCCCGATAGGAAAGTGACACAGAAGCGAGGTAGAAGACGCCCTTATTTACTACCGGGGGGCAGTACCCGGGGTCCGACGGCTTAATGTGCTCATCAGATCAGATCAGATCATATGTAGAGGATTTTAGGAAGGGAGTGTCTGACCCCAGGTCTTAAACAACCCTTAGAAATAGGAAGCTAGGAGATTTGGGCAAGAGTGCCCGATAGGAAAGTGACACAGAAGCGAGGTAGAAGACGCCCTTATTTACTACCGGGGGGGGGGCAGTACCCGGGGTCCGACGGCTTAATGTGCTCATCAGATCAGATCAGATCATATGTAGAGGATTTTAGGAAGGGAGTGTCTGACCCCAGGTCTTAAACAACCCTTAGAAATAGGAAGCTAGGAGATTTGGGCTAGAGTGCCCGATAGGAAAGTGACACAGAAGCGAGGTAGAAGACGCCCTTATTTACTACCGGGGGGGCAGTACCCGGGGTCCGACGGCTTAATGTGCTCATCAGATCAGATCAGATCATATGTAGAGGATTTTAGGAAGGGAGTGTCTGACCCCAGGTCTTAAACAACCCTTAGAAATAGGAAGCTAGGAGATTTGGGCTAGAGTGCCCGATAGGAAAGTGACACGGAAACGAAGTAGAAAGCGATAGGAATACGCCCATATTTATCACCGGGGGGCCAGTACCCGGGGTCCGACGGCTTAACGTGCCCATCCGACGTTCTGCGGGTATTTAGTGGATCGAATACCCGCAGTACGTCAGATGGGCACGCCTGCCTGGGATCGAACCTGAGGCCCTTCCCGTGGCAGTCACGAACGTTTCCCACTCGGCCACCCGCGGCCCAATTATTTCAATAAACTCGCTTTTCGGAATTTATGAAGGACTCAAACTTTCTGGAGTCAAGTACATAATGGTATCCTGTTTGACACAGGATGCACTGGAAAGCTTGTTTTAGGCAAATTAGAAGACTTGGACGATATAACGATCATCCTTCTCCTTCGGAACTCATGCGTCGTTTTAAACAGTTACTTCTTGCAAATAAATTGCAGAATATTTCACCTAAAACAAATGTATCTAATGCACAAGAACATTTAAGTTTGTATTTGACAGCAGAATTGCTAGAAAATGCTGTAGGGTCTAAGGAAATATAGCCGATAACGGGATTAAATAATGAAAATGTGTCATTCGACGAGTTTAACAATGGCTCCTATCCTATGGCCTGGGAAGCGGAAATGTCAAAAGTACCAAACATTTCAGCTTATGAAGAAGAAACCCTTACTTATGTAGCAGGGTATATTGCGTATCGTGTTCGCGAAAAAAGACTCATCTTTAAAACATGTTTCTAAAAATCGCGTAAAAATTCCTTCCCATTCAAGTTGGATTTTTTCTCTTATCTTCTGGAGGACTTACGGTACCAATACCTCCGTGGATGGAAACTGTCAACAAATTTGGGAGCATTTTTTGTGCTATTCCTGGAGATAACTATCGTAAAGGGTAAGGAGTTACTAAGGAGCTTACAGAAGAACTGAAAAATCGGTTTCCTTCTGTTAATGAAGACGCAGTGCCGCCCCGGTGGCGCAGTGGTCTAAGCGACGGCCTCTGATCATTCGTCCGAACGGGGTCCGGGTTCGAATCTCGGTGAGGCATGGATGTTGTGTTTGTCTTACGGCACTGGCTCTCTCCCTTCCCTGGAACCAGTGACCCTAAATTAGGGACGGGCTACTGCTTATAGCCCATTGAGTTGCTCACGGTGGTCGTTAAACCCCCAACCAAAAAAAAGAAGACGCAGTTCGTTTGTTTAGCAGAGTGCGCACGTTTATAAGAGTTCGCTACCTAAACCGAAATGCACAGCTCTCTTCAGAACGAAAAATGCAGCAGAAAAAGAAAAAAATGGTTGAAATAAAATGTGCCAAATTCAGTAACTTCCAAAGTGAAATTCCTCCAAATACGTGAATAAACAAAGACATATCGATCGCTCTTTCCACGTTTTAGCAAAACACAGCAACCGAAAAATTGTTTTTTGTTATTTAAATTGCTATTCAATCCTTAGCAGTGGCCGAATAACAATATTTCGGTTGCTGTGTGTTGCTAAAAAGTGGAAAGAGCGATGTCTTTATTTATTCAGGAACTTCAATGGCTTTTGATGAATTAAAAATTTGCATCAGCTAAGAAGACAAAATTTCGTTTTACTAGGTAAGTGAAAATATCAATTCTATACAAGTAGTTTTATGAAGAAATTAGTTAAACTCTTGTTTGCATATTTATTCATTACAGAACTTTATTCTTAATCTCAATTTATTCGTATATCCATTTTGACCAGAAAAGAAAATATCCGAAACGTTCAACAAAAATTATAGTAGCCGATGTTTTGTTATTAACTAACATACATTAGTCTTGCGTTTGGTAGAAATAACACACACACACACACACAAGCAGGGAATATATATTTATCATCAGTTCGCCGCAGAGTTGGGCAAAATCGTAATTGAATTAATCGTTAATGCATTACAGCGTAATGGTAATGGGAACAAGAACTTAGCGTTACCATTACATGGTAATGGTGAACTGGTCATTAGAATTACGTGGTAATTGTGAACTGACATGTAGCAGTTACCCATTATAATCGTAATGGTTAATGGTAGAATTACATGGTAATTGTAATGACATGTAGCGGTTACCCATTATAATCGTAATGGTTAATGATTAACTATATGTTGGTAATTAACCAATAACTTGTGGGTAACAATACAACGTGAATAAACCAACAACCAATACACCCTTGCACGTTGTGTAGGTTATTTGACAATTGTTCCACCCCTCGGACCTCAAATGCGTGTATGTAGGTATTGGGGATTGTACGTGTATGGCATGAGTAGTTGCCCCGTCTTCGCCGCAAGTAAAGTGATTTGAACGAAATAATACAAGTGAAGTAAGTACGAATGGGATGTTTATTTCGGTTAAAGATACTCATTTCGTCCATCTCCAATGCAGTATTCTCGTCCGTTACATACGTTTCACTGTCCAAAATAATTACCCAACTACAGCCACAAGCACATATTAGCACTACACTCACAGTTCAGCAACTCAGGGTGCCCTGCTGAATATTACAGAAATTTGTGAACTCTTGACATTTTTGCCGCACTTCTTAAGTGTTATTGTCCATTACTTGTTCGATACGAACACTGGACTAGCGACCAACTGACTCCTTTATGCATACTTCACGTCAAGACCTCAATCTTTTTTTTTTTTTTTTGTCGATTGTGAGTTTAGCGACCACTGTAAGAAACTCAGTAGGCTATAAGCAGTTTCCCGTCCCTAATTTAGGGAAACTTGTTCCAGGGAAGGCAGATAGCCAGCGTCGTAAGACAAACACACCATCCATGCCTCACAGGGATTCGAACTTGGACCCATCTCGAACGAATGACCAGAAGCCGTCGCTTCGGCACACGTACATTTTTATAAACTATCAGTATGTAATTATTATTTGTTAATTGTGTAATTTAATTACCGAACAATACCATTGCGTTTGAAAGGCATTACTAAATAATTAAATTATATCCTCTTCATTGTAATGCATTACAGATTAATTCCATTATCTTGTGCAAACCATACTTCGAATTACCTTGTAATGCATTACGTGTTACTGCATTACCTTGTAATGCGTTACACGTTAATTGTAATCTGTCCTTCCATTACTTTGTAATGCATTACCTGTTGCTGCATCACCTTGTAATGCATTACACGTTAATTGTAATATGTACTTCCATTACTCTGTAATGCATTATCTGTTCCTGCATCACCTTGTAATGCATTACACGTTAATTGTAATTTGTACTTCCATTACTTTGTAATGCATTACCTGTTACTGCATCACCTGGTAATGCATTACACGTTAATTGTAATCTGTACTTATATTACTTTGTAATGCATTACCTGTTACTGCGTCACCTTGTAATGCATTACACGTTTATTGTAATCTGTACTTCCATTACTTTGTAATGCATTACTTGTTACTGCATCACCTGGTAATGCATTACACGTTAGTTAATTGTAATATGTACTTCCATTACTTTGTAATGCATTACCTGTTACTGCATCACCTTGTAATGCATTACACGTTTGTTAATTGTAATCTGTACTTCCATTACTTTGTAATGCATTACCTGTTAATGCATCACCTTGTATTGCATTACACGTTAGTTAATTGTAATCTGTACTCCCATTACTTTGTAATGCATTACCTGTTACTGCATCACCTTGCAATGCATTACACGTTAGTTAATTGTAATCTGTACTCCCATTACTTTGTAATGCATTCCTGCCCAACTCTGGCTCGCCGCACAGTAGAGCAAACGGGATTCGTAACACTCAGCGATGCATCCCAGCTACAATACTGCATCCGAGGACAACTAAACTCTGCCGTATGAGCCAGCCCTTGTATCTAGAGCCCTGGGTGTCTGCATGGTATAGCATCCGTACGGACACATTGAGAGGCCTCATTGAATCAATGCCACGCCGTATAACTTGACCAACAGATTCGACATATGGATCCACCACCGATGACTCTTAATGATCTGCGAGAAGATCTGGTGTCTGCATGGTATAGCACAACTACGGAAACTTTGAGAGGCCTCGTTGAATCAACGCCACACCAGAAAATCCCAGGGATTGGCTGCACCTGGAAGTCGTACCTCAAACTAATGGGTTATAATAATTTTTGACTGGACTGTGTATGTCTGCATTCATGTACATTCTTCCTTTTATGTCCCAGGATGTGAAATAATACGCCTTCCATCGTGCACCACCTTCCCAATGATTTATTCAGGGGTCTGTATTTCTCTTCATTTTTCGTATTTGCTATTTTAATTTTTAGTGCAAGTGTTCATATATTTTTTAGTTACCTAATGAGCAGGTGCAAAGGAAATTAATTGTCAGTAATTTGTTTCACAGATTCTCGAACGCTACATTGCCTTAGCAAATGAAAACTGCAGTCTTCCTCTGGAAGTGGTGGTTACAGATAAACTACAATACTACCAAGAACTGCTTTGTAAGATTCTGGAAACAGAACCAAAGGTAAGTGCGTTGTTTATAGATTTCAGAACTTGCTCCTTGGTGCAATGAAAATGAATTAATTATTAGTTTTAAAGTTATAGTATATGGTCTTCCAGTAAGAGTTGAATACTCTGACGAGCAAGAATACTACCAAAACCTTGGTGACGACTATTGCTGACGACAATTTAGTTAGATTTGAGAACTCCCATCAGAATGGAGTTCAACGAACCATAACATATGAAATTATTCTCACGGGTAGCGCTATAAGCACATATCTCCCTTCAAGAAACTCCAAAAAATGGCAACTGTCCTATTGATTTCAATCCTCTTTCTATAAATATTTTATTTTTAGTGGCAAGTAGATTTGTAAAGTACTACGTGATAGACATAGATGACGCACTATTAGGTGACGCACGAATCAAATTGCCAATAAAGCTGCGATAAGACTGTCATCATAGTACATTTTGAAGAATGCCCTTCTATTGTCCTTAAACTCCTCAGAAAATATTGCTTTTGAAATAGATGCGTTTTTTATTTATTCTTTGCTATCGGGATGTATTTTTCGTGATCAGGGTAGCAGCCATATTCTCCTTCATACTCTTGGAGTCCTGTATCGTATTGCTCTACTTACACTATATTGACAAAAGTCACTAGTCACCACTTCAAAAGCAAATAAACGGATCAGCTGCGTTGTTACGATACGCGGTACAGCTGCAAACGGTATAAAAACACCTGACCGCGATCATTTTGAACTGTGAGGTTGAGTGAAAAAGTTGCCCCCGCACGGGGATAACTGGTTTTCCAGTTATTTAGGGGAGCGGCACCCCCACGACCCGAGCTGACCTTGTGACGGATCACTTTATCATTTCGTCTTGAACGATTATGTAACCGAAGGGACAGCTGTTCATCCAGCTGCTGGGGGATGGCGTCCCCACGGCCCGAGCCGACATGTGCTATATGTGATGATTTTCACATTTTTTATGTTGTTGTTTTTTTCACTTGACACGCTCCCGCCTCAGTTGTAGGTTGCTGAGGTTGTGATTATCTGCCAGCTCTGGATTTTAGTTTCTCTTTTTCTTTTCTGTCATCTCAGTTTTTTTGTTCCTTTCTTCGTTTTTCCGAGCTGGTTAGCTAGACCTACCTGCACGTTTGCCGTGTGCGGTGACCCGTAAGTTGGAAAAGAGGATGCTGGAGGCTGAGGTTTCTGGAGGCCTGGGTGTTGTTGTCGCCATTTGCCAACACTCCTCTTTGCCCCCTGCTTCACCCTAAACGGGCGGCCAGGAACAAACCCACTCCTAGTCAATGAGGTCTGTGGCCGAGTGGAGACCAGACCTCTAACGGCTTGTCGTTTCGTACGACAATGTGAGTCTGGGGATAGGGTGCGAATGCCAAAGGAGTGTTCCCCAGGCATGGAAAAGTCACGTTACTGTGACCACCGCCTATGAAAGATGGCACGTGTCGTGAGCTCGCTTGGAGGGTATATAAGGTGAGGTGTAGGCACAATGACAACATATCGCTCGTTGCTGTCATGGATAAAATAGAGCGATTCATCAGATTTGCAAAAGAGGATAACTATCAGCTTTTGGACCAAGGGCGGCAGCATTTCTGAAACAGCGCAGTTTGCTAACTGCTTGGGTGCTGCTGTGATTAAAGTGAATCCTGATTGGAGAAATGGCACAACTGAGAACGAGCGAATGGAAACTGCGGAGCACTACGGGCCATTAATATGAGAGGTGAACGTTGGCTTCGAAGGTGCGTGAGGGCCGATCGACACGTAACAGTGAAGCAACTCATTGGCCGAATGAACCAGGCGGCTACCGGAAGTGTGTCTAAAACGACAGTTGAGGAAACCCTGCTGCATATGGGTCTCCGATGCAGACGGATGGTCACTGCACCTAAGCTAACGAAGGTGCACCGGCAGAAAAGGCTTACATTTCTACGGCAGTATCGGAATTGGACCTCCGCTGATTGCCAAAGGATTGCCTTCTGTGATGAGTCACGTTTTCTGCTTCATAGAACGGATGGATGTTTAAGTATAAGGCGAGAAACATCGGAGAACAAACACTCTTCAACCATTGCTGGAAGAACACAAGCCGGTGGGGACAGCGTTATGGTCTGGGGAATGTTTTGGTGGCGTTTTTGGATCCACTCATACCTGTGGTAGGCATTATGGACCGAATTCGTTACGAATCCATCCTTGCAGATCATGTACGCGCATACATGCTGATTGTCTTCCCTGTGGTGGATGGTATCTTCCAGCACAACAATTCGACGTGTCACACATCTAGAAATATCCGGGAGTGGTTGGAAGATCACGATGAAGACTTCAAAGTACTTCCCTGGCCGCCTAAGTCCCCAGACTTTAACCTAATTGAGCAGCTGTGGCACCACTTCGATCGTGTTGTTCGCTCTATGGATCCTTCACCACGCACCCTCCAGCAATTGTCAGATGCACTGTAGTCAGCATGGCTGCACATACCGGTGAACACCTTCCAGCATCACAAAATACTCATATGCTGTCTGCGTGCGGTGAATTCAAAACCATGTCCTCCAAAATTGCAAAATAAAAACTTTATTTACAACCTAAAAGCATAGTTGTATGCAAGAACTTTCGAGACATCTAATGTCTAATCATCAGGCATTATGTGCAAACTGAAACATGGGTTACACGAATCTTTATACTAGACACAAAGTGATCAGATTTCCCTAGTGGTGGCCAAAAGCTATACAGGTGATGCCATTTCACAAACCAAACTTTACATATAATAACACAGATTATAATTAAAGTAATCTGAAATTGGAAGTGAAAGAAACTTACAAGGGTTCCTCATCATCATTATTTGTCCCGGATATGGATTTGAGTAACTTTCTCCATTGAGATGGTACAAACGCAGGAAGTTCTTGGTTACAGCATGAGTTCCCATACTTCAAAATGAACAGGCTTTCAGCAAGGAAAACCGTCTGTTTGTTGACTCTAGAGTTCAGCACCTGCACATCCTCCCAGTCCGGAACATATCCTTCTCGGTAAATGGTCGCAGTAAGCGCCGTATTTACACGAAGAGCATACTTGTGTTCATAAATGCGGATATTAATCTTTCTTAAGGTGGAACCTATGTAGGAGCTAGAGAGACCATCTGGGTCTTGATTATTTAAAGGTATTCGGCAGACCCCCGGTCTCTGTAGATTACTTTAATTATAATCTGTGTTATTATATGCAAAGTTTGGTTTGTGAAATGGCATCACCTGTATAGACTTTTGGCCACCACTAGGGAAATCTGATCACTTTGTGTCTAGTATAAAGATTCGTGTACCACATGTTTCAGTTTGCACATTATGCCTGATGATTAGACATTAGATGTCTCAAAAGTTCTTGCATATAACTATGCTTTACGGTTCTAAATAAAGTTTTTATTTTGCAATTTTGGAGGACATGGTTTTAAGTTCACCGCACGCAGACAGCATATGAGTATTTTGTGAACGTAACGTGCGAATTTTTCCTTCATTTTATTACCTTCCAGCATCTTATTGAGTCACTCCTGGGCTGTCTAGCTGCTGTCCACGTTGCACACGGCGGTTACTCTGGACACAATAAAGTGACTCGACCATGTAGATAATAATTTTGCTGTTTGGATGGAAACGTTAGTCCAAGTTCTTTGCAACTTTATCTTTTGACTGGGCCGTGTTATGGATATACCTATGGAGGATACGTTAAGCATATTGTATTCTAATTTTCCAATACTGATGAATAATGTCTCAACAGCTACCTTTGGTTTATACACATAACTGCGCATTTTACAACTGTTTGCGTTGGTATGATGAATACAAATTCGCCTTGTACACTGTATGCCATGTGTTATTTAAAATGAAAAAAAAATGCTTATGCAATATATGGGGACTGAAAATTTTCCTTTTTTAACCATGCTTTAGAAATAAACTGGTAACTTTATTTTTAGGAATATTGCCTTGAATTAATATTTGATGAAATGAATAGACTTATGGTAAGTAAATTTTGTTTAAATTTTCTTTAAGTTTTGATAAATGTTCTGAGTATTCTCTTCAAACGACAAACAATACAGGCAAACGTTTTCCGCTCCATCCGTACTTTTGTACTTTTCCAAGGAGCATCTCATGAGCTCTGTTTGGTAAAGAACATTCACACTAAGTAGGAACATACGAAACTAGACGAAACTTATCATGAATGTAGACAATTGTGTGAGAAAAAAGTGAATTAATTCCTAGGGAATTACATGAATGTGTCATATTATGTGAGTCAGGGCTTCTTATGACAGCCGTGCTGGGAAATACATTCAGTAAAACGTCACGGAATCGACTGGTAAACTCCCTGGATGATGGCCCCATCTTTTCCAGGCAGCACAGCCTTACAATTTAACGTAGGCCCGACACTGAGCTACCATTGTTTAGGAAAATAGAACAGTGGCTCGGTGTTGGGCCTACGTCAATTTGCAACGCTGTGTTACCTGGGATTTCTGTCAATGCAACGTTGACCTGCGTCTACAATTGATTGAATTTGCAAGGCGGGTCGGGCAGATCCACTGGGCAATCCGAGAGTGACGCTCTCACGTTCTGTATTGGGGAAAAGTCTGGAGATTCAGCTTACTATGGCATCACATGCACACCTTGTACACACTGACTGTTCATTTTGGCAGTGTGTCTCAGGGCGTTATCTTGTTGAAATTTGGAATTTGAAATACCACGGAATTACGATAACAAAAAGGGCTGCGACACATCATCATCCACGAATTATCTTTCTCTCACTGTACCCACTATGCGTACGAGTAGTGAAAGGTTGTGTAACGTACCAGGAGATGTGACGTACCTGCCAGAAGGACGCACACGACATAAAGGCAGATAGGAATCAGAATGAAATGTCCGCGTAGCTCAATTGGTAGAGCAACAATCCGTTGATCACTTCCTATCCAGATTCTCAATTCGCGGCCGTCGACGCTGATACAGAAGCAAGATTCGTCGCTAAATACTCTTACGGTAAAAAGAAGGTAGTATATGCACACTTTATGTACAATAATGCTTTTGAAAATTGCAACACCAAGAATGAAACGCGCAATTCAAATGAAATTTATATCATAGATTCGTCATGTTACAAAAAATATGTGATTACATTTGTAGAGGCTATACACGAGTTTTCCCCTTAAAAACTCAGTATCCTGTGAAGCAATCTTGAGTAATAATAACAGTCTCCATACGGTCTGGCATTGAATGGGATAGGTTTTTCACATTATCCTGGGAAATATCCTGCCAGGCTGCTTCTATGCGAGACCAGAGTTAATTTTTGCTGACTGCCGGAGGCGCTGGCCTGGCCAGTAGCTCAGCTACCATATCCCAGACATGTTCGATTGGGGACAAATCCGTCGAACGTGCTGGCTAGGGAAAAAGCGGTACCTGCCGTGCATTGAATGGGATAGGTTTTTGATGTCATCCTGGGGAATAGCCTGCCAGGCTGCTTCTATGCGAGACCAGAGTTAATTTCTGCTGACTGGCGGAGGCGCTTGACTGGCCAGTAGCTCAGCTACCATGTCCCAGACATGTTCGATTGGGGACAAATTCAACGAGCGTGCTGGCCAGGGAAGAAGCGGTACCTGCCGTGCATTGAATGGGATAGGTTTTTGATGTCATTATGAGGAATAGCCTGCCAGGTTGCTTCTATGCGAGACCAGAGTTAATTTTTGCTAACTGGCGGAGGCGCTGGACTGGCCAGTAGCATAGCTACCATATCCTAGATATGTTCGATTGGAGACAAATTCAATTCAACGAACGTGCTGGCCAGGGAAGAAGTGGTACCTGCTGTGCATTGAATACGATAGGTTTTTTGATGTCATACTGGGGAATAGCCTGCCAGGTTGCTTCTATGCGAGACCAGAGTTAATTTTTCCTGACTGGCGGAGGCTCTGGACTGGCCAGTAGCTCAGCTACCATGTGCCAGACAAGTTGGATTGGGGACAAATCCGGCGAACGTGCTGGCCAGGGAAGAAGCCGTTCCTGCCGTGCATTGAATGGGATAGATTTTTGATGTCATCCTGGGGAATATCCTGCCAGGCTGCTTCTATGCGAGACCAGAGTTCATTTGTGCTGACTGGTGGAGGCCCTTTACGGGCCAGTCCCTTACCTACAATGTCCACGACATGTTCGATCAGGGATATATCCGTCGTGCGTGCAGGACAAGAAAGCAATGTCGTTCATGGAAGGCGTCTTGAACATTCCACATCGCATATGGCCGAGCGTTGTCCTGTGGGAATGTAGCTTCAGGGTAAATCTGAAAGAAGAGTATCGTCTCAGCAACTAAAACATCCATGATATATCACTCGCTGTTGAGAGTACTCACAATTCCTATCATGCGAGATCGCAACTCGAACACAATCGCTCACCAAACCATGACGCGTGGCGTTCGGCCGTTACGACGCTGTAATGTCCTTTCCCAACGATGTCTTCGAACACGTATGCGACAATCATGGTGCATCAAGTTGTGGCTCACGAGAACACACGACCTGTTCTCAATCAGCAAGTTAATGTCCGTGTTCGAGACTATTGCAGCCTAAGGCGTCTGTGGTTGAGGGTCAAAGAAATGCGCAGAAATGAGCTGCTAGCAACCAGTCTTCCGTAAAGCCGACGACGTGTATAAGATATACACTTGTAAAGTAACCTATTGTAAATATAAACACATGAGAGTTGCAAATATCTACACCATTTCCTGTAATTTTTGCTTTGGGCTCTGGAATTGTCAGGTATGATTGTCATTCCGCTCTTGGGGCGCAGTTGTCTGAGTACTGGTTTCTTGAGATTCTTTGGAGTCGGGAAGTGTTCGAATATGTGCGGGAGATGGATATTATGTTTGTCTTACGTGGTACTGCTTATAATTCAAGGAGCTGCTCACGGTTGTCATTAAACATTTAACCTGAAGATAATAATACACTCTCTCGGACAATGAAATTTGCGCACCGAGAAGGAAGCATCGGATTGAACTGAAATTTTATGCAGGTAATGATACAGATGAATGATACACACGATGACAAAAACAGAGCTGCAGGACAATTACAGAGGAATCTGTGGCACGCAGTCCGTTCATCTTCAATAGCACGTCAGGCCTCTCTCAAAGTCCGTAAGTTGCTTAAATCGACATCTCTGGCGTCTATCCGGCATTTTTGTCACTATGTACGCTAGCTTGCGTCTGCCAGTGCTTTTCGCTTTCATGGGGTATCGACTACACGCTGGTTTATAAGGCTGTCGATTCGTGCTTGCAACGCCACTACAGAGTATGCGGTCATGCGTAATCTCACCAAACGTGGCCCATTTGCATACCAGCACGCACTCTAGCAAAAACATACTACAACCGCAAAGTATCGCGGCTGTAGTATGTTTTCTTCCAGGTGAGAAAATTTCATTGTCCGTGCGTGTATGAAGATTGTTTTCCATCTGAAAACCGTAAAATTGTATGTTTGCCACATTTGAAGACAATGTGTTACACAAAAGGAAAAGGAAAATATACACTACACACGTGCAATAATAAATTTGTCGATGATGTATGCGTCCGCGTTAACATTGTATAACGTAAAGTCTTTTCGTACCGAACTTTTATCGCTCTTACGTTATTTTAAAACATAACGATACGATAAAAGAGTTCCTAAATTAAACTTTAACGGGCAGACGAAACATTTAAACAGAAGTCAAACTTACGAAAATTGGCTTTATTCCAGATGATTTTATCAATACATCATAGCACTTCACATTTTACTTAACACATCAGTATCAACCACACATCCAACACCCCACACTCCACCCTAGCAACTGTTGTCTCGTAGTTTATATCTCTGGTTCTTATCTCATAACAGGCATACGTCACGTTTATTCAACCTCAATTGTGTTGCCAATAGTATTCGTTTGAGAGATAAGATATCACGTTAAGTGTGAAGTATAACTGAGAAGAAACTCAAAATTTACATAGGAAAAAGAAACTAAAAAGGAAAGTTAATTTAGAATATACGTCACAATTGTAATTGTCACATACTAATAACCTGTCCTTTCAAGACTCCAACCCTATAGACCACGTGATATCTTCTCTCTCAAACGAACGTGATATCTTCTCTCTCAACCTCAATTGAGTTGCCACTAGTATTCATTTGAGAGAGAAGATATCACGTTAAGTGTGAAATATAACTGAGAAGAAACTCAAAATTTACATAGGAAAAGAAACTAAAAAGGAAAGTTAATTTAGAATATACGTCACAATTGTAATTGTCACATACTAATAACCTGTCCTTTCAAGACTCCAACCCTATAGACCACGTGATATCTTCTCTCTCAAACGAACGTGATATCTTCTCTCTCAACCTCAATTGTGTTGCCAATAGTATTCATTTGAGAGAGAAGATATCACGTTAAGTGTGAAGTATAACTGAGAAGAAACTCAAAATTTACATAGGAAAAGAAACTAAAAAGGACAGTTAATTTAGAATATACGTCACAATTGTAATTGTCACGTACTAATAACCTGTCCTTTCAAGACTCCAAACCTATAGACCACAATCAGACATGTGAGTGATCAACTTGTCCTGTTTGTACTGCTCCGAAAGCGGGTTTACTGCTTCAAGCGTGACTCCGGTGAGGACGTTCTGAATCGGCTTGCACGCGTGGAATAATTTCATTCTTAGTCTATGAATCAGCGGTTTGAATGCACCCAGTGCATTTCTGATCCAGAGGAAGAAATTTTTAGGGTAGTCTCCAATTGTGTTAATTCAAAGTCCTTCAAATGAATGTCGTTTTTACATAAATATCTGTGCAGTCATGCAGTTTATAATCTTTATTTTCGAGAACACCTCCTTTACAGGCTAACCCAGCATTGCATCCGCATAGAAAACGCACCATTCTGTTCTTCCTCGGGAAATAACATTTCTACTCATGAGTAACGTAACTTCGTGTGGGGTGGGGGAGATGAAGTTAGTAGTATTCACACATTTTTTTATGTCTCCGTTTTTGAGAAGTTTGTCAAAGGGTTCTTATATTGTGAACGCATTCGATAATGAAAGTGAGTTATTCACTCATCGACTGTCATTAGAATACACACAGTCGAGTCACATTATTATGACCACATCCTACTTTTGACGTCAAACAGGTGTAGCCAATGAAAGAAGGCACGTGTCGTGAGCTGCCTTGGAGGGTTCATAAAGTGTGCTGTAGACAGTCTGAAAACATATCAATCGTTGCTGCCATGGATAAAACGAGCGATTTATCAGATTTGCTAAAAGAGATAATTATCGGCTTTCTGGCCAAGGGTGGTAGTATTTCTGAAACAGCGCAGTTTGTGAACTGTTCGCGTGTTGCTGTAGTTAAAGTGCATCGTGATTGGAGAAATGAAATTGAGAAGCACCACGTGCCATTGACGTGAGAGTTGAACGTCGGCTTTGAAGATGCGTGAGGGTCGATCAACACGCTACAGTGGAGCAACTCACTAGCCGAATGAACAAGGGGGCTACCGAAAGTGTGTCTAAAACGAAAGGTCAGCGAACGCTTCTGCGTGGGGCGCTCCGCTGCAGACGGATGATCACTGCACCTATGCTAACGAAGGTGCATCGGCATAAAATGCTTACGTTTGCCCGGATTATCGGAATTGGACCTCCGCTGATTAGCAAAGGATTGCCTTCTGCGATGAGTCATGTGTTCTGCTTAATAGAACGGATGGACGTTGGCGTATAAGGCGAGAAACATCGGAGAACAAACACTCTTCAACCATTTCTGGAAGAACACAAGCGGATGAGGACAGCGTTATGGTCTGAAGAATGCTTTCGTGGCATTTCTTGGGTCCACTTATACCTGTGGAAGGCACTATGGACAGAATTCGTTATGAATCCATCCTTGCATACCACGTACGTCCATACATTCTGATTGTCTTCCTTGAGGCGGATGAGATCTTCCAGCACGACAATACGACGTATCACACCGCTAGAAATGTCCGAGAGTTGTTGGAAGAGCACGATGAAGATATCAAAGTACTTCCCTGGTCCCAAGTTCCTCAGACGATTGAGCATCTGTAGGACCACCTCGATCGTGTTGTAATCAGAAAATCACGTGTCCGACTCGTGCAGTGGGAGTGTACAAGCTCTCATTGGCTGAAGGATTCCTCCCACAGCAACACCCTGCCTCAAAAAAAAAAAAAAGATTAATGGAAAAATGGACGATGTCATCGCTCTTTCCACGTTATTTTTTAAACAATGCATAGCGACTGAAAAATTGTATTCCTGCACCGCTGGGATCGAACCTCAGAACTCTCGATAACTAGTAGAGTGCGTTCGAATTTATGCTACGGCGCCAACAATTCTCAACGCCATGCGTGGTTTATCAGTCAGCATCTGACTACACGAAAACGTATTGATGGTCTCAGCAACTGAGATGTCGTCATCTGGTGGCATTTAACGCAACAGCTATTTAATTGTAGCTGATAAATTCAAAGGGCGATAGAAATGGTTAATATATATCAAATACGTGGAGATAATGTAAACGGACGATGTCATCGCTTTTTTCACGTTATTTTTTAAACAACGCATAGCGACTGAAAAATATTATTCCTGCACCGCTGGGGTCGAACCTCAGAACTCTCGATGACTAGTCGAGTGCGTTAGAATTTACGCTACGGGGCCAACAATTCTCAGCGCCATGCGTGGTCTATCAGTCAGCATCTGACTACACGAATACGTATTGATGGTCTCAGCAACTGAGATGTCGTCATCTGGTGGCATTTAAAACTCCGTTTCCTAAAACTCGGTGGCCTCAAGGTCAGAAAATTACGTTGGCTTGACCTTTCCCTCTTTGTGACCCCCGCTTGATGCTGAGTTCTAAGAAAAAACTACTTCCGGCCAACTTTCTTTCTCACGAGATTCTCTGACAGAGGGAAGAAAGTAAAAAAAAATGGCGTGTTATTCACAATGAACACTTTTTCTTCCCTGATTTGCTTAGCAGAGCGTGGCTTGTCTTACATAATTTACAAAATTCTAAAATACATACACGGTCAGGCAGATGAAAATGATTTTACAAAGCTATCATTCCAAGTAGAAATGAATCAGAGCAGAGGCAAAAAAAAAAAAGTATTTTAAAATTATTTGCTTTTCAATACGTTCCCTTTTCTTCTTTTCTTTAAGCTGCTTATTACTGAAAATCACCCGGGTCACACTTTAAACCTTAATTTACGCCCTGAAATATATATACAGACGAATATTTCTTCTCCTTGAATCCATGCTGAGCTCATTTTTCATGGAGTATCAAAAGGAAGGGAATAATATATACATGCATACGAGTTTAGACTATTACCACCACAAACACAGTTGACAACGTAAGGACGAAATGATTATTATAAATTATTTCAGAACAGCAACTCTGAAACCATTTCGAAGCAGATTCTTCCCCGAATGAAACAAATGAATACACGACATTTCCACTAGAATTAACAACCTTTGAAACAATATGCTAGGAATTACAACTAAAGTTTTTTTTTTTTTTTTTTTTTTTTAATCTCGGCACACCAGAAAAACGTTCGATCCCAGAACACCAAACCAAAGGGCATACACATACATGACATTTCCACTCTACTACGCAACATACACACTCATGCCAGAAATATTGAAACACTCAAAAAGGAAGTTGAGAAGGATAAGAAAAAAGGATTTGAAGAGTGAATGGAAATTAAAGAATTTCATAACTTTTTCTTGACTTCTCTGGGGAAAATGAATTGAAACTTCAGAAGATGTAGAAATTTGATTCGAGTTCCCTACTAAGATTTTCGGGGTCGATGGCAAAAAAAAAAAAAAAAAAGAAAAAAAGAACTGCGCATCATTCTTTTTTCTTTTTTCCATCTTGTCCCGAAGGGAATCAAGATGCGTGATGGGAGCCTATTTTCCCTTCAAAAAATGAGATGGCCAGTCTCCTTTTCCAGAAGTTGGAAAATGGCGACACATCATTTCTATGCATTAAGATTTGCTCATTATTCGGAATGCCACTAGTGAGAGTTACTGATCTTGTTAATAACTGCTGTGTGGCATAATTTTTATTTCTATGCATTAAGATTTGCTCATCATTCGGAATGCCACTAGTGAGAGTTACTGATCTTGTAATAACTGCTGTGTGGCATAATTTTTATTTCTATGCATTAAGATTTGCTTATTATTCCGGAATGCCACTAGTGAGAGTTACTGATCTTGTTAATAACTGCTGTGTGGCATAATTTTTATTTCTATGAATTAAGATTTGCTCATTAATCGGAATGCCACTAGTGAGAGTTACTGATCTTGTTAATAACTGCTGTGTGGCATAATTTTTATTTCTATGCATTAAGATTTGCTCATTATTCGGAATGCCACTAGTGAGAGTTACTGATCTTGTAATAACTGCTGTGTGGCATAATTTTTATTTCTATGCATTAAGATTTGCTTATTATTCCGGAATGCCACTAGTGAGAGTTACTGATCTTGTTAATAACTGCTGTGTGGCATAATTTTTATTTCTATGCATTAAGATTTGCTCATTATTCGGAATGCCACTAGTGAGAGTTACTGATCTTGTTAATAACTGCTGTGTGGCATAATTTTTATTTCTATGCATTAAGATTTGCTCATTATTCGGAATGCCACTAGTGAGAGTTACTGATCTTGTTAATAACTGCTGTGTGGCATAATTTTTATAGCGCATATAGATGTTAATCAGGTTAAAGGTTTCATTAGGAACGATATTTTCAGATGTAACGCATTTCCCAGGAAGTTGTTTTCTTCACTAATGTCAGAGATTCTTTAAAATAAGAGGTCATGAATGACAATTGCAATTCCCGATCTTTAATGGGACCCATAGATATGATAGAATTCATAAAGCCAATTTCTACTTCTAAGGTATGGACTATTTTGCTTGCAGTCGGTTTCTTGAAGATGTACGATATCTGGGTTGTGATGTCGGATGTCTTCATACCTTAAAGAGTTAGCAAAAGGGGGAAAGGTTATGATTTCCTGGTTATTGCTTATGACTGGGCTGTATTCCACCTTCATCTTCCAGTTTCTGCAGCGTCTGGGTGTATCATTTCAGTCTTGAAATGTTTTTTTTAAGATATGAGATTGATTGTTTTGTAGTTATGGTGACTTTCTTCAACTGATTGATCACATGAGGGCAGTTCCTTAGTATTGTGATTGTTAATTGTAAATGTGGTGTCCTTGATCCGGGAATTCCTGTTAAGAGTGAGTTTTTTTTTTCATTTCGGACACCGTTAGTGCCCCTACTGGCATGTTTTCAGCTTGGGTTGTGTTGAGGTGATAAGGTTCAATTGGGTCTGTTCAGCTGTGTAATTATCTGGTTTAGGGACTAAGGTGAAAGATTCAGAACTTGTGCTGATGCCTAGGAGCTTAATCTCTGCTTCAATTTCCTGTATCTTTCTCTTCCGAGTTGTAAAAAAAAATATCTTTCTCTTCCGAGTTGTAAAAAAAATGTCTTTCTCTTCTGAGTTGTAAAATGTGGTGTCTTTGATCCGGAGGTATGTAAATGTGGTGTCTTTGTTCCGGAGGTTTCTCTTCTGAGTTGTAAATGTGGTGTCTTTGAATCAAAGGGTATGTGTGTAACATACCTTTTCGATTATGTTACACACGTTCCTTCTTCTTTGAACTGGAACAATTGTGCCCTCCGTCACGATTCTTTAGTGTAGTTGGACGTGGTGGTTACATGTCCATTTCACTTTGTTGATCTGCAACTCCAATCTCACATTTATCTGAATCTTACTCAGCATGAGAGTCTGTGGAATGGAAAGAAGCTGGCTCCTTTTATTGTCTTGACTCAACTACTTTTGCCACTTCCTCTTCCTCAGTGACTTCCTCACTGGAATTCGTAGTAGTAGTAGTAAGAGTATTTTTGCAATTCTTGATTCTTCCCGTTCAGTTGCGGTCTGAAGAACATTGTCGGGAAAAGTGTCTGGTGAGGTGTCATTCACTTCAGCTGTCAAGGCTTTCCCTTGTTGCTCTATTCAACCAGCGATGTTGGCTACTGCGGCTTTTACCAGATGGAAGCATATTAAGCTCATATGCCTGTAGCATTTCTGTTGGAACACTGTAGATCAAATGAAATTTTCATGCGATATAATACCTTTCAGTTTGCACAATAATGTCTGTAGGACAACTTTCCATATCCTTTTCCAAAGAGAAGATATCTCTCGCTTGTCTTCTTAGGCATTTTATTGAGGTACACAACGTGTTTCTCGGGACAACTGACAAATTCGGAATATCTCCTAAAGCTCTGCCACATTTCGACAAAGCTTGAAACAGGGCCGAATCTGAGATCTCCGAGGGGACTGAGTGCAAACCGAGTGTAACAATCATTTGAGTGAGTAATACTAAATACAGATTAGCTGGTCAACGAAGATCCCTTGTTCAAGTACTTTGTCAACAAGTTCTTTGTTCGCCATACGCGTCATGATGTTTCTTAATTTCGTTGTCATATACACTGAAGAGGAATTGAATTAGAGATACCTGTCTGGTAACGTGTAGCACCACCTTTCGCCCTGATGACGGTGGCAGTTCGTCTCGGCATGGACTCGGCAAGACACCGGAAGCGTTGAGAAGCCATACGAATCCACGACCCCTGAACAAGCTCCTACAGTTCACGAAGATTTGGTGGAGGGGGTCAGAGCCTCGAACATCTCTCTCGTTGGCATCCCAGATGTGCTCGATCGGATTGAAGCCAGATGACCTACCTGACCAAGGAAGCGAGGTCACGTCGGTGGAGTGTTCATCCAACCATTCGGATACAATTCGGGAGCGATGGCACGGTGCATTGTCTTGTTGCAGGATGAGGTCCCCAGTGGGATGTTGAAGACGTACAAACGGGAGCAAATGATCGTCCAGGATATCCCAGTAACGTCGACTTGTGAGGGACGATATCACACGTACCAGGTGTTCCATTTCAGTCGACTAAAACAGTCCCCAGACGAGAATACCACCCCCACCAGCTTGAAGAGTACCCTGCTGGCAAGAAGGATCCATCGCTTCATGTGGTTTGCGCCGTACTCGTATCCTGCCATCCGCATGTACCAAGATGAATCTCGACTCATTAGTCCAGGCAACATTTTCCCACATGTCTAGGGTGCAGTGGCGATGTTCCCGCGCCCATGCTGATCTTTGCAACCTGTGATGTGCGGTCAGCAGCGGTACCCTCGTGGGACGATGGTTTCTGCACCCCATAGAGAGGAGATGGTTCTGGATGGTATAGCTACTTACACGTTTTTGTGCACCAGCGCTAAATTGCTGAATGATTTCTTTCACTGTGGACCGTCTATCCGCTGTTACAATGCAAGGTAACCGACGATGACCCCGCTCATCCACACGCTGTTGTCCACGGCAGTTGGCCCTTACAGGTATGGTTTTACCGGATTCGATGTACTCACGGTGCACCCGTGACACAGTGGCTCGTGAAAATCCCAGTGCCTGCACGACTTCCGAGATGGAGTGACCCATTCTTCGGGCCCCGACAATTGGCCCACGATCAAATGCACTTAGATCCTTCATCTTACCCATACTGCATCCGACTCTTACTGATTATCGTCGCATCACTCCTTATATTGTCGGATCGCTGCATACGTCATGACGTTTCCGTTTACAGGGCCGCCCACAGCGCCACATTTGAATAACGACAGCTGTTTCTAATTCAATTGCTTTTCAGTGTATGTAATGTCTGCTAGTTTCACCATTTTTAAAAGGGCATCAGTGTTTGACTAAATATGGGTAGCATTTAAGGCCGGAAATCCCAGTCCAAGTTTCAACTTTGCTTTGATACCAGCGATCTTTCCGCTGGTGAATTCTCGGTGAGGCATATTTGAATGGTTTTTGTAAACACGAGTGATAACAAGTAATAACATTGGCATCAATGACTGGAAGATGCTGGGCGAAACTGCCTGAACTGTTTGAGAAAAGGTTCATAAAGTTTGTTGCTACGAGTGCGTACTCAGTTGACCAGTCGAATTCAGAGAACCCTTGCCATACATAAAGAGCATTTGTAGTTTTTTTAATCTTTTCAATACATTTGTGCCGCCCCGGTGGCGCAGTGGTCTAAGGCGCTGGCCTCTGATCATTCGTCCGTACGGGGTCCGGGTTCGAATCCCGGTGAGGCATGGATGTTGTGTGTTGTCTTACGGCACTGGCCCTCTCCCTTCCCTGGAACCAGTGACCCTAAATTAGGGACGGGCGACTGCTTATAGCCCATTGAGGTGCTCACGGTGGTCGTTAAACCTCCAACCAAAAAAAAAAAAAATACATTTGTGAACAACTCTTGTTGAATACGTAGGCAGGGCTGTATGCATATCATCTTTGATAGAAGAAGCGGATTGGTGGATCGACGACTTCGGTTTCACGTCTATAGGTGTTTCAGCCGCCCCGGTGGCGCAGTGGTCTAAGCGATGGCCTCTGATCATTCGTCCGTAAGGGGTCCAGGTTCGAATCTCGGTGAGGCATGGATGTTCTGTTTGTCTTATGGCACTGACTCTCTCCCTTCCCTGGAACCAGTGACCCTAAATTAGGGACGGGCGATTGCTTATAGCCCATTCACTTGCTCACGGTGGTCGTTAAACCTCCAATCGCCGCCCCGGTGGCGCAGTGGTCTAAGGCGCTGGCCTCTGATCATTCGTCCGTGAGGGGTCCGGGTTCGGATCCCGGTGAGGCATGGATGTTGTGTTTGTCTTACGGCACTGGCTCTCTCCTTTCCCTGGAACCAGTTACCCTAAATAAGGGACGGGCGACTGCTTATAGCCCATTGAATTGCTCACGGTGGTCGTTAAACCTCCAATCAAAAAAAATAAACCTCCAATCAAAAAAAAATATATATAGGTGTTTTACTTCCGGACGTCGCCATCTATAATAGATGACGGTCCACAATGTAAACACTGGTCGTTGGACTCACACACACACACACACACACAAAAACAATTACACGGATGAAATTCCCTTTCATACTCTTGACTGTGTAACATAAAGCCACATAAAACAAGGAAGAGCTCAAGCCAAAAAATAAATTGAAAAATCAACTAGAAATCTCGCAAATTTAAAAAACACGGAGCTCAGGAAAATACGACCTCCCCGTGAGAAACTCGATGCCTTATACAGCGCTCTACCGTCCTTAATTTAGGATCACGTATTCCAGGGATGGTAGAGAGCCAGTGCCCTAAGACAAATACAACATCTACACCTCACGGAATTCAAACCTGCACCCATCTTGCACCAATGGACAGAAGCTAGAGCCCTCAGACTTCTGCGGTGGGCCACGAGGAACAGCCTTCATTAGGGAAATGAAACTTTTGAGTGTGGATGGGATCCAATTCCTCTTCTGTCATAGCACAGAAATTTTTCACTGCGGTAGAAGCTTCGAAAAGAAAAGAAATGCTCGGTTTCTCATGAACAGGCAATCCAACAATATAAATATACACTGGGCCGCCCTGGTGGCGCAGTGGTCTAAGGCGCTGGCCTCTGATCATTCGTCCGTACGGGGTCCGGGTTCGAATCCCGGTGAGGCATGGATGTTGTGTGTTGTCTTACGGCACTGGCTCTCTCCCTTCCCTGGAACCAGTGACCCTAAATTAGGGACGGGCGACTGCTTATAGCCCTTTGAGTTGCTCACGGTGGTCGTTAAACCTCCAATCAAAAAAAAAAAAAAAAAAAAAAAAAGAATCCCGGTCAGGCATGGATGTTGTGTTTGTCTTACGGCACTGGCTCTCTCCCTTCACTGGAACCAGTGACCCTAAATTGGGGACGGGCGACTGCTTATAGCCCTTTGAGTTGCTCACGGTGGTCGTTAAACCTCCAATCAAAAAAAAAAAAAAAAGAATCCCGGTCAGGCATGGATGTTGTGTTTGTCTTACGGCACTGGCTCTCTCCCTTCACTGTAACCAGTGACCCTAAATTAGGGACGGGCGACTGCTTATAGCCCTTTGAGTTGCTCACGGTGGTCGTTAAACCTCCAATCAAAAAAAAAAAAAAAAAGAATCCCGGTCAGGCATGGATGTTGTGTTTGTCTTACGGCACTGGCTCTCTCCCTTCACTGGAACCAGTGACCCTAAATTAGGGACGGGCGACTGCTTATAGCCCTTTGAGTTGCTCACGGTGGTCGTTAAACCTCCAATCAAAAAAAAAAAAAAAAAAAAAAAAAAAAGAATCCCGGTCAGGCATGGATGTTGTGTTTGTCTTACGGCACTGGCTCTCTCCCTTCACTGGAACCAGTGACCCTAAATTAGGGACGGGCGACTGCTTATAGCCCTTTGAGTTGCTCACGGTGGTCGTTAAACCTCCAATCAAAAAAAAAAAAAAAAAAAAAAGAATCCCGGTCAGGCATGGATGTTGTGTTTGTCTTACGGCACTAGCTCTCTCCCTTCACTGGAACCAGTGACCCTAAATTAGGGACGGGCGACTGCTTATAGCCCTTTGAGTTGCTCACGGTGGTCGTTAAACCTCCAATCAAAAAAAAAATATATATATAAATATACACTGGTCACAAAAAGTTAGGGATATTGCGGTTGTGATGATATGCAAATTTAACGACTACTGGAGATCCTTCATCTACGTAGATAGCTACGTCATAAGGAAATTAGGATCAATAAATTGATTGATTGAAGGTTTAACGACTGCCATGAGCAACTGAATGGGCTATAAGCAGTCGCCCGTCCCTAATTCAGGGCCACTGGTTCCAGGGAAAGGAGAGAGCCAGTGCCGTAAGACAAACACAACATCCAAGCCTCACCGGGATTCAAACCCGGAACCTTCTCCGAACGAATGGTCGTAAGCCTTCGCCTTACATCACTGCGCCACCGGGGTGGCAGGATCAATAAAGCACAGCACAGCAAGTGGTGTGCGAGCTCAAATAGAAGAACCCTGAGAGAAGTGGAAAACTGCTCGTTTCACCGCTTGGTCTAGAAGTTTGCTGCCGCCCCGGTGGCGCAGTGGGCTAAGGCGCTGGCCTCTGATCATTCGTCCGTAAGGGGTCCGGGTTCGAATCCCGGTGAGGCATGGATGTCGTGTTTGTCTTACGGCGCTGGCTCTCTCACCTTCCCTGGAACCAGTGACCCTAATTTAGGGACGGGCGACTGCTTATAGCCCATTGAGTTGCTCACGGTGGTCGTTAAACCTCCAATCAAAAAAAAAAAAAAAAAGAAACAGTGTATGGAAGATCAATGTGTCTGCTGCATAAGGAGGTTTTCAAAGTGCAGTAAGTCGGATGAACACAAGATTTCTACGACATGGAAATGCCGGAGATCGACAAAGGAGTGCGAGCCGGATGATAACCACGAGGGCATAAGATATCAACCTGATACTAAGTGCTCGGGGAAGGAGTAGTATCACTGCTAGGCAATTCCTGGAATCACTTCAAGCTGCTTCCGGGGTCATAGTATGTACGCAAACGGTACGAAACCGTCTTCAGGAGTACAGACTCAGAAAAAGGAATCAGAATCAGAACAAGGAGGCAGACTCAGAACAAGGAGTACAGATTCAGAACAAGAAGTACTCGAGGCAGACTCCGAACAAGGAGTCAGAGTACAGACTCAGAACAAGGCTCAGAAAAAGGAGTACAGACTCAGAACAAGGCAAGAGTACAGACTCAGAATAAGGCTCAGAACAAGGAGTACAGACTCAGAACAAGGAGTCAGAGTACAGACTCCGAACAAGGAGTACAGACTCCGAACAAAGCTCAGAACAAGGAGTCAGAGTACAGACTCAGAACAAGGCTCAGATCAAGGAGTACAGACTCAGAACGATGAGATGTTTAGCATTCACATCAGCTCACCGTTGTGAAAGATGTACCTGGATACCAAAGTACATATCATAGAACGCAGAGTGTCGCCACGTACTTTTCACAGACGAATTCAGTTTCACTATTTATCATGATACTCGACTAGGACAGGTGTGAAGAAGATCCGGAATATAAATACAATCACATTGTGTGCAGTCCATCCACCTTTACCAGCGTCAATCAGTTCCGGTCCTCGAAGGCGTTTGTCTTAATTACCATACTTCCTTGTATGTTTATGAAGGCAACATGGATGCCTCGGTGTACCGAAACGAGAACACCGTGTCCCTTGTGGCAATGTCTCATGCTGCAATCAGACATGCATTCTGTTTTCTCGATGGTAATCCAACCAATCCCCGTACCTGGAGCGTGCTTCAAGAGCTGGAATATCATGGGATTTAATCGTTACAGCTGCCTCCGAAGATTACTGAGCTTAATCATTTTGAGATCATTCGGAAAGCTGTACAGCGACGTCTGGATAACCGCGTTCCTTAACCCAGTATAGTTTTGCCTGTAACATGGAACAGGCTGTCCTCGACGCTTATCAGTAATGCCATTGCAAGTACGCCTCGTAGATGTCAAGTCGTTCCTCGCCACAGAGATGGCGTTACAGGGTACTGAAATTCAGAGGTACGGACGTTCTCCAAATTTTACATTTTGTCTATATGAAGTGCAGCTTTGTTGTGTGTGCAGAAAATGCACAATAAATTGTTTTTTTCTAAATCGTCTCTTTATTGTTTGTGTTGTACAGCATCACTGATGTCATTTCAAAGCGAGTCAGATGCATACACCCTTCATTTCATGCAATACTTCTAACTCCATTTGACCACTGTACATACAAGAAGCACAATTGTGCACCGTGTCATCAAAAATCCGCTTTTGTCTGCGTAAACTACTGATATTGACAAGCTTTGTACATCAACGTGTGACTTTATCCTGGCGGACTGATACTAACCTATTCGGATGAAACTTTCAAGAAACATTAATATTGGTCACATGTACATGGAAAACGCTTATTATAGCGCATGGCAGATACGTTGACTTACTTGCGTAAATCAGTTTATAGATATCGTCATCCAGCAGGAGGGTTTTTCCAGGCAGTAGATACATATAAAATACAGAGAACCAGAATGCCTAAGAATTGCAAACATGGTTTTAAAAATAGAGTGGAAAACATCACGAGCGATGTTACGTGTTTTTATCAAGCAATTACACTTCGATATATTTCCGTCCTTTGATAAGGCATTCCACATCATGGCTGCCCATGATTTGGAATAGAGGCAGCATCATTGCATGCTAGATAATAAAAGAGCAATTCAGCTGGTTTCGTAATGGCAGTTGTGACGTTCCTGCCCCGCAGGACGCACACGACATAAAGGCAGATAGCAGCAAGAACGAACGTCCGCGTAGCTCAATTGGTAGAGCGACTTATTCCGGAATGAGGGGATCCGGGTTCGAGCACCGGCGTGGACAAAAATGACGGAGACATTTACTTCGTTATAATGGCGCCCGAACTTCCCGGATGACACGGCCGTTCAAAATCTCGCAGCAATGGTGTGATGTTCTTTCCACACCGCGAGATAGGAAAAATCAGAGAATCCCTTCTCCAGCGCTTCAAAAAATAAATGTGTGTGACGTTGCATTCCACACACCAGTTTGACTGGGAGTTCTCAGCTGCACATTCTACAGCGGATGGCTCCCTGCAACGACTCATGGTCACGGCTGACCCGTGGGCCAAGCCCCCGGTCCTCTTTCGGGGGGGGGGGTGATGTGACGTGCGTGCCCCGCAGGACGCACACGACATAAAGGCAGATAGCAGCAAGAATGAACGTCCGCGTAGCTCAATTGGTAGAGTGACTTATTCCGGAATGAGGAGACCCGGGTTCGAGCCCAGGCGTGGACAAAAATGACGGAGAAATTTACTTCGTTATACAGTCTGTTTAATGTTCGTGTAATTGCAACTCTTCTTATATTATTTCTTACGGAAACAGCTGAGAGCAGTATATGAATTCCCCAGCAAGTTCTGAATTCTTAATGTCCTGGTTGACACTTGTTATCTGTTCTTTTTATCTAATTTCTAAGGGTCGTTTTGTCATTCCTGTATGTAATTTTTCTGCTTTGTTAGGGAATACTAATGGTGTTCTTGAAATATTCGTGTTGAATTCACTTCCCATTGTGTGCAAATTCGAAATTTGCATGTGAAACAAAAACAAGCAAACAAAAATGTTTAAGACAATAGGACGTCAACCCAGAGATGATGGAGGTCACGAGAGGGAGTTGTTGGATGCATTCTGTGTCGTGAGCATTTCGATTAACTCTCCGATGGGAATTATGATGCCAGAGTGACCTGATTTACCCGTGAGGGTGAAAGTTACATTTTTGTTCTTTATGAAATTCCTTAACGTCATCAATTGCTTTGTTCTGTGTGGTTCCTTATGAAATACATTAAGGAGTCAATCAAAATACAAAGAACACAGAATGCATGCAACGACTGTGTCTCGCGTGAACTGTATCACCCCTAGATATATAGCTTAAAGTCTTATGATGTTAAGGATATTTGTTATTTGTTTATTTTTTTCACGCGCAAATTTTGAATTTGCCTACAATTTGAAGCTAATTCAACACCAGAATTTCTTTTCAAATCTAAACGCTCTCTGTTAAGTCTCCTCCGCATAGGCTAGTTGCAGTCTTCTCAATAAGGTGAGCAAATAAAAATGGATTTCATAACACGTAATCCAACATTTGTCATTATTCTCGTTAAAAATGGTATTTATTCGTATTCAGTAACTTTTATCAAAATTTAATATTTATCAACCTAAAATATTATTCTTTATTTTCAACAGGGTAAAATTGCTCAAGATCCTGAACGATTTGAGCAGCAGAAGAAAATCGAAGATATAAGAGTAAGTTTATCTTCCGTTTGCTATTTTTATTTTAAAATGCCATAATTCAGAACTGTTAAACCAATCAGGGCGTCAAGGAGCATACATAACGCAATAAATTCGAGGCCGCCCCGGTGGCGCAGGGGTCTTAGCGATGGCCTCTGATCATTCGTCCGTAAGGGGTGGATGTTGTGTTTGTCTTACGGCACTGGCTCTCTCCCTTCCCTGGAACCAGTGACCCTAAATTAGGGACGGGCGACTGCTTATAGCACATTGAGTTGCTCACGGTGGTCGTTAAACCTCCAATAAAAAAAAATTAAAATAAAAAATAAATTCGAGAGATCGTCAAATACCATATTGTGCTTCCGAGTAAATATATTTAACTTCATTGGTTAGTTCGTCGTGTTTTTTTTTTTTTTTTTGATTGGAGGTTTAACGACAAGCGTGAGCAACTCAATGTGCTATAAGCAGTCGCCCGTCCCTAATATAGGGTCACTGGTTCCAGGGAAGGGAGAGAGCCAGTGCCGTAAGACAAACACAACATCCATGCCTCACCGGGATTCGAACCCGGACCCCTTTCGGACGAATGATCAGAGGCCATCGCTTAGACCACTACGCCACCGGGGCGGCTGTTTTTTTCTTAATTTTTTTTAAGTTAAAAAAAAAAAAAAAATTTTTTTTTAATTTTTTTTAATTTTAAATTTTTTTTTTTAGTTACTTGGATCTAAGTATGAAAAATTAATTAAAAAAAAATGTTTTTTTCTTAATTTTTCTTACTTAGATCCAAATAACTAAAAAAAAATGTTGGCAACTATTTCGCACTCAAAGCTGATTGAGGTAAAGAAACTTGCATTCAAATTTGTATGAGGAAAGAATGCCCCGGAAAAAATTCGCAAAAAAATACTTTCCACAGAATTATTCCCCGCAGAAGAGATGCCCACACATAAAAAGGCCTGCACACACCTACACACACACACGCACAACAATTTCTTCTCGAAAATAAAAACCTACGCCATCTGTTGACTAATGTCTTCTTATGTCGGTGAGAAACATCAGATATATTTTTTTCAATTTCATAAAAGATACCTTAGTTTCAACTAAATAGTAAGAACGCTGCTCCTGCTCAACAGCATAACGTTAACGACCATAACATTGACAACACATTTCACTAAACGGCAGAAAAACGTGTTTCAAACAATGTGAAAAATTTTTTCTGAAGTCCACGAGCCGTTTTCCCGGATTCCTTTCCCGAATTAAAGAAGCATATTTAAGAAACAATATTTTATTATGAAATGGCGGAAACAAGCCTGAATTTTTGCGGATTCTTCTCACGCCAGAAAGATTCTGAAGATTTTACAAAAACTTTTTGCAAATCCTTTTGTGTAAGACCGGTAAACTGCCCTTTTTAGCACGTCTTTTGTAAAAAAGATCGTGCTTATGTTATCGGTTTGTCCGTCCGTCAGTCCGTCAGCCTGTACCCACGGTATCTCTGCAACTGTTAGTCCGATTTGAAAAATTCTTTTTGCATTCGAAAGCTTGAAATATGCAAATGATGATTCTTCATTCCGTTTTTTTTTTACGATATACAATTTTGCCGCTAGAGGGGTAAATACAGATGATGTCGAATTAAAAAATACGATTTGTTCCAAATACTTGCTTCCAAACATCCACAAAGGTAAATTGCCATTGAAAAAAATCTTTTATCTTTCGATTCCATATATGTAGAAGAGTATTTTGGATATAGTTTCTTTTTCAAACTAAGCATAGATTTTCCGCTAGTGGCCGTAAAAGTAAATTGCATCTTTTCCGATAAATCTTCTTCTAAAACTCCGATTTGAAATATTTTTTTTTTTAGCGGATACATCTCATGATGCACAATCTTTTGCATATAACTTCGAATTTTTGGAAAAGAACACTTTGGCCACCAGAGGGCGTAAGCGTTAATTTTCGCTTCTGATGTATTTGCCATAAAATCTGAGCTTCTAAATTATCGATTGAAAAAATTCTTTCGTGGACTGATGCCACTCACATCGATAAACCTTTTCGGAGTATTTTCTTTCTAAAATATTCCACAGTTTCTTCACCAGGGGACGTAGATGTATGTCTTATTTTTGTCAATATCTCTACTTCTAGGAGTCCGATTTGAAAAATTCCTTCTTTGTTGGATAGTGTTTTCCGTGTGACATGTTTTTCATATAATTTCAAAATTTTCAAGTAATTCATAGACTTTCCGCTAGGGGGCGTAAAGGTAAATTGCGTTTCCCCCTATACCTCTGCTTCTAAATCTCCGATCTGAAAATTTCTTTCTGCATCGGATACAGCTCCTGATGGGAAATCGTTTGCACATAATTTCTAATTTTTGTAAAAAAATGGTTTGGCCACCAGGGCGCGTAAACCTTAATTTCCGCTTCTGACGTATTTGCAGCTAAATATGAGCTTCTAAATTCTCGATTGAAAATAACGTCGTTTGTACTCATGCCGACAAACGTTTTAGAAACATTTTCTTCTTAAAATAGTGCACGGTTTCTAAGCCAGGGGGCGTAGATGTATATCTTATTTTTGTCAATATCTCGACTTCTAAGATTCCGATTTAAAAAATTCCTTCTTTGTTGGACAGTGTTTCTAGTGCGACATGTTTTTCCTATAAATTCAAAATTTTCAAGTAATTCATAGACTTTCCGCTAGGTCGCACAAAGGTAAATTGCTTTTTCTGCTAATAAAACTCCGATTTGAAAAATTCTTCCTGTATCGCATACAAGTCCTGACGGAAAATATTTTTCACGTAATTTCTAATGTTTGGTAAAGAATGGTTTGTCCACCAGGGGTCATAAGTGTTAATTTCTACTTCTGATGTATTTGTAGCAAAATCTGGGCTCCTGAAAACTCGACTAAAATTTTTATTCTTGGTCCGATACCGCTCATATGGATAAACCTTTTGTGAATACTTTCTTCTTAAAAAAATTCATGGTTTTCCCAGCAAGGGACGTAAAGTCACATCTTATTTTTGTCGATAACTCTGTTTCTAAGAGTTCGTAAGCTCACGATTCCGTTTACAGCAATATCTGAGGGATTAAAGACCCAATTGAAAATCTTCTTTCTTTGGTTAGATCTATTGTTTTCCATACCGGTTTCATTGACTTTGAATAGCTTTGATAAATTTAATTTGCATCAGAACGGATTTAAAAGACGTGCTTATTGCACCCGAAAATTCGGTGTCATCTTTCTTGTTAAAAGGTGCTGACGAAACATTTTGAGTGTTCAGAAATATTTCCGTAACTCCTTCCACATATTAACGGGAAAATTCTGTTGTCACATTTTCATATCCATATGACGGAAGATTTTCGGTAGTAGGAGTGATTCGCTCGAATATATTTGAGGTTTGGCTAACTATTAAATTTCAATCGTCTGTCAGATAATTTAATTTTGAAGTTCTGTGGCGAGATTGGATATCACATGAAATATTAGTTATTGTGGCACCGGATCTATTCCTTCTCCTCTCCCCCATTTTGTGAACCAGCCAGTCTCTTCATTCCGGAGCAAGTCGCTCTCCCTACTGAGCTAGGCAGACAGAATGTCTCGCTGAAGATTTGTGTTCTTGACACATGTTTTCACCTCTGTAGTACGTCACAACTTCCCCTCGCAGAGTGGAACAAGCCTGAACCGAAAGCAGACGATAAATAGGTAGAAAGCAGGGCTTCCTAACAGTGTATCGCAATCGACAAACAAGGGTAAACGTGGTGATCCCTGTGACTTTGATAGTGAGCGCAATGTGGGTTCAAGGCAGACGGGTCATTCTATCGCTTCAGTGGTACGAACCCTGGGTAATCCTAGGGCAACCGTATAAAGCGGGTGCATGACGATGCACGTACCAGCGCCCAGATAGCAAGCGAAAGTCGACCACACGCCAATGATTACCGGGGACAATGTAGACGATCCAGGTTACAGACATTCAGATTATACAGTGGTTCAGAATACCCAGATTTGTTCCGGAATAAATGGACTCGGGTTCGATCCCCGGCGTGGACCAAAAATGACGGAGAAATTTACTTCGTTATAATGGCGCCCGAACTTTCCGGATGACCCGGCATTTCAAGATCTCGCAATGGTGTGATGTCCTTTCCACACCGCGAGCCAGGAAAAATAAGAGAATCCCTTCTTCAGCGCTTCGAAAAATAAATGTGTGTGATGTTGCATTTCACACACCAGATTGACTGGGAGTTCTCAAGTGCACATTTATCAGCGGATGGCTCCCTACGACGATTCATGGCCACGGCTGACCCTTGGGCCATGCCCGCGGCCCTCTTTCGGGGGAAGAGAGATGTGACGTACCTGTCCCGCAGGACGCACACGACATAAAGCATGAAGGTGGATCGGACGACATGAAGCATGAAGGTGGATCGGACGACATGAAGCATGAAGGTGGATCGGACGACAGGAAGCATGAAGGCGGATCGGACGACAGGAAGCATGAAGGCGGATCGGACGACAGGAAGCATGAAGGCGGATCGGACGACACGAAACATGAAGGTGGATCGGACGACACGAAGCATGAAGGTGGATCGGACGACACGAAGCATGAAGGTGGATCGGACGACACGATGCATGAAGGTGGATCGGACGACATGAAGCATGAAGGTGCATCGGACGACATGAAGCATGAAGGTGGGTCTTACGACATGAAGCATAAAGGTGGATCGGACCACATGAAGCATGAAGGTGGATCGGACGACATGAAGCATGAAGGTGGATCGGACGACATGAAGCATAAAGGTGGATCGGACGACATGAAGCATGAAGGTGGATCGGACGACATGAAGCATGAAGTTGGATCAGACGACATGAAGCATGCAGTTGGATCGGACGACATGATGCATGAAGGTGGATCGGACGACACGAAACATGAAGGTGGATCGGACGACATGAAGCATGAAGTTGGATCAGACGACATGAAGCATGAAGTTGGATCGGACGACATGATGCATGAAGGTGGATCGGACGACATGAAGCATGAAGGTGGATCGGATAGCAGCAAGAACGAAAGTCTGCGTAGCTTAGTTGGTAGAGCGACTTGTTCCGGAATAAACGTACTCGGGTTCGATCCCAGGCGTGGACCAAAAATGGCGGAGAAATTTACTTCGCTATCCGGTCCTTCCCACGACGAATTGTAGCTGTGTTGGTCTCCAAAGGATACCCTACACCGCACTAATTAATTATTGTGTCCTAAATCCATGTGTTTCAGTTTCTACTTCCTGTAAGTATTTATATTTTTGGAGCTCACACTTAAAATTGTTTAAAACATATTTTAAAGAAAAATGACCTTCATGTGTAACAAATTTCCTTTATTTCTTTTAATTTTATTAATTTAATTTTTACACTTAAAAATTCAATTTAAATGAACGATTTAGACTAAAAATGTACTAACGCTTTTGTTTCAAATAAATGAAAAAATGCAATAAAAGAACTACAAATGCAAATTAAACCTATGTATTTATATCTACTTCTGTTCACCTCAAGTGAACGCTTTGGGACAAAAATTCGAACAAAATTTCATTTCAACAGAGTGAAAAAAAATGAAAAAACGTGAAAAAAAAAGTAAATTAAGCCCATATATCCCATTTCAGTGCGTTTGAAAGGAATGCATTTTGATGAAAATAAACTGTATTCAAACATTTCATTTCTCAAACTTGTAAGGATTTGCGTGCGGGCATGTATCTGCTAGTCTGTTTATAGTTTGAATGATGACAATTACTCAAAAGCTAAATCTATTGACATACATTTTATATAGAAGGTTCCGATGCCATTCGTAAATACTTATGAGATTTCAATTGAAACTGACCAATCAAAGGTGGGAATCCTTGATGGCATTCTTTTTATCACGGAACATAACTCACATTGAAACACTTTAATTAAAAATTTGTGAAGATTATTAATGGTAAGTTTTAATAAAATTATTAATAAAAGTTAGTATGAAATTAGTATTTTGGAGTTATGTCGCAGAAAGGTCCATACACTTAGCTAATCCCTTTAACGCTATGGTATTTATTTTATTAGACCTACATCACTGTTTACAGAATTCAGTTATTTCTTACGAAATTGTGCTGAAAGGATTTGATGAAAAATGGATGTCATTTTCACCTCATATTATTTGTTTTTAAAAATTCAGTGCTTCTTACTCTTTATTTCACTTATTACTATATTTCTTATTATTTAAAATAAAGACTTTAGACACCTAAAGTCTTTATTCCAAATTATACACTGGAGTGCAGAAATTAAGGACAAAGAGGAGAAATTAGCATAACAGCGGAACGAGCAGGTAGAACGGATCCAAATACAACTCAGGAGATAGACTAGGGTCCGGTACGGTAGGGCATGCGCATATATGCAGCCTGACGTAGGATGGGGGGGGGTGTCGGAAGGGTATGAAGCACGCGGGCGGTGTACGTTCAGCAATTCGGTGAAAGCTATTGCACGGTGGACATCGGTTTGAACGATGCTGCCACCGTGTGATATGACCAACAGGCAATCCAGTACACGACATCTGGATGACTTTACCCGAGGTCGCGTCATTGGGAAGTTGGAAGAAGGTCGAAGTGTGACTAGTGTGGCCGAGGAGTTCGGGATCGCTCACAGCATCGTTTCACGAGCTTGGAGATCATTTCAAACGACAGGAACAGCTGTCCGAGAGTTTAGCAGTGGTGGTTCACGAGCAACCACGGCGGCGGACGACCGGTATGTTGTCCTACAGGCGAGAAGAGACAGACGGCAGACAGCGGGAGAAATCGCAAGGCACATGCAACAGACAACTGGACGTCCGTTATCGCGTTTTACCGTGGCCAGGAGGCTGCACAAAGGTGGTCTATTTGCACGGCGACCAGTACGGTGTGTGCCATTAACGCCTGATCATCGGAGACGGTGGTTTCTGTGGTGCCAGGAACACACCAACTGAACACATCAGCAATGGGTCGAGTTCTTTTTACGGATGAAAGCCGATTTAGTCTGACGAGATATTCTGGACGTATACACATCTCAAGGGAGCAGGGAACACGCAATCACACATCCAACATCGTCGAAAGGTACCAGTTTGGTGGTGGCAGAATTCTCGTTTGGGGTGATATCATGCTTGGTAGCCGTAATGACCTCCACATCTTCCAAGGAGGTTCAGTCACTGGTGTTCGCTGTTGTACCGAGGTTCTCCTGCCTCACGTGCGTCTGTTTAGAGGTACTGTGGGTTCTGAGTTCCTCTTCATGGACGACAACGCTACACCTCATCGTACTGTGGCTGTCTCAGAGCTGTTGGAGGGTGAAGATATTCAACGCATGGATTGGCCCGCAAGGTCCCCGGACCTAATTCCAAGAACACGTGTGGAACCTTCTCGGGAGACGCTTGGCAGCACATTACCCGCCGCCAGCAACGATTCCGCAGCTGCGATTGGCGCTACAAGAGGAATGGACCGCGATGCTTCAACAGCTCCTTGACAACCTAGTCCTCAGCATGGACAGACGTTGTAAATCCTGCAACGCAGTCAGGGGTGAGCATATCCCGTACTAAAGACTGGAATTTTTTGGCAGCCGCCTGTCACATGGACGTTTCTGTCTTCTGTCCAGTTGTGTTCGAAGCTACCTTTTCAATAAAGTGCCTTTGTATCAATTGAATTCCTTGTTTGGACGGTTTTGCACACTTGTCCCGTATTCTTCCGTCTTGGGGATCTTATGGTATGATTTGAGTCGATGTGGAGAACTTCTGCACGACGTTACATTCGAAAAACCACCTCGTCCTTAATTTTTGCACGCCAGTGTACGAAATATAGTATTGATTGTGAGTTTGAGCTTATTCTCTATTTGATGTTATGTATAAACATGACATTAAATAGAGAGTAAGCTCAAACTCACAATCTTTACTTACACTCTTTGCAAAGCAACAACAACAACAAAAAAACAACCAATGAACTCAAGAAAGCTGTTTGATTCTAATGAAAAGCCGCATGCAAGTCTCAGGGCTGATTATGCAAATACTTAAAAAAGCAACGGCCAATGACTATTTGGAAGATGAGAATCCGTTTTTTGGTGTAAATATGATAAGGTTGGTAAGTCGGAAAACTTGAAAATTTCGTTATCCTGGCGCGGGAATCGAGCCCGCGTTTCCCAGATAGCACGCAGTTATGCTAACCACCACACCACCCAGAACAACGAAGTCGCAAGTCTCCTCTTGATATACTTTCCTCTCATATGCGTACTCCCCGCTGCAGGACGACGACATTTTCAAGTTTTTGGATATTATCTGACTTACCATCCTTGTCATATTTACACAAAAAAACCGGAATGTCATCTTCAAAATTTGTATTGAATGGTGTAAACTCGTATTCCATTCATGACCAATGGCTAAATAATGGTCCTCCTCAGCGCATAGGAACCAGCCATCGAGGAGAGTATATCAAGAGCAAAGCTCGCACCCAGGGAAAATTCTGACAGCAGATTGCGGGCTGCATTAGTCTCCCCAGAGCATGATGATACATCGACGTCGAGTCCGTGCACAATTCGTGCAGTTGAGCGACAGATGACGTGTTATTGGGTGGAAAGATGTCAGTTGGTGAAATGGACGAATCGCCAGGCATTTGGGTTCGAGCGACGCTGCAATCGGACGACGTTGGTGCTAATAGGTCGAGGAGGGAACAACCCAGCGGCATGAGGGCACTGGTCGGCCGAGAGCGACGACATATCACAACGATGCAGCGATTGTGAAAGCCGCAGGAACAGAACCTAGTTCGTCGCTCTCAGCCATTTGTGGCCATGCTACGTCATCTACAGGTACGAAAGTGGCCATTCGAACCATTGCCAGACGACTTGTGGGATGGGGATTATATTCGAGAGGGGGGGGCACTCCGCCACCAACCACTGACCAGGGAGCATCGCAAGCACTGAATACAGTGATGTCCGCTCCGATCAACGTGAGATAGTGTCCAGTGGCGTCTTGTAGTCTTAAGTAAATGAGTCATGTTTTGCACTTGTGGGGCCGCCAGGACTCCTCTTCTTTGTCTTTACCTACCCAGCTACAGGATTAAGAACATGCTTGTGACGTCACACTAAGCGACGGGCATATCCACGCGTAGCTGAAGACATCGTGAAAATATTCCTTATTTGCTTCAAATTATTTAAATTCCTTATGACCGTTGATTGTGAACAATTGTTCCATGTATAATATGTAAAATTTGTGTTAAAAAATTTTAGGAAAGAAGGTTCAAGAGTTGAACGAGGTAAACGGAAAATGTTCAAAATATAAAAAAACTACACTTGAACTGGGACTAAAGTGCGCTTCTGTATTTTTAAAAATATTTTTAAATAACTACTCAAAGTTCAAAAACGACTGCTTAAATAACTACTCAGGGAAAAGAAACCATGTTGTGTTCGCGTATTTGCAGCAGCTATTCAATAAATCTGGTCTTCCTGTGTGCCTCTCTAACAATGGGAATATCTCCAAATTTTGGAAAAGACATTTCATAATCATCATTGTAGATTAACTAAATCCTACCCCAGTCACACTGCCCTAGACACCATACAGATTGTGACGTACCTACCAGCAGGACGCACTCGACATAAAGGCAGATAGGAATCAGAATAAATGTCTGCGTAGCTCAGTTGGTAGAGCGACTTGTTCCGGAATAAGCGTACTCGGGTTCGAATCCCGGCGTAGACCAAAAATGACGGAGAAATTTACTTCGTTATAATGGCGCCCGAACTACCCGGATGACCCGACCGTTCAAAATCTCGCATTGGTGTGATGTTATTTCCACACCGCGAGATAGGAAAAATCAGAGAATCCCTTCTCCAGTGCTTCGAAAAATAAATGTGTGTGACGTTGCATTCCACACACCAGATTGACTGGGAGTTCTCAAGTGCACGTTCTACAGTGGATGGCTGCCTGCAACGATTCATGGTCACGGCTGGGCCATGCCCCCGGCCCTCTTTCGGGGGGAGATGTGACGTACCTGCCAGCAGGACGCACACGACATAAAGGCAGATAGGAATCAGAATAAATGTCTGCGTAGCTCAGTTGGTAGAGCGACTTGTTCCGGAATAAGCGTACTCGGGTTCGAATCCCGGCGTAGACCAAAAATGAGGGAGAAATTTACTTCGTTATAAGATAAATAAACACTGCTGACCACCCAAAATGCAAAACCAAGAAGGAAGCATCCGATTGGCCTGAAATTCGCAGTATGCGTCACCCGCGAGAGGACATGCGAACGATTAGCATTGCAGGGCATATGCGCCCAGCACGCCACCGAGAAGCACAATAAGAAGGGAGCACAGAAGGCGTGATATAAGTAGTGGAAGTGTACTGTGCTGCCGGACCTGTGCGTGGGAAGCTTCCTGATGCCTCGTCGCAGAATACGGCAGTCATTCCAGCTCGTTTCGGAGTCCGACAGAGGACGAATAGTGGCTTATCACGACAGCGGTTTATCGTACCGAGACATCGGCGATCGTGTGGGACGACATCCAGCCACAGTGAGGCAAGTATAGCTTTGGTGGGTGCAGGAGGGACGGACGGACCGCCGTGAGCAATTGCCGCAGCCGCGGGCACACCACCGACCGAGAGGACCGGCATGTTGTGCGGCTGGCACAGACGGCTTGCACATCACGAACGTTAGCGCAGGAATTAGGGTATGTTGCGCAACAACCTGTGTCAGCACGAAACGTTCGACGTCGTCTGCAGGAGCGGGGACTTGTCGCACGGCGCCCATTGCTCCGATTCCCATTGACGGTACACCACCGGCGAGTGCGGCGGCAGTGGGCCGCTGAACGTCGCACCTGGACTACGGAATGGCACGACACTGTCTTCTCCGACGAATCCCGCTTCTGCCTGCAACACCACGATGGTCGGATCCGCTTGTGGCCGCACCGCGGCGAGAGACTGTATGGCGCCTGCATTATGCATCGCCATACCTGTCCGTCGCCTGGCGTTATAGTTTGGGGCGCAATTGGATGACACCCGCGCCCCTCTGGTACGCATCGCCGGTACATTCAACAGCCACCACTTCATATTCAACGTTTTGGAGCCTGTACTCCTTTCTTACCTGCAGGACCAGCCAGCGGCCACGTTTCAACAGGAAAATGCGCGCCCGCACGTGGCACGCATCGTGCAGCAATTCTTCGCGGCCCACCAGGGTTCACTGCTGCCGTGGGCCGCCTGTTCTAACGATATGTCGCCCATCGAACACGTCTGGTCGTTGATCGGCAACCGGGTGGCCCGGTAAGCACCACACGCGGCTACGCCTGATGAACTGTGGCGACGTGTGGAAGCAGCCTGGACCGACATACCCCAAGCCCACATCCAAAGCCTCTTTCGTTATGTGTCCAGTAAATCTGACTTTGCTATCTCGTGTCGTTCTTGGTGTTGCATTTTGGGTGGCCAGCATTGTATTTCAATCTTCATTTCTGTACATTTTCAATCTTCATTTCATGCGTGGGAAAAAATTATCAAGCATGCATGTTCAAACACATGTTAATAACCATGGGGGCGAAATCAGTGCAGCCGCCCCGGTGGCGCAGTGGTCTAAGCGATGGCCTCTGATCATTCGTCCGAAAGGGGTCCGGGTTCGAATCCCGGTGAGGCATGGATGTTGTGTTTGTCTTACGGCACTGGTTCTTTCCCTTCGCTGGAACCAGTGACCCTAAATTAGGGACGGGCGACTGCATATTGCCCATTGAGTTGCTCACGGTGGTCGTTAAACCTCCAATAAAAAAAAAAAAAAAGAAATCAGTGCAAGATAAGTTTATTTTTAATTTATTTATTTATCTCTGTGTGTACATTGTACTGAGAGTTACACATTCTCAGTGTTAATTTAGTCTAGTTGGCAGCTTCAAAACTTTTTAATTTATATGTGTATGCCACACAAGTTTATGCATATAAGTAGTGAGAAAAAAGTATCTCTAATTCCTTCAGTGGCTTCAGTTTTTAAATAGAGGGGGGGGGGAGATGGATGAGTTAAGTGGTTATAACGAAGTGAATTTCTCCGTCATTTTTATCCGCGCCAGGATTCGAACCCGGGTCCACTCATTCCGGAATAAGTTGCTCTACCAATTAAGCTACGCGGACATTGATTCTAATTGCTATCTGCCTTTATGTCGTGTGCGTCCTTCTGGCAGGTACGTCACATCTCCTGGTACGTTACATCATCTCCCCCTTATTTTTCTTTTTTTTTTTTTTTTCTTTCGAAGTGCTGCTCGTATTTTTCCTATCTTGCGGTGTGGAAATAACATCACACCAATGCGAGATTTTGAACGGTCGGGTCATCCGGATAGTTCGGGCGCCATTATAACGAAGTAAATTTCTCCGTCATTTTTATCCGCGCCGGGGTTCGAACCCGGGTCCACTCATTCCGGAATAAGTTGCTCTACCAATTAAGCTACGCGGACATTGATTCTAATTGCTATCTGCCTTTATGTCGTGTGCGTCCTTCTGGCAGGTACGTCACATCTCCTGGTACGTTACATGGTTAAAACCACGCATACGAAACGGATTGTAATACGTAGCAGTATTAGCATTTTTGTATCACCTTCCTTTCCGAATATGTTCTCCGTATAGATTTGTTGTGTAGTTTGCCTTCCCCAATTTCTTTTTATCAATTTTTCTGTGCACTGCAACATTAACGTGATGCAGCATTACGAATACATTAGTTACATGCGAAACCGGGTGGGAAAACAGCCATTCAGTACTTCAATTATACACTACATTATCAAAAATATTCGGAGACTACTAACTATTTGCATAAGTGCAAAAAAATGGTTACGTAAGAAGATGCGGTGTGATTGAGATGTTCTGTCGTGTTATCGGTAACTTTGAAGCGAATATATTGCGTGGACGTGAACTTTCCGAGTTGCAGCGTGGGATGGTCATAGGATGTCATTTGAGTAACTTTACCAGACGGAGCGATGCAGCTAAATTAAACATACCAAAATCGACTGCAAGTGATGTCCTGAAGAGATAGAAGCAGGACCTTGCAACTACAGCCAAAAAACGTTTAGGAGGAAGGTCGCACAAACTGTCGGAACGGGATAAAAGAGCCATGGTAAAGAATGTTAAGAACTCCCGTTCTTCCTCTGCCGTTTCCATCGCTGCTGAAGTAGGAAATGCTTCAAATGGCTCGGTTAGTGCCATAACTATCCGCAGAGAGTTGCACAGTAAAAAGACATTACGGAAGGTCACACAAACTGACGGAACGTGACAAACAAACCATGGTAAGAAATGTTAGAAATTCCGCTCTTCCTCGGCCGTTTCCATCGCTGCTGAAGTAGGAAATGCTTCAAATGGCTCGGTTAGTGCCATAACTATCCGCAGAGAGTTGCACATTGTGGGTTATTAGTCGTATTGTAGAGTAACTGCACACAAGCCACACATCTTTACCGTGAACGCGAAGCGCCGTTTGGAGCTATGTGTCTTTGGTCATTCCTGAACTGTGCGCGCCTGGCAAACTGTTCTTTGGAAAGATGAGTCACTTTTTGTATTCTTCCAGCCTGATGGCCGCGTTTGGATTTGGCGACAGCCGGGCGATGGATATTCGTCGGAATGTGTCCTTCCAACTGTTAGGTTGGGCGGAGGCTCCGTTATACTACGCAGTTTGTTTTTCCATGGATGGAACTCGGCCCGTTGGTTATTATACCACAAACCATAAACTCTGATGCATACCGCTATGTTCTGGATAATTCTGTCCTGCCAACAGTTGTGGCTCATATATTTTATTTTAACTTTCATTTCTTGTTCCTTTTCCTACGTAAATTTGAGTTTGTTCTCTTTTGCACTTTTCAAACATAACGCGATATCTTCTCTCTCACATGAATGGAAGTTGGCAACACCGTGAGGTCCGTACGTAAGTGACGTATGTATGTGATAACAACAAGACATGATATATTACTACGTTCAAAGAGTTTTAGAACTTTTTATATTAAAAAAAATGAGTACAGATAATACCCGTTTATGAGATGTTACCTTCGAAGTAGTTACCCTGTGCAACTATGCATTTTTGCCAGTGCTCATACAAAGATTTAAATGCAGATTGCAAGCCTCCTTTTGCCACATCATCCAGGGCCTCAGTCGCAGTTCGTTTCACTACTTCGGAACTTGAGAAGCGTCGCCCCTTAGGCAAATTATTTATCCAGGGAAAAAGCAAAGAGTCACACGGGGCAAGATCAGGGGAATAAGCTGGTTGTGGAAGAACGGGAATGTGATGTTTGGACAGGTAATCGGACACCAGGAGGGATCTGTGAGCCGGCGCGTTATCGTGATGGAGCACCCACGAGTTGGCATTACAAAGATGAGGTCGCTTGCGTCTCATTGATTCTCGCAGACATTTCAGGACGTTGACGAACTCTTCTTTAGTGACTGTACGACAATGTTGAAGGAATTGCTTGTGTACGACCACCTTGCAATCGAAGAAAACTGTTGACAAGACCTTTCCTTTGGAGAGGTCAGCCTTGAACCTCTTTGGTGGTGGTGACGACGGTTATTTCCACACTTTTGACTGTCGGTTAGATTAGGGGTCGTACAAAAAGCACCAAGTCTCATCGCCAGTGATCAATCGATTCAAGAGATCGGAATATGAATCCACTTCATCGATGTTATCCCCGCAAACATGCATGCGCTCATCCATTTTTTCTTGTGTCAGGTCTTTGGGAACAATTTGTTGGCACACGTGATGCATGCCGAGTTTCTCTGTTAAAATGGCATGGCAACTTCCAACTGAGATGCCGGCAACGTGTGCAATCGCTGCAACAGTTTTCCGACGGTCATTTTTCACCGTGTCTTTGACAATGGCGATTTGTTCATCCGTTCTATTGAAGGTTGTCCTGACCTCTCATCATCCTCGATACTCTATTGCCCGTTTTCGAATCGTCGATGCCACTCAT
Organism: Macrothele yani; assembly: GCA_039090855.1. Taxonomy (NCBI): domain Eukaryota; kingdom Metazoa; phylum Arthropoda; class Arachnida; order Araneae; family Macrothelidae; genus Macrothele; species Macrothele yani. The sequence goes on from CM077000.1 coordinate 25,338,280, forward strand.
AAACTCTAGTTCGACTCATTGCACTCTCACCGTACGCTGACTTAATCATTTGAAAAGTCTCAGCGAAAGATTGTCCGAGCAGAACACAAAATTTTACACTTGAACGCTGTTCAAAATTCGACATCGTTGTCTTCGCGACGGAGAGCCTCAAATGCCTGTAATCACGAACTACGCACATACGTTGTGCGTGTTGGATCTGGATCAAACCGGTTCTGGCTGGTCGGTCAGATCATGCTCTTCGCTTGCTTAGCGGAAATGACGTAATTCACTGACATTTGGCAAATATTCAAAAAGTTTCGGAACTTTTTGAACGTAGTAATATAATTGCTACGCAGTAGCTGTGAGAAGGGGAATTTTTAATGTGAATGAATACTCCTTTTGGATAAGAGACTGCTTAATTGCCGTTAAAGTGTTGTTGAAGGCTACGTATTCCACTTTAATGAAAGTGTTGTGTTTCGTAGTTAAGTCTTATGGTGTATACCAACTAATGTTCCAGTGTTGTGTTTCATAATTAATTGTCATTGGGGATATTAACCCACACTTAGTTGTTCTCACTGTGTTGAAGTGAACATGATCAAGTGTACATTGAAAGCAATAAAGGATTAGCTGTAAGTAAAACCTCTTGAACTTTACTTGAGTGGCTCGCATTTCACTGTTGGTGAAGTTTTAATGTATGCAGTGTTTTAGTAAGTCTGCTGCGCACAAATGCCACACAATGTATAAGTATTATGGAAATTATTGTTTTCTCTACCAACACGATCTAGCTCGCTGCCACACTGAACGGCGTGTGGAAGACTGGTTTCTGGGAAATTAGGGGATATTGTTAGTCTGGTCTGCTCAGAGTCCTGGTATCAATCCCATAGGATACTTCTGAAATAAACTGGAGCGACAGGTACGAAATCGACCACAACGACCGCCCTCGCTCTCCAGTCTGACAGGATCTTTTCACGACGAATGGTGAACTACTCTTGTCGAGACCTAAAGGAAATTGGTTGATAGTATGCCTCGACGTGTTGAACCGTTGAGGCATAGAGGTGAACTGACAAACTACTAATTGCGATAATAAGATAGTTTTCCCAAAACATTATGGTGTCCGCATACTTTTGATGATATCATGTATGACACTAAGTCTGTTATCCAAATGGCAGGGACTATTTCTTACTAGGAAGCTTTAAAATTGACTCTACGCTCAGCCCTCAAACAAATACCTTCAGTTCTCTCCACTACCCACAGGCATTCTGCATAAAGAAGACGAGTGAAAACACAAACATCAGGGAAACAGTGATGGGTTTTGTCTACCTATAAAGGGAAAACATATGGCTCGGCAGAGATTTCAGGACGCGAAGATATTTCAGTACCCGTACTTTGACAATAGTTATTCTCACAGCAAAAGCACACACATTAGTCCAATCTCGTTTACCTTCTATATGACGAAACTCAAAGAAAGTCCTGTCTACAACAATCGCTATGGGGATTTTGATGGTGAACGTAAATGAACACATCACCGCTTAATTTCAGTTCGAGTTTTCTTTTGGTCAGGTATTTATTTCATAGATGTATTGCATTTTCTAATCTTGAGCGGGACACATTCGGACTTGGATAGAAAAGAAAACACAGAGAGGAAGACAAAGAGAGAGAGAGACAGAGAGAGAGAGAGAGAGAGAGAGAGAGAGAGACAGAGAGAGAGAGAGAGAGAGAGAGAGACAGAGAGAGAGAGAGAGAGAGGGAGGAAACGAAGCACCGTCCTGTCATGAAATTTAAAAAATTCAGCGATCTCTTTTTTAATAATAACAACACAATTTTGAGTTAATTTTTCAAATCATTTGTGCAAAATAAATTTTTAAAATTGTACTTACAGCGTTTACCGAAAAATTGAAAAGCGACATTCTCCTGCAAATCTTAAAAAATACGATAAATCTATGTGAACAAAATATTTTTATATTTCCTGTGACATATATTCCATTTTAATTTTAATTTTTAGTTCCTTTTGCTATATAAACTTGGGTTTGTTCTCTTTTGCACTTTCCAAACTTAACGTGATATCTTCTCTCTCACATGAATGGAGGTTGGCAACACCATGAGGTCCGAACGTAAGTGACTTATGTATGTGATAAGAACAAGACAAGATATAGAATGCGTACGCAATAGCTGTGAAAAGGGGGATTTTGTTGGTGAACGTAAATGCTCCTTTTGGATAAGAAATTGCTGAATTGCCGTTTTAAATATTTTGAATGCTACGTGTTCTACGTTAATGAAAGTGCTGCGTTTCATAGTTAATTGGTATTGTGGAGATTAACAAAAGTTTCGTGATTTCATCTTGTTAAGGTGCAAATGATCAAGTGCTTATTAACATCAATAAAGGATTAGCTGTAAGTAAAAACCTCTTTAACTTTATTTGAGTGACCCCGCATTTCACTGTAGGCGACGTTTTGCTTTATGTGGCGTTTTAGTAAGTCAGCTACACAAAAACGCTACATTCCTAAGAAGAGGAAATTCCTGGTCACCCCCAATGAGAGGGACCATGAAATCTCAGAGGGGTTTCGGAACCCCATGTCCTTTACCTTCCGCCGCCCATGGCAGAGAGATTTAAAGCAGAAAGAAAGAAGCTAAACCGATAAAGTTCGACCTGGTAGACCATCAACACTACGTACACAAGATTCGACTGGGAGATTGGATTTGTAAAAGAAAACCGACAGATTACGTGGGCCGCTGTTGGTGCACATTTGAATATTAGCTATGGATTTTTTTTTTTTGATTGGAGGTTTAACGACTGCCGTGAGCAACTCAAATGGGCTATAAGCAGTCGCCCGTCCCTAATTTAGGGTCACTGGTACCAGGGAAGGGCAAGAGCCAGTGCCGTAAGACAAACACAACATCCATGCCTGACCGGGATTCGAACCCGGACCCCTTACAGACGAATGATCAGAGGCCAGCGCCTTAGACCACTGCGCCACCGGGGCGGCAGCTATGGATGTGCACATGCCTTAGTGAATGATGACTTTTTTTGTTTTGTTTTTTGTTTATTGGGGCTTAACGAAAACATGAGTGCCGCCCAGGTGGCGCAGTGGTCTAAGGCGTTGGCCTCTGATCATTCTTCCGAAGGGGTCCGGGTTCGAATCCCGGTGAGGCATGGATGTTGTGTTTGTCTTACGGCACTGGCTTTCTCCTTCCCTGGAACCAGTGACCCTAAATTAGGGACGGGCGACTGCTTATAGCCCATTGAGTTGCTCACGGTGGTCGTTAAAATTTGAAAAAGCCGCCCCGGTGGCGCAGTGGTCTAAGCGATGGTCTCTGATCATTCGTGCGACATGGGGTCCGGGTTCGAATCCCGGTGAGGCATGGATGTTGTGTTTGTCTTACGGCACTGGCTCTCTTCCTTCCTGGAACCACTGACCCTATATTAGGGACGGGCGACTGCTTATAGCACATTGAGTTGCTCACGGTGGTCGTTAAACCTCCAATCAAAAAAAAAAAAAAAAACATGAGCAACTCAGTGGGTTACATGCAGTCGCCCGTCCCTAATTTAGGATCACTGGTTCCAGGGAAGGGAAAGAGCCAGTGCCGTAAGACAAACACAATATCCATGCCTCACCGAGGTTCGAACCCGGACTCTTCTCGGACGAATGATAAGAAGGCATCGATTAGACCACTGCATCACCGAGGCTGCCGTGTTGACTTGCGGCGCCCTAAAGTTTCCGCAACATGGGTATCTAAACAGCTTACTGACCTACACAAGGAAGGGAGCGTTGTGTTTGCAACTCAATTCCTGAAACTTTGTGAAGATCAGTGTGTTTTGGGACGGTTTGTCACAGGGAACAAAACATGGCTTTTTACAGGGAACCGGAAAGAAAGAGACAAAGCGTGAAGTGGAAACACTCGTCTTCTCCAGTAAAAAGGATATTCAAACGACAGCCCTCTTCCAGAAAACATTATGATCACTTTCTTTTAGAACGTGACGCGTCCTCATCTGGAGCATTTTCGGGAATACGGGCAAACAGTGACCAGTCCAAATTTAGGTGGCCGCCCCGGTGGCGCAGTGGTCTAAGCCATGGCCTCTGATCATCCGTCCGAGTTGGGTCCGGGTTCGAATCCCGTTGAGGCATGGATGTTGTGTTTTTCTTAGAGCTACTGCCTCCTTGGAAGGGAAAGCGCCAGAGCCGTAAGACAACACAGCATCCATACCTCACTGGGATTCGAACCGAGAACCACTTGTACGAACGATCATGAATGAGCCAGCGCTTAGACCACTGCGCCACCGGGGTGGCGACTTCATTCTTCTCCTTCCACCACAAAGCCCGAATCTGAACCCCATTGAGTCGCCTCGGTGGCGCAGTGGTCTAAGCAATGGCTTCTGATCATTCGTCCGAAAAAGGGTTAAATTCATGGCGAAGAAAACGAGACATATCAAAAAGCAGGAGAAGAAACATTTTAGTACCTACATTTTGACCCTAAATTAGGGACGGGCGACTGCTTATAGCCCATTGAGTTGCTCACGGTGGTCGATAAACCTCCAATAAAAAAAATTGGGTGCCATGCTTAGAGAAAATCTGAAAAGTGCAATTCGTAGAGACAAAAAAAAAAAAGAATGCTATCAAAAACAGCCTTGCGGCACCATGACGATTCATGTTCTCGTGTAGCGGCTGAAGCGGTGGAAGGTATGCAGTAAGTACGTTTTAAACCTCTTCCATACACATCCGCCTTACAGTCCCGATCTGGTACCACGCGATAATAACGTCTTCGGTCCAATTAAAGAAGATCTACACAGTCGTAGGTTCCCTCTGATGATGGGTTTAAGGAAGCGGTGCAAAACTGGATTCAGGAGCAGCCGAAACACTTCTTCTCCCAAGGAATGAAAAGCTAGTGGTACGATGCAAGAAATGCATCAACCTGAAGTGTGATTACGTGATTATTTACCGGTATTAAAGGTTACGTTTATTTTACTTTTTGATTCTCCCTTGTGTTTGTTTAAGGTATGTCGTGGTTTTCGTATAATCATGGCACGCAAATATCATTTTGCATGCATCTTTAAATCGTGAAATAGCCTACTTGTTCTTCCAAAAACTTTCCTTGTTTTCCTAGTATGTTGCATGCTATAATAGGAATCATTATTTTTAGGTATGCATGGCTCCTTTGTTTGCAAAGTGCGACATGTTGCCCGGAATGTGCTGAAAGAGAAATTTGGATTCAGAAAACTGTTCGTCCACATTTTGAAGAACGCATTTACCGTTTTCCTTCGCAGAATTTTGTAAACTTGTCAATACCTTTTCAAAAGTATGTAAACATTGGAATATGCCTTTGAGGAATACTAAAAGTTATTATGTTGCAAAAATAGTTTCACCAATAAAGGATAAGTATTACTGTTGCTTTATTCACACACCTATATAAGACAGCGTAGTTAAAAAATCAAAGAACTTGCAGAGACTGGTGCAGTCAGCAAACGGAACAAAACAAAGGCTCGAGAAACATTACAGAGGAAAAGTTGCAAGTTTTACATTCTTTACCTATTAGGACTTTCTGGCATGGTATTTCCCAACTTAAATTCCTATACATCAGCTAAATTTACTCTTACGTGGCCCCGGGCTTATACGCTATCTACCAACAAGTAATTGGACACCCCTGCAATCGACGATATCTGCGGTCCTGATACACGTCACGGCCGCCGCCGTTAAATATCGTGTGGGAAACAACAACGCAACCAGTCGCATGCAAGATGCCACGCAGTTCGGAGCTCTCTGATTTCGAGAAAGGTGTAATCGTCGGGTATCACAGAAATGGCCGATCCATACGTGACATATCCAGCGAGTTGAAGTACCCAAAATCGACAGTGGCCTACGTGATTGGCAAGTGCAAGATGAGAGGTGACTGTCGGAATGTGCCCCGACCCGGCGGATCCACAAAACTGGGAGTTAGAGACCGACGGATGCTGGCCAGAGAAATTCGGAAGAACCGCACCAAATCAATGGGCCACATCCGCGAGGAGTTTCAACAAGCATCCAGGAGTGTTCTTTCGATGAATACCATCCGTAAGGAAGCCCATATGCTCGGTTATCATGGACTTGCTGACGCCCACAAGCCTTTGATCACCAAGTCCAATAGCGCTGCTCGGCTAACGTGGTGTAAAGAACGTCGACAGTGGACCGTTGAACAGGTTCTCTGGAGCGACGAATCAAGGTTCACCCTCTACCGTTCGGATGGCAGGCTCTGGGTTTGGCGTCTGCATCTACAACGCCTCCTGCCGGAATGTATTGTGCCAACTGTGAAGTTCGGTGGCGGTGGAATTATGCTATGGGGGTGTTTCTCCTGGTATGACACGGGAACCTTGGTCGCAATTCCTGGTAGACTCAACGCCGAGACCTACTGCACCATTTTGGATGACCATGCGCTTCCTATGTTGTGGCAGTTTTACGGGGTGGACCCATGTTACTTTCAGGATGACAATGCCACCTGTCATGTTGCGAGGTCCACCATGGCTTGGTATGGTGACAATGGGGTTAATCGAATTGACTGGCCTGCGCAGAGCCCGGTCCTTAACCCTATCGAGCACCTCTGGAACGAGTTGCAGCGTCGACTAAAGGGGTGCCCCAACCGTCCGAAATCGGTGAAGGAACTGACCTCTCTTCTCCAAGCCAAGTGGAAGAAAATACCGCTAGCCGTCGTACAACACCTGGTTGAGAGTACGCCCCGGAGAGTCGCAGCTGTAATCGCCGCTTGTGGAGGCTCCACCAACTATTGAAGGTGAATAAACTTCGTTTTTCTTTGCTATCACAGGTGTCCAATTACTTTTTGGTAGATAGTGTATATACACTCTCGGACAATAAAATTTGGGCACCTAGAAGAAAAACATGTTACAACCCCGAAACTTTGCAAATATTTAGAGCGCATGCTGGTTTGCAAATGATCCACGTCCGGTGCGATTGCGCAAGACCGCACACCCTGTGGTGGCGCTGCAGGCACGAACTGACAGTTTTATAAACCGGCGTGTAGCCGATGCCCGATGAAAGCAAAAAGCTCCGGCGGACTCATGCAAGAGTAAAGAGGGATAAAAATGCCTGGTAGACCCCAGAGACGTCGATTTGCGCAACTTACGGACTTTCAGAGAGGACTGATCATCGAGCTTAAAACCGCGGTATGGTTGGCGTGCTCTACAGCCCACCACGTAGATCGTTCCTACCATACCGTCCGACTGTGTTGGGAGCAGTGGACACGTGACAGCACTGCCACACGGCGGAGCGGTTCCGGACGGAACAGGAAGACCATATGTAGAGAGGATCAACGGATCGTGCACCAGGCACAAACGGATCCCACTGGTCCACTATACAGGCAGATGTGGCGGTTCCTGTCTACCCTCGAACCATTTCCCGACGCATTCGCGGAAGCGAATCTGCAATCCCAGCGCCCCTTACGTGTGCTGCCTTTAACACCGGAACATCGCCGGCTCCGTTTCAGTGGTGCCAGGCCAGATCGACGTAAAACGCCACAGACTGGCGACGTGTTCTATTCAGCGATGAGTGTTGCTTTGTTTTGGGGACAGAGGATTATCGTGTCCTGGTGTACAGGTTTTCGGGTCAACGGCCCAATCCCAACTTCGCTGTCGAGCGCCACATCTCCCACACTGCAGGCATTATTGTCTGGGGAGCCTTCGTTAGCCGATCAACTCCAGCAGTGGTACGAGGATTATCGACGGGCCAACGGTATGTGAATGGATGAAATCCTATGGCCACGTGTGCGCCCATTCATGGTCTGGATTACATGCGCGCTATACCAGCAAGCACGATAATTCCCGCCCCCACAGGGCTCAGGTTTTCCAGGACTGCCTACGTCATGTCCAGACACTTCCATGGCCTGCCCGTTCCCCGGACATGTTCCCTATCGAGAATGTGTCGGTCCAGTTGAAACGTCGGCTGCCATCGGACCGCACTTTCTGGGATTTGGAGCACACCGTCAAACACGTGTGGGCTAGTCGGCGGCAGGACAACATCAGGCATCCGTTCGCCTCCATAACGGACCATATTGCATCATGTATCGCCGCACTAGGCGGTGTGACGCGCTATTGATGATATCTTTATTTGCTATAAAGCCATATAAATAATATTTATAGTAAATTGACTGGGAACAGTTGTTGGCATTTTGGTATATTTTACATAGGGAGCAAAAATACCCCTTTAAACATTGTCAAAAAACATGCAATATTGTGAATCATTAATGACATAAAACAACAACAGGAGCAATTTAACAGTTTCCGTCTACCACCAAAAAAGCCAAGAAAAAAGGCATTAGGTAATTCACAATAATGAACGTTAAAATTAGAAATAAAACACAAAATATGAATAACTGGATATTTAGAATAAATTATCAACGTTTATTTACAATTAAATGTTTTATTAACATCGGCTATAGTTTCGCAGAGCGTTTGGCTCGGCATCATCAGGACGAATGGAGCGTAAACATTCAAATCATTATGACTTCATCAGAGTTCTGACGGTCACGGTTTTTGGTGAGTTGTTTCCACGCGCTTGAAAGAAATGGCGTAGACGTCATGTCATTGACAAGTCGTGAAGAATTCCGGTATATGTGGAAAGCTTCTAATACATTAAGCTTGTTAGTCGAATCAGGTCGAAAGAGGTAGAAAAACTTATTTCCGAGGGACCGTATAAAGAAATTAAAAACGATCCATCGGAAAAATATTTAAAAGAAGTTCGGAAAGTAGTAACAAGTTGCGTTACTCTTAACCAAAGCTCAAAAAATTATCAGAAACCCTGGTATGCCCGTTGTCCGCGTTTCTATGCACTTCCGAAGATACACATGATTGGCGTTCCTTTCCGTCCCATCGTCAGCAATATTGGCTCTGCTACTCATAAGTTGGCCAAATTTCTATCTTCGAAACTGTCCACCATAACAACTTCTTCAAACAAAACTGCTATAAAAAAATCCACTGAATTTGTCAATGTGCTTAAACAGCATCCGTACAACGATCAGTTCATGTTATCCTTCGATTTGAAATCCATGTTCACAAGTATTCCACTAAATGGAGCCCTCGAACCTTTGAAAGCCAGTCTCATTGAACATCATTTCAGCCAACCCGAAGTTGAAGAAATGTTGAGATTAGTGGAAATTTGTATCAAGCAAAACAGTTTCTTATTTCGTGGAAGATTTTTTCAACAGACGGAAGGCCTTGCAATGGGTAGCCCACTGTCGCCTGTTTTATGCGAAGTCTACATGCGTCACTTCGAGGACAAACTGTTTCAGCTCGTTACATTCGACCTGTGGATTAGATATGTAGATGATGCCTTTGTCCTCTGGAAAACCAGGAATTCCGAACTACCTAAATTAGTTGAACTTATCAATTCAATTGATCCTCATATACAGTTCACATGTGAGACTGAAAATAATGGCTGCTTACCATTCCTAGATGTCCTTGTGTCTCGCTCTGAAGGATCCTTTAGTGCAACAGTTTATCGAAAGCCATTTGCTGTTTCCTTACCTCCACATGCAAAATCAAATCCCCCATGGAAACAAAAAATGTCTGCTTTCTACACATACGTATATCGTGCAGTACATATATTCTCAACTCAGGATTCCTTACAGAAAGAGCTTGATTTTCTTAAACAAACTGCAGTACACAGAGGATATAGTCTTTCCGTGATAGAAAAAGCTGTCCAAAAATTTAGGAAACAGAAGCCCGTCTGCTCGCTCACGCCAATAGACCTCCCAGTACGAACAAATTGGGCGGTTATCCCATTTGCTCCTCAGATTTGCTTCAGAATTTCAAAAAATCTCAAAAGTTTTAATTTCAAAGTGATTTTCAAACCCATAAACAAGATTAATTTTTACGGATCAAAAGACTACGTCCAAGACATAAATTCCTGGGGAATTTATCAGATACCTTGTGAATGTGGACTTTCATATATAGGACAGACCCGCAGGGCTTTAAGTTTCCGTGTGAAGGAACACAAGACTTACGTACGGAACTATGAACTGAAGAAGTCATCAATAGCCCAACATTGTCACGAAAATAACCTTAAATTTTTGTTTGGAAACGCTATTCTTATTGATAAACCTGATTCGACTAACAAGCTTAATGTATTAAATGCTTTCCACATATACCGGAATTCTTCACGACTTGTCAACGACATGACGTCCACGCCATTTCTTTCAAGCGCGTGGAAACAACTCACCAAAAACCGTTACCGTCAGAACTCTGATGATGTCACAATGATTTGAATGTTTACGCTCCATTCGTCCTGATGATGCCGAGCCAAACGCTCTGCGAAACTATAGTCGATGTTAATAAAACATTTAATTGTGAATAAACGTTGATAATTTATTCTAAATGAACATCACAAGTGTGTAGTCTTGAATTATACATAATAACTGGACATTGTCAAAGGCCGCGCAAGGTTAAAAAACATTTCAACATGTCATTCATCCGGCAAGCAAAACAAATAGGTAATTATTTCTAGAACCTAAAAAAATAAATTGATGTTTCTGCAAGGAGATTAGAATAAGATATCTGGAGATGCCTTTGTTATTGGAGCAGTAACACTTTGCGTCAATCCTACAACCGCGAGCGACGGCCGTCAAAGTGTGGGAAAGCTCATGGTTTTCAAGGCTGTTGCAATGCCTTTTATGTCGGCCGAATCGCCTTCTTTCGTTGTAAACGTTTCCAATTTTGCATCGTAACCTGCTACCGATGTGTGAGAAAATGCTGAATTTATAGAATTCTTAATTATTTTGAGGCTCCCTCTCATTTTTATTTTAAATTGAAATACACGAACGTCAGTGCGTATTCTAAACAAAACATAACGCTAAAATTGAAAACTGCACTCGTGTAAGAAGTACACTGCTGGACAATTGCTAAGGACGGATCATAAACGGCTATATAGCGCATAAAAGAGTAAGTGTGGTTGGATGCCAAGTGAAATAAAGTAATGTCAGAATGCCAGGACATTACAAGAAAGACAATTTATTGTGCTCTGAAATCCAGAAGGCTTTGGAACGTGTTCAAGGGACAAACAGGCCATTTTGTGCAGAATACGTAAACGTGAAAAATGCAATTACCATCCGCAGGCGTTCCGGCGTTAGATGTCAATACGGGATATGGCCACCATGGAGGGCGATGCAAGATTCCACACGTCGTGTCATGCTTTGCACAACATTATCAAGCAGCTGTTGGGGTAATTTATCCCATTCCTCTGTCAGTGCACGGATGAGGGTGTCTTTGCTTATTGGAGGGCATTGGCGACCAGCAAGACTCCTCCCCAAAGCATCCCACACATTTTCAATGGGATTCAGATCTGGAGAACGTGCTGGCCATACGAGGCGTTGAATATCCTCTCTCAAGACACACCTGGACAGCGACTGTTCGATGACATGTTGCGTTGCCGTCCATGAAAATGAATCTATCACCGACAGCACCACGGAACATGCGAACATGAGGTAGCAGAACATCATTAATGTATCGTTGGCCAGTCATAGTCCCAGTTGGAAGCACATAGAGGGACGTACGGCCATTGATCATGATGCCAGCCCATACCATGACACTACATGTCGGATATCGGTCCCTTTCCTGTATGTTTGCTGGACAATATGCAGTACCACTATCACGCCAGATCAGTTGTCGTCGACAATCAGACGTTAGACTGTATCTACTCTCATCTGAGAAGAGGACAGCAGACCAGTCGTTATCAGTCCAATTGCGATGTTGATGGCACCATTGCAAACGGGCGGTACGGTGACGTCTGGACAATGGGATGCACACAACAGGACGGCGGGCGTATAGTCCTCCTTCATGCAAACGTCTGGCGACAGTTTTTCGGGAGATCCGCTTGCCAGTAGCAACCATAAACTGATTTGCTACCTCACTAGCTGTGCTGCGCCGGTGTCTTTTTGTTGATAGCACTATGTACCGATCTTCTGCAGGTGTCGTACTGCGAACACGACCTCCCCCGTGACGTTTGCTACACTCTCAATTTGTTTGAAATGATTTCCAAAGCCTTGAAGCAACACTGTGGCGGACGTCGAACTCCCTGGCAACATCTGTTATTTTTCGCCCTTCTTCATTCTTGCCAATAATATGGCCACGCGTAAAATCATCTAGGTGATCTCGGGAAGACATACTGAAAATTGCAAGTTTGTCAATTGATTCTTTCCCTTTGAACTTTGCGTTTGAACAACAACGGTCAATACGCGTCAAATCATTTATATCTCTTATCAGCGCTATGACGTCACGAACAAGTTCGGCAATCCAAAATTTGCATACGCACAACACATCTTACTGTACCCAGCACTTATGCTAATTTCCACATTTTCCTGCCTTCCATTTTATGGTTGCTATCGTTGCTATTGTCATCCGTCCTTAGCAATTGTCCGGCAGTGTATAATTCATTCCGGTTTGACATTAACACGGTTTCTACAACCAAAAGCTACGAAATTCCAAAATACACACAGCTGAAGTTACGTGTAAATAATGCCAAATTCCCACACATTGCGGCTTCACGGTTAAGAGGCTCAGGGCATCTCCAGAAGTATTATTCAAACCTCCTTGTGTTTCTGACTGTCTTCACGAGCCGCGTATTTCATAAGTGTGTACACGGAATTGGGATTAAGGCAATTCGAAACACGCGATTGGTTATAAGCTGTTTTGGAGCTATCGTGTAGGCGGGGTCGAGAAGGAAGAACACGTGACAATATTATGCTTTTTACAGCAGGAAGTGCTGCTCGTTAAGAAATTCTCTGTGAAGTCATCATGGTAATCAGCATTTAACTAGTAAGAAATTTTGTCTACACTATCATAAGCAGTACTTGTATTTCTTGAGATGAATGCAAGTGCTTAATACCGAGCAGGACTCAAGACTGCTAAATGAATAACTAACTCAGTAAATGCCAATAGATGGCAGCACGTAAACTGTGTTGGATGACGATGTTTTTTGCTGGGGATTTTGGCTGTTCCTTAAAAAGACTTTTAGCAATGACAATATATAGGGACAATGTCTATCTAATAGGGAGATTAACAAAATTGTTCTTCTTAAAAGACATTTAGCAATGAAAATATGGAGAGAAAATGTCTATTAAAAAAAAAAAAAAAAAAGAGAGATCAACAAAATTTCTTTTCGGTCAGAACTGTCTAATGATGCGAAATAACAGCTGAACTGAAAGCAGTGTTCTATGGAAATACGCCAGTTCCAAACTAGAAATAAATATTATGCTATTTATTTTTTAACATTTCCTTGCTACAAAAAAATGTTAGTACTCTTTACACAATTCAGGGTCGTTAACGTGCAACGAAACTAGAAATCAATAATATGCTATTTTTTATTCATTATTTATTTTCTATAAAACAAATCTTATTATTTTGTACGGAATTCAACTTATCAGCGTTCCTATTAAAATAATACTTCGCACGAAGCGTGGAGAACTACTTGATGCTCTAAAAAGTGGAAGGCAGTATGTTCTGCCATATATGTCGTCTGATTAAACAACAAGTGGTCTGTCATATATTGTTTCTCATGTTTTTTTGTTTTATTTTCCATATCTTAACAACAGGTGTAAGGCATTTAACAAAAGTACATAATTATTAGGAAATTTCTCATATTCTCGTCCATCAAAGCTACAAAATAAAAAGAAAGAAAGAAAACGCTTCTGATTCCTCATCTGAACCTCAAAAAAAAAAAATAAATAAAAAAATATCATACGGGTTCCAACAACAAAACACAACAGAGGTAATCACCCCTACAAATCAGACTAGTAATAATCTGTAGCCACATCCCAAAGGCATCACGCAACATAAGGCTGAGCACTGACGTGGTTCCATCTGTCGGCCCTGTAAGAATTACTATGTCGAGTGGATCGAATTAGGAAATAAACTTTCAGGAACATGAAATACGTCATCTGAAAGGTCAACACCTTACCTCATAAAGTGCTAACTCTGTTTATCTCTTGTCTCATTGTTACAGTACGGATGAACCGCTATAGGAATAAGCATAACAAAGAAAGCACAAAACCATTAAAATGACGTACAAGAGTACAGCAAAGAACATATCTTCTCGTCACGTGGCTCTCACTCTACGCTCCGCTTATACGCAATCTGGAAATCAGCTTTCAACCAATCGCGCGTTCGGAATAGTCTCAATCGCGATTCTGTATATACACTTATGAAATACGCGCACGGACCACTACAAACATACTTTGTAATTCATCAACGATCCTGAGCAAAAAAACATACAACAACACACAAGCCAGAAGAAACCTTGCTCCTAGCATTTACGCTACTACTAACAACATAAAATTGATCATTTCCTGTCTGCCTACAAAACAATTTTCGACAGACATAATAATTCATCAAGAATCATGAACAAAATAAGCGCATATCTTAACTCTCAAAGAAAAAAATACCCTGGTTAACGCGGGTACGCTGCTTCTAACGCAAAATTTGGTTCTTCTGTCTGTCTGTAAGAACCACAATTTTTCATAAATAGTTAGGAAAAGATCTTTAAGTGAAACACAATAAGCGACATAATTCTCAAAAAAAAAAAAACATTATACATACGAATCAATTTAACTTTTCAATCCATTAATACAAACAGACGTTTGTCATCAGCAAGTTGTGTTATAATTAGATGAGTAAAAATCTCGTAACATGCAACAAAAGAAAAAAAAACTCTTCATTCAGATGTGAGAAATACAAATTATTCAATGTACAGTACATGTTGCAAATTTTGCGAAGTTCAAAGAGAAGAATCGTAAATTAGACAGAAGTACAGAATCCTGCATGTTTTTTACAAAACATTCGAATTGCATTATCTTAAAGTAACTTTCATTTTAATACAGAAAAAGTACTCTTTCTGAGACAAAATCCAAATAGCCAAGTTAGTCTGTCTCTCGAACAATAGGCTTGCAAAGACGTAAATACCCCAACTGAAACTACTTCAGACGTAGTAAACTTATTTTTAACCATTATGGGTTCAATAATGCAGAAAAAAGTATATTATGTTACTGCTAGACTACACAAACAATTTGCAAGCATTCAATTTTCCACAACAATAAATACAAAATTCAGTTATAAACACGAATGATGGGAGAAAATCTTGACAGCACGACATGACGGTGCAACGTAATGACAGAAGATATTCTCACGTGATGTTTAATGAAGCAGAACAATTCATGAAACATTTTTTTTATTTTTTTTATTCAACAGAAATACTTAACTAAGTACTCAAGTAAAACGACATATTCCCCATCAGTAATTTATGGGAAAAGGGGTTACGCTGAACACTTCGTCGGGCAACTAACTTCCATAAATACACAATAAACACTCACAACATAGTGCAAAAAAGAAACGAAAAAAAAAAAAAAAGCAAACACTCCAGTACAATACAGAAACAGAGGTCTAACCACAACAAAATGTCGTGGACGTTACACGGTTTGTGTTACAATATCATTATTCTTATTAAACCAGACATGTCCTGCGGATCACTAACATGGTAACTGTCAATACTCCTATTCGTCTTTGTAGTATCGTAGTCAATCTGTAATATAGCAGTCACAGATTGACGATATCTGCGTCATAGAAAACGTCTTGCCACGTTATAACGTCTGAGGGTAGGAGAATCGACACTTATACGATAGTACTGAAAAATTATATATTTTGCTTGCAAAATGAGGAAAATACATATAGAATTGTGTGATGAAGCAGACGGGTGATGTGCGCGTAGAACGATATAATAAAACATGGTATGTAAAGAAGCACAAACATTTTGAAGCAAAAGAACCATCAGTGAAAACAAAGGCTGTAAATTTTACAGCCTTTGTTTTCACTGATGGTTCTTTGCTACTGATGTGCTTGGTTTTACAGTGTAAAACCAAGCACATCGAGTAAGAGTTAAATACATATCCCTCTATATTGCAAAAATAACACAGTAACGATGTAAAATGCCAAAAATGATGAAGGGTGCGTGGGGGTAATACGCGACTATGTAGATGTAACCAATGGATATCCCTTGCTTTTGGAGTGGTCAGGGCTGTCAGTGGATCCCTCCATGTTGCTGGTACTTCTACCTCTGGCACGAAGGGAATCGGCATTGGATCGGTGAAATATGTAAGGAATTGCCTGTGGGTATTGGATCGGTAAGCTATGTAAGGAAATGCCTATAGACTATAGTGTAGCAGATACTAGATGCCGAAGAATCGGCTGATCGTTTAGATAAACTAGTTAGTAAAATCATGCAATGCATTGATAATAATACGTTTTCCAACATACCAGAAATCATTACTCAAGTTATGCGAATAATGGCTGTGGAATAAATCTCGGTCCTGTGCCCTGGCCTTTGATACCATTTCGATTATATTCAACAAAACCGTTTCAGTATACCTGCGAAATAACATGATAAAGTTTTGTCGCAATCGCAGCATTTTTACGTAAATTATGAAGCATAAGGGCTATGGAATAGATCCCGCTCCTGTGTCCTAACATTTAATCCCATTTCGCCCATTTTTCAATAGGATTCGTCCCCAGGCAGGCCCCTGCAACATACTAACATTTCATTCAAATCGAAGCATTTTTACGTAAGTTATGACGCATAATGGCGATGGAAGTGATTCCACTCCTATGTCCTGACCTTTGACCACATTTCGCCCATTTTCAATAGGTTTTGTCTCCAGGTGGTCCCCTACCACATACTAAGATTTCACCGATATCGTACCTTTTTTACGTTAGTTATGACGCATAACAGCAGTGGAATGGATCCCGCTCTTATGTCCTGACCTTGGACCCCATTTCGTTCACTTTCAATAGGGTTCCTTCCCAGGTGTTCCCTAGCACATACTAAAATTTCATCGAAATCGAGCTATTTTTACGCGAGTTATCATACGGACAGACATACGCACACAACGCGTGACGTAATGAGGCAGATAGGAATCGCGACCATCTGCTCGTAAGAGTGTGACGTCATAAAACTTTAATAGGATCCACACACAACGCGGGACGTAATGAAACAGATGGCGTGAACGCGCGCCAACATCTCAGTCGCGTGATAGTGACGTCATAAGATTTCTAAGCATGGGTAACAATAATGGAACGACGCCAGGACACTAAAATCGTGGTAATTCGCGGTGGTTATTTAACGAACTAAACCAGTTTTCCTAAAGTCGAGATCAAGCTAAATCGATTTTTAGAACCAGAAAATGGTAGGTTAACGACTTTCATCAAAATCCTTAGAGCCGTTTTCAAAATAAAATTTACATAGATACAAGAATTGTTCTTTTAAGGTGGACGTCAAGTAATTTTGCTTCCTATACTTTCAATGGAAAAACTTCTGTACACATTTTCTTCACAATTAATGCGTTCACTAGGATGAAAATTTGAACATCGATTAAAAGAGCTTCATTTTATAACTTGGAATACCTAATATTTTCTAAAACATAACCATAATTATGCAATCCAACATTTATTTGTCTACTGAGGTCATCAAAGTACAGGTCGCGCCATCTTTTTTCTGGTTTCAACACCACCAAAGGAAACGTTATTGTTTTTTTAATATAATTAAGTTTATGTTTTAGAAATTGTTAAGTATTCCAAGTTATAATATGAAGTTATTTTAATCGATGTTCAAATTTCTATCCTTGGGAACACACTAAGTGTGAAGGAAATGTGTACAAACGTTTTTCCATTGGAAGTATAGGAAGCAAAATTACTTAACGTCCACCTTAATAGTATGGGATTAGGGCGATGGAATGGATCCCGCTCCTATGTCCTGACCTTTAACCCCACTCCACCGATTTTCAATAGGGTTTATTCCCATGTGGTCTCCTACAATATAATAAAATTTCATCGACATCGAACTATATTTACGCAAGTTATGACGCATAAGGGCAATTGAATGGATCTCGCTCCTATGCCATGACCTGTGACCCCATTTCGTTCATTTTCAATAGGTTTTGTCCCCAGGTGGTCCCCTACCACATAGTGAAATTTCTTCGAAATCGAACCGTTTTTACGCGAGTTATCGTGCCGACAGACAGACGGACCGGACAAAGTTTGAGCATATACGCTTCTTCAACCTACGTTTGGAAAGCGTAAAAAATGAATGGGAGACTGATTTAGACCGATGAGTCCTTAATAAGTCCATTCTGATTGGCAAGTTGTGGGTAGAGTCTCTGAATGCAAGTCTGAATATGCCGAAGTTGAGCACGATGAATAGGGCGGTATCTGCAAAAAAGGGAGAAATGCGAGAAAGAGGTTTCCAACGGACTTCAGTGTCAACGAGTTGAAAGAACTTCACAACTCCACTGGCGAACCACGAGGAATAGTGAAGGTACGAAGACGTAGAAGAGCGGATAGCAGAGGAAAAGAAGAGGGGTTCTGCGAGAAGGTTATTAGTAGTGGAAGAAGGCAGTCGCACAGGGTTTAGGGAACACCACAGGGTAAGTGCGGACTTGTAAGTTTCAGGAAATGATTGGGAATGAATGGGAACAGGTCCATTTGCAGAAAAGGTTGAACTGTAAAGTGGGGACTCCGAGGGAAGAACAGAGTATCGATAATGGTTTGCGTTGAACATAAAGGTGTTGGAAAAATCTGAATAAAACTTATGTAGATGGAAGGCTTGATATTTTCGAGAGATATAGTGCGTCGCATAAATATAGAGGCAGAACAAATTATCGAATAAAAAAGAAACAACAACGAGCTGAAATGTACACCTCATATTTATAGCAAAAATAGTATAGGACACGCAGCTGCACAATAGTTTGACGGAAACATAACAATTCCAACGCCAAGTACAAGAAAAAAACACAAATACGCTGTCTCAAAAATATAAAGACTTACTAGTTATGAGCACCTCCGGTACGAATAGTGGAGCCGTTGTTCCGAATAACACTGAAAACCCGATTGGGCATGCTGTCCACCAAGTGATGTAAGTGTTCTGGACGGAGTGCGTACCAGTTTCGTTCAATCTGCTTTTTCAATGCCACCACACTTGACAACTGCCGTCCATTCGCATACACATCACGAGCTAGGATACCCCAGAGGTGCTCGATAGGGTTCAGATCTGGACTTCGTGCTGGCCAATCCATTACGGTCACATGATGAGTGTTAAACCAGCTTTTCGTTGATGCAGACCGATGGATAGAGGCATTGCCTTGCTGAAACAGACAATGAACAGCTGCTACAGTTTCGGCAAACGGCAGAAGGTGGCTGCTGAGTATGTCCTGATACATTTCGGAGTTTTGCCTGCCTTGCAGAAAAGCGATATACAATGTCTCACTGAACGCAAAAGCTCCCCAGACCATCACAGATCCCCCTCCTTTCTGTCTGCTGAAGAAGGTATGTGGCTCGCGTCGTAAATCATGCCAATAGCAGTTCTAACCGTCAGGGCCGTCCAGGTTGAACTTTTTCTCGTCCGAAAAAATGGTTGCGATCCATTCGTCCGTCCAGTGCATGTGGCTGCTTGCCTATAACGATCCAGCTCCCCAGCTCCCTTGTGGCGCCGCGTGAGGTATGGCAGACGGCGCATTTTAAGGAGCACAATGTTGCGACTTTCCTTGATTCGTCGATGAACTGTGTCCTTTGAGACGGTGACACCAACAGTCCGAGAAACTTGACGTAGTGATAACCTTTGGGATGAAACTAAACGCATGATGGCACGATCACCTCGTTTGGTTGTTATTCGAGGCCTTCCATGCCGTTTTCTGGCAATTAACGCACCGCGTTTCGATAAAGTCTTATAAATGACTACCCTACTCCTCCCTATGGCTTTACAAATTTTTGCTACAGGCAATCCATTTGCTCTCAGTCTCCAAATCTTCTGCACATCCTCCCCAGAAAGTTGACTGTTGCGTGGCATTTCGGCAAATGAATGTCTGACGGCAGGTCCGCTGTCTTTTGTAGGCTGGACCGAATTACGGCCCATCCGCGTGCGTACAACATGGTATTTTGTACATCTCATTTGCATGTGGCTACTTTTCATAGTTTTCTTTATATTTATGAGACACCTAAAATTACACTATTTCACGTTGTGGTGTTCATTTCACACAATCCGGTCATCTCGACGAATCGAAACTTTTGTTGTAGGGTTATCTCTAATTAGGTAGCACTTCAGCTTCCTACCTATATTATTATTGCGTTCACGACGCAAAGTTGACTGTCCTTATATTTATGTGACGCACCTTATCACCAAGTGAGAGACCGCCATAGGAAATCGTAAGAGAAAGCGTGGAGCGATGCACCCAATGAATAACATTCCAGATGAAGTCCACAAAGGTTCTCTGCAGATGATTTAGCAAGAAATGTGACGACAGGTGTGCAATCCATCTGTGAAACAATCTCGGTTGCACAAACAAGTTAAGTAGCATTGCCCTACTAAAAATGAAAGAAAGGGTTTGAGCTGACGGAGCGGGGCAAGTGTTCGATTAATTTGATGAACAAGGGGGTTCCATGTTGCAGCAGTGACCGCCTGTGGTGTTCCGAAGTGAACATCAAGAAACTTGACTACACTTGAAGATCATCGTGCCCACCACGGATGGTCTTCACGGGTCGCCCACGCTCCAGCCCATAAACCAGAGCATTTTTCAGTGTTTAAGGCTGATCCAGAAACTATGGCATATTCTTTAATGTTGATAATAGGATTCCAAAAGAAGATTCTGTTCGTAAAACTAACGTCAAGTCATCAGCATATGCGGTTAAGACAATGTGTTGATGCTGTATGCACACAACTCCACTGGAGACAGAAGATAAAATTCGAAAACGGAGACAGATTAGAAAGGATTCAAAACAGAGTGCGAAAAGGTGACCCGACTGGGGACAGCCCTGCTTAATACCGTTAAAGAAAGGGATAGCAGAAGTGATAAAAGTCGAAGTGCGAACCCGGAAAAAAAGAATTTGAATACAGATTAGAAAGAGTCTGGCAGAAAGAAAGGAATCCAAAGCGTTGAAAGACAGTAAAAAGGTAAGTATGATTAATAGAATCAAAAGCCTGTCGTTGGTCAACATTAAAAATTGCAAGGGGTTTTGCGAGCTGGGACGCAAGTGTGTGAAGATCACAGATCGCGGTAATACAGTATTAGAGGCGATAGAGCGGGTGGGAACACTGTACGTTTGATCAGGATGAATTAAATAGGATAGGACAGAATTCAGACGGAGTGCAAGTATTTTAGCAAAACTTTTGTAGTCAGTATTAAGTACAGAGATGGGTCGTCAGTTAGAAAAAAGAAAAAGACAGCCAGAATCAGGAATAAGGCGAAAAAGAAAAAAGTTGAAAGCTTTGGAAGAAGAACTTGAAGACGCAAAAATGAAATTATAGCAACTGAAGAGAAATGGTACGAGATAAGGAAGGAATGCTTTGTAGAATTTCAAGGGAAGCCCACCCTCTCCAGGCGAGGAACGATCGTTTAAACTGTAAATCGAAGTGCGGATTTCTTGAGGAGTGGTCTGAGCATTTTAGAGAGGACACATAGCATTCTGGAACTTGCGGAAGGTCTTGCAAAAGTGATGCAGAAGAGGCTGACTGTGTTACTGTAGGTTGAAAACGTTGACTATAATACGCGTGAGTTTGATTACATATAACATATTGGTCAGTAGTTACTGAGCCATTAGAGAGAGTCAGTTTGATTACATATAACATATTGGTCAGTAGTTACTGAGCCATTAGAGAGGGTGAGTTTGATTACATATAACACATTGGTCAGTAGTTACTGGGCCATTAGAGAGGGTGAGTTTGATTACATATAACATATTGGTCAGTAGTTACTGAGCCATTAGAGAGGGTGAGTTTGATTACATATAACATATTGGTCAGTAGTTAATGAGCCATTATAGAGGGTGAGTTTGGTTACATATAATATATTGGTCAGTAGTTACTGGGCCATTAGAGAGGGTGAGTTTGATTACATATAACATATTGGTCAGTAGTTACTGAGCCATTAAAGAGGGTGAGTTTGATTACATATAACATATTGGTCAGTAGTTACTGGGCCATTAGAGAGGGTGAGTTTGATTACATATAACATATTGGTCAGTAGTTACTGAGCCATTAGAGAGGGTGAGTTTGATTACATATAACATATTGGTCAGTAGTTAATGAGCCATTATAGAGGGTGAGTTTGGTTATATATAATATATTGGTCAGTAGTTACTGGGCCATTAGAGAGGGTGAGTTTGATTACATATAACATATTGGTCAGTAGTTACTGAGCCATTAAAGAGGGTGAATTTGATTACATATAACATATTGGTCAGTAGTTACTGGGCCATTAGAGAGGGTGAGTTTGATTACATATAACATATTGGTCAGTAGTTACTGAGCCATTAGAGAGGGTGAGTTTGATTACATATAACATATTGGTCAGTAGTTACTGAGCCATTAGAGAGGGTGAGTTTGATTACATATAACATATTGGTCAGTAGTTACTGGGCCATAAGGGAGGGTGAGTTTGATTACATATAACATATTGGTCAGTAGTTACTTGGCCATTAGAGAATGTGAGTTTGATTACATATAACATATTGGTCAGTAGTTACTGAGCCATTAGA
This sequence comes from Macrothele yani, assembly GCA_039090855.1. NCBI lineage: Eukaryota > Metazoa > Arthropoda > Arachnida > Araneae > Macrothelidae > Macrothele > Macrothele yani. The sequence goes on from CM077000.1 coordinate 25,360,799, forward strand.
GAGGGTGAGTTTGATTACATATAACATAATGGTCAGTAGTTACTAAGCCATTAGAGAATGTGAGTTGTACAATGGTGTTATTTTTTTTCCTTCGTTCCTCGAGGGAACGGAGATGCGAAAAGGATCTTCTTCGAATCTAAGAAACGAGTATTTCAGGCGGGTCAAGTACATTTGAAACAGAGGCCTGAAGACATGCTAGTAATTTCGTTTCAAGGAGATGATAATTCGATAAATTTCGTGGAGTTCGCTGAAGCGCACGCCGGAGATCGTCCAAAGTCATCCTACGCCGGGTTCTGATATTAAAGGGATATTTCTTCGCATAAGCTACAATAGATTGTTTAGTCGAGATCCACATGGTCGCTGGGTCAGAAAAAGAATACAATTGAGTAACGGCTTGAGTGATAATATGAACAACTTCAGTAGTAGAATCAGGATCCTAAAGGTACGAGTCATCTAAAGCCCAAACTCTTGAGCGTGGAATAACAATAGACCGCAAACAGAGGGAAAGAATAACTGGTTTATGGTCTGAAGAAACAGAGGGTGCGTGATTGACTGAAATAATAGACGGACGAATAAAACGGGAGACATAAAATCTATCAAGTGTGGCTGCAGCACAATTTAAATGAATAGGGGATCCAAGAACACTCTCGTTCCTTTGGGTGTAGGTATCTGAAGGCGTCTTGGAGGTCAAAGTTGAAGACAATCTGAGAGATTTGAGAAACTAAAGAATGACGGCTTTCATGTGAATTATCTCTGTCAAAGTAAGGTTGAAGTGTACAATTAAATTCCCCAGCAAAAAGAATAAGGTCTGAGGGGGGGGGGGATTTTGGCAAGAACGGCAGCAACATGAACCAGGAGATCAGTAGCTTCATTATTATTTTGAGGTGCATGAATATTTAATAGATTAATTCTACTGGACTGAAAGAAAAACGAAATATATTGAAAAATTATCAGGCGGCTCTGGGACTCGACAATTTCCTGTAACATAGAGTGAAATCGGGGATGAAATTCTATTGCAGTTCCGGAACCAACATGTGTCCGGTAGTTATGATAGAAAACATAAGGCCAGCGAACAAAATTGATTCCTGCAGAACAGTTGGTCTCTTGCAACATTAGAACATCCGCTTTTAAATGTCGGACATCTTCAAAAACCAATGCATTTGTTGCTGACGCCGCTAAACCTAGGCAGTTAAAAGAAACAAATATTACCGTAGAGTTCATTTTGGTGGCTGTAAAGCCCTCTCAACATGTTTGTTGAGCAGTTTTAATAGATAATGAATACGTCGAAAAATAAGTTCACTTTTGGTGTGGTGGTTGAGTGCTTGTGGAACAGTTCATGTAAAAAAGACAGCTGTGTAACCAATTCCGTCACTCTAGACAGATTATTCTGAATGCAAGATATTTTCATGATGCTAGTCTTCTTAGGAACCGCATACAGAGAAACCAGTTCGAAATATGATAATGGTGTAACTGTCCCTTCTATATCTTTAAGACATCTATCAAAATCTTCCGCACGCTCTGCATATGATTCAATATAAGAATATATCGACATTGTGTTACTCAGGTTATCAAGTATTTCCATTTCAACCTCCTGCGAGCTCACACTGGTTTCAGTCTGTTTTAGGTTTGAAGTGGAAGAGCTGCTTCGTTCAAGACTCGGTGACTGAGAGGATCCACCAGAACGTGCCCCTCCCGAGCTCGACCTTGTTTTAGGTCGACCTCTCTTTTTCTTAGAAGGGTTCGGGGTCAAAGTTCTCTTACTCGATGTTATAGAAACTAGTGTTTCCCACTGACGGTAGCAAGGCAGGGTAATCTTCTAATTGGAAACCACTTTCAGGTATTGCCACAGAGGGGGATTGCTAAGCTGCAGAGTTATTAATTATACGAGTCTGAAATGTGCTGTTTTATATCGACATAGCATCATCTGCTGATGCCAGGTTGGGTGTCTGGGCAATCGACAGCTCAGAACAGAATGATGATTCAACAGCTCCAGGATTTGAAGTAGAATTGTTATGAACATTTCTGTGAGGACACGAGTTCACCCGTTGTCCTTCCCCTTTACAATAGAAGCACTGAACTCCTGCAAATAAGTCAAAAGATTATTACTGGGTGATTTTTCCAGAGCCTGTTCCCTATGGAAAATCACACTATACTGACGACGTCCCGCTTGCACGTAGGCATAGGAGTTGTTTACGCCTGCAGCAGCGAGACATTTTCTTATAGCTACAACTTTGCCGATGGAACTACAAGAATCTACTAATAGTTCATCAGGAAGTCCCGATGGAACGAGTGTCAGAGTGACGGTAACAGAGAGCTGAGTAGACAGGTCGATTGCAGATGCATAGTATCAATGTCAATACCACATTGAAGAATTTTTTCAACAGCAGGTTTTAGGGTAAAGCGCACTTCGATTCCCACACTAAAACGGATGGCCGATTTGATGGATTCCGTGGAAACAACTACAGAAATTGCATCCAGGTACCGAGAGATTGGGGTGTCCTTTAGGAACATAAACAGTGAATGATGAATTTTCTGAAAAACGCTCACCCAGAACGGAGTCGTCAGGTACTTTCAGTTGTAAAACTTTATCTACACTGGTAATCGTGTATTGAGAGCCTGTTGAGGCTGCAGAAGGTACATTCACAGGACAGACAGAAGTCGCATAGGTGGTTTGGCAACACTTGACACACTTTCCGAAATATGACTAATCACAGTGGAGGTATCCATTGCTGATATATCCTTTGAAGCAGACACACTCGTCGTTGATGTAGAAGATTCGAGTAGAATAGGCACACAAGCATTAGACGTCGGCTTAGACACTGAGGTCGTAGCCATCTTGACTATTAACACAGAACTTAAACTAAAACCTAGTGTTGCGACTTGCAGCACTAAAAAAAGGAACCCACCTTCAGCAGTATGCTTGAAGGCATGGGTACTCTCCTTGAGTAACCTTGTAACACAGAAGTGAGTAACCTACCTGGTCACCCACGTCGTTGTAAAAAACTCAAAAAAAAAAAAAAGACAAAAAAATGGCTGTCCTGACGAATTCTAGGGTTCAATTTAAGCATACAACATTCACGGAAAGAAATAACATAAAATAACTAAACAGGAACTTCAAAAAACAAGTAATAGGACTTAAAGTGCAGGAGCGCAAGCGAACGTGACCGTCTGATCAGAAGCCATTGCTTAGACCACTGCCCCTGAAGGTACTGATCCAGTTTTCATCACTTCCCCCAGTTTGCTTAAAGAAACGGTAGTCCCCGCATTAAACACGTAAGATAGCGGTTCGCTACGCATACATTACAAGTAAGATAGCGGATCCCTACGCATACATTACAAGTAATATAGCGGATCCGTACGCATACATTACAAGTAAAACAGCGGATTCCTACGCGTACATTACAAGTAAGATAGCGGATCCCTACGCGTACATTACAAGAAAAATAGCGGATCCCTACACGTACATTACAAGTAAGATAGCGGATCCCTACGCATACATTACAAGTAAGATAGCGGATCCCTACGCGTACATTACAAGTAAGATAGCGGATTCCTACGCGTACATTACAAGTAAGATAGCGGATCCCTACGCGTACATTACAAGTAAGATAGCGGATCCCTACGCGACATTACAAGTATGATAGCGGATCCCTACGCGTACATTACAAGTAAGATAGCTGATCCCTACGCGTACATTACAAGTAAGATACCGGATCCCTACGCGTACATTACAAGTAAGATAGCGGATCCCTACGCATACATTACAAGTAAAATAGCGGATTCCTACGCATACATTACAAGTAATATAGCGTATCCCTACGCATACATTACAAGTAAGATAGCGGATCCCTACGCGAACATTACAAGTAAGATAGCGGATCCCTACGCGAACATTACAAGTAAGATAGCGGATCCCTACGCGTACATTACAAGTAAGATGGCGGATCCCTACGCATACATTACAAGTAAGATAGCGGATCCCTAAGCATACATTACAAGTAAGATAGCGGATCCCTACGCATACATTACAAGTAAGATAGCGGATCCCTTCGCATACATTACAAGTAAGATAGCGGTTCCCTACGCATACTTCGGTAGCAATAATGGGCAAATATAAATTTGCTATTGACTTTTTTGTCATCTTTCTTTTTCATTTGTTTTTATGATTGATCACTGATTTAAAATGATCATAACAACAACAGGAACTTAATAATGGTTTACAGATTTATTTTTTATAAAATGAAAACTGTTTTAGAGATTTTGTGGAGGCTCCAATTACTATTGGTGGAGCTTAAGCCCCTCCCCTTTAATTGATCAAGTGAAGCACCTGAATGATATTCTAATAGTCTTGAATTGTGATTGGCTCTATCAACGAATATAAATCGTCCTTGGAAGCAGGATTATAATGATGGCCAATATTACATCTTCGTGCTTTTTTTTGTTTTATTTTTTAAGTTTAACTAACAGTGTAAGCACAAATCGTGGGGTATCAGAAGTATCCCGTCTCAAATTTGGGTACATTAGTTATACGAAGAGAGAAGCCCCCAGCACTCTGGGGCAAGGCCACCTCCTATCCGCAACCGGGACTCCACCATCAACGGCGAGTAGCTATTAAGCAGTACGTAGGACTACCCGAGCAGCAGGACGCTGTTTCCTCGCGTTAGTAGTTCAAAAATCATCAAAATGCTCCTACAAATGTATGTTTTTTGTTCATGCTAACAAACATAAATCATAAACTAGTACGTAACACGTGCCATGCACCGTTGAAAAATCTGTGGCTGAATTTTTTTTTCTCATATAACATGAATCGTAATAAAATGCGTAACTCTGTATAAACGGGTGAATTATTAATGGGCAGTGTATAAGATGGGTCACCAACGACAAAATTTTCGTAATATTCCCGTTAATTTTTAACTTTTCCAACTACTCATATACGAATTTAACGACGACGTTCCTTATTATTGTATAAACATGTGCTTACCCGTCGTTGACGGGCTTGCATTGGAGTATTGAGGTATTCTTTCCGTGACCCTAAATGATATCCTGTCTAGATAACTACACAATGGGGTTGAAAACGTGTTTTAGTTTGCTAGTTTGATTTTAACAATTGTTTTGGTATCATTACATAATCTGTACTAACTTATAAAGAGAGAAAGTTTATTTGTGTGCTTGAGGTTATCTCCATACTGAACCGATTTGGGTAATTCTTTAACCGTTGGGAAGCTTATTTCTTCCTGGTGGACATAGTCTATTTCGCTTATTTTTCATTATTTTTGGCTGTACTACCGAATCAAATCGCTTTCAAGTAGTTCCTGACTTCCCGTGTATCGTTCCGCTTTGTTTACGTACAACCTGATCACACCCAACGTGAAAGAAAGTAGTTCACGATATTATACGACATCTTTTTTTACTAATCTCAAAAAACTACTGAACCGATATGGATAATTACAACAACGTAGTCGATAGCGGAGAGCTTTGTTCCAAGTCCGACCACCTCAGAAAGACAGACGGTGCTGTAATTACTGAAGCGAGAACAAAAGCCACAATAACGAAAAGTGGTTTGTAGAAAGAAACGGCCTTGTGTTTTGAATATATAAATAAACTTTCTAAAAACCATTAAGTGCCAATGGTAATGTTTCAAATCTAAGTTGTGAGATAGAGGGCCGTGTGAATTACGTTACTGTTTCAAACTTTAGTTTTCAGATAGAGAGCCGTGTGATTTAAGTTAAGGTTTTAAACCTAAGTCGTGGGGTAGAGAGCTGCGTGATTTAAGTTAATGTTTCACCCTTTAGTTGTGAGGTAGAGGGTCATTTGATCTCTGCAAAGAACAGATATCCTAAATTTTAACCCATGTTTTCTTTTAAAATAAGTCTTCAATCGCCGTAAAAAAAATAACTTTAGAAAGTTTCACATAATTTTCGAGTAACACATAGAGAAAAGCTGAACTTTTTTCGATTTCTAAGCAGCAATGTATCTAATGTAAATAAAACATTTCGGTTTCTCCAAAGAAGGAAAATCTCTCAAAAACCAGGAAAAAAGATCGTGCCCTTGCACCAAAAGTTTGCCGTTGATGTATTGTTTTACAAGCTATTCAACTGTATTCAACTGTATTATCATTCAACGCACGGAAACGTTTGCAACAAATATTCAACTGTATTCAAAACAAGCTATTCAACTGTATTCAACTGTATTCAAAACAAGCTATTCAACTGTATTCAACTGTATTCAAAACAAGCTATTCAACTGTATTCAAAACAAGCTATTCAACTGTATTCAAAACAAGCTATTCAACTGTATTCAAAACAAGCTATTCAACTGTATTCAAAACAAGCTATTCAACTGTATTCAAAACAAGCTATTCAACTGTATTCAAAACAAGCTATTCAACTGTATTCAAAACAAGCTATTCAACTGTATTCAAAACAAGCTATTCAACTGTATTCAAAACAAGCTATTCAACTGTATTCAAAACAAGCTATTCAACTGTATTCAAAACAAGCTATTCAACTGTATTCAAAACAAGCTATTCAACTGTATTCAAAACAAGCTATTCAACTGTATTCAAAACAAGCTATTCAACTGTATTCAAAACAAGCTATTCAACTGTATTCAACTGTATTCAAAACAAGCTATTCAACTGTATTCAAAACAAGCTATTCAACTGTATTCAACTGTATTATCATTCAACGCACGGAAACGTTTGCAACAAATCCACTGCCTTGTATATGTATAAGTACTATACCTAAAACACACCCATTAACGACATTTTTTCATACACGAAGGCAAAAACACATCTGCGCTGTGCTTGAGATGAAATTTAGGATGGCAGCAGCTTCTGCTATATGCTTCATAGTATGTATGATCGTAATAGAAATTCCTATTGTGGCAAACATTAGGCCCAAGGCTGAAGGTGTTTTTAATTGTTTCGTGGATCTTATGTGCAACTGTGGTATGTATCTCTCTCTGCCGTTCCTAGAAATTTTGCATGATAACTATATCATGCATTTTAGTGCAATTAACTGAAAGAGGAATTTTTTTAAATATTCATGATTGAAATTTTCTATGCGTGGAAACATTTATGCTGAAATCGTAAACAGAAAATATGAGAGTTTTAGCTCCTACATTTCAAATTCAAAACTTTTGCATTTCCAAACGTTCATTCATTTTCACCCATGGAGCCTGAAATTTGGAAATATATTTTATTATTGCAGTTAAAAGCACTCCAGTTGTATTGCGCTTTGCACGAATCTTTAAAATATTCATATTTATGATGGTTTGAAAATTATGTATTTTCTTGAGGATAATCTGTTCATGAAGAATTTAGATATTCGAAAGCTTACCGTGTCTAGATTAAAATGTCTGCAAAAATATTTTATGGCAACTCCAGTCCACACACACACACACACACACACACACACACACACACTATAAGAATTTAGAAAATATCTTTCTCACTTCCATTTCAGTTCCAAGATCAGTTGTCTAACGAGTCCTTCCGCAAATGTTTCCTTTCCATAAATGTAAGGTCAGAAACAAATATATCTAAAACACGAATGGAATATGAAGAAATTTTCATGTTTTCTGATATTATCTGATTTACCATCCTTGTGAAATTTAAACCAAAAAACGGAAAGCCATCTTTAAAATTTGTATATAACTAAAACACGTTTCGAAGGTTCCATTAGAATCAGAATACTCTGTCCGTCTTGATCACCTGCGCTGTTCCAAAAACGTTAAAACATCGAATATTGTTCATTGCATTTCTGCTGGCTCAGACTGGCCATCATCAGCGTGACATTTTGTTAAAATGATGTGAAAAGCACCTTTCCTTATGCTGTCTATTTCAGAGGTTCACGTGACGCAGTTCTTTTTTTACAACGATTTTGACGCACAATTCGAGCTTAACTGACATCCGTCACAACTCCCACGCAAGTCGTTTTGTACATCATACTAATTACCTTTTATTCATGCAGACAATACTGAATCTGGTACCCCATCATAATTTCCTTGTACTTCCTCTGCCTTTCTTTCCTGCCACTTAGGCTGAATACATTCTCTTGGTAAGCATCTCAAGATTCATTCTTTCAACATGACCAACCCAAGAAAATTTGTCTGCACCTTACTATCAACATTTTGCTTCACATTACACATCTGCAACGCATCTTGTTCCTAACATTTTTTTTTTATTGGAGGTTTAACGACCACCGTGAGCAACTCAATGGGCTATAAGCAGTCGCCCGTCCCTAATTTAGGGTCACTGGTTCCAGGGAAGGCAGAGAGCCAGCGCCGTAAGACAAACACAACATCCATGCCTCACGGGATTCGAACCCGGACCCCGTTCGGACGAATGATCAGAGGCCATCGCTTAGACCACTGCGCCACCGGGGCGGCGTTCCTAACATGATCAGTAATCGTGTTACCACAAACCCTCCGTATGTAACGCACTTTTCTAGCATACAAACGACCCTTATGTCTTTTCTGTAGTACCGAGATTTCACTGCTCCATTGTGAATAACTATCATAAGGAATACGTAACATTAATCAAACGTGCTTTTCCCATTTAAGTTAAAACTCTTGTCAAAGGAAATATGCAAGGTGTGACGTATATTCTAGATTAACTTTCCTTTTTTAGTTTCTTTCCCTATGTAAATCTTGAGTTTATTCTGTTATTCTTCACTCTTAACGTGATATCTTTCTCTCAAACGAATACGTTTGGGCCGCCCCGGTGGCGCAGTGGTCTAAGGCACCGGTCTCTGATCATTCGTCCGTAAGGGGTCCGGGTTCGAATCCCGATGAGGCATGGATGTTGTGTTTGTCTAACGGCACTGGCTCTCTCCCATCCCTGGAACCAGTGACCCTAAATTAGGGACGGGTGACTGCTTATAGCATATTGAGTTGCTCACGGTGGTCGTTAAACCTCCAATCAAAAAAAAAAAAAAAGAATACGTTTGGCAACACAATTGAGGTTGAATGCACGTGACGTATGCCTGAGTTTTGATAAGAACAAGAGATAAAAACGACGACTGATCTAATGCTTGAGAGTGTTGGGTTGTAAACTGATTATTGATAGGAGTGTTGTGATAATGTGTGGTGTGTAGAGCGTTCACTACAATATGCTATATTACGATGTGTGTGCTACATCCTGAATAAAGCATCTTTTCCCGTAAGTTGACTTCTGTTATTTACATGTTTCGTCTGGCCGTTAAGGTTTCTTTCATGTAGGAACTATGTCTTAGTATTTTGATGTGTTAAAACAACGTAGAAGTAGAAAAGACTTTTACGCTATAAAGGTGATAACAGCGAAAGCGAAAGAGTCATAATATTCCGTCTAAAGACCACATGGGCGTAAGAGATGTACAGATATAAAAAACAAAAACAAAAACTAAAAGAACGAGTCACCCCCCCCCCTTAACTTTAAAACTATTAGCTGCAGATAAACAAGTAAGGTACCGTTGGAAAGCACCCGAAGGGAACTATCACGTGATGCGAAGAAAAATGCTATTTAAGCTAATTAATATGCTAATTAGCTCACTATCTCAGAATGTTCCCATATAAAGGGTACGTTATTTCATGCGCATTCTATTTAGCACACGGATAACCCCCTAAATTTTAAATATCGTCCAAATCGGATGAGTAATAGCGAATATATTTGCAAATAAAGTGAGAGGGGGCATCCATATAACTACATCTGGGAAACCCACCTGGAATGTTTCATGAGATAATGCTGGATAGTCGGCGTCTTTCCCGAACCTCCGACAAATTCAATGCAGAGTAGAGACCAGCAAAGGCCCTGACAGTAACTGTATGGAAACTTGGGCCATCCCTTGCATTTACCCTTGCCGTTTCTTTTATAACAACTTCATTTGTTCATGCTAATGACTTGAATTAATGTTAGAATAAGCAGTATGCATTTTTCTAATAATGGAAAACTCGAATCTGTGCAAGATGAAATTTGTTTTGAATATTCTTGTTTCCGATCATTACACTTTCTCGAGGCACTGGGTATTCGCGTATCACTGAAAGATTGTTTCATAATAGAAAACTGAAGAAGAACCCCGAAATCCGCTTTTTACGCTTTCCAACCGTAAGTTGAAGCAGCGTACATGCTCCAGGTTTGGCCGACTGTCCGTCTGTCTGTCCATACGATAACTCCCGTAAAAATGGTTCGATTTTTATGAAATTTTAGTATGTGGTAGGGGATAACCTGGGGACGAACTTTACTGAAACGGACGAAATGAGGTTAAAGGTCAGAACATAGGAGCGGGATCCATTCCATCGCCCTTATGCGTCATAACTTACGTAAAATGCTTCGATTGTGACAAAACTTTATCATGTTGTTCCGGAGGTACACTGAACCGATTCGGTCGAATATCACTGAAATGGAGTCAAAGTTCAGGGCACAGCAGTGAGATTTATTCCACGGCCATTATCTTTATAACCTGAGTGATAACCTGAGTAATAACTTGAGTAATGATTTCTGGTATGTTGGAAAGCGTATCATAATCAATACATTGTATGATTTTATTTACTTGTTTAGAACGTATCTTGTAAAAAATAATCGTATTTATGTTATCAGTTTATCCGTCCGTCCGTCTGTGGACACCATATCTTTGCAACTATTAGTCCGATTTGAATTTTTTTTTTTTTTTTTGCATTGGGAAGCTTGAAATGTGCGAATGATGATCCTTTATTTCGTTTTTTTTTACGATAGGCAATTTCCAAACTTCTTATGCGGAGCTCTAATTCGTCCCATAGGTGCTCTATGGGATTAAGATCAGGGCTCTGTGATGGCCAGTTCACACACGATATGGAATTATCATCAAACCACGCCGAAACAGTCCTTATTTTATGGCTCGGTGCATTATCTACTGGTACCAACATGGCTCGGTTCCATAGCATTGCCACAGAGTTGGTAGGGCATAATTGTCCAGCATATCGAGGTATACGTGCTCGTTAACAAGTTTGTACACGATCACCAATGGGCCGGGACAATACCACGAAAAACACCCCCACACTAGTACATTGCTAATTCCAAACTTGATCGCAGGAACAGGGCACTTAGGTAAATAGTGTTCCCCGGCTGACGCCATACCCACACACCACGGCCACCAAGCTGAGGAATCGTGTATCTGGATTCGTCAGTCCATGGGACCCGTTTCCATCGATCTACTGTTCACGATAAATGTTCTTTACACCATGCTAAACGACGAGTAGCATTCCGAGTGGAGATGAAATGCTTATGAGCAGCCGCACGACCACGGTAACACATAGAATGAAGTTCTCTGCGAATGGTATGTGTACATACCGAGGTTCCAGTACTTTTACTCACCTGTGCACTGAGGTTTTGTTCAATACTCCGTCGATTAGCTGTAACGGCTCTCCTGTGGCTTCGAAGTCCCTATCACTGATTTTCTTTGGTCTGTCGATACGTTTTGCTGCTTCAAGCACGCCATGTTTCTTCGCTTATTCATTACATCCAAAACAGTTGACTTGGGTATGTTTCAACGCCTCTCGGTTTCTCGTATGGACAACCTACTAATATGACATCAACAATCTTTCCCATCTCAAAGTCAGTTCTCTCCCTCCGCGACATTTTCACTCAACCTCACAGTGCCATATGATCGCGGTCAGCTGCAGGGTTGTTCTTATACCGTTTTAAGCTGCACCGCGCACCTTAACAACGCAGCGGATCCTTGCATTTGCTTTTGAAGGGGTGTCCGATGACTTTTGCCAATATAGTGCATCCAATCGACGAATTAGTGTCTTTGTTAAAGGACTGGTGTCTGTACTAAAACCTGGCAGTTGGTTGCTTTTTTTATGCCGACTTAACCATCCAGTGAGCCAGAGCGGCATAAAATGACTGCATTAAATGAAAAGTGGAGTCAGTATTAATATATTGGATGGATGTTGAGAGATTATGAGTAGATTGTTAAACGTTGATATAAAACCTAGTGAGATACTGTACATGTGGTCGACGAACAAGTACAGGGCTGGATTATGACACCCCATCCCCCAAAGGACTTACTACGGAGAATCATTATGAAGCCGATAAAACACGAAACTGTAGGAATATGCGTGTGATAATTAATGCGTAGTGCATTCTTCAGACTAATAAATCATCTGCAGAGTTTTCCTAATTAGTCACTGTATTTCCGTTATTCTCATAAGAACATGAATTAAAAGTTAAAGTATATTAACGAACGATGAGTAGGTACACCAGAAACGAGAAGAAAAAGATGAAAAACTCCGTTTTATCGGTGTATACTGACATAGTAAACAAGCACACTTTCACCACAAAACGTCCGGTTTCGTCAGGCAGGATTACCGGCTAAATCAAACTAGGAGTAACTGGCTAAGTAACTAAAAGTTAGTTTGCTTTAGCCGGTAATCCTTCCTGACGAAGCCACACGTTTTGTGGTGAAAGCTTACTTGTTTACTATATCAGTATCATCATCATCATCATCATCATTGTCAACCATTATCAATCCACTGCTGGACGAAGGTCTCCCCAAGTTTCCTCCACAACGGTCTGTCTTGTGCCAGTCTCCTCCATGTCACTCCCGCATACTTTCGAATTTCATCCACCCATCTTCCATGTGGTCTTCTTCTGGGTCTTTTCCTGTCCCTTGGAATCCAATCTAAAATTTCGGCTGTCCATCGATGGTCTGTTCTTCTGGCAGTATGTCCAGCCCATTGCCATTTCAAGGATTTAACTCTGATCATGATGTCTTCCACTCTTGTCATTTTTCGGATCCACGTGTTCCTCTTCTTATCTCTCCTGGTTACACCAAGCATGCACCTCTCCATGCTGCTTTGAGTCGTCTGCAGCCTTTGTATGTCTCTTTTAGCTAAGGTCCACGTCTCTGCACCATACGTAAGCACTGGAAGGATGCATTGATTAAACACTTTTCTTTTAAGACATAATGGCATATTGCTCTTGAAAATTATGCTGTTTCTTCCAAAAGCTCTCCAGGCAAGTTTTGTACGCCGATTAATTTCTTCACCAATGTGAGTATAAGCAGTATAAGCAGCAGTTAAAACTGATTTTTTCAGCGTTTTTCTTAAAAGTTAAAGATTCCTAGATTTTGCTTTAATTTTCAAATGATTTAGCATTGCATAGTTTTCTTAGTGCGTCTTTTTTTGTTATACAGTGTGGAACCACTGGAGATTTTGATCATTAACGATTCCAAGTACAAATTAGCAGGTGTGAGTGGATGGTAGTAAAAGGCTAAAACTGTCTCTCTGACAGCGCTACATGAAACCTTTACTCTTGGTGAGTCACCATCTTGAAGTCTGTTCGTCCTCCAGCCTCTGTTTCTGATCAAGTGGAAATCATACAACACAAAAGTAAAACTATTTAATAAACCTCTCTCTCTATCTAACTATCTACAGTGCTCACAACAACTGAGGAGTATCGTAGTTTTGATATGAACTACTGACATCAGCTGTTTGTATGCTAAGAGAAATTGAAGGAAAGTGGTTAGAATGAAGCTTTTGCACACTTAAACGCCTGAGTACGTAAATATTTTTGTGTGACTTTAAAAAGTACGTGTTTCCGTCAGCGAATAAAAAGTGACATGTATCGTACGATCGTTTATTCGAGGATAAAAACGACTCACATGATTTGAATGTGTGTTATTAATGAATGTGATGTTCGAACAAGGTCATTTAACCGAATCTATCTCCCAATGGGGGTTTCTTCTGGATCTTTTTCTGTCCCTCAGAAACCACTAAAATTTCGGTTGTCCATCGGTGGTCCGCTCTTCCGGCAGCATGTCCAGCCCATTGCATGTTCTTGTCGGACGTTGTGTTTAGTGGCTCCTGCATTTTATACCCTACGGTGTACTTTACCTCGTCTCGTACTCAACTGTTGCGTGCCTTGTCTGTTTAAAGCTACTGCGCACGTTTTGAGCTACTTTTCTGGCGATATAATCCTTGTGTTTGTTCATAATCCTCCGTTTTCACACCGTAAGTTTGTTTGTTTACGTTTGGAAGCTTCCAATAGGGCGACTTCCGGTCTATCCTTATCATCTGTGGGCGTGACGGACGAACGTCACAAAACACTTCCAACGTCCATGGATATTGCTGTACTGTCGTCCTCACGTCCTCAGATTTATCTGCTCCTGTGCCTTCCCAGCTTTCTGGTGACCCTGATAAGGTGCCCTGACTGGACGTGGCTGCGCCTGAGCCGCGGGTGGCCTAGTGGGCAACTTTCGTGCCTGCCACGGAAAGGGCCTCAGGCTCGATCCCAGGCAGGTACGAACGCTCGATCCACTTAATATCCACCGTGCGTCGGATGGGCACGTTAAGCCGTCGGACCCCGGGTACTGCCCCCTCCCTTGGGTGCAACTGTCACTACTGCCTTGCCTGCTGCCTTTGCTGCTCTTCCCTTACTTCCTTCTGGGCCAGACGGCTTAGCACAGACTTCTCTTATGATTAGCCTCTACAGTACAGTACAAAATCATTTGCCTCTACAGTACAGTACAAAATAATTTGCCTCTACAGTACAGAGAGGCGCTGTTTCTACGTTAGCTTCTCAACCTGAAGGTTTCTTGAACTAATCTCCAGTTCTTCAGGTATCCAACCACAAATTGATGAAAATTTGCAGATTGAACGCAAGTTCGTAATCTCCTGGATAGAAGTGTGCTTTTTCGTGACTTACCAAATATTCCTTTGCCCCCCGCTACCTGGAGGCCCTCTCGGGTCACGTGTCGTCAGCGTCTATTGCCGGCGTTTCTCGTACTCCTCGGGGTATCTCAACGCAGTTCCGGCGCGAAGAGGAAGCTGACTTTCTCTTTCACATGGACTTTCGATTGGAAAGAATCATCTCATTTCTTTGCCTCTTTCCAAGCGTCCACAGAGCATTACGTTCCATCTTGTTCCACAGGAAATGCCTGACGCTGCGCTTCTTCTCCTTGTCACTCATGTTTGTACAATTTTTGGCAAGGTACGTCGCCTTTCGAACGCTTCAGGCGGAACTCGATTTGGTCAAGATGAAGGACCTCCCCGTCAGTTATTGGTCGCCTTTCCCACTGAGAAAGCCATGGCCGATTGCTCTTCAGAGGCTGTTGTTGAAATTGACTCACTTACGTACAGTTTTAAGGTCTTTACTACTCATTACTGTACTCACTGTCCTACACACGATCACCCGACTACCTCCAGTGAGCGATTTCGACGTGATCTTTCCTCCTGCTCGCATCCCTCAACCAATCACTTGGATATTTCTACCATCCCTTCTTACAGTGGTTTGCCTTCCGCGATCTCTCCATTTCTCCGTCCGACGCGCATTCTAGTCCAGGACAGTGATCCCTTTCCTCATGTTTAGCCCCGTATGGTAGTGTATCCTCCTTCTGGGTTAGCAGAGATATCTTCTACTACTGATGTGTCTACGGCGGAGTGCTCCGACTCGGAGGTGTGGAGTGCCGAAATACTTCTCCACACATCCGAGTCGGAACACTCATTGTCTGTCGAATACCGGATCTCCATCTATGAACTTGTCAACTGTTACCTTGTTGCCGCACCCTCCTGATGCCTTGGCTGTGATTCCAGTGTTTAATATTATATTTTTAGTTTCTTTGTCTCTCCTCGTCTCTCGTTGTTTCGGGTGGTGTTCGCCAGTGGATTCATCTGCCTCAACTCAGTCTTCGAAACGGACTGGAACTTCCACAGGCTCTGTGAAACAGAAGAAAGATAAAATATATATAATTTATGACTACTAAGCTTGCGACCTTAAGATAGAATAAAAATAACTACGTTTCGCACATTAAAATCTTTATTATACATCGACTATAGTTTCGCAGAGCGTTTGGCTTGTATTCCTCAGGACAAATGGATTATAAACATTCAAATTATTGTGACATCATCAGAATTCTGACGGTCACGGATTTTGATGAGTTGTTTCCACGTGCTTGAAAGAAATGGAGTCGACGTCATGTCGTTGACAAGCTGTGACGAGGTCCGGTATATGTGGAAAGCTTATAATATATAATGCTTGATAGTCGAATCAGGTTTATCGATAAGCGTAGCGCTTCCAAACAAAAATTTACGGATTTTTTTGTGACACTGTTGGGCTATAGACGATTTTTTTCAGTTGATAGTTCTGTACGTAGGTCTTGTGTTCCTTCACACGGAAACTTAAAGCTTTGCTGGTCTGTCCCACACTGGCGTGCAAAAATTAAGGACGAGACGGTTTTTCGAATATAACGTCGTGCAAAAGTACTCCACATCGACTCAAATCATACCATAAGTTCCCCAAGATGGGAGAGTATGGGACAAGTGAGCAAAACCGTCCAAACAAGGAAACCAAAAGATACAAAGGCACTTTATTGAAAAGGTAGCTTCGAGCACAACTGGACAGAAGACAGAAACGTCCATGTGACAGGCGGCTGCCAAGAAAAATACAGCCTTTAGTAGGGGATATGATCACCCGTGACTGCGTTGCAGGATTTACAACGTCTGTCCATGCTGAGGACGAGGTTGTCAAGAAGCTGTTGAGGCATCGCGGCCCATTCCTCTTGTAGCGCCAATCGCAGCTGCGGAATCGTTGCTGGCGGCTGGTGACGTGCTGCCAAGCATCTTTCAAGAAGGTCCCACAAGTGTTCGATTGGATTTAGGTCCGGGGACCTTGCGGGCCAATCCATGCGTTGAATATCTTTACTCTCCAACAGCTCTGTGACAGCCACTGTACGATGAGGTGTAGCGTTGTCGTCCATGAAGGGGAACTCAGGACGCACAGCACCTCTAAATAGACGCACGTGAGGCAGGAGAACCTCGGTACAATAGCGGACACCAGTGACTGAACCTCCTTGGAAGATGTGGAGGTCAGTATGGCTACCAAGCATGATACCGCGCCAAACTAGAACTCCGCCACCGCCAAACCGGTCTCTTTCGATGATGTTGGAGGTGTGATTGCGTGTTCCCTGCTCTCTCCAGATGTGTATACGTCCAGAATCGCTCGTCAGACTAAATCGACTCTCATCCGTAAAGAGAACTCGACATCATTGCTGATGTGTCCAGTTCTTGTTTTCCTCGCACCACAAAATCCGCCGTCTCCGATGAGTAGGCGTTAATGGGTACACACCGTACTGGTCGTCGTGCAAATAGACCACCTTTGTGCAGCCTCCTGGCCGCGGTGAAACGCAATAACGGACGTCCAGTTGTCTGTTGCATGTGCCTTGCGATTTTTCTCGCTGTCTGCCGCCTGTCTTTTCTCGTCTGTAGGACAATATACCGGTCGTCCGCCGCCGTAGTTGCTCGTGGACGATCCCTGCTAAACTCTCGGACAGCTGTTCCTATCGTTTGGTATGCTCTCCAAGTTCGTGAAACGATGCTGTGAGCGATCCCGAACGGCTCGGCGACACTAGTCACACTTCGACCTTCTTCCAACTTCCCAAATGACGCGACCTCTGGTAAAGTCATTCAGATGTTGTCTACTGGATTGCCTGTTGGTCATATCCCACGGTAGCAGCAACTCGACGTCGTTCAAACCTATGTACACCGTGCAATAGCTTTTACCGAATTGCTGAGCGTATACCGACCGTGTGCTTTACACCCTTCCGACATTCCCCCGTCTACGTCATGCTGCATATATGAACATGCCCTACCGTATCGGACCCTAGTTTATCTCCTGAGTTGTATTTGGATCCGTTCTGCCCGCTCGTTTCGCTGTAATGCTAATTTCTCCTCTTCGTCCTTAATTTTTGCACACCAGTGTATATATGAAAGTCCACATTCACAAGTTATCTGATAAATTCTCCAGGAGTTTATGTCTTCGACGCAGTCTTTTTATCCGTAAAATTCATAAAGTTTATGGGTTTGAAAATAACTTTGAAATTAAAACCTTTGAGAATTTTTGAAATTCCGAAGCAAATCTGAGGTGCAAATACGATAACCGCCAAATTCTTTCGTATTGGGAGGTCTATAGGCATGAGCGAGCAGACAGGATTCAATTTCCTACATTTTTGGGCCGCTGTGTTTATAAAGGAAGGGCTGTATCCTCTATGTACTGCAATTCCTTTAAGAAATCTTTTGTGTAAATAATCGTCAATTGAGCAGATATGTATCGCACGATATACGTATTTCTGTTCTGTTGTTTTCTGTTCAGCTGTTTCTCCGCCTGCTGACTCTTCGACCAGTATGCATATCCGTTCTGGTCCTGTCAATCCTCTCTCTGATACTGAGGTTAAACAAGCTTTTGATATGTTTCCTCCAGTTCCTGGACCTCTGTCCAGTCAGCAACTTCTATGCCTCTTTCATTCTGCTCGTACGGTTGTTTGTGCTGAAATATTCCTCCAATCACCTAATATTTACCTGAGTGCAGCGGTGACGTAATTTAAAGCTTATGTGTCATTTTTCAAACCATTTTCTGAACAACGTCTTTGTGTTTCCTTACCTCCTTACTCAGATGACTTTTAGATTTCTTCCCCACACCTATCGCTTTACATTTCGCTCCGGCGCCGTTTTCCACCTTGTGGTCGCTGGATTCTCCAGGTTTCACGTTTTCGTGGACTCTTATAGAAATATTATTATGTTCTTTGTGTGGCATCAGGTCGTATGCTGTGCCGTTATGCTATTTTTTATTTGTGTGCATAATTTTGTTTTGTATTTTGTTTATACCGATGTCCCTTCGCAATGGTGTTGCCCCACTTATATTTGATCACCACTTTGTGTTCCATTGTGGATCTCCCTGTACTTCCTCATTTTTCTGCATTGCTAATTTCAGTGATATGTCCTATGTTTGTAATTCCATTATCGCAATAAACTGGTTACCACTGGTGCCCACAGTTACCAATGCCATTTCAGTGATTTCACCCTGATCATGATGTCGTCCGCTCCTGTCATTTTAGTTTTTTCCAATCCCTAAGGACCATTCCTAACTCCCAGCACATCTAGCAAATTTCAGTTAACCAGTCAATTACAGAGTCACCACCACATTTCAACATCTCAGCAGTTATGCCACCAACTCTTGGAGCCTTACTATTCTGAAGAAATTTCAGAGCTTTATACACCCATTCTCTTGAGATACCTACTGTGCTTCCTTCCTTCACTGTGAAATCATCTGCCTCCACCTCAGAATCACCTTTGCTTTCCTGATCTAATATCTCACAGAAGTATTCACCCCATCTTTCACTTAACTCATTGAGCTCACATATCATTTTCCCAATCTCATTCTTCACACAACTTATAACGTTGTTTTCTCTATTTTTCCTGAGTCTCATGTACTTCCAGAAAGTCTTTCTATCTTTCCAAAAAGCCAATTCATGCCTTTCCACCTTCTCTTTACTATATTTTGCCTTACTCTGGTGAACCAGCTTAGCTGCTTCACGCTTCTTACAGCGATATTAACAGACGGAAACGTAACCTTGCAACATCTCCAAATAGGCTTTCTTCTTTCTCTGTACTGTCTCTTCAATCTCACTATACCACCAACCATCACCTCTGCTGTTACGCACTATTGTGGTGACACAGGCAGACCTTATCAGCAGCAGTGACAACACATTTCTTAAAACATTCCCACTTCCTTTCTACATCCCTCTCATACAACTTCAGCTCCTTCAGTCATTCTCTGAGTAAGTTAGCATAAAGCTGATGATCTTCATGAAGCCTTTCAACCTTAATTCTTTCCACCCTAGACCTTTGTCTATTCCTTTTCCTCCAACTAACATTCAGTTTCACTCGTGACACTACCAAGTAATGATCAGAGCCAACACCCGCACCTCTCATCACACGAGTGTCAACAGCTAAGTGTTTCAGACGCTGATCGTAAACAACAAAATCTATAACACTCTTTTGACCAAGATGATATCTCTCAAGAGAGCGTTAAATAAAGATGCTTTAATTATGATCACCCGGTATATAGGTATATGTGAACTGTAAAGCAAAGACAAGAAGATAACGATGAATGGAGATTATTATTCAACCCATCTTCTTTTTTGTTAATTATAATAGTTATTTTTAGATGCACTCCCTCAGAGCTGTGGAGTATGATCCAGGAACTTGCTCGTAAGAGTGAAAAGTAAACTGCAAATGAACTTGAATAATAAAATTAATGTACATTGCTTTCTCAAGATCCGAAGATTTAGCATCTGATAGAACAAATTTAGAAGTAACTGATGCTTGCATTTCCCTTGACAAAGGATGTCGTGCGAAAACCACATGGAAGAAGAAATGAATAGGAACATAAAATTGGTTGAAGGAGCATTTGGAAAGAACAGTTAAATTTTCAATACAATTTATGTCTTAAATATTTTGTCAATGCTTCTACCCAGTTATTATTTTTATTTGGAGTTTAACGACCACCGTGAGCAACTCGATCAGCTATAAGTAGTCGACCGTTCCTTATCTAGGGCCACTGGTTCCAGGAAAGAGAGAGAGCCAGTGTCGTAAGACGAACACAACATCCAAGCAGAACAGAGATTCTAACCCTGATCCATCTCAGACGAATGGTCAGAAGCCAGTTCTTAGAACAGTGCGCTACCGGGGCGGCATTCAAGTTCTTACCCATGGATCACAGAATCAGAGACATAGTCTTCAACTAATGACAACACCCAGAGGCTGAAAATTTCGAACTACTATGATGTGCGTGCTGTTTATAAATAAGAAAGATAGAAAGAGGAACTCATGGATTAAGAATGTAAAGGGGACATCATGATCAAAGTAAATAACTGAAACGGCAATGGGATGAGCATGCTGCTAGAAGAACAGACCACCTATGGGCAACTGAAATACTAAACTGGATTACAAGGGACAGGAAAAGATTCAGAAGAAGACCGTGGGGAAGATGGGTGGATGGTATTTGAAAGCATGTCGGTGTTGATGGAGAAGTATGGCACACGAGAGAAATTTGCAGAAGAAGTTTGGGAAGACCTTCATCCAACAATTGATAGACAATAATTGATAATTTCTAATAATGATTCGCCAAACGAAAGCGCCGAGACAGGGCGTTGTTGAAAGTGTTATTTAACTGCGGATTATATTGTATTTGCTCAGTGCGTAACACCTAACCTAACTGTTTACACAGAGAGCGTACGTGCCTGTTCACTTGAAACACATGATCAAATTAGTCACGAGCTCTTTGGCCGAAAGGAAGCTACCCTCTCGAAAAGAGAAAAACACGTTTGGTTCCTGAGTGAGCTTAGATAGACGTGTGTGATAGTTTTTCTCGATAGATTTTAACTTAGAAACTTCATGCACCAAAAGATTTAGGATGTATATGAATATAGAGTATTCCACATTGTTTTCATAACTAAACAGATATAATTGTAAGATTTTCATTTATTAAATACTTCTGTAATCAAGACAACTAAAGATATGTGTCTCGATGCCTTTTTTAATGGAAACGAACTTCAGGGTCGCTTTGTTACATACAGGGTGTCCCGGAACGTCGTGTACAAACCTGGAGGGGAGATAGAGAACAGCGTTAGGAACCAGAATTAAATAGGAAAGCATGGGCGGAATCGTCACCCTCACGTGAGAAAGAGACACAAAGACACAGTAAGGCCACAATACAGAAAGCAGTGTAAAACGCTTTATTTCACAACAAAAGAGTACAATGTAGGACTTACAAGCATCACAGAAGGTGTTCGAATTTGCGCCCATTGGCCTGGATGCACTTATACTCAACATTCAATTTATGCTGTAATGATTTATACATCTAACAGAAAGGAGGTATCCAGCTTCTAAAAATTGACAAACATAGACGGCTGTAGATGACTGACGAGTAGATCAACATCGTCTTTTTCGGTGATGGTGGTCCCAGCAGCCATAAGGTGGCATATGGTGACTACGTAAATACGTCCTATGGAACGGGTAAAATGAATGACAACGAAAAACAGCCGTCTTAAATCGTGTTTTGACTTCATCAAATCCAAGGTGTTTTGACTTTACGTCAGCACTACGTTAAGTCACACGATCGAAGTAGTTTTAACAACTGCTTTGAACCACTTAGAGGAAACATTACGGCGATAATATTCGTTCCATTTTGAAAGATAAACATATACTGATTTCCAAATAGTTACAGGCAATACATGGATTTTCCAATAGTTAAACGATGTATTTCTTCTTCCTTGTTTTGTAGCTTTACACGAGGAAGGCTGGGGGTTAAAAAAGAGCGTAATTCGCTACAAGTGTGTTTTAAATAACGTTATATTTTAAACCACAACTCAATCACTGCGGGACTGCATATTTAAATATGATTTGACACAAGGTTAGCCCATGTTTTTCGGCATTTGTTTATTTGTATGCGCATTACTTCATTGAGGATAAATTGGCTTAAAATATTATATACGATTTATTGAATTTAATTACACTCATCGTCAAAAAATTTCTTGCACCTAGAAGGACGTGTCGGATATCAATCCTATTCAGGAGGAAGATAAAGGTTACCAGGAAAAATTAATGATTAAACACTGAGACTGAGATGGGCAATATTCATAGAGCTACACACAAATACGTAGTGTTTCTCAGTATGGCGACAGGCCCCCATGATAGCATTCACAGCATGCCAGACGTCTCGGCATGGAGTTGTACAGTTTCGTAATGGTATCTTACGATAAGCCATCCCATGGAGCTTGAATCTTTTCACGCTGCTCCTGCAGATTGTGCGGTAGTGATTGAGTGTGAATAGAGCGTCCAATACCATCCCAAACATTTTCAATCGGCGATAGGTCTAGCGATGGTAGAGTGTCCGTGTCTTGAAGGCAAGCTCTCGAGACAGCAGCAATATGTGGACGAGCCATGTTCCTGTTGGAAAATTGCACCGGAGTAAGCGTTCAGAAAAGGTATGGCCATTGGCTGCAGGACCACATTAACGTAACTTCGGGTTCTCAAAGTGCCTGTAATGAACACCATAGGTGATTTGGTACCGTAGGTAATTTCACCACACACCTTCACACGAGGACTTCTGCATGTGTGACGCTCGACAACAAACCGTTCATCGTGGCGCCGAACACGGTGCCTCTACACACGGATTCGGTGGTCGTCTCCTCCAAGACAAAAGCGGGACTCTTCTCTGAAGATCACGTGCTGCCATTGTGATTGGCTCCATGACAGTTTGGCACGACACCATTGCAGTCTTTGGAGGCGATGCAGTATTTTTAAGGGCAGTGGTCGTAAAGGTCTGTGCGTGAGTTCTATGTTGTGCAGCCGTCTATCAATGGTGTTGGCAATAATCGAACGATGCATGAAGGTTACCACTGCTCGCTGAAAATCCGCAATCGTGGCTGGTGGGTCACTCTGCGCATGTCGGGCAACCTATCGGTATTCTCCCTCCGTAGTTCCTGTTGCTGCTGGTGCCTTGATCTATCCACTACCACCAACATTGTGCTATGGTGATATCCTTACGCCCAGTATAGAGAGCGAATACGGCGATAAGGTCATCTCGCTTCCCGGAGCCAGACGATGGGGCCTCTCTCAAACTCCTCCAATTGCTCAAAATGCTTCCGAACATTTCTCCGAGACGTGCTTCGCTTGCAAAGGATGCAACCAACATAACAGCACGAGTCTGAATCGCAAGCACGAGTGACGGGGCGACCTTATGTTGCCCGTCAGGCACAGCCCCACGACCGATCCCTCCTTGCTTGCGTCACATAAGCGTCCGAGCGTGATATTTTAATCATTTGCATGTCTCACGTTGTAAAACGTACCCACCAAGTTTCATTCCTGTCGGTTGCTTTCTTCTGGGTGCAACTATTTCCTGGACAATGAGTGTATGACATTCTAATTATTGTAATTGTGTATTAGTTTATTTACGTGTATATTGCTTCATTGAGAATACACTGATTTAATTTGAATTTCATTGTTTTATGACGAGTTCTGGGAAATTTCAGAAAATAATATAATACGAAGTAATCAATTTCATCGGGCAATTTATGTTTGTTATTTCTAGTACGAAATCTGCTTTTTAGTTATGTAAATGTTCGTGGAGCAGCGTATATACCGGGGCTGTACGATATGGACGTGCACCGTCTTTCATGACGAAGTGACCTTGCAGGTCAGCACCAATGAACACCCTTTCCATCACTGCCTGGTTTCTCGCGGATGTTACAGTTTCATTGATGAAGATTGGCTGGAAGATTCTGCATCGTGACAAAGCACATCACAGAGTCACATGCTGTGGGTGAAGGGTTGTACCAAGAGCATGGTGTGGGTTTATGGATTACCAATTCTGTTTATTGACAAAGCCGTCGAGGTCAAAATCAGTCTCATTCGAAAACAGGATTAGCCCTGTGTCAACGTTTTGTGTCTCAATTCTGTTGAACATCGTCTCCCCAAATGGCAGCCTTGAACCTGTACTCCTTGCTGTTAGAGGCTCTTGTGTCAGGATCTTGCACGGGAGCACATGCAGATCTGTTGCGAAAATGCGATGAACAAAGCTGCGTGTCAGCCCCAACTGTATCGCAGCCCGTCGTGTACACTTTTTTGGGCTTCTGTCAAATGTTTCTCTCACCCTTTCAACGTTGGTTTCCGTCATTATGATGGAGGGCCTGCCACTTTGGGTTCGATCATCCAACACCGAACCCGTTGTGTGATATTTGGTGACGATGTTCCTTATACGAGTAATGTGTCTGCCTAAACTTATGAAATGCGCTCCTCATCTTTTCAGGACTATCCGATGATTGATATTTCTCTGCCACGATGAACATACGCTTCTCTATGGTATACACTCTCATTTCTTCGACTAATACAAAGAAACAGAAACACTGGTGTGTCACAATTTCCACCTATCTCTGAATAGAGTAATAATTTTGATTTACATTCTTTGCAACAGTTGGTGTGTTATCTCCATTTAAACTCGGTAGGTATCTTTTGCGGCAACTGGTACAGGAAGAACGGGCTTCTTTAAATATGACACTGTCGTTTTACTCACCGCTTTTTGCTGTGTGGCGAGAGTGTCCTGGTGTGTGAGGCGTTCAACTGTCGTCTCACTGTCCTTCATGTTTTGTGTACTTGTGTTCGTTTTTGTGATCATCGTCTTCGTCATTTTCACTCTCATCTGTTGAACGAAGGAGCAGCTACGCTGCAAACTATTATCGGCGGAGCCTGCGACACGAGAGCAGTGTTTTCATTTTTACAGGAAATTGACTTTTTTAAACTCATCTAGATTTTAACTTGTTCACTCTCATATTTCATTTTTAGCGCATCAGCCTGTTTTTAACCTTGTGTGCGTTTTTTATTGATTTTGGTTTGTTTTGGTGTCTTTTGGCGCCCTTTGGCCAACCATGGCCCTTGCGCCAAAAAAATCAATTAACCAACCAACCATCTTTAAATATGCAAATGATTCCAGTTCCACAGCAGCCGGTCACGTGGACAAAGACTTAGTCGGATTTAAGCACAGAAAACCTACAGATTGCCATATATGAATAATTATTGTATTATGACGTACAATGCATGCTAGAGAAAATGCTGCACCGTGAAGGAATACTCGAAAACACACCAACTGCACACACAGATAGCCAAGTAGGTCCTGAATAATTGATTTAATTGTCATATACAGACTAGGCTCCAGTGGCGAATATATAGGATGATCAATAACGGGTGTGGTCTGCATTTTGGGCGGTACAACGCTGAATCCGACGTGGCATCGAGGCAATGAGAGTACAAATAGAATCCTGGGGTATCGTGGACCATGTGTCGTTGATCCGAGTCCACACATTTCATCTTCATTTTGCGGGGGGGGGGTGTAACCGGCGTCTAATAGTGTCCCACAGATCCCCAATGGCCGAGTGTTCGGGGATCGTGCTGGATACGGAATCATCCGTACACCGTGTAAAGCATTCAGGCTGATCCGAGCGGTATGCGCCAGGGCGTTATCCTGTTGAAAAACGGTTTGGGATGCCCTGAAGATACGCTAGTGCCAAGGGACGCAGAGCCATGTTAACATAGCGGTGTGCCGTCAGTAAGCCCGTAATGCGTACCAGCGGTGAGCAGCTGTTGGCTCTGATAGCACCCCACATGCTGTTCCACGTTACAGGGCAGTGTAACGTCCCACAATGGCGGAGGAATCCGCCCGTTGGCCATGTCGTTTCCAAACTTTTACACGGCGATCATCCGAGGTGAGACAGTACCTCGATTTGTCGCTGAACAAAACACTGTTCCATTTGGCTCCCAACGCAGCTCTGGAGCGACACTATGAGAAACGGTGACGACGATGGCTTGCCGTTAAGGGTAGCTTTCGCAATGGACGCCTGGACAGCAAACGAGACGCCGCCAATCGGCACAATACTGTCCGCGTCATTATCAGAGCATCGATGCCTCCCTGTACACTCCGCCAAATGGCCTGTGGGTCCGCTACGGCGTGACGTCGGATGTGGCGATCGGTGCGTTCGGACGTCTGTCTCCGTGCTCCGGTTCCCCGACGACGTTGCATAGATGCTACCTGGGATCACTGTCTCCAAATGCGACCGACGGTAGTGGCGGCACGTTGCGTTTCGTCCGCAATACGACGCAAGGACAATCCAGCGGTACGAAGGCCTACGATCTCACCTCTCGTTAAGTCACCCGTTTGACAAAATCGACGGTTTCTTAACGGCATTGGAACTCCTTGTTCGTTCTCGAGGCACGGTTACAGCAGAACGCCTCACTTCTTGCGGGCGAGGCGACATCTCGACTGATGACCTCACCGCTGGTTGTCCGCTTATATCCCGCTCTCGCCGTTCTTGCGATTGGTCTAGAAATGCCATCAGTTGCGTAACGCCGCCCCGGTGGCGCAGTGGTCTAAGCGATGGCCTCTGATCGTTCGTCCAAACGAGTCCGGGTTCGAATCCCGGTGAGGCGTGGATGTTATGTTCTTCTTACGGCACTGGCTCTCTCCCTTCCCTGGAACCAGTGACCCTAAATTAGGGACGGGCGACTGCTTATAGCCCATTGAGTTGCTCACGGTGGTCGTTAAACCTCCAATAAAAAATAAAAATAAAAAAGAAGTTGCGTAACTTGTAGATGAGCACACACTCTGCAATTTGCATGGCGCTACGTTCACGTCTTCGTAGTGTGACATTTTCTCTGTCAAGCATTCTATTTAACCTGTTTTGCTTTTCCTTTTTGTCTACTTTCTCTCATGTGAATTTTGGCTATATCTGGCTATACTCACCATATTTGGCGTAGTATCTGAAATCGCATATTTTTAGTCTAAATTACTTTTGACCGTCACTTGGTACGGGTTGAGGGATGGTTACCGGCGTCGCCGTAGTGCCGTAGTGGGACTGGTGTGCGCAGGAGGATGTCCGCACCCCTTGAGAGCTGAATCTCACGAACGGCAAGACGGGCAGCCCATTACTCTACAGTGAATAACGTTCTACTAGGTGCAGAGGCACTTACAGCCATTCCAGTATTAATTCGGATTGTGAATTGGATACTAGCTGAGGAAGATTTCTGCTCTTGTTATTCATTGCGACGACTTCCTCCCACCGCAGTACCTCGTCGCGCAAAGTTACAATGGTACCGTACCCCTCATGTGTCGCGAGGAAGACTGAACCACATGGCATTCGTCGACGAGTATCATTTCTGTCTGAACGCCAATCATCTCCGATTGAGCGTTTGCAAACGACGTGATCACCGAGATGATCGTATTGCCATTCGTGTCCGTAATTCGTTTCCTCACCCTAGTGTCATAGTCTGAGTCATATTAGTTTCAACAGTAGTTCACTGTTAAAATCGTCTAAATACGTGGCGTCAGTTGAGTACATAAATGCGATGGATTTTTTTACTCAGTAGTTCACTGTTCGAACTCATAGTGAGTACAATGGCAGCACAAGGGTACGTCGATGAAGTGCTGCAGCCCGTTTTGTTGTCTTCTCTGCGTTGTATCCCTGATGCCCACTTTGAAGATAATGCCCGCCCGCATATTGCTAACATCCGAAGATAGACAGTGCCTTCAAGGTATCCATGTGGGGTCCAGGCAAGATCGATCTGTGGACTTCATTCTAATAGAAAACGCGTGGGAAGAATTGGCAGACAACCTGCCCAGTGACGACGATCTAAATCGCGTCTTTCTGCTCGAGAGCCAATTGATTCCCAATTAAGCTACACCGACTGAATTTATCGCTAGAGCCTTGCCGTCTTGATAGGGGCTTCACCTCTGTAGTATGTCACATATATCCGCCTTTAGGAAATGCGGAGGTGCAAAATCGCAAGTTCAGTGTCCACTACAAACGATGATTAAAGTAACTCTCTGCGAAAGGAGGGATTCTCACTATTCCAAACGATGTGTGGAAGGAACACCACAATTTGTTCGAAGCGAAGAAGGAATTTTGATTAATGCAGGCGATGTAGTTTTTGAAGAACACAACGGCCAGCAGATCCATTTCTATGTTCTGGCGCCAATATAGTGAAACATTGTTTTGCTGGTGACGATCTTGAATTCGCATCCTTCTGCTCCGGAGTCAAATGCTTTTTCTATAAATCTACACAGACGGATTTATCGCTGCAACTTCGCCGTCTTGACAAGCGCTTTACCTCTGTAGTACGTCCCAGGCTGAACACCTCTGCACGTCCTCCTCTAAATGTCGAGTAATTGCGGACAAAGCTCAACGATACATTCTCAGCCATTATTCAGAACATACGGGGAATTTTCCACTCACCACCACACTGTGTTGTAGAATGTATGGCTCAGGATGTTGGTCCTACGACCTACGGACTCAGGCCACATCCCAGATGTTTCCCATCCATCAGATTCATATAATCCCTTAGAAATTGAATCACTTCTTTATTAAATACTTGCCTGCGTGTGTGAAAAGTTTTCTCTCATTTCGTTCAATCCTTCGCTATGTGGCATTTCTGTATCGAGAAAGAAAACTTTTGAATTAACCATTAAAAACTATTATATTTCAGTCATCAATCTCTTCAAACAAAAACAAATTATGTTTCCTTTCTGTTAGAATTGTTCTTCTCATCAGAATTTCTGCTGTCGCGTGCAGATGGCTAAACACGCCCCACAGCAGGAATACAATTCCCTTTCCTTTTCAAGTGACGAAAAATGTTTGTGCACCTTCCACCACTGTCAGAAACATTGATGGAGTGGCTTTTGAGAGCAAATGATCTCTGGTTTACATTACACAAAACGCAATTCGAAAATCCAATGGTTTCCCGTATAGACGGAAAAAACCGAACTGAGTAGAAGAAAAAGAAACCTGCACGGGATGAGGAACATTGATACACTGGGTAAATAACTATTTACCCTTTATCCCAAAGCCAAAGCATTTCCACACTTTAGCAGACAATGTGATCAATCATGAAAACAGTTCTTGCTTTCCGTCTGAAACCTTTATGATCTGAAATCATGCTGCGGTGAAAATAAAGCGCGTTCTTGAAAGTAACAAATAAATATCCTTTAATGGATTTAAATACTATTACGTACCTCTTGATCCTTAGTCGATACGAAGCACATTATTGGTGTGTCAATCACTTTGTTTGTGGATTCATTGACGATTCTCAACACATGTTGCGATTATTCCAACTATAATTCCATTGGGAGACGAAACACCTGGTTTTAATTACATGAAAAGGAGATTATGGTTAGTTTCGACGTGACATCATTGTACCCGTCAATCCCGGTCAAAGAAGCGTGTGACAACCTAGAGAACTTTCTTATCAGAGATGGTGAACAGCCTCCGCAGGTAGTGCAAGACATTATAACGAAGTAAATTTCTCCGTCATTTCTGTCCACGCCAGGATTCGAACCCGGATTCCCTCATTCCAGAATAAGTCACTCTACCAATTGAGCTACGCTGACTGCTATCTGCCTTTAAGTCGTGTGCGTCCTGCTGGCAGGTACGTCACAATATACGAAGGGTGTTGGACCTGGTTGTGAACAATAACTACTTCCAGTTCTTAGGAACACACTACAAGCAGACAAAAGGTACCCTCATGGGGTCTCCAATATCAGGAGTTCTCGCGGAAGCTCTCCTACGCACGCTAGAGGAAAATATATTCTCAAGCAGTGGAAAGAAACCGAAATTATGGCTTAGATATGTGGACGATGTGTTCTTAATTTAGCAACATGATGACAGAGACCTCGAGGAATTTCGACAGCGAATCAACACAATCCACCCCTCCATTAAATTCATTTATGAAGAGGAAAAAGACGGGAAGCTTCCGTTTCTTGACGCTGAGTTAAGCAGATCTCAACATGACCCAGCAAAAACAGTCTTTCTGGGCCAGCACTGCCAGCAATGGCCCATCACTATGTTGCCGCTGCCGAACCGTCAATAAAATGCCCGGGCGGCCAACATAAGGGCCACCTGTTTGAATCTGAGTAAATACGAACCAGGGCCGTTCGTGCGAGAGCTGAGTTCTCTACCGACCAGACTAATTTGCCACGCACTCGCGTGTGTTTGAAGCTGTCTGTTTTGTGCGGAATATGTAATCGAATTGTTCCCTTTTTCATTTTATAATATTGCGAGGTATTTTTCCTAAAAGTCAGTTTCATATAATTCATAAATGTATTTTTTCAACGTAACGATAGTTGTTTTTTTAGCCTAAAGGGAACTTCACTCATTTTCAAGGAGTGTACGTATTTAAGTCGATTTCCAAAGTTTTGTACTGTCTTTGTCGTCTTGAAAGGAGATTGTTGAATTAATATATATTTACCCGGGTTCATGTCACATTCTGTTACATTTTTAACTTTGTATCTTTCCTTTCCGTTGTCCGAAGCTACATTTGCTTTAAAGAGGAAAGATATTTTATTTTACTTCTCGTTATTTTTAGAAGTGAATTCCTCCCAGTCTTGTGTATTCAACCCTTGGATTAGAGCATTATATCCACATGTAACGAAGTAAATTTCTCCGTCATTTCTGTATCCGCGCCAGGATTCGAACCCGGGTCCCCTCATTCCGGAATAAGTTGCTCTACCAATTGAGCTACGCAGACGTTTTATTCTGATTCCTATCTGCCTTTATGTCGCGTGCGTCCTTCGGGCAGGTACGTTACATCTCCTGGTACGTTACACACATAGCGTAGCTTTTTTTTCTTTGAAATAATTAATAAATTTTGTACGCGTATAATTCTTTTTTTTTCCAACAAACGTTTTTTAATGGTTTTCCAAGACATTCGTTTCAAGCGGTTTCAATTTTTTTCTTGTTATTCACCCACTCCATTCCAAGAATTGTTATTCATGGGAATGGAGTGGGTGTATTTCACGGCTTAATATGATATCTTCGTGAACGTGGAATTTCATTAGGAAATTAATTCGCCTCTCTACATATGGATTTTTTCTTAACATCCACTAAAATAACACGATAGCGATAGCGTAGTCTTCAACTAACTGATACCATGAGAGACACAGCAAGTGTTGCTTCTGCGCATGCCCGTTGCTTCCACCTGCTGTTGGCGCTGCATTGGTTGCCAGCAAAGGGCCACTAGTGGCGCTTGCTTGGAGGCCCACAATTCACGGCGATGCTGCAGGGGCATCAATGGCTCGCCAACTGATAGCGCTGCCACCAACAGACCGCTACCGGGCCGTGAGCGGCAGATTTCATCCAGCAGTGACCCATCACTGCAAGCTGGTGGCCAGCAGTTTCCCAGCACTTGTGTTTTTGCAGGGGACCGCTCATGCTCCACCGTATATTACAAACCAAAAACAGTGACAAATTTCATCCCTCCTAAGTCCGTATCGCCTAGCTCATATAAAATGGCGGCTTTCCGTACCCATTTCAATAGAGCAATCACGATTTGCTCCACCAAAGAAACGAGGAACAGAGAAATAACAAATATCATCAACGAAGGAGTCACTGCTGGATTCTCGGAACGGACTCTGCGATCCATATCACACAAGATGATAACCAGGAACTACAAGACACCACGCCCAGGAGTCGACAACTTGCAGTTTGCTGGATCCATTTCATACATCCCGAAATTTTCGTTTGTGTTCAAGAACCTTATGAAGCGACATGGATTACGCATTGGAATCAAATCACCAATGATCACCGCCACAGCAACAACAAATGCGCTTAACGACCCTGACGTGAATTCTGGAGCTGGGGTGTATGAGATACCATTAGAATATCCTGATGGCTTGTCTCGATCATACATCGGAATGACCAAAAGATCCCTTACAATTAGGGGGAAAGAACACATAAGGGACATTAAAGCAGGAAAAACACAAACAGCGCTTTGCAAAGAAGTAGCCCAATATGATGCCGTACCGGTGTGGAAAAACTTGATGAGGATCGCTCCATACACTGACTACAAAGGAACATTGGCTTGAGAAAGCATCGAAAAATCCATGCATCGCAAACTCTTGCAACGAGAGCCCTTCCCTCGAACTCTCGGCTGCGTGAAGAATGTTTGAAAGGTAGGTCAGCGACTGTTTATAGGCCATTGAGTTGCTCACGGTGGTCGTTAAACCTCCAATCAAAAAAAAAAATAAAAAGGTAGGTCACGAGACACCATTCTCCGCGAGACGCAAATCACCTAGACACGTAGTAGATACGCGCTCCAAGATTTCAAATTATCGTCGTTTCCGAAATTATTCTTGTGTTCACTGGCCTTGAGAAAGCCTTCCGTTCGGAGTGTGAAAGCTCGGCACTTAGTCGTTGTGTGTTTTATAAATTGTTACACCATTTAATACGGAATAAATATTTCAAGTTGTATATACTATATACATGTTGATAAAATATCCCATTCCATCAATGTTCACTTGTACTTGTTGCACCAGTAGTTAAATTTGAAGTTTAGAAATATTTCATCATTAAAATCCAATAAAAAGTTTGAAGCCACGGCATGCATGAGATCACCCCCATTCCACCATCAAACTCCTACTAAACTCTCGTTAAAGCTTTTCAACTCATATAGAGCCATCATCGGAACCTTCATCCGATACACGATGTTGCAGACAGACAATGTGCGCTAGATGATTCCCTTACAGGGTCTCTCTACGTGTGCAAAAGGGCTAAAGGATCACTTGCCTCTCCTTGCATTCCTGATAATCTTATTGCATTCCGCCAATAATGTGCTTCGTATCGACTAAGGATTAAGAGGTACGTAATAGTACAGTATTTAGACCCATTAGTGGATATTTATTTGTTACTATGGAACTTTCGGTGGGAATAATCAACGGGCACCAAAAAAGTAAGTATGCCGTTTTCTCACAGTTGATGAAAATTTGCACGCATGCATAAACATTTAAGTTTAATCGAAACAGGGTTCATCGTGCTCGATGGTACTACACCATCGTGATGCCCTGTCTTGAATCCCTTTGCGAAGAAAATCCTTTGGTTTCGAGGCGAAAAAGTCTTTAACCGCAAATCCAACATCATGGATGTTTTGGAAGTGTTTCCAACGTAGAAAATGCGCAACGGATGAGAATGAGTGGCATTCCGAAGACGCAAGACCCGGACTATAATCAGGGTGGGACATTAGCTCAATACCTTGTCGTTCTTGTACTTTTTTCCTTAGATGATCAGGCACGATGAGTTGGAGTATTATCCTGCTGGAAGAAAACTCGTTCACGGTTCACCGGATCAAGGAATTTTCGGCTTAAAGCGGCATACATCCACTCCAACTGGCAACGGTATAGCTGTAAATTAAAACCCCTTCCATCTGAACCAATTTCCGGTGAATGGGGCCCTCAAAGTTCCACAATAAGCATTGCATAACTTTGTGCTCAATTTTTTTGGGATTGGTTTTGGTAGCTTTTTTTGGGATCTAATTACTGTTTTCGCATGCCAGTATTCCGGAAAGATATTCACTTTTTATCACTTGTTCCAATTCACTTAAGGAAACCGTATTCTCCACATTACATCGCCGACAATTCACGAAACGTGACCTTAAGTAAGATGACGGATCCTTACGTATACTTCGGTAGCAATAATGATAAATATAATACAAATTTTGAAGATGACAATCCGATTTTTGGCGTAAATGTGACAAGGATGGTAAGTCAGATAATATCCGAAAACTTGAATATTTTCATCGTCCTGGTGCGGGACTGACTCGAACCCGCGTCTGCCAGAAAACGCCCGGGTATGCTAACCACTACACCACCCAGAACGACCAAGTTCCAAGTTTCCGATCAATTTGAATATAACCATCAATTTGTATTATATGGCGTAATCCCGTATTTCTTTCATGATTTATCTGCTTCTCCGGGAAAACACGGGATAAAATTCTTAACCTCCAGATTCGCTAAACATGAATGCTGGTTGCTTCGACTAGCGAATCCTGTGATGGTTATATTCAAATTGATCGGAAACTTGGAACTTGGTCGTTCTGGGTGGTGTAGTGGTTAGCATACCCGGGCGTTTTCTGGGAGACGCGGGTTCGAGTCCCGCTCCAGGACGATGACATTTTTCAAGTTTTCGGATATTATCTGACTTACCATCTTTGTCACATTTACGCCAAAAATCGGATTGTCATCTTCAAAATTTGTATTATATGGCGTAATCCCGTATTTCTTTCGTGATCAAATATAAATTTGCGATTGACGTTTTTGTCATGTTTTTCATTTGTTTTCATGATTCGTCATTAATTTAAAATGATAATAACAATAGCACGAACTGATTAATGGTTGAGAGATTTATTTTTTTATAAAATGTAAACTGAAATGGTCTAACGAAGCACCTGACTAACATTCCAACACTCTTGAATTGTGACTGGCTCTAACAACGATATGAAACCTTCCTTGAAGCAGTAATATGATGGTGGTCAAAATTACTGCTTCATGTTCTTTTTCTCTTTCAAAGCCTAATTAACAATGTTAGCACAAATCTTGAGGTATCAGAGGTCTCCTAAAATTAGTTCTGGAGCTCCTCTGAGAGAGGAGCTCACAGCACACTAAGGCAAACGCACCTCCTATCCACAACCAGGACGAAAGCCATGGCCCATCAAGGGCAACAAGTTATAGAGCAGTTGTGTGGCATCTCTCGGGAATCGGGACCCTGATTTTTCCTCCCGTTAATAGTTCGAAAATCACCAAAATGGTCATTCAGATATGTGTTGGTTGTACATGTGGACAAACCTAAGTCCGGAACTTTCTGAAAACCATCAAGTACCAAAGTTAATGTTTCAAACTTAAATTGAGGTAGTGGGCAGTGTGATCTCCGCAAAGAACAGATAATCTGAATTTTAACCCACTTGTTGTTTGAACAGTAATCTTTTCAATTGCCATGTAAAATAGCGTCATAAAGTTTTATGTAAATTTCGAATACCACATACAGAAAAGCGGATCACTTTTCGACTTCTACGTAGCAATGCACATGTAAATGAAAAATGTATATAACAAATTTCGCTTCCTCTAAAGCAGGAAAATGTACCTCAAAAACCAGGATCGTGTCCTTTGCACGAGAAGCTTATCAATGATGTATTGTTGTGCAAGTTATGCAGCTGTATTACCTTTTGACCCAACGAAACGCTTGCAGAAAATTCACTGACTCATACATACATAAGTACCAGGCCTGAAACCCTCATTACCGACTGTTTTGCATACACGGAGGCAAACACACATCTGCGCTTTGCTTGAGATGGAATTTAGGATGGCACCAATTTCTGCTATATGTTTCATAGTGTGTTTGATCGTAATAGAAATACCCATTGAGGCAAAAGTTAGACCCGAGGTTGAAGGTGCTTATAACTGTATCATGCATTTAGTCTGCAATTGTGGTATGTAGGTCTTATTCTGCGCTTTAAAGACATTCTGCTTTATATACTACATCATGCATTTTTTGTGCAATTAACTGAAAGAGGAAGTTATTTAAATATTCATGATTGAAATTTTCCATGTATGAAAACGTTTAAGTTGAAATCGTTAACAGAAAATATGGTAATTGTGGCTCCTACGTTTCAAATTCAAGCTTTTGCATTTACCATACCATCAGTAAACACTTACATTCATTCATTTTCGCCCATGGAACCTTAAATCTGAAAAAAACTGACCGGGCTTATGACCATTCGTCCGAGAAGTGTACGGGTTCGAATTCCGGTGATGCACGGATGTTGTGTTTGTCTTACGGCACTGGTTCTCTCTCTTTTCCTAGAGCCAGTGACCCTAAATTACGGGCAGGCGACTGCTTATAGGCCATTGAGTTGCTTATGGTGGTCGTTTAACTTTCAATAAAAAATATGTTTTGTTATTGCAGTCAAACACCAGTGGTATTACGTGTCGCACAAATCTTGAAAATATTGATACTGATGATGGTAAAATAGTATAAATATTTTTTAAATTATAATGTATTTTCACGAAGTTAATCTCTTCTTCACGTAGTGTTTAGATTTTTGAAAGCTTACCGTGTCTACATTAAAATGCCTGCAAAAATATTTTATGGTAACTACAGTCCAATACAAGGATTTGGAAATATTCTTCTCACTACTATTTCAGCTGCAAGATCAGTTCTTTTGCCGTTGTTTGCTATCTTTAAATGCAAGGTCAGAAACAGACGTAATTAAAACCCTGTAATTTGATTGACATTAAATGTCCGTCATTACTGTTTCACACGTTATGTAAGATTTGCAATCGGGAGATTATTAAATGATGTTAGAAACGTATGGGGCATAGTATCGGCAATTAAAATCAAGAAACGATGAACTATAAATGTACTTACTACATTCGTAGTGGCTATCCGGGCTTCTTACGTGCGCCTGTAATGTGTTTATTCACAAGACATTGCCGTAACTATCCGACTCATTCAAAAAATGTGAACTGTTTTCAATTGTGAAGTTTAGAAAAATAAAATTCATGATATTGTAAAATCTGCACCAAATAAAATTGAACAAGATGAATTTTTACAATGAATGTAAAAAATTCTTTTAACAACAACGAAATATGAAACAGAATTAAAATCTTGCCGATTTAAAAAAAAAACGAACTATAATCTTGAAGAGGAAATCATCTTGACTGCGAAGCACCACGAGAACAACGAAACATGAAAATGAATTGCAACTTTGCCGAAATCTTAAGAAACGAAGTCTTGAAAAAGAAATAATCATCTTGATTGCAAAGCATAAAGAAATAAATCTACCGACTGCGAAGCACCATTGGTGCTTCGCAGTATATATAGTTCATTGTTTCTTGATTTTAATTGCCGATACTATGCCCCATACGTATCTAACATCATTTAATAATCTCCCGATTGCAGAACTTACTTAACGTGTGAAACAGTAACGACGGACATTTAATGTCAATCAAATTACATTATGGTGGCCACGTAAAAAGCATGTTCATCGCAAATTGGCAAAATTTGAACAACGATATATTTTAATTAAAAACCGTTTGAAAGTTTTCATTATAATCAGAAAACTGCGTCGGATATTATCGCTTCCTTTGTTCCAAAAACGTTAAACTTCGAATATTGTTCATTGCATTTCAGATGGGTGAGACTGCTCATCATCAACGTAAATTCTTGTTAAAGTGATGTAAAATCACCTTTGCTTATGGCGAGTGTCTATCACAGAGATTGAGGTGAGCAGTACTCCTTTAACAGCGATTTTGACGCACAACTCGAGCTTTAACTGACATCCTTCACAACTACCATGCAAGACGTTTTTTGTACTTCATGCTACCTAGCTGTTCCCCCGCAGAGCATGTCCGCTCTAGTGTCTTTATTCCGAAATGTGTCTTAGGAACTTATCAGAAATGTCGTTATGTTCACATTAGTGAATCAAATATAATTGGTTAAACAAATCATAAAATTGGTGAAAATGTGATTTAACCCATCGCTTGGCCCCATTTTAAAAATCGCCAATTTTTTTGTGTTTCTGCGGAGAGTCTTCCTAAGAACTCAACTCTTCTCGTTTAGAGATGCAAGAGTAAATTTCACAAAATGAAGTTTAAAGATTTATATTTTAGAAATTAGCAAGATGTTTTTACAAAATTTAACAGTCAGCAACCACTGTTTGTGTATCTATTCAGAACACTTTATTTTGATTATTATTATTAATCAAAAATTTCTTTATACACCCAATTGAAAATTTCTGAATTTGGGGACACAACAGTGACGGAGTCGAATGATCTTACTCTAGATTGACCTACGTACAATTGTCCATGGCTAAAAACTGGCTTTGATAAAGCTAGACAGATTTTTTCAAAAGTTTGGCCCTGTGATTTGTTTATAGTCATTGAAAAAGTCAAGCGAATGGGGAACTGTTTACGTTTGAACTTGAAAGGCATATTTGTGTCTGAAGGAATGAGTGGTATTCGAGGTATGAGAAAAGTTTCAGTAGTATTGGTGTCAATCTGCCTTGATTCAATAAGATTACGCTGCAAATTGGTTACTATAAGCCTTGTACCATTGCACAGACCTTTAGACGGTACTAAATTTCTAAGCAACATGGTAACAGCGCTGGTTTTAATTTCAGTTTGGGAGGTGGCATTCCAGTTGGTGTCAAAGTGTTTAAAAATTCCTCAGTATATGCAAGTTGATCTTGAGGATCTTCACTTACGATACTATCTACGCTTTCATAAATTACCTACTTTCCTGGAATACACTTTAGGACACGGGTATTGAGTTCAATGGACAAATCATTCGTCACAGTGAGAATGACACGCCTTTTAAGTTATTGAGGCGTGACTGTGGTAAAATCTATGTCACTGTATAGTTGTTGAACTGGATCTTGTATTTGTGGATAGCCTATTGAAAGTAACTTAACTGTTTCCCCACTCTTACGATCACCAACATCTAAAAGCCAATTTGCAAACTCTCTCGGTATCAAGGGCACGCATATTTTCTGTAAGGCTCATAATGTGAAATTCAGACCAAAGACGGTGTTTCTTTAAACAGCTGGCAACTGTCAGCGATCGTGAACCTCTCAAGATTACACGCAATACTTGACGGAAATTTCCACCAGGTAAGATTATATTTCCACCAAATGGTTCAGAATATTTTGTAACATCTTTGAGAAGTCGATCGACAGCTAAAAGGCATGGACATGCATCATTGGCGCCTCATCCCAAAGAATACGTTTTGTATCCAACAAAAATTTTGTTTCTGGTGTATTTGGTTTTAAATTACAAGTTGAAGTCGCATTCAAAATGAGAGGTATTTTGAAAGCTAAGTGAGCGGTCCATCCTCCTCTTAACAAAGTAGCTGCCATTCCAGTTGAGGCTACAGTAGTAGCTTGATCACCTCTTCCTCTGATTGTATGCAATAAGATTGAGTATACAAAAGTTTTCCCTGTTCCTGCGGTGGACCATCTAAGAAAATACGTTTCGGTGTGTCTTTTTTACTTCCATATATTGCATCTAGTATTGTTTCAACAACTAATCGCTGTTCAGTATTAAGCTTTTCAGTGTTTATGCGGGCTTTGGTTTGCTCTTCTAAAACATCAAAGGAAGACATATGGATATGATCTTTTGGTAAATCTAAAACTGGCAGTTTCAGATTTTTCATATTCAAACCATAAGGTTTGAGTAGGTCATTAATTTCTGCAAGTGCATACTGCAGTCCTGTCTCTTTGAAATATCTGTGTACCAAGTCCTCACAAACAGTACCTTCATGCTGAGCCAAAAGTTCAGGAATGTTTTCCACTTCTCCAAATCCACAAATTATCGCAAATAGTATTCGTAGATAACTTGACATTCGTATCTAGGCTGCTTCTAGTAGTGTATCATGCCAGTGTTGATCTCCTTCAAGAAGTCCAAGCTCTCTACATGCGCGTTTGAAAGTGCTACATACTATCCCATTAACTGTCTTTAGATCATCGAAAGTGAGTGCACCCGATATTCGTACCGACAGCATTCGCAGGTAGTATCTTTCACTGTGCTGGATACTGATCACTGGCATTCTCCCAATCACTTGCTGTCCTCCCCGTTCTCGTCTCTTCCATGTTGTTCTACATTTATTATCAAAAACATAGTACTGTGGGATATCGATGTAACTGTAAATATGGGCTTGTTCATCAATTTTATTGATTTCGAATCATGCCGTCAATGTTGTATATTTTGTAGAAGCCCGTGCAATAACTTGATCTTCTTGACCATCTTGATAAACAATTTGCTGTTGTTCTGGCAAATGAACTGCTAATCTTAGTATAAAATGAGATTTTTCAGATATGCTGAATTCATTTATTCGCCACATTGCTTCAGGAGCGCTAACATATCTGACACCAAGAAAAGTTAATATATCATCATCATCTAAGCCACTATTTTCTTTTTGAAGTCTAACAGATGCAGCATCATGTCCTTTATACACGTATTTATATAGGTATTTAACACTCTTTAGGGATGCACAAACTTTAACATAGATATAAGCGTTGAATTTCTTTAATAGCCAGGGATTATATGGCACAACCATCGATTATTATCAATGTCATGCCGACCAACTTCCACAGGATCCATGGATCGTCTGCTATAGATAGAGTATCCATTAACATTTTCTTCTGTTGCTTCTCTGAAATCCTTTGGAAATTGTTTGCAACATATTCCATTATTCATGCACGGTGAATTTTGATTTAAATCACCGCAGGGGCCATGGACCATGCACTTTGTGACAATTTCAAATAGCCTTGGATTGACATCAGTTCTTGGTGATTCTGCACTTACATATTTGTCAATATCATCTTTCGTACGTATCTTTGTACTTGAATCTAATGTTAGTAAAATGTGAGCATGAGGTAAACTCGGTTCTGAAATTCAATTACATAAATATATGCAATGACAACTCCAAATACACTGGCGGAAAGTGAAAAAAGAACACCAAGAAGGAATTGGCGGACGATCATGAAATTTACATATGTTAATGGGGGTTAATTTCGGGACCAACCGGTGAGCGCTTACGCCACAGCACCGCATAGTATGCAAATTATGATCGGTGGTATTTAAGGAGTACGGCGAAGTAAATATAATCAGTCGTCGGCGTACGGACACGTGCGAAGACCCTGAAGAAGCTGCAATGCCTGGACATGGAAGACGTGTACGATTTCAACAGTTATCGGACTTTGAGCGAGGTCGTCTAGTCGGACTGCGCGAGGCCGGGTGGTCGTATCGTCGTATTGCGGAGTGAATTGGACGGGAAGTATCGGTGGTGGTACTATGCTGGCGTAGATGTTCCCAGGAACACTCCCACACGAGAAGACGTGGAACCGGGAGTCACAGACGGACTGATGAGCGGACCGATCGACGCATAAAAAGAGCAGGGTTGTCAAGCAGAACAACCACTGCGACGCAAATCAAGCTGCCGTTGCACCTGAGGTGACTGTTGAAATAATCCACAACCGTCCTCTAACTCCATCCCACCGTCCGGAACGGCTGCAGTGGTGTCACCAACGTCTGGTGGACGATTGTTGCGTAGATGGTCCGAGGAACATTCCCACACGAGAAGACGTGGAACCGGGAGTCACAGACGGACTGATGAGCGGACCCATCGACGCATAAGAAAACCGGCGTTGTCAAGCAGAACATCCACTGCAAATCTGAGCTGCCGTTGCACCTGAGGTGACTGTGCGAACAATCCGCAACCGTCTACTGGATGCAGGACTACGTGCACGTGTGCCTCAGGCATGTGTACCTCTAACTCCAGCCCATCGTCAGGAACGGCTGAAGCGGTGTCGCCAACGTCTGCACTGGGGAACGCAATGGCGATCCGTCGTGTTCAGCGATGAAAGCAGATTCTGCTTGTGAGCCTCCAATGGCCGTATGCGTGTTTGCAGACACACAGGGGAGCGTCTCCACCCTTCTTGCATCCGCCAGCGACACACAGGGCCTACAGCCGGTCTCCTGGTGTGAGGAACGATCAGCTATCGCTCCCGTACACAACTAGTGTTTGTACCGGGTACGTTAAACAGCACCTCCTACATTAACAACATCATTCAGCCCGTTGTTGTGCCATTTGTAAGGTCGGTCCATTGTGGTGTTTTCCAGCAAGATAACACACGCCCACACATGGCAAGTGCAACGCAACATGCACTTCAGGTTGTGAGACAACTTCCATGGCCTGCACGTTCACCGGATTTGTCCTTCATTGAGCACGTGTGGGATTTTATGGGACAACGACTTATCCGGTCTCCACGGCCAGCCACGACCATCACCGATTTACGCGTCCAGGTTGAGGATGCTTGGAGCTCAATACCCCAAACTTACATCCAACATCTGTACGACAGACTCCATGCCAGAATTGCACAGTGTGACGCAGTTCATGGCGGTTCAACCTCGTACTAACCATGTTACATGGAAACGTTATTTTTCAGTTTACCAGCAAATACAGCTGTATTTTTGCCATAATGTTTTGATCACGTTATTCTCTGTATTCCGTTATTATGCTGCATAAATTTCGTTGGTATCAGACGTCTCCTTCTTGGTGTTCTTTTTTCACTTTCCGCCAGTGTATATTGCGCTTTAAAATATCATCTAATAGCTCTGATAATTTCATTTTAAAAATTCGGACAATGATGTCTGGTCTATTTTCAGGTCTTTGAGGGCTTTGCATTGCATTGAAAATTTGAGGCCATGCAGGATTGCAAGTAAATTTAATAAACATATCTGGTCGTCCAAATTTCCTGGCAATAGCCATTGCATCCTGATAATTTTTCTAAATGTATTTTGGGCTTCCTTGAGAGGTAGAGGGCAACATTATTAGCTTGCCTGCTCGTAAAGTTTCATTTTGTATACGGAACTCTATTGCATCTAAAAGTCTGTTGTA
Organism: Macrothele yani; assembly: GCA_039090855.1. Classification (NCBI taxonomy): domain Eukaryota; kingdom Metazoa; phylum Arthropoda; class Arachnida; order Araneae; family Macrothelidae; genus Macrothele; species Macrothele yani. The sequence goes on from CM077000.1 coordinate 25,403,356, forward strand.
CAGTTCAATTCTTAAGTCTTTCTGATTCATCCGTATGTAGTTCAGCCGGGATCCTTCTGTTTTAACATACGCATCAACAATATATTGTTGAAACAATTTTCCGCTGCTGTGCTAAAGGCTAAAACCACTGCGCACTGAAAGACGGTATGCATAATACTGCAGCTACACTCGCTTGGATGATCGGCGTTCTTCAACATGCTCCATGCCCTTGAACCAACCACATTCCCATCTAGGAAAAAGCAGAGGATAAACCATTGGGTCACTGCATTGATTTGATGGTGATATAGTTTTTCAACTATCACCAATTGGATAGATGCAAATATCTCGATTTGCAGGTGGTTCTCCATCATCTCCGACAAATATTGCTGCAACTTCTGTCTTTGAAGTAGGTGCATTGTACCTTCGCAAATCTAAGTTAGGCTACTCCATAAATATTATTTTTACGTCCATTGCAGGATTGTATTATATTAATTGATGCATCTTTAGATATGAATCGACAAAAGGATTTATATTTCTCATTAACAAATCCAATTTCTCCACCACAGTCCGTAAACAGCCTTGATTTTTCTCCATGCGTATATTGCATGCTTCACCGAAATCAAAGATTGTCCATAGCCAAGTTTGTTTTTCCCACTGGTATATAGGGGAGAAATCTTGTGATATATTTGTGCATGTATACGGAAGCAGTATGGTCCAATCCCAGGCGGTGTCTTTATATCAACACCATCGAAGCAAAAGCTAAAGCTGCATTGTATTCACGGATATGCTGACGATAGTTTTTTGCTTCATCAGAACTATCACTTAACAGATCTTTCAACAGATCAGGAGTTTCAGTTAAGTTCTGTAACGTAACTTTACCACCATGAGAGCATTTTGTATATTTTGTACTGGAATTGAGTTCACTTTTCCAATGAAGTGCATTACAAACATTACACACATCTGTCATGTTTTCACAATTATGCTCTTCGACGACGACTTCAATTTGCGAATCGCTTGTCCATTCACATGTCCGGAAATGCTTTGCATTTCTTTGGCTTAATCGATTTGTGCGATTTTCAGAACTTTTCTTGGCTCGACGAAGTCAATCTGCTTCATTTTTTAATAATCTTCTTTCATTAGTCTCTTCTGGTGTTTCATTGGCAAACTGTGCTCTTCTTCTTGCATTATAAGAAATAATGCTAACTTCACGTCGTACAGACATTTCGAATAAACAAATTTCTTATATAGATTAGAAGAATAAAGAAAAACTATCTAAATCTAAGATTTTCTAAACTCTTTCGAATAAATTTGAAGAATTTGAAGAATAATTAAAAACTAACTAAAATTATCTCAATGATTTCTCGGTAATGTATCCGGAGGCAGCTGTGCTTGTTTACGCTCTGGGCTTTGCCATTCTGCAACACATTTCTGAAATCATAAAATTTACGATTTACAAATAACTAAAAATTATGAAGAAACACTAAATGTATTTATCTGCAGGCTGACGTCACTGGCGATATTTACTTCTGACGTCACGATCTAAACCGGGCAACAATCGTGAATGTTTTCCATATGTCTGTTGCTAATAAATTATGAACGGCGATAAGATAATGAAGTCTCGATCAAAATTCGGCAATGTGGAAACGCAATTAAGCCTTTTGGAAATTCTAAATTTAAGAATGTGGAAACGCAATTAACCCTAACAGGCGATAATTGAGGCAACCATGTTTGTTTGTGCCCTATTCGTTGCCATTCGGCAAATGATAATTTAGGCCTATTTTTTGCGCCACGTACATAAGCAAAATTCTTATACAGATTATCTGCAAACATTCCTGAATATGGTCCTTTCATGATTTAATTGTTCTACCTCTACCTTTCTTTCCTGCCACTTAGGCTAAATACATTCTCTTGGCGAGAATCTCAAGTTTCATTCTTTCAACATGGCTAAACTACTTAAGGAAATTTGTCTCCACTTTCCTTAAAACATTTTGCTTCACTTTACATATCAGCAACACATCATCGTTCCTCACATGATCAGTACTCTTCTTGCCCCAAACACTCAGTAAGTAAGGCATTTCTCCAGCACACAAACGGTATTTATGTCTCTTCTGTAGTACCGAAGTTTCATATCCGTGATGTGAATAACTAACATAAAGAACAACATTTATCAAACATGCTTTTCCAATTTTAATCAAAACCAGCATAAAGAATAACATTTATCAAACATGCTTTTCCAATTTTAATCAAAACTAACATAAAGAATAACATTTATCAAACATGCTTTTCCAATTTTAATCAAAACTAGCATAAAGAATAACATTTATCAAACATGCTTTTCCAATTTTAATCAAAACTAGCATAAATAATAACATTTATAAAACATGCTTTTCCAATTTTAATCAAAACTAGCATAAAGAATAACATTTATCAAACATGCTTTTCCAATTTTAATCAAAACTAGCATAAAGAATAACATTTATCAAACATGCTTTTCCAATTTTAATCAAAACTAGCATAAAGAATAACATTTATCAAACATGCTTTTCCAATTTTAATCAAAACTAGCATAAAGAATAACATTTATCAAACATGCTTTTCCAATTTTAATCAAAACTAGCATAAAGAATAACATTTATCAAACATGCTTTTCCAATTTTAATCAAAACTAGCATAAAGAATAACATTTATCAAACATGCTTTTCCAATTTTAATCAAAACTAGCATAAAGAATAACATTTATCAAACATACTTTTCCAATTTTAATCAAAACTAGCATAAAAAATAACATTTATCAAACATGCTTTTCCAATTTTAATCAAAACTATCATAAAGAATAACATTTATCAAACATGCTTTTCCAATTTTAATCAAAACTAGCATAAAGAATAACATTTATCAAACATGCTTTTCCAATTTTAATCAAAATCAGCATAAAGAATAACATTTATCAAACATGCTTTTCCAATTTTAATCATAACTAGCATAAAGAATAACATTTATCAAACATGCTTTTCCAATTTTAATCAAAACTAGCATAAAGAATAACATTTATCAAACATGCTTTTCCAATTTTAATCAAAACTAGCATAAAGAATAACATTTATCAAACATGCTTTTCCAATTTTAATCAAAACTAGCATAAAGAATAACATTTATCAAACATGCTTTTCCAATTTTAATCAAAACTAGCATAAAGAATAACATTTATCAAACATGCTTTTCCAATTTTAATCAAAACTAGCATAAAGAATAACATTTATCAAACATACTTTTCCAATTTTAATCAAAACTAGCATAAAAAATAACATTTATCAAACATGCTTTTCCAATTTTAATCAAAACTATCATAAAGAATAACATTTATCAAACATGCTTTTCCAATTTTAATCAAAACTAGCATAAAGAATAACATTTATCAAACATGCTTTTCCAATTTTAATCAAAACTAGCATAAAGAATAACATTTATCAAACATGCTTTTCCAATTTTAATCAAAACTAGCATAAAGAATAACATTTATCAAACATGATTTTCCAATTTTAATCAAAACTAGCATAAAGAATAACATTTATCAAACATGCTTTTCCAAATTTAATCAAAACTAGCATAAATAATAACATTTATCAAACATGCTTTTCCAATTTTAATCAAAACTAGCATAAGTAATAACATTTATTAAACATGTTTTTCCAATTTTAATCAAACCTAGCATAAGGAACAACATTTATCAAACATGCTTTTCCAATTTTAATCATAGTTAGCATAAATAATGACATTTATCAAACATGTTTTTCCAATTTTAATCAAAACTAGCATGAAGAATAACGTTTATCAAACATGCTCTTTCAATTTTAGTCATAACTCTTGTCAAAGAATATATGCAAGGTGATAACAGCTGAAGCAAAAGTATTGTAATATTCAGATTAAACGCCACATAAGCATAAGAGTAGCACCTGCAAAATATTTACATTTGCAAAACAGATTCTCTGTAAGAGACACATTAATATGCAAAATGTTGTAATTTGTTATTCTTCAGGGTAACAACTTTATTAAAACAAAAATTTAAATCTCAGTCTTAGTCACTTTTGAGAACTTGTAACAGGAAAGATGTCATATAATTTTCGATTATATTGAGAACATCTTTTCTATCTTTTCCGGCACGAATAATCAACTCGATTTTTACAATAAATAAAACATCCAGAGATAGAAAGAGCAATTTACTTACAGTAGTGGCCAAAAGTAAGTTACGTTAATTAACGAATAGTACAGCAAGTTAGTAAAATCATGCAATGCATTGATTAAGATACGCTTTCCAACATACCAGAAATCATTACTCAAGTTATGAGGATATTGGTTCTGGAATAAATCCCGCTCCTGTGCCCAGACCTTTGACCCAATTTCGATGATATTAAACAGAATTGGTTTAGCATACTTCCAAAACGACATATTAAAGTTTTGTCGCAATAAAGTACATTTTTATTCAAGTTATGAGGATAGGCTGTGCAATAAATCTCGCTGATGTGCCCTGACTTTTGACCCCATTTCGATTATATTAACCAGAACCGGCTCAGTGCATCTCCGGAACAACATGATGAAGTTTTGCCGCAGTCGAAGCATTTTACGTACGATATGACGCATAAGGGCGATGGAATGGATCCGCCCCTATGTCCTGACCTTCTGCCCCATTTCTTCCTTTTTCAGTAGGGGTTCTTCCCAGTTTGTCCCCTACCACATATTAACATTTCACCGAAATCGAACCATTTTTACGTGGTTTATCGTGCGGACAGACAGACGGATAACGCTGGAGCATATACGCTTCGTCAACCTACGGTTGGAAAGCGTAAAAAAGAGTTTATCATAGCAGAAGGATATCTGACACAAAGTGATTTTCAAATCGAACATTTGAAAGAAGAAATATAGAAGAAAACATGACGTAACGCTTCACTTCCTAGCGGAAGAATTTTGATTAATGAAGAAGTTGAAAATACTACGTAAAAGAATTCTCCAGGAAGCAGACATAGCGAGAAAGGGTTTTTTGATATTTACGTCCCTAGCCCAAAAGCTGTGCATTATTAAAGGAGGTTAATGTTTCCCATCTTTATTGAAGTAAATGGCATACAGTAAAAACAGGATTTTTGAATAGGATTTCCAGAAGAGCGGATATACAGCTGCAAACATAAACAAACAAACACAACTTAGCGATTAGATAAAACTCCCGAAGTACAACCTTAAAGTTTTCAGAAAGAAAATGTTATCCTGTGTCCAGAGAAGTTTTTAAATGGGACTAATAGCTGTAGAGATAGGTTTCCAGAGAAATTTTTAAATGGGACTAATAGCTGTAGTGGTAGGTTTTCAGAGAAGTTTTTAAATGGGACTAATAGCTGTAGAGATATGTTTCCAGAGAAGTTTTTCAATGGGACTAATAACTGTAGAGATATGTTTCCAGAGAAGTTTTTTAATGGGACTAATAGCTGTAGAGATATGTTTCCAGAGAAGTTTTTAAATGGGACTAATAGCTGTAGAGATAGATTTTCAGAAAAGTTTTAAAATGGGACTGATAGCTGTAGAGATAGGTTTCCAGAGAAGTTTTTTAATGGGACTAATAGCTGTAGAGATATGTTTCCAGAGAAATTTTTTAATGGGACTAATAGCTGTAGAGATATGTTTCCAGAGAAGTTTTTAAATGGGACTAATAGCTGTAGAGATATGTTTCCAGAGAAGCTTTTTAATGGGACTAATAGCTGTAGAGATATGTTTCCAGAGAAGTTTTTAAATGGGACTAATAGCTGTAGAGATATGTTTCCAGAGAAGCTTTTTAATGGGACTAATAGCTGTAGAGATAGATTTTCAGAAAAGTTTTAAAATGGGACTGATAGCTGTAGAGATAGGTTTCCAGAGAAGTTTTTAAATGGGACTAATAGCTGTAGAGATAGATTTCCAGAGAAGGTTTTAAATGGGACTAATAGCTGTAGAGATAGGTTTCCAGAGCAGACGGACAGGCAAAGTGATACTACATATAAGAACGTATGTTTTTTTGCAGAAGACGTGCTGAAAATTGTCTGAAACTAAACATTCCGTAAATTGAACGTAAAAATAAATATTATTGATCTTCCAATCTCCAGAAATGATTTATTACTGAACTGCCTAATATTCCTATGGACAATTTCCCATAATTTCATAATATGTTAAGTCATTCTGAGTAATTTCATGAGCAAATATAAAAATAAAATGAACGAGATCATTGAAAATTCGGAATGATCTTTGCTTTGTTATCATATTTATTTATTTATTTGCTGTTGACTGCTATCTTTAAACAAAGATAAGTGCGCAATAATTTTAGTTAAAAATTTAATTCCTAATACCAGTCAGCTGACAAATACTTCCCCATAGTTCTTTTAATTCTGGCCGCGAGGATGATGAAGGATCACGCCTTTGCGATTGACGAGTGCTGGCCCCTTCGATGTCAGTTGTTCTCGCAATCTGTCCAACTGTTGGCAGTAGAGGTCAGCATTTATCGTTCGGTTAGGTGCCAACACCACCCAGTGGATTATGCCCTGGACATCCCACCAAACACTCAACAAAACCTTTTTGGGATTCAGTCGTCCTTTTAAAGTCGATGGAGTCGGCTCCGCACCCTGGCACAAAGTCCGTCGACGCTATACGTTACGGTACAATACGAAATTCTCATCACCCGTTATATTTCGCCCCAAAAACTGTTCATTTCTGTGACGAGAAAGCAAAGAAACACAGGCACGGATTCTCTCCTCTCGTTGCTTTACAAACTGTTCATTTCTGTGACGAGAAAGCAAAGAAACACAGGCACGGATTCTCTCCTCTCGTTGCTTTACAGAAAGCTGATGCGGAACCCAGTCATTGAACTTGGTGTAGAACCCAAACGCATGCATCCGTCTTTCGACTGTTGTTCGACAACGTTTCCGCTAATTCCTGAACGTTTAAATATGGGTCATTTGTTATGACTTGGTCCACGTCCTTGTGAGAAACAACGAAAGGACGTCCAAGGCGTGGTTGATCTTTACAGTTTCTGTCTCCGTCCCGGAATTTCCGAAACTAACGGCGACATGTGCTAATCAAATGCATCCACCCCATACACTTGACAGATTTTGCGGCAAGCCGCGGCTGCCTTTATCGAACTAGCACAGCAAACAATGCCTAATATGCTCCTTATCGCATGGCATGTTACAGCGTCCGTAATTTCAGTTACGAATGACTTACTCGGACAAACTTAGTGCCTCTATATGCTCTACTGCTCCACGCTTTATTGGCCGAAAATTCGGCAACGCAGCGTCATATGTGATGTAACTACTCCGATCGCAATTTGCATCTATTACACAAATGTGTAGAACTTCTGCACAACCGAAATAAAAATTCATTTCGGAATATTGCAGTGAGATATTCCTTTGGCATTGCTGCGTGAGGGTTCGTTTCGGCTTGTCTTGTCGGCTGTGGCAATTGCAACTTCATCCGTGGCATTTTCGGAAACTGCCGGACGTCGTCTTTTCAACTTCACATCCAATTCTCCAGTGTCTTCGAGCTCCCATTTTCATCAGTCAAAACGCCGCAGATGTTAGAGGTCTACTCCGTAATCTTTTGATTTGTCAGAACTAGTGCAGTGCTTATTTGCATTATTACTCTGATGTTGATAATAAAATTCCTTCTTTGTGAGAGCTATAATGGCTGCCAGCAGCTTGATCATGGCCGCTTTAGTCCTGCAAGATGCACATGCCAGATGCACATGCCAGATTTCCACGTGAACATTTACCGTACGCATGAAACTTTCCACATGAACGACCTGCAATTTCTTAGATATCAGCAAATATGCTCCTGCTGTGCATCACAAGCCATGTTTATTGAGTAGATTTTATCCTCAAACGCTTATACTGTTAATAGCGAGTAAACTCACGCACGTGTCCATTGTGATCTTGCGTTTATAGCGACAATGTTCTCCTCGCGGTGCAATTTTGAACTAATTTATTTTCCCTGCTAAATCGTTTTCCCATGCTCTCAATGATCTACCTACCAAGTACATCAAACAAAGATCTTCGCTCTTTCCACGTTTATAAGTGAGTCATGGAAAAATTCTCATTGGCCACCATCGGGAGTCGAACCCAGGGTCTTGCAGTTACGCGCCGGATATGCTTCCGCTACACCACAGCGGCCTCGAATTCCTCCAGACTCACACACGCTAACTGCCAAGCCAATTTGGCAGGTTGCTTCTTGGAGCCCCGCACATTTCTGGGGATTTACCAAAGATGGTAAGCAGCAACTGAAGAAATAATTAGAAGGCGAATGAATAGTTAATACAGACATTTAACTTAGACCAGGGACATCAAACAAAGATCTTCGCTCTTTCCACGTTCATAAGTGAGTCACAGAAAAATTCTCATTGGCCGCCACCGGGAGTCGAACCCAATGTCTTCGAGTTACGCGCCACATATGCTTCCGCTACACCACAGAGGCCTCGAATTCCTCTAGACTCACACACGCTAACTGCCAAGCCAATTTGGCAGGTTGCTTCTTGGAGCCCCGCACAATTCTGGGGATTCACTAAAGATGGTAAGCAGCAACTGAAGAAATAATAAGAAGGCGAATGAATAATTAATACAGACATTTAACGTGGACCAGGGACATCAAACAAAGATCTTCGCTCTTTCCACGTTCATAAGTGAGTCACAAAAAATTCTCATTGGCCGCCACCGGGAGTCAAACCCAGGGTCTTCCAGTTACGCGCCGGATATGCTTCCGCTACACCACAGCGGTCTCGAATTCCTCCAGACTCACACACGCTAACCTACCAAGTTTTGTCACAATATCTCCATTATTTGCTTATCTGTATATCCAAAAATAGTGATAACTATTTTATAACTCCTGTATTTCGCTTTCAACATGTCAAAAGTGTGCTTTCGTCCAATCCTGTTTCGGAAACAAATGCATTGATTAAAACCACATCATATTGAAATTTAAAAGTTGAAAGTTTTATGCGCATGAGAAACCAGTTTTAGGACGTGGAATTTCCTCGAACAATCATGTTATTTCTGAATATCCATATTCAAAACATTTACACCGATGAGTGATTAAGTTATGACCACCTACCTAATAAGATGTAGGATTCCTTTTAAACCGCGAAACAGCGACCACTCGCAGAAGCATCGATTCGATGAGGTGGCGATAGGTATCCTGGGGTATCTGATACCATAATGTGAACAGCAAGCCCTTAAGTTCCCGTACCTTTTTTGGGGTGGTGGTGATTTAGCGCGAACCCGCTTTTCCAAGTCGAACACGAAATATTTGATTGGGCTCATATCAGGAGAATTTGGAGGCCAGGGTTTAACAGAAAGTCACCAGTATGCTCCTTCAACCACTCTTTGACGATTCTGGAAGTGCGGCATGGAGCATTATCCTGTCGGTAATGGCCATCACCAGCAGGGTACTCAGTTGCCATGAATAGGTGAACTTGGTCCTCAGCGATGTTCAGATACCTAACAGCTATCAGGGATTGTGTAATTGGGATAATGGGGCCTAAAGTGCCCCAAGAAAACATCGCCCGCAGAATGCCACCGATACCGCCGGCGTATTTCCGCTCAACAGTGCATCCAGGTGTCATTGCCTCCGTTCTTAATGACGCAACAGGAATCTTGATTCGTACACTGTTGAAAATTTTGTGATAGGTTGCACCAAAACGTGGTGCTACACCAGCTGCACCACTTTCTAAGAAAACATACGCAACTGTGTGGTGCAGACAAAACCCAACAGATTGCACCACAATGTGGTACAACCTTGTACCATATCGTAGTGTAAAGTTGCACCATGTTGTTGGATTTTGTTCGCAGTACTCAGTGGTACATCTTTTCTCATAAAGTGGTGCAGCTGGATTAGCACCACCTTTTTGGTGCAAGCTACCACAAAACTTTTAACAGTGTAAGACCAGGTCATTTTCTTTCAATTATCCACGGTCCGATCTCGATAATCTCGGGCCCATTTCACGCGTTGTTCGCGATGATGTGCATTGAGCATGGGGACGCGGCTGCGTCTTCGGCTACACAGGCCCATGCGCAGAAGGCTGCGATGAACTGCGTGCTGTGACGTATTACTCTGATTACCACAGTTGTAGCTGTGGATGATTTGTCGTACTGAGCCCTGCGATCGCTATGAACAATACGTGACAAGCTCCGCTCCTCTCTGGCATCAGTAAGCTGCAGACGAGACACGGCTGAACGACGATTCTTCGTTTGACCATCATGCACCACTTTTGATACGTACTCATAAGAGCGGCACGTGAGCAACTCACAAGCAGCTCCGTTTCCGAGATCGTAGTTCAGAAGCGCCGTGCCATCACAATTTGTCGTTTATCAAACTCCGATAAATCGGGTTGAATAAACTTCCTTGTGAACTTCACCTGCTCCACCGTTCGGTCTCCAGGCGGGCTCTTTTCTCTAGGTTGAGGATGGTCCTAATGGAATCGCTCATCGGTGAATTTTATTTACAGTTCAGTGAATTTTTTTAAATGTTCACCATTTTTTACAGGTTTTTACAAGCGAATAAAATTCAAATTTAACTTTGTCTTTTCAGGGAAAAACACCCCTTACAAGAAATGCTTCAACATGAAGCCGAAATTTGTAAGTAGCATATGTTTTACTTTTGCAATTCCTTTTCGCTGATTTGTTTCATTTAGAAGAGCATTTTTCCAATGAAACAGTTTGCGTTAGAATAATTAAATATAAGAGCTTGCAGACCGATATGTGGTATATTGCTATGATGAAGATTTATAATAATGGATAGAGAAGAGGAACTTACGTATTTGTGTATTGTCAAATCAGCGCTCTATAATGAATAAGGCTTTTACTACTAAGCTAATTATAGTGAATATAGCTTTCACTAATATTATAATGAATTCAATGCTTGTACTAAGCTAAGTATAATGCTTTATAATGCTTCTGCTACTGAATTATGATGAATTCAGCTTCTTGTAAGCTAATGGTTGTTGTGTTATTAATTATGAATAAACTTTCCTGCTAGTAGTGTAGTAATAATAATGAACAAGTTTATAACTGGTAGTAATGTTGTAGTAGTAATTAAGATGAATAAAGTCTTATGCTGGTTGTTACTAATAACACTAAATGAAATAAACCTAACAGCCAGCCAGACAGAGGTCTGACAGTACTATGAACTGAGAAAAACGTACTTACTTAAAACCTTTTATTATGAACTTCTACTGGTATCATCACACACACTTCACACACAGCTACTCAAATAACACGTAGCTCCTTGCACATGAACGAAGCTCTACACTCATAAACAACAGCTCTCTGACACATAAACAACAGCTCTCCACATAAACAAACGCTCTCCCTATACAACAACAAACGCTCTCTTTAGGTATCGTTGAACGCGCCTATTTATACTGGCTACCACCACGTCATGACTTACACTCATTGCCAGATCTCATTCAGCGGGTGAAATAACATCTCGTTCAGTAAGAAGATAATTTACATAGGAAAATAAAATAACCAGAGATAGTAAAAATCAAAAGGAAAGTGAATCGAGAGTATACGTTACAGCTCTTTTAAACTCTTTAGGTCATAATTACTGCATTCCTAGAATGTAATCTCTTACATCGAACATGGTCTCTCTACTGATTTGTATTAAAAAGCCTTTTTTGGCCATGCTCTCTCAAAGGATTTATACACATTACGGTTTGCGAAAATTGCAAACCAAAGAAAGAATCGCGTTAGTCAAACGAAATTTGATAGCACTTGTTCCTTCTGTTGCAGGATATATTTCAAATCAGATTACTCATGTTACGCGAGAAAATTGATTACATTTGTAGAGCTATGCAAGATTGTTTCGCTTGAAAACTCAGTAGAGTGTGAAGCTGACTGGAGCAACAATAACATCTTCCACACCAGTGATTCTCAAACTTGTTTTCCATAGGTCTCACTTTTGAAATAAAAATTATCCCGCGCCCCACCGAATTTTTATTGATAAGAAAACATTAAATACACAAATAAAAAAATCCTAGCTCTTCGATGTAAACTTAACACTGCTTTATTAATAATACAGAACACAACTACTTTATCATATCATAATGGGATACCGAAAAAGTACAAATTATAAAACAATGCAACTACAAAAAAACGTTATTCGTTCCCGAATTGAAACCGGGCTCGTGTGCTTCAATGCTGCTTCACTAAACACTATGAGATTTCAGTTGTCGGCAATATTTAGCTTTCCGAATTAGGGGTGTGCAGAAGTTTCCGTCGTTTTAAGGAGAACGGAGAAGGAACAATCAGGAAACCAGTACGCATTTATTCAACGAAATATTGGCCGTTAGCATCAATGATCTACTGCCATTGTTTAGGCAACAAATGAATGCCCCTGTGATAGAGTAACTCGGGTTTTGAGCTACAGACAGCAGTGACGAAATTTTCCACCTCTGGAACTGTGGTGAACCGCTGTTGGGCTAAGACATGTTGCATAGAGCGAAACAGATAAAAGTCTGAGGGTGCAATGTCCGGGGAGTAAGCTGGATGCGGTAAGACTTCCCAGTGTACCTGTTTAAGGGTTGATATCGTAGTAGAACCGACATGTGTTCTGGTATTATCGTGTAACAGGATGACTGGGCGGCGTCCTTTACCTATCCATGGGCGTGCTTGCTTGTTTGCGGCGTTCAGTTTAATAAACTGTTCGCTATATTTTATGCAGTGACTTTTTCGCCCGGTTTCAACATTTCGAAGTACAGCACTCCATGCATACCCCACCACACACTATAACGAAGTAAATTTCTCCGTCATTTTTTGTCCACGCCAGGATTCGAACCCGGATCCCCTCATTCCGGAATAAGTCGCTCTACCAATTGAGCTACGCGGACGTTTATTCTGATTCCAATCTGCCTTTATGTCGTGTGCGTCCTGCTGGCAGGTACGTCACATCTCCCCCCCCGAAAGGGGCCGAGGGCATGGCCCACGGGTCAGCCGTGACTATGAATCGTCGCAGGCAGCCATCCACTGTAGAACGTGCACTTGAGAACTCCCAGTCAATCTGGTGTGTGGAATGCAACGTCACACACATTTATTTTTGGAAGCGCTGGAGAAGGGATTCTCTAATTTTTCCTATCTCGCGGTGTGGAAATAACATCACACCACTGCGAGATTTTGAACGGTCGGGTCATCCGGATAGTTCGGGCGCCATTATAACGAAGTAAATTCTCCTGCTGGACGTGTAGTGCAGGAAAGCTTACGTTAAGTCACGTTAGGGTTATTGAAAGGTTACTTGACGTAGCTAAAGTGTGCTTAATCATCAAAGTGCTAGAGTTTGTCTAGGTAAGACACTCACGTGCAATAAATACCAAGAATATGGAATTTATTTTTTACTCAGCGTTCCTCATTATCTTGAATATCAGTAATATAACTTCGGTTTTAGTACATTAGTACCTTGAAGGCTCCTTATTAGAGCGGTAAACACAATATCCCCTGAACTTAATGCAAACACTCAATGAAATAGATTTAACGGCCAGACAGAGGTCTGACAATAAAATGAACTAAGTAAACGTACTCACTTTTAACCTTTTATTGGGGAGCTCCTGGTATCACTCCATTACACACTCCAAAATAACACAACTACTGTTAGACCGAACTTTCGTAGAATCGCATAACAATAATTAGAAAGAACCTATCATATATAAAACACGAACCTCTTTGGTATACTTGAGCGCGCCTATATATACTGCATACCACCACGTCATGACTTACACTCGTTGCCACATATAATTCAGCGGGAGAAACAATATCTCGTTAAGTGAGAAGATAATTTGCATAGGAAAATAAAATAACAAGAGATAGTAAAATAAAAAATAAACTGAATCTAGAGTATACGTTACAACACACAACAGCGCCTTTTTCTTGGGGATATCCTGTTTTGCAGTGAATGTTGACGGCTGGCCTGGGTCGACCCAGTATCGCTTGCCTACGGGGTTGTCGCAATATACCCATTTTTCATCCCCGGTAACAGGCTTCCTCAATAATTCCTAACTTGAAACCTCTTCAGCAACGACATGCAGATGCCCAAACGTTGATCCTCTGTTGAAGTATCCTGAATCCACTTACCAATCTTCTGGATCTTACCCAAAGCCTGTAGACGCCGTACTAATGTCGATTGAGCCACTTTCAAAAGTTTCACCAGCTGCGTGGTCAATTGGGTGACGTCCTCTTGCAACAGGGATTCGAGCTCCTCGTCTGAGACTTCACGCGGTCTACCTGCAAGTGGCTTGGCTTCCAAGCTTTGATCACCTTTCTTAAACCTGGCAAACCAATCTCGACACATCCGCTTATACATAATCGTTTCACCATACACCTGACATAGTGAACGGTATGCTTCACTCGCACTTTTCCCTAAATGAAACATGAATAACAAAGAGTGCCGGAAATGAACTCTATCGACCGCCATGCTTGTCTTCATGTACGAACCGACAGCACGGGTCGCCTGCCGGTTAGACCCCTACATCTCCCGCTAGCTAGGGCGGTGGAAACCTTTGCATACCCTAACACATTTTACTCGCAATCACCATCGCGATCGCTATTTTCCAACAATTTTAAACATAGATCTTATAAATAAATGTGATAATAACCGGTTGCCCTTGAATCTTTCCAAATGATTCAAGAATCACGCTCGGCCCCGCATGCGACGCTAGCAAGGATGGGTTGTTGCGCTGTGCCTGACCGGCTATATAAGGTCGTCCCGTTGCATGAGCTTGACATTCTGACTCCTGCTGTTGTGTTGGTTGCATCCTTTGAAAGTGAAATATGCATCTGAGAAAACATTGGACGCCATTCGAGCAGTTCGAGGAGTTCGGGAGTGGCTGCATCGTCAGGCTTCAGAAAGCTGGATGGTTTTATCGCCGTATTGCGCTCCACACCGGTCGTGCGGATAGCACCACAGTCCGCTGTTGGAGGCGGTGGATAGAACAAGGCACGCAGCAGCAACAGGAAGGATCTGGAAGACCTAGACGAACAATACCGACATGCGCGGAGTGACCCAACAGGAACGTTTTGCGCATATTCAGCGAACAGTAGTGCCTTCCATGTATCGTCCGATTAGTGGCAACACCATTGGCAGATGGATGCACGAACTTAGGACTAGACGCACGCAGACCGTTCCGACGGTTGCGCTTAACACCACTGCATCATCGACAAAGACTGCAATGGTGTCGTGCCGGACTGTCATGGAGACACTCAGAATGACAGCGGGTGATCTTCAGTGACGAGTCTCACTTCTGTCTTGGAGAAAACTACCTCCGAATCCGTGTGTAGAGGCACCGTGGTCCGCGCCAAGATGAACGGTTGGTTTTCAAGCCTCATACGTCCAGAAGTCCTGATGTGATGGTGTGTGGGTCCTGATGTGATGGTGTGTGGTGCAATTATCTATAAGGCCAAATCCCCTTTGGTGTTTATTACAGACACTTTAACAGCCCAACGTTACATTAATGAGGTCCTGCAACCAGTGGTCATACCTTTTACAAACGCTCACTCCGGTGCGATTTCCAACAGGACAACGCTCGTCCACATACTGTTGCTGTCTCGAGAGCGACAATGACACTCTGCTATGGCCAGCCGCATCGCTAGATCTATCACCGATTGAAAATGTGTGGGAAGCTATTGGACGCGCTATCCATACTCCACCCCTAACGTACAATCTGCAGGAACTGCGTGAGAAGATTCAAGTTGCGTGGGATGGCTTATCGCAGGACACCACAAGGAACCTGTGCAACTCCATGGTGATATGTCTGGCATGCTGTGTTATCAAACATGGCAGCCCGTCGCCATACCACTTATTGGGGGTATACCTCAATAAATGTTGCTTATGTTGGTCTCAATGTTTAAATATTTGTTTTTGCTGGTAGCCTTTACTTTCCTCCCGAATTAGCATTGCAATCCAACACGTTCTTTTGGGTGCAACGATTTTTTTGACGATGAGTGTATTTTCATTTGTGTGTTGTATTAATGTATTCCTTATACATATGTATTGTATTTGCTTTGTATTCGCATATGGTGTGATTTGCATTTGGTAAAGCTTCTTTTGGTACATAAATAGTTGTGTGCGATTTGTTTGTTTGTTATTGTGTGGCACGGCAAAATTAAATTCATTCATTCACTCATTTATACAGAGCACTGGTCGTCAGGGAAACAGTTTACGTTTGTGCAGCCGCCTTTTCCATTATTAACCGCGATATTGTGCATCCTGACTTATTGCTGAGCTGTTTTTCAATGTTTTTTGCTGTCTAGTATCGATCCCTCTTGACCTGTTAGAGCAGATAGCAGTCCTTGGTTTTTTTTTGGTGTACGGCCAGCACCGATCTTTCGCACAGATCTTTCAGTAATCCTGAAGACAGATGAGGCACGCGACGCAATGCTATGAGTCATGCTGGACTATTGCCGAAGGCCTCCCAGTTATTCGATCACGATTAAAATCATCAAAATATTCTCGTCGACCCATTTCTTCACCTCTAGCGAACAACAAATACAATCGAACTTGTGTGACGCTTATGCCCGCCGTTCGGTGATTTCCATTCAACTGATGCTATTGGACTGAGTGAGCACGTTTTACTCTTACGTCACGGAAATCACACGTCGTGCTACGCATGTGCTATTGCTCCTGTTTGAAGAAACGGTACTGAGTTAATTTGCATTTGGCTGCTGCTACTGTTAAAGTCGTTGTTTCCTTTTATATTTCGTCAGTAAGTTTTGCGCACCAGTGTATTTTATACTGTGCGTTCAATCGCTGAATGAATACTTACTACCATCAAATGACTTATGATAAAAAGATGTTAATAACATGTTCTGCGTCACCATCATACTTCTTTCTGAGCATCACAGAATTCTGCATGCGCTATTTCTTTAGTAATGCTAAATTCTATCGAAGGAAAAACCCTCTGACGCTAACATTTAGGCGAGATAATTTTCGAATTAAGAACTTCCATCTCCTTTGTCTTCGAAATTTTCTGGATCGTTTTGAAAAATGTAACATATAATACGTTCAGATATTCCAGAGTCAACCCGAACAAATATAATATTCTAACAACTAAGCAACAGTTTCACTTTCATTTAGGCAAAATAATGTACAAACGAATTAAACTTAACCTTGGACAGGAGCTCATAGAAATTAATACTGCTACGTACCGTTATAATTTTCGTAACCAAGCTTCATTGAGACTAACTACACCTAGAACTCAAACTAATAAACAAAGCCTAAATTATTGTTTCATGTTTATCTGCTTCTCCGGGCAATCACGGGATAGGATTCTTAACCTCCAGATTCGCTAAACATGTATGCCGGTTGCTTCGACTAGCGAATCCTGTGATGGTTAAATTCAAATTGATCGTAAACTTGAAACTTGGTCGTTCTGGGTGGTGTAGTGGTTAGCATACCTAGGCGTTTTCTGGGAGACGCGGGTTCGAGTCCCGCTCCAGGACGATGAAAATTTTCAAGTTTTCGGATATTATCTGACTTACCATCCTTGCCACATTTACGCCAAAAATCGGATTGTCATCTTCAAAAATTTCTTTCATGCTGATCCAAAGTTTTGGAACTCTTTGCCTGCAGAGTTAATATCTATTAATAACTTCAATTTGTGTAAAAAGAAATTAAAAACACTACTTACTTAACAACTGATATCCATTTATTAGCACCAGATGGGAGGGATTATTCGACTGAGGGGGGAATGTGAGAGACTTCCCAGGTGAAGATTCAGTGACCAAGGGACGGGGGATCTATACAATGAGGACTGGGTAGGGGGGACAACTCATGTTTTTCATTACTTTTACTTTTCCCTTGATATGCTGTTAACTCAAAATTATGATTAGATGTTTATTTTAATATGTGTTTCCTATTTTGACTGTGTTGCTGTTATATCAATGTTCTTGTCTTGACTTAAACCTTGGGAGAACAAGGCTGGTCAGGTCTCCTCGAGGCCTTTTCCTTGATCTTCCCTGCTGTTATTCTTATGTTTATGCTTAACTATTCAGAATTATTAATTTTAATAACTAACAGCAAGATCAATAAATGAAATGAAGTGAAACATTTCTTTTCTGTTACCTTTACATCGGTAATGAGAACTTCTTTAAGAAACCGTCAGTGGCAACGTGTCTCATTAGTTCCTGTTCAAATATTTTTAAAATGTACCACTGGTGTATTTAAAATTTTTCTGCCGTAAGATATTCGCAAGAATCAATTTATGACAAAGCAAGCGCACCTTTTCCGAAAGAAATGAAATGTGTCATTAATACACTAGTGCTCGAAATTAAAGAAAAAAAGCACCAAAATCAGATCATTACTGGGACGGTGCACAGAAACCACGCTAAATACACTCACATGCTATAGTGTTAAAACTCTAATTTGCCGGCGATGGATTAACGAACTCACATCTTACTTCTCCGGAGTCAGATATTCTAGTATTAAAAGAATTCCGTCTTGTTGCAAGATGATATTTATTCAGCTAAAAAACGAAATCTATGTACATGTTAAAAAACACATGAGCACTTTCGGTGTTACAGTGACACCTTCATCAGATGTGATTTCACCATATGGTTACATGCTGGTCTTAAATACGTAGAGCAGATGCATCATGGAAAAGGTGTAACGTACCAGGAGATGTGACGTACCTGCCCGAAGGACGCACACGACATAAAGGCAGATAGGAATCAGAATAAAACGTCCGCGTAGCTCAATTGGTAGAGTGACTTGTTCCGGAATGAGGGGATCCGGGTTCGAATCCTGCGCGGATAAAAATGACGGAGAAATTTACTTCGTTATAATGGCGCCCGAAGTATCCGGATGACCCGACCGTTCAAAATCTCGCAATGGTGTGATGTTACTTCCACACCGCGCGATAGGAAAAATAAGAGAATCCCTTCTCCAGCACTTAAAAATAAAAAAAAAAAAAAAAAAAAAAGGGGGAGATGATGTAACGTACCAGGAGATGTGACGTACCTGCCCGAAGGACGCACACGACATAAAGGCAGATAGGAATCAGAATAAAACGTCCGCGTAGCTCAGTTGGTAGAGTGACTTGTTCCGGAATGAGGGGATCCGGGTTCGAATCCTGGTGCGGATAAAAATGACGGAGAAATTTACTTCGTTATAAAGGTCATTTGGTATATCATGTGACACTGACATTACCTTTCCCATGATGCATCTGCTCCACATATTTAAAACCAGCATGTAACCATATGGTGAAATCACATCTGATGAAGGTGTCACTGTAACACCGAAAGTGCTCATGTGTTTTTTAACCTGTACATAGATTTCGTTTTTTAGCTGAATAAATATCATCGCGCAACAAGACGGAATTCTTTTAATACTAGTATTTATGCACGAATTATATAGTTTACCGTCAGATATTCTACTGATTGAATTACACCGACAATTGCCCCTTGTGCCGTTTCGACGTGTGCATCATAATTGAAGTAGGTATGTCACAATGTGCAAAAATAAACACGTAGAACAAGAAACAAAGGCATTGGCTCTCATCCAGAAGGTAGTAATGCGCTGTTCACTGATTGGTCAATATTCAACTTGTAATTCTAATAAAACGCTGAAATCCGTTTTATTGGTGTACTATTAGAAAAACTAGGACAAAACGCTAGCTTTCACTACCACAGGTGGCTTCCCCTTACAGAAGTATTATTCAAATGCAAAACCAAAAACAAAGTTCCAGTTATGAATTTAAAAATAGACGTTTTTGCTATAGATAGTATAGAAGGTGCGCGTCATATTCCAGATGTGTGATTAAGAGCGCGCGTATTAAATAGCGTGCGCCATACATGTGGGAGGTCCATTGATGTTTTCTCGTTGCATATCCCGTGACTGGATAGGATTTCTATAGTTTCTCTAAGGAGGGTGGCTCTGGCGGTAGTGCATCGTGCGATCTTCTTTATTTATACCCACAGAGGTGTCTCATCTTCCGTGGACCTGGAAGATGCGGGAATATACACTATACTCCTTCTGTATCCAGACGGAACAAACAAAATCTACGTGGGCATGACCAAGAGGTCTTTGAGACTAAGAATCCAGGGACACCAAAGAGATGTTAAAAGAGGACTTCTCACTACGGTACTTGCGCGTGAATTCGCTAACAACTCTGCAACACCTCTCTAAAAATAAAGACAATCGCACGCTACACAATCCGCAGAGCCACCCTCCTCAGAGAAACTATAGAAATCCTATCCAGTCTCGGGATATGCAACGAGGAAACATCAATGGACCTCCCACATGTATGGCGCACACTCATTAATCGCGCGCCCTTAATCACACATCTGGAATATGACTCGCACGTTATATAATCTCTATAGCAAAGTCTATTTTTGAATTCATAACTGGAACCCAGTTCTTGTTTTAGCATTTAAATCATACTTCTTCCTGAAGAAGCCACCGGTGGTGGTGAAAGCTAGCGTTTTGTCCTAGGTTTTGTAATACCTTGCTGGCCACCCAAAATGCAACACCAAAAAGGAAGCATCCGATTGACCTGAAATTCGCAGCATCCGTCGCCCGCGAGAGTACATGCTAACAATGAGCATTGCAGGGCATATGCAAATTATGTGCGCCCGGCACGCCACCGAGAAGCACTATAAGAAGGGTGCACAGAAGGTGGGGTGTAAGTAGAGGAAGTGTGTTATGCTGCCGGACCTGTGCGTGGGAAGCTTCCTAATGCCCCGTCGCAGAATACGGATATCATTCCAGTACGTTTCGGAGTTCGACAGAGGACGAATACTGGCTTATCGTGACAGCGCTTTATCGTACCGAGACATCGGCGCCCAAGTGGGACGACATCCAGCCACAGTGCGGCGAGTATGGATTCGGTGGGTGCAGGAGGGACGAACGGACAGACGTGAGCGATTGCCTCCGCCGCGGCACACCATCAAATGAGAGGACCGGCATGCTGTGCGGCGGGCATTGACGGCTCGCACCGCCACATCACGAACGTTAGCGCAGGTTGTTGCGCAACAACCTGTATCAGCACGTACCGTTTGACGTCGTCTGAAAGAGCGGGGACTCGGAATGGCACGACATTGTCTTCTCCGACGAATCCTGCTTCTATCTGCAAAACCACGATTGTCGGATTCGCGTGTAGTGGCACCGCGGCAAGAGACTGTAAGACGCCTGCATTATGCATCGCCATACCGGTCCGTCGCTTTGCGTTATGGTTTGGGGCGCAATTGGATATGACACCCGCACCCCTCTGGTACGCATTGCCGGTACACTCAACAGCCACCGCACCATCTCCTACGTTTTGGTGCCTGTAGTCCTCCCTTACCTGCAGGACCCACGTTTCAACAGGACAAGCACATGGCGCGCATCGTGCAACAATTCTTCACGGCCCACCAGGTATCACTGCTGCCGTGACCCGCCTGTTCTCCCGATATGTCGCCCATCAAACATGTCTGGTCGCTGATCGGCAACCGAGTGGTTCGGCAAGCACCACCCGCGGCTACGTCTGATGAACTGTGGCAACGTGTGGAAGCAGCCTGGACCAACATACCCTAAGCCCACATCCAAAGCCTCTTTCTTTCGATGCCGCGGTGTGTAGCGGCCGTTATTGCCAGCCATGGGGGCCACACGAACTATTGATGTCTGCGTGTTCCGCAAGTCGCACGGGCCTGTAAGCTCAATCGTTTCATCTTTGTATCTGTTGTTATGTGTCCAGTAAATCTGGCTTTGCTATCTCGTGTCCTTCTTGGTGTTGCATTTTGCCTGGCAAGCAGTGTAGTATACCAATAAAACGGATTTCAGTTTTCTATTAGTACTACTGGTGTATATCTACCCAAGTTTTCCGTTATTCACCTTGCAAATCAATTCTCGGTAGACATTCATACAAAGAGAATGTAGGACAAAGTTTCGTCCCTCACCTTCACTTCGAATAAAGAAGGGAGGTTTGGACCTCATTCAATTTCCATCACTTGCATAGGCACGTACCTCACGCGGTTCAGTCAAAGCATATTACTATTCTTGATGTAAGAAAGTGTAACCATCAGCTTGATGCCGTGGGTACAACATGCAAATTATGTAAGCCATTTAGAAGGACACGAACTCGTGAACGAAATGCAGTTTCGCGTGAAAGTGCGAAAAGGACGTGACCTAATAGAGTTTGAAAAAGGAATGATTGTTGGCTAACGACTGAAGGGTGGTAGTATTACAGAAACGGCAGACATTATGGGCTGTTCACATGGCCCTCCTGCTAAAGTGTTCAAGGAATGGAAAGAAACGGGAAAGTTCTGCAGTAATTGTTGTAATGGGCTGTTTACATAGTCCTCTTGCTAAAGTGTTCCAGGAATGGAAAGAAACGGGCAAGTTCTGCAGTAATTCGAATAATGGGCTGTTCACATGGCCCTCTTGCTAAAGTGTTCCAGGAATGGAAAGAAACGGGCAAGTTCTGCAGTAATTGTTTTAATGGGCTGTTTACATGGCCCTCTTGCTAAAGTGTTCCAGGAATGGAAAGAAACGGGCAAGTTCTGCAGTAATGGGAGTAATGGGCTGTTCACACGGCCCTCTTGTTGAGGTGTTCCAGGAATGGAATGAAACGGGCAAGTTCTGCAATAATTCGAATAATGTGCTCTTCATATGGCCATCTTGCTAAAGTGTTCCAGGAATGGGAAGAAACGGGCAAGTTCTGCAGTAATTGGAGTAATGGGCTGTTCACACGGCCCTCTTGTTGAGGTGTTCCAAGAATGGAACGAAACGGGCAAGTTCTGCAGTAATTCGAATAATGGGCTGTTCATATGGCCCTCTTGCTAAAGTGTTCCAGGAATGGAAAGAAACGGGCAAGTTCTGCCGTAATTGGAGTAATGGGCTATTCACACGGCCCTCTTGTTGAGGTGTTCCAAGAATGGAACGAAACAGGCAAGTTCTGCAGTAATTCGAATAATGGGCTGTTCACATGGCCCTCTGGCTAAAGTGTTCGAGGAATGGAAAGAAACGGGCAAGTTCTGCAGTAATTGGGGTAATGGTCTGTTCACATGGCCCTCTAGCAAAAGTGTTCCAGGAATGGAAAGAAACGGGCAAGTTCTGCAGTTATTGTTGTAATGGGATGTTTACATGGCCCTCCTGCTAAAGTTTTCCAGGAATGGAAAGAAACGGGCAAGTTCCGCAGTAATTGGAGTAATCGTCTGTTCACACGGCCCTCTTGTTGAGGTGTTCCAGGAATGGAACGAAACGGGCAAGTTCTTCAGTAATTCGAATAATGGGCTGTTCACATGGCCCTCTTGCTAAAGTGTTCCAGGAATGGAAAGAAACGGGCAAGTTCTGAAGTAATTCTTTTAATGGGCTGTTTACATAGTCCTCTTGCTAAAGTGTTCCAGGAATGGAAAGAAACGGGCAAGTTCTGCAGTAATGGGAGTAATGGGCTGTTCACACGGCCCTCTTGTTGAGGTGTTCCAGGAATGGAACGAAACGGGCAAGTTCTGCAATAATTCGAATAATGTGCTCTTCATATGGCCATCTTGCTAAAGTGTTCCAGGAATGGGAAGAAACGGGCAAGTTCTGCAGTAATTGGAGTAATGGGCTGTTCACATGGCCCTCCTGCTAAAGTGTTCCAGGAATGGAAAGAAACGGGCAAGTTCCGCAGTAATTGGAGTAATCGTCTGTTCACACGGCCCTCTTGTTGAGGTGTTCCAGGAATGGAACGAAACGGGCAAGTTCTGCAGTAATTCGAATAATGGGCTGTTCACATGGCCCTCTGGCTAAAGTGTTCGAGGAATAGAAAGAAAAGGCAAGTTCTGCAGTAATTGGGGTAATGGTCTGTTCACATGGCCCTCTAGCAAAAGTGTTCCAGGAATGGAAAGAAACGGGCAAGTTCTGCAGTTATTGTTGTAATGGGATGTTTACATGGCCCTCCTGCTAAAGTTTTCCAGGAATGGAAAGAAACGGGCAAGTTCCGCAGTAATTGGAGTAATCGTCTGTTCACACGGCCCTCTTGTTGAGGTGTTCCAGGAATGGAACGAAACGGGCAAGTTCTTCAGTAATTCGAATAATGGCTGTTCATATGGTCCTCCTGCTAAAGTGTTCCAGGAATGGAAAGAAACGGGCAAGTTCTGCAGTAATTGGAGTAATGGGCTGTTCACATGGCCCTCTTGTTGAGGTGCTCCAGGAATGGAACGAAACGGGCAAGTTCTGCAGTAATTCGAATAATGGGCTGTTCACATGGCCCTCCTGCTAAAGTGTTCCAGGAATGGAAAGAAACGGGCAAGTTCCGCAGTAATTGGAGTAATCGTCTGTTCACACGGCCCTCTTGTTGAGGTGTTCCAGGAATGGAACGAAACGGGCAAGTTCTGCAGTAATTCGAATAATGGGCTGTTCACATTGCCCTCTTGCTAAAGTGTTCCAGGAATGGAAAGAAGCGGGCAAGTTCTGCAGTAATTGGAGTTTAATATATAGTAATTGGAGTAATGAGCTGTTCACATGTCCCTCTTGCTAAAGTGTTCCAGGAATGGAAAGAAACGGGCAAGTTCTGCAGTAATTGTTTCAATGGGCTGTTTACATGGCCCTCCTGCTAAAGTGTTCCAGGAATGGAAAGAAACGGGCAAGTTCTGCAGTAATTGTTGTAATGGGCTGTTTACATAGTCCTCTTTGCTAAAGTGTTCCAGGAATGGAAAGAAACGGGCAAGTTCTGCATTAATCGGAGTAATGGTAGTCGATCATGGAGCATTGACGACCTTGGGCAGCTCCTACTATCCCGATTAGTACGATCAAATGGACTGGTCACAGAGGAAATGGCCAGAATATTTAATGCAGCCACATGGAGGGAAATATCGCAGACCACATTCCAAAAGAATCTGCTCTCTATGATTCTGCGAAGCATCCGTCCACTCAAGGTACCAATGCGGACATCCAGAAATTGAATATTACGGCGTTAATTTGCCGCAGATGAGACATTAGACCATTAAACAGTAGAAGAAAGTCAATTTTCGGACGAACCATGTTTTTGTTTTGTTATGTGTACTATCCGTGGAGAGTACGGCGATGAACTGCTGACAGAAATCATTTGATTACACGTGATAGACCACCATCGGCGACTGTTCATGATCTGCTAGACGTCCTGGTGTCTGCATGTTACAGAATCCCTTCAAAAACATTCATATGCCTCATTAGATCATTGCTACGCCGTAAATCTGCGGGATTAGGGGCACGTGGAGTTCATACCTCAAACTAACGGGTTGTAATAATTTTTTGATTGCACTGTGTATGTCTGCATTCATGTACATTCTTCCTTTTATTTCCCAGGACATGAAATAATACGACATCCATCTTGCACCACCTTTCCATCAGTTTATTCAGTGTTTATTCATTATTTTCCTTCATTTCTCGTATTTTCTATTTTCAATTTTTAGTGCAAGTGTTCATATATTTTCTAGTTTTCTAATCTGCCGTGCAAAAGAACTGAATTGTCAGTTATTTACAGCTTATCGAACACTACATTGACTATGCAAATAAAAACTGCGGTCTTCCTCTGGAATTGGAGGTTTCTGATAATCTAGAATACTACCAAAAACTGCTTTGTGAGGTTGTGGACAAAAAAATATCGGTAAGTGTGTTGTTTATAGATTTGAGAACTTGCTTCTTGGTGCAATGAAACTGAATTAATTATTAGTTTTAAAGTTAACAGTGTGGCCTTCCAGTAAATTTGAATACTCTCACGAACAACAATACTACCAAAACCTGGGACACAAATATATAGCTGATTACAATTCAGTTAGATCTGAAAACTCTGATCTAATTATGGAGTTAAACGAACCGTAACATATGCAATTATTCTCACAGGTAGCGGCGCTATAAGCGCATATCTCCGTTCAAGAAACTCCACAAAATGACAACTGTTCTATTGATTTCAATCTTCTTTTTTGTAAATATTGCATTTTTTGTGGCAAATAGATTTGTAACGTACTACGTGAAATGACATAGATGACGCACTATTTAGTTGACGCATGAATCAAGTTGTCATTAAAGCAGCGATAAGACTGTCAGCATAGTACATTTGGGAGAATGCACTTCTATGGTCCTTAAACTCCTCAGAAAATATTGCTTTTGAAATAGATGCGTTTTTTAGCACGTCTTTTGTAAAAAAAGATAGTGCATATGTTACCGGTTTGTCCGTCTGTACGACGATATCTCTGCAACTATTAGTCTTGTCGGAAGATGAATAGCTCCCGAAGAGAAAAAATAAATAAAATCCGAGCAGCTGTCAAAACTGTTTCTGATAGAGGGCGCTGTCGCCCCGTGGGAAAAGAGAACTCGAGTGTTTTGAACACGATGTAACTCACGAAAAAAAAAACCGCCGGTGTTTTATGCTATGTATCTTTAGTATGTGTGCGGTCGGCCATCTGTGTCATGTATTAAATGTAGGTTTGATGTTTATTACTGCCTCTTGAGGGATTCGTGTCAACTTCGGAGGAATGTGGATTAATTTGCTATTGTTAATTGATTTAACGACCTCAACGCACGGATACCGCTCATATGGAAAAAGATTTTGAGATTACTATCTTCCTAAAATAATGCATGGTTTCCCCACCAGGGGACGTAAAGTCACATCTTATTTTTGTCGATATCTCTGTTTCTGAGAGTCCGGTTTGAAAAACGTTTTCTGTGTTGGAGAGCGTTTCCGGTGCGAAATGTTTTTCATATAAATTCATGTTTTTCTTAACGCACAAGTTTAGAACCAGAGGGCGTAAGCTCACGATTCCGTTTACAACAATATCTGAGGGATTAAAAACCCGATTGAAAATCTTCTTTCTTCCGTCAGATACTATTATTTTCCATACCGGTTCCATTGACTTTGAATAGCTTTGATAAATTTAATTTGCGTCAGAACGGATTCAAAAGACGTGATTATTACACCGGAAAATTCGGTGTCATCTTTCTTGCTATTTATTCTTTGCTATCAGGATGTACCATTTCGTGATCACGGTAACAGTCATATTCTCTGTCATACTCTTCGAGTCTTGTATCGTATTGCTTTACATATGTACTTCGTTGCGTCATTTTAAACACAACACTCACGGACAATGAATTTTGCGCATCTAGAAGAAAACATGCTACAACCCCGAATCTTTCCAAATAGCTAGAGTGCGTTCTGGTATGCAAATGATCCACGTTTGGTTCGATAGCGCATGACCGCACACCCTGTGTTGACTCTGCAAGCACGAACCGGCAGCCTTTTAAACCGGCGTGAAGTCAAATGCCCTATGAAAGTGAAAAGCACCGCCCGATGCAAGCAATAGTACAGAGTGAAAAGAATGTCGGGTTGGCAACAGAGACGTCGATTTAGGCGACTTACGAACTTTGAGAGAGGCCCAATCATTTTGCTGAAAACCGCAGGGTGGTCGGGCGCCGTATACTTTTCCACGTGGATCATTCTGATCATACCGTCCAACTGTGTCGGGAGCAGTGGACACGTGACGGAACTGCCGCACGGCGGAGCGACTCCGGACGAACCAGGACGACCACGGGTAGAGAGGATTGACGGATTGTGCGCCAGGCACAAACAAATCCCACGGAGATCAGATCACCAATATAGGCAGGTGCAGCGGCTCATGTGTGTCCACGAACCATATCCCGACGCCTCGTGGAAGAGAATATGCGATCCCAGCGCCCCCTTACGTGTGCAGCCATTAACACCGAAACATCGCCGGTTCCGTGTGCAGTGGTGCCAAGCCAGAGCGACATTGAACGCCCCAGGCTGTCGACGTGTGGTGTTTAGCAATCAGTGCTGCTTCGTTTTGGGGGCAGATGATTATCGTGTCCGGGTGTGGAAGTCCCCGGGTCAAAGGCACAATCTAGCTATCGAGCACCATACCTCCCCCACTGCAGACATTACGGTCTGGGTAGCCATTGCCTACGACATCCGATCAGCTCTGGTAGTGGTACGTGGATCATTGACCGGGTAGCGGTATGTGGATGAGATCTTACGGCCCAACGTGCTCCCATTCCTGACTGGAATTCCAAGTGCGCTATACCAGCAGGATATTCGCCCCCCACCCCCGCACACGGCTAGGGATGCCTAAGACTGCCTACGTCATGTAAATACACTTACATGGCCTGCCCGCTCCCCGGATATGTCCACTAAAGAGCATGTGTGAGGCCAGTTCAAACGCCAGCTGCCGCAGTGCCACACTATTCTGGATTTGGAGCACACCGTCCAACAGGTGTAGACCAGTCTGCCGCAGGGCAACAACATGTGTCTGTTTGCCTCCAAGCCGGATCGTATTGCAGCATGTATTGCCGCACGAGGCGCGCTATTGAAAATAACCGGACTGCGTGCCACAGATCCCTCTGTAATTGTCTAGCAGCTGTGTTTTTGTCATCATATGTATCATTCATCTTTATCATTACGTCCATAAAATTTCAGTTCAATTCGGTGCTTCCTTCTTGGTGCGCAAATTTCATTGTACGTGAGTGTATATCAGTTGCTCTCTCTCTCTCTGGTTGGAAGTTGTAAAGTCTTTCCAAACAAAACAGACAAAATATTATATACTTCTACCAACAATGTGATCCAATTTTTGTACGTCACTGTTAAAACATTACTGTCGTAACATCTCTCAGTTGAACTCGTCACACTGTAACATCGAAGTCTAAAGAACCTGATAGCTAGCATATAGGTAGCATGCAAAATTGTTTACCTATAGAGTCAATTAAATTAGACGACTCAACGGCAAGACGAGAGAAGCCTTCAATTACTCACATAAATCGTCTTTATTGGTGTTTTCAGGACAGGAAAAAAATACTATACGGTACTTCAAATAAATCACACCCACGTCAGTTAACATTTTGAACCTCTATTTACTTAGGTTCAGCTTGCCTACATCCAAAAACAACAAAAACAATTTCTTGTATTAATCCACATGTGATATATCCCGATTCCGCAATACTGCACCACCACTACACTTTTCGCTACTTGCTCCAACATTGTATCTCTCGTTCTTATCGGTCATCACGCACACGGTACGCACTCTGACCTCAAGGCTGTTGCCACAAAACATTCCTTGAGTGAGAAAACAAGACGTTCAGATTGAAAACGCTTAAAGAGAATTAACTCAAAATGTATAAAGACAACTAAAAATAAAATTTAATTTAGAGCAAACGTTACAGATTGCCGCCTTGAAGCAAGGATTTCCTGTAGTAGAGCATCCATAGTTGCCGTTGGCAATTCGTCCCACGTCTTTCGAATTCCTCCCAGATGTGTTTAATGCGGTTGAGGCCCGTCGACCGAGAGGACATATGAGGGCGGCAAATGCACTTGAATGATCTTGGAGCAAAGTGCCTACCCCTCGGGAAGTATGTTGCGTGCATTCTACTGTTGAATTATGTCGTCATGTTACGGAAACAGAATCGTTACGAACGGGTGTAGATGTACTCAGGAATATTCATAAATCTTGTGCTGGGAACAGTGTTCTCGACATGTCAGGCGGGCCCCAGCAAAAACCCTTGCAAACGCACCACAAACTGTTACTGTACTTCCATCTGTCGGTATGTCCCCTAACCTGGAAAGCTGGGATCATCATTAATGTAGTTCACGCTACATACGCACCCTCCTATCGCCTCGATAGGGTTAAAATTGTAATTCGTCAGATCAGATGACGTGTATCCAGTTCTCCGCACTCCATTTGCGGTAGGATTTGCAAAATTCAGCCTAATCTTTCAGCGCCTTTCATTCAACAAAGGAACGCAATGTGGACGACCATTCCCATTTCCTATTTTTCAGCACGTCTTTTGTAAAAAAAGATCGCGCTTTTGTTATCGGTTTGTCCGTCCGTTCCGTCCTTCTGTTCGTCTGCCCGTCCGTCCGTATGTGGATACCATATCTCTGCAACTTTTAGTCCGATTTGAAACATTCTTTTTGCATTGTAAGGCTTGAAATATACAAAACATGATCCTTCATTTCGGTTTTTTTTTACGATTTTCAATTTCGCCGCTAGAGGGCGTAAATTCAGATGATATCGAATTCAAAATACATTTTATTCCATATCATCATAATCATGATCATTGTCAACCATTATCAATCCACTGCTGGACGAAGGTCTCCCCAAGTTTCCTCCACAACGGTCTGTCTTGTGCCAGTCTCCTCCATGTCACTCCCGTATAATTTCGAATTTCATCCACCCATCTTCCATGTGGTCTTCTTCTGGGTCTTTTCCTGTCCCTTGGAATCCAATCTAAAATTTCGGCTGTCCATCGATGGTCTGTTCTTCTGGCAGTATGTCCAGCCCATTGCCATTTCAGGGATTTAACTCTGATCATGATGTCTTCCACTCTTGTCATTTTTCGGATCCACGTGTTCCTCTTCTTATCTCTCCTGGTTACACCAAGCATGCACCTCTCCATGCTGCTTTGAGTTGTCTGCAGCCTTTGTATGTCTCTTTTAGTTAAGGTCCACGTCTCTGCACCATACGTAAGCACTGGAAGGATGCATTGATCAAACATGTTTCTTTTAAGACATAATGGCATATTGCTCTTGAAAATTATGCTGTTTCTTCCAAAAGCTCTCCAGGCAAGTTTTGTACGCCGATTAATTTCTTCACCAATGTGACCCTCACTTGATATCTGCTGTCCAAGATAAACGTACGTGTCTGTTATCTCCAGCTTTTCTCCATCAATCGATAAATCTTCATTTCTTGTAAAAGAATTGTACATCACTTTTGTCTTCTGAAAGTTCATTTTTAATCCCACTTCTTTACTCTTGTCAGCAAGTTCCTGGATCATACTCTGTAGCTCTGATGGGGTAGTTGCAAAAATGACTATGTCATCAGCAAAACGAAGGTGGGTTAGATAATCTCCATTAATCTTTATCCCTTTGTTTTCCCAGTTCAGTGATTGAAAGACATTTTCCAATGTGGCATTAAAGAGCTTCGGAGATATGGTGTCACTTTGTCTCACTCCTTTTCCAATTTTTATGTGTGTTGTATTTTCAAACAGCCGAATCTTTGCACTTGCATTTTCATAGATGTTATTAATAATATTAATGTATGCATCTTCAATACCGCAGGATTTCAGAGCCATTGCAACTGCTGATGGTTTCACCGAATCAAAGGCTTTTTCATAATCGATAAAAGCCATGCACAATGGAAGTTCATATTCCATATATTTGCTTCTAAACATCCGATTGAAAAATTTCTCTTAACTTTCGATTTTTTTTTTTTTTTTTTTTTTTTTTTTGAGGTTTAACGACCACCGTGAGCAACTTAATGGGCTATAAGCAGTCGCCCGTCCCTAATTTAGGGTCACTGGTTCCAGGAAGGGAGAGAGCCAGTGCCGTAAGACAAACACAACATCCATGCCTGACCGGGATTCGAACCCAGACCCCTTACGGACGAATGATCAGAGGCCAGCGCCTTAGACCTAACTTTCGATTAACTTTCGATTCCATTTACGTTGTAGAGTATTTTAGGTATAGTCACTTTTTCAAGTTAAACATGAACTTTCCTTAACAGTATATTGTGTTTTCCCTGATATCTCTACTTCTGAAACGCCGATTTGAATATTTTTCTCTTCGGCGTTCGTAGCTCTCGATGGGAAATCTTCTGCATATAATTTCTAATTTTTGGTAAATAATGGTTTTGCCAGCAGGGGACGTTAGGATTCATTTCTGCTTCTGATGCGTTTGCCTCAAAATCTGTGCTTCAAAAATCTCGATTGAAAAACTTCGTCCGTGGGCCGATGCCACTGACGTCGATAAACCTTTTAGGAATATTTACTTTGTAAAATATTGCATGGTTTCTCCGCCAGGGTGCGTAAACGTATAACCTATTTTTGTCAATATCTCTGTTTCTAATGGTCCGATTTGAAAAATTCCTTCTTTATTAGATACAGTTTCCCGTGCAACGTGTTTCCAACATAATTTCGAAATTTACAAGTAATACATAGACTTTCCGCATATGGGCGGAAAAGTAAATTGCGTTTGCTCCGATATCCGGCTTCTGAAACTCCGATTTGAAAAATTATTTTTGCACCGAACACAGCTCCTGATGGGAAATCTTTTGCATATAATTTCTAATATTTGGTAAATAACTGTTTGGCCCCCAGGGACGGTATAAGTGTTAATTTCTGCTTCTGATGTATTTGCAGGAAGATCTGAGCTCCTGAAAACTCGAATGTAAAAATGCTTTTCTGCATCGATACCGCGCACATCGAAAAGCCTTTTGGGAGTACTTTCTTAAAATAATGCATTTTTTCCCGCCAGGGTGTGTAAATGTATATCTTATCATGACGATATCTCTGCTTCTAAGGGTCTGATTGATATTTCTGCTTCTAAGGGTCTGATTGATATCTCTGCTTATAAGGGTCTGATTGATATCTCTGCTTCTAGGTGCTTCTAATCTTACTTTATGATATAATTTTAATAATGATCTGAGGCATGTGGAGAGAACGATGTATTTCTCTTTTAAAGGAAAAGAAACCAATAGTTTTTTCCTTGAATGTAACTACCCACGTGCACATCGTCCGCCAAAAGGAGGGTGTCGTTAACTATTTAGGGTTTCCGGCTTCGGAGAAAGAGTTCCAAAACCGAAGAATGATTGTACTTAGTTCAGTGCTTGAATACAGGCGTAGGCATGCATCGAGAAAAGAATTGTAGGCGTGAGGCCATCCTGTGCAGACAGATTTAAATTATGAACGCAGATTTACATTTTCAATTAAATGCAACTGTAGGCCTATATATGTATTATTGCATTTTTTATTATATTCCAGACTGATGTGTTTGAACAAAGAAAACCATTTCCTCAGTACATTGTAATATTTTTGTTCGCCGATGAACCGACGCATTTCTTAACGTAGTTTTGCGCTTTGAGAACACGTTTTTTTTTGTTTTTTTTTTTAATAAGCAAAGTCGAAGTAAAAATCCTATAAATAACATCGTCGAAGTGAAAACCTTATAAAGCGCAGAACTATGGGCAGAATTGTTGGAGAGCGTTTCCCCTGCGGAATGTTTCCCATATAATATGAAATTTTTATAATCGCACAAGTCTGCAACCGTTGGGGGTAAGTTCAGGATTCCGTTTACAGCTATATCCGTGGGAATAAAAACCAGATTTAAATATCTCTTTCTTCGGTCAGATACTATTGCTTTCCATACCGATTTCATTTACTTTGAATAGCTTTAATAAATTTAATTCGCGTCAGAACGGATTCAAAAGACGCACTCATTACACCCGAAAATTCGATGTCATCTTTCTTGTTCCATGGTACGACGGATAGATTTTACGCATAACCTTCTGAAAGCGCCCTCATTAAATCACCTATTTTCTGCTGCGCGATAGCCATGAAATTCAGTAACGATCCGTGACTGTCTACGCTCACCTTGAAAGTGAGTTTCACATTTACGGCCACATTTCTTCCGTTTGTTGAACGTTTTTCCGTATTTCACCTAGTTTTGGTAAACATATGGAACAGTCTGACGTGCGAATTCAAGCAATTCTGCAGTTACGATTGTTGAACAACCAAAACGGCCTTCTTCGCAAATACTGTCTGACAATGGTCAAATTCACTTTCATGGCTGACTGTAGCCATATTTACTTTTCCGTGACTCGTTGCCAATGTTTAAAGACCTGCTCTATTTATAGGCATTACCAGTTTCAGCTACCCACGTGACTGGACGATATACCTCTACATTGCGTATACTTATTGAGGTGTTGTAATATTAATTAATTTATTCGTCTGCACTTAAATATTACCTATCGTACTATCGGTGGTTGTTTTCCTAGCACAGAAACGTCTTAGTGTTAAGCACCGTATAGCTAGCATACAAAATCCTTAATTATACACTAAGCTAAATCATGTGACCTAACGTCTAGAGAAGAGATTTAAACTAACGGAGTAAATCATTAAATTTTAATGATTTACTCCATTGGTTGAAAAATTGATAAAGTGAAGTACCTGAATCAGTAAACTTTGAATTCAGGTATTTCACTTTATCAATGCATCGAAGATAATCATCTGCAGTATATAGCATCGATAGCAACTCTACTTTACACTTAAGCACCAACTAAACATCTATAACTCGAGGCTTCCAAATTGCAGAATAAATACAACATCCTTACGTATAGCTGGTCATGAAAATATCAACACCGCCCCGGTGGCGCAGTGTTCATTCGTCCAGAAGGGGTCCGGGTTCGAATCCCAGAGAGGCATGGATGTTGTGTTTGTCTTACGGCACTGGCTCTCTCCCTTCCCTTTAACTTGTGACCCTAAATTAGGGACGGGCGAATGCTCATAGCCCATTGAGTTGCTCACGGTGTTCGGTTTTTTTTTTTTTTTTTTTGATTGGAGGTTTAACGACCACCGTGAGCAACTCAATGGGCTATAAGCAGTCGCCCGTCCCTAATTTAGGGTCACTGGTTCCAGGGAAGAGAGAGAGCCAGTGCCGTAAGACAAACACAACATCCATGCCTCACCGGGATTCGAACCCGGACCCCTTACGGACGAATGATCAGAGGCCAGCGCCTTAGACCACTGCGCCACCGGGGCTGCACGGTGTTCGTTAAACCTCCAATAAAAATATATATATATATATATCTACAATATGAAGCAGCGCTAATCTGTTCGCACCATATCCCACATTCCGCTGCACGCTCCATACATGATATACTGTGGACAAAAAAAGTATTTACACACATACATTACGGTATAAATAAACGTGTAAAACAATTGCGACGAAATATTTTTAAACATTGAATTACATTTACAATAAACACACATGATAATTTTTTTACTAATCCGAAGCAATATACAGGGTGATCAGAATCGACCGCACAATAAAGCTACCGGGTGATTCCTCGTGGAGAAAGAAGCCAAAAACCGTTGCCCGTTGTCCGATCAGACGTCGCATTCCGGAGATATAAGTGCCGAAAGTTCGTGACGTCACATCCGGTAAGAATACAGACATTAGAAATAACTTACCCAATCACTTTGACAGAAAATATGGAATTTATTCATGTGTACCACTACAACAGAAATGATACAACACGTGGATGCGTGTTAGATTACAACATGTGCCCAAAATGACCGCTTTGTAGTGCGAAACAGGCGGCAGCCATCCGAGGAATAGATATCTGCACGCGTTGCAGCATAGCGGGGGTTACATTTGTGAGGGCCGCGTGTAAGGTGGCCACTAGGTCGTACTGGCTGTTGACAGCAGTTTCTTTAGATGACTCCAGAGGAAGAAGTCCAATGGGTTAAGATCCGGCGATCTAGCGGGCCGGGCCATGCGACAGGACCACCACGGCCAAGCCATCGACCGGGATATTCCATATCCAGCCACTGGAGAACATTTGCAGCGTAATACGCCGGTGCTCCATCATGCTGGAACCATAAATTGTTGAGAACAGCCAATGGTGCGTTTTCCAGTAAGTCCGGCAGAACATCACGTAGGAACATCATGTACTTGGCAGCTGCGATACGTTCGTGAAGAAGATATGGTCCCACTAGGATATCGCCCACAATGGCAAACCAGATATTAACACACCCCACCGGACCTGGTGAGCGTGTTCACTTGCTGCGTGCGGATTGTCCAATGCCCAAACATGACCATTATGGGTGTTGGAGATACCCTGCCGTGTAAACCTTGCTTCATCAGTCCACAAAATTCGGCGGATGAAACTATTATCGGCAGCATGTTGCTGTAGCAGCCACTCACAGTATGCCTGTCTTTGAGGATAATCCTCTGTAATAGGCCTTGCACCTGTGTGATGTAATATGGATGCAGGTCTCCGTCGTGTAGAACGGCAAGAACGGTCCTTTGGTGCACACAGAAATGTCGCGCGATCGCATGGTCGCTGGTCGTTGGCTCCTCCTCTATGAACCCTGGTATAGCGTCCGCGAGGGATGGTGTTCTCACAGAGGGTCAAGCGCCACTGTCTACACTTGAACGTGGTGCTACATTGCCTGTGTCGCGCATTTGAGCGTCAAGCCGTGGTATGACCTGGGCGTTCGGGTGTCGTCGTGCTGGGTACCGCTCGCTGTAGGCCCTTGCTGAACGCAGTGCTGAACCATGACATTCCCCCAATAGGAGACATGTCACATACTCTCTCAAACAGTACGACATATTGCTACCCACACTATAGTCAAATGTACCAACGCGGTATGAGCTTACCTGCTACCGTCGCCAACCCTTTTTATCCCTACCTGCGGTATCGCGCAGGCGTACAAGTGATGGTTTCACGCCACCACGTCCTTCGAATTTGGATACCTACCCCGTGCCACATTTTAAAATGTTGATTGCCTTTTTTTTTTATTATTGGAGGTTTAACGGCCACCGTGAGCAACTCAGTGTGCTATAAGTAGTTGCCCGTACTGAATTTGGGACCGCGGGTTCTAGGGAAGGGAGAGAGTCAGTGCCGTAGGACAAACACAACATCCATGCTTCACCGCGATTCGAACCCGGACCCCTTTCAGACAAATGATCAGAAGCCATCGCCTTAGATCACTTCAGCACCGTGCCTGCTTGATTGCCTTGTGATACGTGCGTCTGTATAACTATCGACGTCGCTCTTCAACAAGCACGTGCGTTACCGGATGTGACGTCACGAAACTTTCGGCGCGTATATCTCCGAAATGCGACGCCCCATCAGACAATGGACAACGGTTTGCGGCTTCTTTCTCCACGAGGTATCGTCCGCTAGGTTTATCGTGCGGTCGATTCTGATCGTCCTGTACATATAACAATATGAAATTCTTATTTTTTCATGCCAAAAAATATCTGAATGTTAGTAAAAATAAGCAAAAGCAAGAGACTTTCGAAATAATAAAAACGTTACTTGTACTTAGTATGCATGCGTTTCGCTTGGAATACAGCTTGTAATCGCTTGGGCATTAATTCTACTATTTTTTTAGTTGTTTTAACACTGATTTTCATCTATTCTTCACTGAGTGCTAGCCAAAGTTCAGTCTTGGAAATTTTCCCTTTCCTCACTTGCAAATTCAACTATAGCCACAAATCCTCAAAAGGGTTGAGTTCTGGCGATTATGCAGGTATTTTCAGTTGATGTTTGGCTTTGTAAAGTACTTACGAGCTTGTTATTTTGGATGTATGCTTAGGGTCGTTGTCCTGTTGAAAATAGAATGAATCTGCTGTTCACAATTTCTATGCACTAGCTAATACAGTGTATTACCTTGCAATATATAAATATACTGTCTAGCATTCTTATTATCTTCAATAAAAGCCATATTGCCAACTCCATTGAAAGCCATCAATCCCCAGATGATCATCGCCATGTTCTTCAATTGGTCTTAATTTTTTTTTTCATGGAAGTGTTTAGCTTACCCGACACATATTTCTTTCCGTCCGGATTGGAAATATTAAATTTGCTTTTGTTGGAAAATATGACTTTTGCCCAAACTCTTCTGCTTTTCTGACACAAGCTTTGGCACAGTTCAGCCTTTTCTGCCTATTTCTTTATTGAAATGTCCACTTTTTGATATCTCGTGCTTTGACGATGTGTTGTGTTTAATACAGTGAACATGTATGCAAGTGTAATAAATTATTGCAAAGCTTGAAATTTGCAGATTGTAACCTTTTGGTTCACTTTATTTACAAATACTATTTCCTAATCTGTATTTTCGTTTCAGCGAAAGACGAATAATCGTGATTTTCGGGAAATTTTCCTTTAGGAGTTTTTTTTTTTTTTTTTTTGATTGGAGGTTTAACGACCACCGTAAGCAACTCAATGGGTTATAAGCAGTCGCCCGTCCCTAATTTAGGGTCACTGGTTCCAGGGAAGGGAGAGAGAGCCAGTGCCGTAAGACAAACACAACATCCATGCCTGACCGGGATTCGAACCCGGACCCCTTACGGACGAATTATCAGAGGCCAGCGCCTTAGACCGCTACACGACCGGGGCGGCTTTTACGAGTTCAAACTGGGCGTAAGCGAAGCGAAACATTGGTGTTGCCTTTGGGGAGGATGCGGCTAACGGCGTAAGGTACAAAGATGGTTCGCAAAATTCAAGATTGGCAACACGAACCTCGACAATGAAGAGTGGGGACGACCGAGTACCGTCATCGGTGATGACGTATTGATGGCGCTTTTCGAAGCACATCCACACATAACTGCTCGTGAGCATGCGGAAGAACTGGGAGTAAGTAAATTAGCTGTTTCTATGCACCTCAACTAAATTGGAAAGTCCAAGAAGCTCGAGAAATGGGTGCCACATGAATTGAACGAAAATCAACAAAGTCGTCGTTTGGAAGTCTCGTCTGGGCTGCTTTTCAGCAACCGAACCGATCCTTTTCTAGAACGCATGGGGACATGCGACAAAAAGTGGATCCTGTACAACAATCGTCGAGGTTCCGCGTTGTGTTTGAACGAGGACGAAGCTCCTCAACACTTCCCCAAGCCAACCCTCCATCAACAGAAGGTTATGGTGCCTGTTTGGTGGTCTTCAACCGGTTTAATCCACTACAGCTTCTTGAATGAGTGCGAAACGATTACCGTAGCAAAGTATTGTCAGGAAATTGACGAAATACGCCGCAAACTGTAACGCATTCGCCCATCGTTAGTCAACAAAAAGGGCCAAATACTTCTGCACCACAACGCAAGACCGCACGTCGCGCGTATCTCTATGCAAAAGTTGAACGAATTGGGCTATGAGACTGTACCTCATCCACCATATTCACCAGACCATTCGCTAACCTACTAACATTTTTTCAAGCGTCTGGACCAATATTTACAGGGGAAAATGTTCTACAACCAAGCTGATGCTCAAAACGCCTTTCAAGCTTTCGTCGCTTCCAGAACTCCT
Organism: Macrothele yani; assembly: GCA_039090855.1. Taxonomy (NCBI): domain Eukaryota; kingdom Metazoa; phylum Arthropoda; class Arachnida; order Araneae; family Macrothelidae; genus Macrothele; species Macrothele yani. Next base: position 25,442,121 of record CM077000.1, read on the forward strand.
GATATTTATGCTACCGGAATATAAAATCTTGTGGCTCGTTGAAAGAAATGTATTGAATCGAATGGTTCTTATTTCGACTGATCATATTTATTCTGAGCTGAGATATGTGTGATTCACGAACAGTATGCAAATCGGACGCTTCATTATGGACAACCTAAATATAATGTTCTTTCCTGGTTGGAAAACCTAAATATAAGGTTCTTTCCTGGTATGGAAAACCTAAATATAAGGTTCTTTCCTTATGGACAACCAAAATATAAGGTTCTTTCCTTATGGACAACCTAAATATAAGGTTCTTTCCTTATGGACAACCTAAATATAAGGTTCTTTCCTGGTTGGACAACCTAAATATAAGGTTCTTTCCTTATTGACAACCTAAATATATGGCTCTTTCCTGGTTGGACAACCTAAATATAAGGTTCTTTCCTTATGGACAACCTAAATATAAGGTTCTTTCCTTATGGACAACCTAAATATAAGGTTCTTTCCTTATGGACAACCTAAATATAAGGTTCTTTCCTGGTTGGACAACCTAAATATAAGGTTCTTTCCTTATTGACAACCTAAATATAAGGCTCTTTCCTGGTTGGACAACCTAAATATAAGGTTCTTTCCTTATGGACAACCTAAATATAAGGTTCTTTCCTTATGGACAACCTAAATATAAGGTTCTTTCCTGGTTGGACAACCTAAATATAAGGTTCTTTCCTTATGGACTACCTAAATATAAGGTTCTTTCCTGGTTGGACAACCTAATTATGAGGTTCTTTCATTATGGACAACCTAAATATAAGGTTCTTTCATTATGGACAACCTAAATATAAGGTTCTTTCTGGTTGCCCTGCCTGTAAACAACAGTAGCCAATTCCCGAACGTTTATAGAGCGTTTTTTCGATGCTTTCCTGATGATGTCTGTCCTCTACCTTGCATTTAGCTTCTTCGGACGCCCAGATCGCAGTATATTCTCTGTACTATCCCTCTCGTTTTTCTTTGTTAGTACGTATCGAAGTACACAACGCTAAAAAAGTTAAACTTTTGACACAACGCTAAAAAAGTTAAACTTTTCACAACGCTAAAAGTTAAACTTGAGCAACAGACATGAAGAGCTATAATCCTTTCCCTGATTGCAATGGGAAACACACCTTTTCGGAGCCACGACAGCTAAAATTAAATAAATTACCCTCCGGATATCTTGCAGTGTGTGTGTTAAAGAGTGCGGGACTTGCATTTGTTCTGAGTTTGCTTAATGTAACGTTTAACTACTTTAAAACAGAGTGTTATTAAGTGTGCAGATAATATTTTGGCACGAAAAATTAACAATTTATCAAACAGAGGTCATCGCTCTTTCCACGTTTATAAGTGAGTAACGGGAAACTTCTCATAGGCCGCCACCGGGAATCGAACCCAGGGTCTCCCAGTTACGCGCCAGATATGCTACCACTGTACCACAGCAGCCGCGAATTCCTCCAGACTCACATACACTAACTGCCAAGCGCATTTGGCAGATTGTTTCTGGGAGCCCCGCACAATGATTAGGATTCACCAAAGATGGTAAGCAGCAACGGAACAAATAATTTGAAGTCGAATGAATAATCAGTACATACATTTGACTTGGACCAGGAACATCAAACAGAGGTCATCTCTCTTTCCATGTTTATAAGTGAGAAGCATATCCGGCGCGTAACTGGAAGACCCTGGGTTCGATTCCCGGTGTCGGCCAATTAGAATTTTTCCGTGACTGACTAATAAACGTGGAAAGAGCGATGACCTCTGTTTGATGTTCCTGGTCCACGTCAAATGTCTGTATTTATTAAAAATTTTATTTGTCATAAACGTATTTCTCCTGATTAGTAAAAAAATAAAAACATATGCGTGTCTTTATTGTAGAAGAAATTTAATGGTTAAAAATATTTCCATACCTGACAGGTGTCAGGGATTATGCTACTGGGATAAATGGGCCTGAAGTGTCATAAGAACACATTACCCAGAGCATAACATCGCCGCCGCCGTCCTCGTCCCGCCCAACAGTGCATCTAGGTGCCATAGCCTCCGTTGTTAGTCGGCGTATCCGCGCTCGGCCTTCTACGTGATGCACCAGGAATCTTGATTTGTCAGAGAAGGCCACTTTCTTCCAATCATCCACGGTCCAATCTCGATGATCTTGGGCACATTTCATGTATTGTTGGCGATGACGTTCAGTAAACAAGCTGGGTGCCCGGCTGGGTCTTCGGCTACGTAGGCCAATGCGCAGAAGTCTGCGATGAACTGTGTGTTATGACAAATCACCCTTATCACCACTGTGGCATATGCGGGTGATTTGTCGCACTGTGTCCCTGTGGTAGTTGAGAACGATGCGCGACAGTCTCCACTCCCTTCTGGCAACAATAAGCTGCGGACGACACACGAATGGACGACGGTTTGTCATTTGGTCATCTGTGCACCACTTGGATACGTGCTCACTACAGCCGCACGTGGACAACACTCAAGCCAGGACGTTTCGGAGTTGATAGCTCTGAGGATCCGTGCCTTCACAATTTGTATTTTACCAAACTCCGATAAATCGGCAGCGTTTCCCTCTAATAACCGAAAGCAGGTCCTCGGGTCCACACTCTGTGAACTTTACCTGCGGCACCTTTTGGTCTCCTGGTGCGCTCATTTCTCTAACCTAGGGGTGGTTCTAATGGAGTGACTCATCTGTGTATACAGTGCTGTTAACAGAAATTGCAACACCGAGAAGCAAACATGCAATCACAATGAAATGTTTGGGAGTACTTAATTATGGCAGAAGCTACAAAAGGTCACACTTACATACCGGTTCTTGAAGAGGAAGGCAACAAAATTAGGAACAAGTAAATCCCCATGGGCGATGATAATCGCCACCAAACAATGTGGGACCGAGTGAAACAAAGTTTGGATGGTTGTCTGCGGTATTGAATTCAATTCTGCTTCTACACGCATCTACAATTCGTTTGTTGTGACAGGCGACAAGGCGAAGTCGTTGCGCGATGACACCCCAGACGTTCTCTATTGGAGAAAAATCTGTAGAGAGAGAAGGCTAGGATAGGCAAGCGAATCGATGCGCACAGAGTACATCTTGGACAGTACGAGCAACATGCGATCGGACATTTTCTTTTTGGAAGACTGCTCCCGAAATCGTCTGAAGGATGGGTACAAGTGCAGCTGCCAACACTTCCGTAATGTAGCGTTGGCTGTTCAATGTGCATGTGATGCTTACTAGGCGAATACGTGAATGCAACGCAATAGCGATCCAGACCATCACGCTCGGCGTGGGTCCAGTATGGCGCTGCACAATGCAACCTTCCAGATAACCTTCACCACGGCACCTATGAACAAAGATTCGCCCGTCGTGATGCATTAGATTGAATCTGGACTCATCCGGAAACACAATATGCTCCCATTCAGCACTCCAGTTTCGACTTTCGCGGCATCAACGCAATCGCTGGCGCCTATGGTTCAGAGTCAAGGGAAGCCGCAGTAATGGACGGCGAGCAATGGTGCCTCTCTACAGCGATCGGCGACGAACACAGCTTGCAGACATCAGATGATGTGTGAGCATCCTCCATTGCTCCGCATGTGTCGTGGATGGTGTTGTGAGTGACGTCACTGCCATACGGTGCAAGTACCTTTTTTCCCACTCTGATGTGCGATTTCGAGCTCCAGACCCTACACGACGATGCGTTGAGCCTTCTGCTGTCCACTGGCGACATGTATGCACAACAGTTGTTGAGTTACGCCTAACACTTGCACCAATATCACGGTATGATATAACACCATCTCTGAGTCCAACGATTCTACATCTTTCAAACTCCATCAAGTGTTGCTATGGTTGTCTCGTCCATCTACGCGGAATGTTTACATGTTAAAAATTGCCTACGGTTGAGTTTAGCGATAGCAAGTTCAAAAACGTGCTCTCGTACGCCTTCTTTTATACTTTCTGGTGTGATGTTTCGTTTTACGTTCCGAGCGTGTCACATTTGCATGTGCGCTGAACTTGTACCAATTTGCATCTCCTTTGGTGCTCTATCCGCATTGCAAATTTCGTCCAAATCCGAGCATTTCTTCATGGTGTTGCAATTTCTGTCAACAGCAGTGTGTGCAATTGTTTCCTTCCTTTTTCCATTGAAACATATCCTTTTCATTGAAACATATCCTTTTTCCATTGAAACATATCCTTTTCATTGAAACATATCCTTTTTCCATTGAAACATATCCTTTTCATTGAAACATATCCTTTTCATTGAAACATATCCTTTTTCCGTCGAAACATATCCTTTTTCCATTGAAACATATCCTTTTCATTGAAACATATCCTTTTTCCATTGAAACATATCCTTTTCATTGAAACATATCCTTTTTCCATTGAAACATATCCTTTTCATTGAAACATACCCTTTTTCCGTCGAAACATATCCTTTTCATTGGATCATATCCTGTTTGCATTGAAACATACCCTTTTCATTGAAACATACCCTTTTGCCATCAAAACATATCCTTTTCATTGAAACATATCCTTTTTCCATTGAAACATACCCTTTTACCATCGAAACATATCCTTTTCATTCAAACATATCCTTTTTCCATTGAAACATATCCTTTTTCCATTGAAACATATCCTTTTCATTGAAACATATCCTTTTTCCATTGAAACACATCCTTTTCATTGAAACATATCCTTTTTCTATTGAACCATATCTTTCCCATTGAAAGATTTCCTTTTTTCATTGAAACATATCCTTTTCATTAAAACATATTCTTTTTCCATTGAAACTTATCCTTTTCCATTGAAACATATCTTTCCCATTAAAACGTATCCTTTTTCCTTTGAAACATATCCTTTTCATTGAAACATATCCTTTTTCCATTGAAACATATCCTTTTCATTGAAACATATCCTTTTTCCATTGAAACACATCCTTTTCATTGAAACATATCCTTTTTCTATTGAACCATATCTTTCCCATTGAAAGATTTCCTTTTTCCATTGAAACATATCCTTTTCATTAAAACATATTCTTTTTCCATTGAAACTTATCCTTTTCCATTGAAACATATCTTTCCCATTAAAACGTATCCTTTTTCCATTAAAACATATCCTTTTCATTGAAACATATCCTTTTTCCATTGAAACATATCCTTTTCATTGAAACATATCCTTTTTCCATTAAAACATATCCTTTTCATTGAAACATATCATTTTTCCATTGAAACATATCCTTTTCATTGAAACATATCCTTTTTCCATTGAAACATATCCTTTTGATTGAAACATATCCTTTTTCCATTGAAACATACCCTTTTACCATCGAAACATATCCTTTTCATTCAAACATATCCTTTTTCCATTGAAACATATTCTTTTTCCATTGAAACATATCCTTTTCATTGAAACATATCCCTTTTCCATTGAAACACATCCTTTTCATTGAAACATATCCTTTTTCCATTGAAACATATCCTTTTCATTAAAACTTATACTTTTTCCATTGAAACATATGCTTTTCATTGAAACATATCCTTTTCCTATTGAAAGATATCCTTTTTCCATTGAAATATATTCTTTTCATTGAAACAAACCCTTTTCATTGAAACATATCCTTTTTCCATTGAAACATATCCTTTTCATTGAAACATGTCCTTTTTCCATTGAAACATATCCTTTTCATTGAAACATATCTTTTTTCCATTGAAACATATCATTTTCATTGAAACATGTCCTTTTTCTGAAATATATCCTTTTCATTGAAACATGTCCTTTTTCCATTGAAACATATCCTTCTCATTGAAACATGACCTTTTTCCATTGAAACATATCATTTTTCTATTAAAACTTATCCTTTTCGTTGATACATATCCTTTTCATTGAAATATATCCTTTTTATTGAAACATATCCTTTTCATTGAAACATATCCTTTTTCCATTGAAACATATCTTTTTCATTGAAACATATCCTTTTTTCACTGAAACATATCCTTTTCATTGAAACATATCCCTTTTCCATTGAAACATATCCCTTTTCCATTGAAACATATCCTTTTCATTGAAACATATCTTTTTCATTGAAACATATCCTTTTCATTGAAACATATCCTTTTTCCATTGAAACATATCTATTTTCCATTGAAACATATCCTTTTTCCATTGAAACATATCTATTTTCCATTGAAACATATCCTTTTCATTGAAGCATATCCCTTTTCCATTGAAACATATCCTTTTCATTGAAACATATCTTTTTCATTGAAACATATCCTTTTCATTGAAACATATCCTGTTTCCATCAAAACATATCCTTTTCATTGAAACATATCTTTTTTCCATTGAAACATACCCTTTTGCCATCAAAACATATCCTTTTTATTGAAACATGTCCTTTTTCCATTGAAACATATCCTTCTCTTTGAAACATGACCTTTTTCCATTGAAACATATCATTTTTCTATTAAAACATATCCTTTTCGTTGATACATATCCTTTTCATTGAAACATATCCTTTTTCCATTGAAACATATCCTTTTCATTGAAACATATCCCTTTTCCATTGAAACACATCCTTTTCATTTAAACATATCCTTTTTCTATTGAACCATATCTTTCCCATTGAAACATTTCCTTTTTTCATTAAAACATATCCTTTTCATTGAAACATATCCTTTTTCCATTGAAACACATCCTTTTCCATTGAAACATATCTTTCCCATTAAAACGTATCCTTTTTCCTTTGAAACATATCCTTTTCATTGAAACATATCCTTTTTCCATTTAAACATATCCTTTTCATTCAAACATATCCTTTTTCCATTGAAACATATCCTTTTCATTGAAACATATCCTTTTTCCATTAAAACATATCCTTTTCATTGAAACATATCATTTTTCCATTGAAACATATCCTTTTTCCATTGAAACATATCCTTTTGATTGAAACATATCCTTTTTCCATTGAAACATATCCTTTTTCCATTGAAACATATCCTTTTCATTGAAACATACCTTTTTTCCATTGAAACGTATCATTTTCATTGAAACATGTCCTTCTTCTCAAACATATCCTTTTCATTGAAACATGTCCTTTTTCCATTGAAACATATCCTTTTCCTTGACACATATCCTTTTCATTGAAACATGTCCTTTTTCCATTGAAACATGACTTTTTTCCATTGAAACATATCCTTTTCATTGAAACATATCCTTTTTCCATTGAAACATATCCTTCTCATTGAAACATGTCCTTTTTCCATTGAAACATATCCTTCTAATTGAAACATGACCTTTTCCCATTGAAACATATCATTTTTCTATTGAAACATATCCTTTTCATTGAAATATATCCTTTTTATTGAAACATATCCTTTTCATTGAAACATATCCTTTTTCATTGAAACATATCCTTTTCATTGACACATATCCTTTTTTCATTGAAACATATCCTTTTCATTGAAACATATCCCTTTTCCATTGAAACATATCCTTTTCATTGAAACATATCCCTTTTCCATTGAAACATATCCGTTTTCCATTGAAACATATCCTTTTTCCATTGAAACATATCCTTTTCATTGGATCATATCCTGTTTCCATTGAAACATACCCTTTTCATTGAAACATACCTTTTTGCCATCAAAACATACCCTTTTCATTGAAACATACCTTTTTGCCATCAAAACATATCCTTTTCATTGAAACATATCCTTTTTTCATTGAAACATATCCTTTTCATTGAAACATATCCTTTTTCATTGAAACATATCCTTTTCATTGACACATATCCTTTTTTCATTGAAACATATCCTTTTCATTGAAACATATCCTTTTCTTTGAAACATATCCGTTTTCCATTGAAACATATCCTTTTTCAATTGAAACATATCCTTTTCATTGGATCATATCCTGTTTCCATTGAAACATACCCTTTTCATTGAAACATACCCTTTTGCCATCAAAACATATCCTTTTCATTAAAACATATCCTTTTTCCATTGAAACATACCCTTTTACCATCAAAACATATCCTTTTCATTGAAACATATCTTTTTTTCCATTGAAACATATCATTTTCCCATTGAAACATATCTTTTTTCCATTGAAACATATCCTTTTCATTGAAACATATCCTTTTCATTGAAACATATCCTTTTTCTATTGAAACATATCCTTTTCATTGAAACATATCCTTTTTCCATTGAAACATATCCTTTTCATCGAAACATATCCTTTTTCCATTGAAACATATCCTTTTCATTAAAACTTATACTTTTTCCATTGAAACATATGCTTTTCATTGAAACATATCCTTTTCCTATTGAAAGATGTCCTTTTTCCATTGAAATATATTCTTTTCATTGAAACAAACCCTTTTCATTGAAACATATCCTTTTTCCATTGAAACATATCCTTTTCATTGAAACATGTCCTTTTTCCATTGAAACATATCCTTTTCATTGAAACATATCTTTTTTCCATTGAAACATATCATTTTCATTGAAACATGTCCTTTTTCTGAAATATATCCTTTTCATTGAAACGTGTCCTTTTTCCATTGAAACATATCCTTCTCATTGAAACATGACCTTTTTCCATTGAAACATATCATTTTTCTATTAAAACTTATCTTTTTCGTTGATACATATCCTTTTCATTGAAATATATCCTTTTTATTGAAACATATCCTTTCCATTGAAACATATCCTTTTTCCATTGCAACATATCATTTTCATTGAAACATATCCTTTTTTCATTGAAACATATCCTTTTCATTGAAACATATCCCTTTTCCATTGAAACATATCCCTTTTCCATTGAAACATATCCTTTTCATTGAAACATATCTTTTTCATTGAAACATATCCTTTTCATTGAAACATATCCTTTTTCCATTGAAACATATCTATTTTCCATTGAAACATATCCTTTTTCCATTGAAACATATCTATTTTCCATTGAAACATATCCTTTTCATTGAAACATATCCCTTTTCCATTGAAACATATCTTTTTCATTGAAACATATCCTTTTCATTGAAACATATCCTGTTTCCATCAAAACATATCCTTTTCCATCGAAACATATCATTTTTTTATTGAAACATATCCTTTTCATTGAAACATATCCCTTTTCTATTGAAACATATCCTTTTCATTGAAACATATCCTTTTTTCATTGAAACATATCCTTTTCATTGAAACATATCCTTTTTCCATTGAAACATATCCTTTTCATTGAAACATATCTTTTTCATTGAAACATATCCTTTTCATTGAAACATATCCTTTTCCATTGAAACATATCCTTTTTCCATTGAAACATATCCTTTTCATTGGATCATATCCTGTTTCCATCAAAACATATCCTTTTCATTGAAACATATCTTTTTCCATTGAAACATACCCTTTTGCCATCAAAACATGTCCTTTTCATTGAAACATATCCTTTTTCCATTGAAACATATCCTTTTACCAGTGAAACGTTCCAATGGAAAACATATGCTTTTTCCATTGATTTTATGATATCTTTTATATCCTTTTTCCTTTGAAACATATCCTTTTCATTAAAACATATCCTTTTCATTAAAACATAACCTTTTCCCATTGAAACATATTCTTTTCATCGAAACGTATCCTTTTTCCAGTGAAACGCTTCAATGGAAAAACATATTCTTTTTTCCATTGATTTTAGGATATCTTTCATATCCTTTTTCCATTGAAACATATCCTTTTCATTAAAACATAACCTTTTTCCATTGAAACATATTCTTTTCATCGAAACATCCTTTTTCCAGTGAAACCTTTCAATGGAAAAAAATATCATTTTTCCATTGATTTTAGGATATCTTTCATATCCTTTTTCCATTGAAACCCCTGCAAACGTATTTCTAACGCACGATAAGCGAGTACTTCCCAATATGTCTGTCAATCGATGCCGTAACTGTGAAAGCCTTCTAATACTGCAGTCTCTCGAGGATGGTGGATCCAAGGCACCGTGCGTCTGTGTTTGTCAAGACATGTATAACCTCTCCAGTATCACAGACCCTGAAGCCTGATGCATCAGAAAAATTGTCAATATGTGTGTCAAGATATGTGAAATCCTTCTCGTACCGTAAACCCTCAAGACTGGTGTATCAGAGAAATCGTAAATTGGTCAAAATGTGTAAAATCATTTTAGTAACGTGAAACCCTAAGACTGGTGTATCTAAGAAATCGTTAATTTGTGTGTCAGGATATGACAAATCAATCTAATAGTATTTTTATGATACACCAGCCGCGAAATCTCCGGGCTGGTGTAGCATGAACAAGTTAGTAAAACCATGCAATGCATTGATTAAGATACGCTTTCCAACATACCAGAAATCATTACTCAAGTTATGAGGATAATAGCTGTGGAACAAATCTCGCTCCTGTACCCTGACCTTTGACCCCATTTCGATGATATTAAACAGAACCGGTTCAGTATACCTCCGGAACAACACGATCCGGTTATGTCGCAATCGAAGCATTTTTACGTAAGTTATGATGTCGCCTAAGGGCAACAGAATGGATCCCGCTCCTATGTCCTGACCTTTGACCCTATTTCGAACATTTTCAATAGGATTCGTCCCCAGCTGTCCCCTACCAAATACTAAAATTTCATCGAAATCGAACCATTTTTACGCGAGTTATCGTGCTGACAGGCAGACAGACAGGCGGACGGACAAAGCTGAAGCATATACGTTTTTTAACCTACGGTTGGAAAGTGTAAAATATTGCCAATTTGTTTGTTAAGATATGTAAAATCCCTCTAATATCGTAGTCTCTTAAAGTTGGTGTGTCATAGACAACTTCGTCAATTTGCGTATGTAGCGCATGCTACATGTTTCATTCATGTCCAGTTTTTGTCCACTCGCGTAAAAATGGTTCGATTTCGATGAAATTGTAGTATGTCGTAGGAAATAACTTGGGGAGGAATCCTGTTGGAAATTGGCGAAATGGGGCCAAAAGTCAGGATATAGGAACGAGATCCAATCCATCGCCCTTATATGTCATAAATTACGTAAAAATGCTTCGATTACGACAAAACCTTATCATGTTGTTCCGGAGGTATACTGAACCGGTTCTGTTGAATATCATCAAAATGGGTTCAAAGGTCAGGTCACAGGAGCGAGATTTATTCCAAAGCCATTATCCTCATAACTTGAGTAATGATTTCCGGTATGTTGGAAAGCGTAACCTAATCAATGCATTGCATGATTTTACTAACTTGTTTCGATATGGCAACTTGAAGTACATCTAAAAATGCTCATCTAGATGATTTTACACGAATCTGAATTGTTGGTAAACTGTTAAGAAAGCTGGACAGTGAGACACGAAACGAAAGAATTCGCAATTTGCAAGAGAGTAGTATCACGGACCTGGAAAACAATTTTCTGAACACGGAATAGCTACCAGGAGGTTCAGTAGTGGTCAACCACGCAAAATACTCCATCACAAGATCTTTTTCCAACGGCTAAAAGATCTCACTGAAGAACTGCTGGCAAATTAGCAAACCAGCTGAAATCAAACACGGGTTCTAAAATATCGCGTCAAAGCGTATGATAGCTTTTGAATAATATCAGATTGTATGCCCAAAAACCTGTACAGTGTATTTCATTCATCCCAGCACACAAAATATCTCGCTATTGACTGTATCGTGAGCACTCGACATGGATTAAAGAGCAATGGGCCAATTTTCGGATTACATACGAAAGTCGATTTTGTTTATCGTCTGACTCTAGTCAGCAATTCATCTGGCTTGAACGCCGCACTGCCTATTCAGCCAGAAACATCGCATAAATAGACCATTGCATGGGTGGTGGAGTAAAATTCTGGTCTGGTCTGTGATTGGGATCAATGGAAGATCAGAGCTCCTAGTGTTGAACAGCGGGTCGATGAATTCCAGGCGTCATTATCAGGAGCTAATTTTCGAACATGTAAGGGTGCTTCGTGGTGCTGCGGGAAATTATTTCGCTTTTATGGAAGAATACTTCCGTTCTCATCGATTATCATGTGTCTATGAGCTGTTGGAGAGGATAACCTGAATCCAATCGAAAATGCTTGGGGCATATTGTGGAAGCGCATTGTTGAAAGCGATCCCCCACCTAGCAGGAGAAAAGACCTGGTGATGGCGATGAAAGAAGAATGCCTCTCTCAAGATCTTTTGTACAATCTCGTAAAAAGCAAAACCCACAGATGACAATTACGCATTGCAGTCAGGGATGAACAGATACACTACTAAAATTATCAATGCAAAATCTATGATTTTTTTCTCTGAATTTTAGTAATTGTGAGCCAATGTCACAAACCCGTATGTTTCTTTTTATCGATTTCAGCACACGCTCACACATATTTGTGTGAACGTGTCCTTTTCATTTATTTTTGTACACATCCTGTTGAAATAGAAGTATGCTATGAAAATGCAGATGATAATTGATTTTTTTGTCATAAGTGTACATGCACATACGTCATATATCAGTATGCCATTGATACTATCCTTTACCACCAGGGACTCTCAAAGCTATTGTGCCCCAGATACCTTTGCACATTTGTGTGTTAAGCACATGTTACGTAATCCAAACGTGTTCATTATCTCTATATATCGTTTGGATGTCCTCGATACCTTCCCTCTACACTGCTGGCAACCCAAAATGCAACCCCAAGAAGGACACGAGATAGCAAAGCCATATTTACTGGACACATAACAACAGGGTACAAAGATGAAACACTTGAGCTTACCGGCCCGTGAGACTAGCGGAACACGCAGACATCAATAGTTCGTGTGGCCCCCATGACTGGCAATAACGGCCGCTACACGCCGCGGCATCGAACGAAAGAGGCTTTGGATGTGATCTTAGGGTATGTTGGTCCAGGCTGCTTCCACACGTTCCCAAAGTTCATCAGGCGTAGCCGCGGGTGCTGCTTGCCGGGCCACTCGGTTGCCGATCAGCGACCAGACGTGTTTCATGGGCGACATATCGGGAGAACAGGCAGGCGACGGTAGCAGTGACACCTGGTGGGCAGTGAAGAATTGTTGCACGATGCGTGCCACGTGCGGGCGCGCATTGTCCTGTTGAAACGTGGCCGCTGGCAGGTCCTGCAGGTAAGGGAGGACTACAGGCTCCAAAACGCCGGAGATGTAGAGGTGGCTGTTGAGTGTACTGGCGATGAGTACCAGACGTGTGTGGGTGTCATATCCAATTGTGCCCCAAACCATAACACCAGGCGACGGACCGGTATGGCGGTGCATAATGCAGGCGTCATAAAGTCTCTCGCCGCGGTGCCTCCACACGTGGATCCGACCATCGTGATTTTGCAGGCAGAAGCGGGATTCATTGGAGAAGACAATGTCATGCCATTCCGTAGTACAGGTGGGGCGTTCAACGGCCCACTGCCGCCGCACTCGCCGGTGGTGTAACTTCAATAGTAATCGGAACAATTGGCGCAGAGAGAAAAGTCCCCGCTCCTGCAGAAGACGCCGAACGGTACGTGCTGCCACAGGTTATTGCGCAACATACCCTAATTCCTGCGCTAACGTTCGTGATATGGTGGTGAGAACCGTTAATGCCCGCCGCACAACATGCCGTTCCTCTTGTTCGGTGGGTGGTGTGCCGCGGCTGCGGCAATCGCTCACGTCGGTCCGTCCGTCCTTCCTGCACCCACCAAATCCATACTCGCCTCACTGTGGCTGGATGTCGTCCCACACGGACGCCGATGTCTCGGTACGATAAACCGTTGTCGCGATAAACCACTGTTCGTCCTCTGTCGAACTCCGAAACGTGCTGGAATGACTGCCGTAATCTGCGACAAGGCATCAGGAAGCTTCCCATGCACAGGACCGAAAGAACAACATACTTCCACTACTTACACCCCGCCTTCTGTGCACCCTTCTTATAGTGCTTCTCGGTGACGTTCCGGGCGCGCATGATTTGCATATGCCCTGCAATGCTAATCGTTTGCATGTACCCTCGCGGGCGACGCATGCTGCGAATTTCAGGCCGACCGGATGCTTCCTTCTTGGTGTTGCATTTTGGGTGGCCAGCAGTGTAGTACCGTTGATCCTCAAAGTGGGTGTATCGCAGACATCGTTAATTTGGATATACTGTAGAACATACTACATATGTCATACATGTCCACTATCTCATATACAATATACTGACTAAAGTCACCGTACACCGTTTCAAAAGCAAAATGAACGGATCCACTGCGCTGTTAAGACGCGTGGTACAGCTGCAAACAGCATAAAAACAAGCCTGCAGCTGACCGCCACCATATCGCACTGTGAGATTGAGTAAAAATGTCGCGACGGGAGAGAACTGACTTTTTTTTTCACTCGGGGTTTAACCACCACCGTGAGCAACTCAATAGGCTATAAGCAGTCAAACGTCCCTAATTTAGGGTCAGTGTTTTCAGCGAAGGCAGAGAACCAGTGCCGCAAGACAAACACAACATCCATGTCTCACCGGGATTCGAACCCGGGCCTTCACGGACGAATGGTTATAATCCAGCGTTAAACCACTGCGCCACCAGGGCGGCGAACTGACTTTAAGAAAGGAAATATTGTTGAATGTTATATTACTGGGTTGTCCATAAGAGAAACCGAGAGGCGTTTAAACAAATCCAAGTCAACTGTTTTGGATATACTGAATAAGTGGAAGACACATGGCGTGCCTGAAGCAGGAAAACGTACCAGCAGACCAAAGAAAATCAGTGATAGAGGACGTCGAAGCCTCAGGAGAGTCGTTACAGCTAATCGACGGTGTGCTGCACATGACCTCAGTGTACAGGTGAGTAAAAATGCTGGAACCTCGGTATTTTTTTTTTGATTGGAGGTTTAACGACCACCGTGAGCAACTCAATGGGCTATAAGCAGTCGCCCGCCCCTAATTTAGGGTCACTGGTTCCAGGGAAGGGAGAGAGCCAGTGCCGCAAGACAAACACAACATCCATGCCTCACTGGGATTCGAACCCGGACCCCTTTCGGACGAATGATCAGAGGCCAACGCTTAGACCACTGTGCCACCGGGGCGGCCGAACCTCGGTATGAAAACGTACCATTCGTAGGAAAACTTCATTCCATGGGTTACCGTGGTTGTTCGGCCGCTCATAAACCTTTTATCTGCACTCGGATTGCTACTCGTCCTTTAGCATGGTTTAAAGAACATTTATCATGGACCGTAAATGAATGGAATCGGTTCCTATGGACTTATGAATCCAGATGCATGATCCATCAGTCTGATGGCCGTGTGTTGGTATCGCTGTAACCGGGGTAACGCTGTTTACCACAGTTTACTGTTCCTACGGTCAAGTTTGGAGCTGGCAGTGTACACGTGTGAAGGTGTTTTTCGTGGCATGGTTCCGGGTCATTGGTTATCGTGCACAAACCTGTTAACCAGCACGTCTACCTCGGCTTTCTGGACAATTATGCTCTACCAACGCTGTGGCAATACTACGGAAAGGAGCCTTGTTGGTACCAGCAGGATAATGCAGTGCGCCATAAAGCAAGGACTCTTATGGCGTGTTTTGACGTTTATTCCGTATCTTGTGTAGTCTGGCCAGTACAGTGCCCTGACCTTAATCCCATAGAGCAGTTATGGGATGAATTAGAGCGACGCATATGAAGTTTGGAAATAAGGCCTACTACTAAGTAACATTTACCGGCACCATTATGTACTGAATGGCAATTCAGTACATAATGGTGCATTAGCATACCTATCGCTGTGTTCCGACAACTTGTGGAAAGTATGTTTAGAAGGGCCAGTGCATGCATTACGGTCAAAGGTGAACCGACACCGTACTAATGTATGTCAATAAACACTATGTTGTGTTTCTCAACTAGGTGTCCGGTGACTTTTGTCAATATAGTGTATGCCCATATGTGTCCAAAGTCATGAGATACATACCTAGTATCGTGTAGGACCTCCTCTACCCCGGAGAAGTGCAGCACCTTGTTGTGGCATCGATTCCACAAGTGGCCAGAAGACGTCAGGAGAAGAATTGAGCCATGCCGTCTGAATAGCTGCCCACAGCTCCCAAGTGATTGTAGGTGCAGGAACTCGGCTGCGAACGGATCTTTCCACCACTTCCCATAAGTGTTCTGTTGAGTTCACGTCAGACGAACGTCGTGTCCACACCATCCGTCCGAAATGTTCAGAATGCTCCTCGAACCAATTTTGGACAACTTGGGCTCGATGACATGGTGCATTGTCTTCCTGGAAAATCCCATTGTTGTTGGAGTACATGAAGTCCATTAAGGGTTGTAAATGGTTACCCAGTAGAGAAATGGAACGGTTGCCGGTTAATGACATATTTACGAGGACCAGAGGACCCGAACCGTGTAGCGTAAATACACTCCACACATGTATGGAACCACTACCAGCTTGCACAGTACCTTTATGACAGCTTGGGTCAATGGCCTCATAGAGTCTGGGCCACACCTGAACCCTACTATCAGCTCGTAACAACTGGTAGCTTGACTCATCCAACCACGCCGATTATGCCAACCTTCCAGGGTCCAATTACCGTGTTCACGAGTCCAGATGAGGCTCTGTGTGCGATGTCGTGATGTTAACTAAGATGCTGTAGTGGGTCTTCTGCTCCCATACCCCATAGACGCTAGATAACGCTCCACGCACCTGGTGATATGTCTCTGGTACTTCCTGCATTAAATGTGGATGTTATTTGAGCCTGTTTCGCTTGTCTGGAAAATCCTGGTGAGATGCCGCTGGTCACGGTCATTCAGCATTCGTGGTCGGCAACTGCACTATAAATACCTCATAGAAGACACTACCACCCACCTATCCAAGGTGGGTGGCTATGCTTTCCATAAGGTATTTTCAGTACACCCACGTGACACCGTGGATACAGGAATGGTGAATGTTTGCACAATTTTGGAAATTGAATGTCCCATCGGTCTGGCTTCCACTTCCATGCCTCGTTCAAACTCCGATAATTCACGTCGGCTTACCATAATCCTACTAGCGGATGTTCAACTTGACTCACAAGAAAACACCTCCCAACTGATACAAATTGTAGCGTGCGTCGAAGCCTTGAACGACGGCAGCGCCAGTTAAAAATTTACATACTGCCATCCCATGACTTTTGGAATTTCATTGTATATACTTGACACTGTTGTTCACTTGTACTGGAATTCCTGGTCAAAATCTTCGACGAGAGGTTCGTGTCTAAACGCTACCCTCAAGCCTCAAGTGTACAAGCAAGGAAATCCGTGGCTTTCAATGTTGCTTGAATTGATACTCTGTGATTTTTACCTGTGTGGTTACCTATAGTACAGAGTGTTTACGACAAAACTTGGAGCTGTTTAAGACTGGAAGAAAGAGATAATACACAGTCGAGGCACATTATTGTGACGACCACCTACGAAAGACGTCACGTGTTGTAAGCTGGCTTGGAGGGCATATGAGGTGTTGTAGGCATACTGAAAACATATCACTCGTTACAGTCATGGACAAAAGGAGCGATTTATCAGATTTGCAAAAAGGGATAGTTACACTGCTGAACAAAAAAACTTTTTTTTATGTTTCCTTAACGAAAGTAGTTAAACTTTACTAATTTTGGGTAGAAGAAAACGAATCTCATAATAGTTTTTTTTATTAGCTCTAGCTTCGGACGTACACGACTTATTCATCTGTATGCTGTATAATTATAGCAAAAAGCAAATTTCAACAGTATTGTAATATGCACTGGCGTGCAAAAATTAAAGACGAGACGGGTTTTTCAATGTAACGTCGTGCAGAAGTGCTCTACATCGACTCAAATCATACCATAAGATCCCCAAGATGTAAGAATATGGGACAAGTGAGCAAAATCGTCCAAACAAGGAATCCAAACGATACAAAGGCACTTTCTTGAAAAGGTAGCTTCGAGCACAACTGGACAGAAGACAAAAACGTCCATGTGATAGACTGCTGCCAAGAAAAATCCAGTCTTTAGTAGGGGATATGATCACCCCTGACTGCTTTGCAGGATTTACAACGTCTGTCCATGCTGAGGACGAGGTTGTCAAGGAGCTGTTGAGGCATCGCGGCCCATTCCTCTTGTAGCGCCAATCGCAGCTGCGGAATCATTGCTGGTGGCTGGTGATGTGCTGCCAAGCGTCTCCCGAGAAGGTCCCACACGTGTTCAATTGGATATAGGTCCGATAACCTTGCCGGCTAATCCATGCGTTAAATATCTTCACTCTCCAACAGCTCTACGACAGCCACTGTGCGATGAGGTCTAGCGTTGTCGTCCATGAAGAGGAACTCAGGACCCACAGAACCTCTAAACAGACGCACGTGAGGCAGGATAATCTCGGTACAATAGCGGACACCAGTAACTGAACCTCCGTGGAAGATGTTGAGGTCAGTACGGCTACCAAGCATGATACCGCCCCAAACGAGAACTCCGCCACCTCCAAACCGGTCCCTTTCGATGATGTTGGAGATGTGATTGCGTGTTCCCTGTTCTTTCTAGATGTGTATACCTTCAGAATCGCTAGTCAGACTAAATCAGCTCTCATCTGATGTGTCCAGTTCTTGTGTCCCTGGCACCACAGAAACCACCGTCTCCGATGAGCTGGCGTTAATGGCACACGCCGTACTGGTCGTCGTGCAAATAGACCACCTCTGTGCAGCCTCCTGGCCACGGTAAAACGCGATAACGGACGTCTAGTTATCTGTTACATGTGCCTTGCGATTTCTCCCGCTGTCTGTTGCCTGTCTCTTCTCGCCTGTAGGATAATATACAGATCGTCCGCCGCCGTGGTTGCTCGTGGACGACCACTGCTAAACTCTCGGAAAGCTGTTCCTGTCGTTTGAATTGCTCTTCAAGCTAGTGAAACGATGCTGTGAGCGATCTCGAACTCCTAGTCACGCTTCAACCTTCTTCCAACTTTGCAATGACGCGACCTCTGGTAAAGTCATCCAGATGTCGTCTACTTGATTGCCTGTTGGCCATATCACACGGTGGCAGCAACTCGACGTCGTTCAAACCGATGTACACCGTGCAATAGCTTTCACCGAATTGCTGAGCGTACACCGCCCGTGTGCTTTATACCCTTCTGACACCCCCTCTCTATGTCATGCTGCATATATCGCATGCCCTACCGTACGGGACCCTACTCTATCTCCTGAGCGGTCTTTCGGTCCGTTCTGCCTTCTCGTTCCCCTGTTATGCCAATTTCTCCTCTTCGTCCTTAAGTTTTGCACACCAGTGTACTACTACAATGTAAATGAACGTTATTTTCATTCAGTCAATCGTAAATTACACAAAATACAATAAACCAAACGACAAAAACATAGAGGAAGTGAAATTACTACATGAAATACAGGAATAGGTTACTACAAATGAGTGCGTCTTCTTTTTGCTTGTCGCCTGTAATCCTGTTCTGGGGCATCTCTTGCCAATGTCCAACAGTGGTCTTGCAAGCATGGAACAGTTTCACCGACCCTGATATCTTCGTTCCATTGTTGAAATGTCTTGGTGGAACCGTTCACCATGATCATCACTCACTGCCCCGCAGTTTTTGGGGAAGAAATCCGGATGACAGTGCAGAAAGCGAATTTTGAGAAGAAGCTAAGCGATGATTCTTATCTAGAAGTTGTTTACAAGCTCAACATAATTTACAGCTCTTCGGTTACCTAAGAAGCCATGCACAACACTTTGAAAGGCTTCCCAAGCTGGTTGCTCATTGCTCTGGATGACTAGATCGAAGTTCTCATCCACAAGAAGTTCACGAATTTGAGGACCAATGAAGATTCCTTTCTTCACTTTAGCCTCACTCATCCGTGGAAATTTGTTTCTCAGGTACTTGAAAACCTCTCCATCCTTGTTCATCCCCTTTACGAAGTCTTCATAAGGCCGAGTTTGATGTGTAAAGGGGGCAGAAGAATTTTGCTTTGATCAACCAGAGGACTGTGCTGGTCATTCTCTTCCCCGTGTAGCCGAGTTTCCCTTGGATATCTGTCTTTTCTGTTGTAGTGTGAGGATCTATACAGACTGTCCCACTCACACAGGAAACAGCAGTACTTGGTGTATCCCAAATGCATGCCCAGCAATATTGCAATCACATTCATGTCTCCACAGATCGGCTATTGGTTGTCTATGTACTGAATTGCTTCCAGAAGTAATTTCATATTGGCAATAGTTTCCTTCATATAGACAGCATGGCTTACAGGAACTGAATAAAGAAAATTGCCAATGTGTACCAACACAGCTTTCAAACTAAGCTTTGATGAGTCTATGAATAGCCTCCAGTCCTGTGGCTTGTGCTCCTCATGCAAAGCTGTCATCAAACCATTCACATCACAGCAGGCAACTAGGTTATTATCTTTCTTAAAATATGGAAGCTAATCTTTCTGCCGACTCCTGTACACTGACACTTTAACATTACGTTCTAGAAGATTCCACTGTTTGAGCCTAGAACCTAGAAACTCGGCTTTGTCCTTTGGTAGGTCCAGGTCTTGAATTAAATCACTTAGTTCACTTTGGATAAGTCTGTGGGGCTCACCCAGTGACTCAGGTGCGAAATCAGGATCCTGTGATGTCGAAGCCTCAGGGCATGGGTATGATGTCGCCTTCGTACTGTCTTGTTCTTCATCTGAGTCCAGAATGTACTCCTCTGGTGGGTTCGGTACAGGCAGATCGTCCCCATGTAACACTGGTCGGATAGCTGACGTGATGTTGGGGTATTTCATGCTCAACTTCTTCTTTCTTGATATACCTTTTGTAACGTATACTCTAGATTCCGTTTCCTTTTGATTTTACTATCTCTTGTTATTTTATTTTCCTATGTAAATTATCTTCTCACTTAACGAGATGTTATTTCTCCCGCTGAATGAGATGTGGCAATGAGTGTAAGTCATGACGTGGTGGTAGGCAGTATAAATAGGCGCGTTCAACGATACCGAGGAGAGCTTTTGTTTTATGTGCGAGAGAGCTTTTGTTTATATGTGGAGAGGTTTTGTTTGATGTGAAAAGAGCTACGTTATTTTGTGCAGAAAGCTTCGTTCTATGTGATTAGGTTTGTCTTCATTATTGTGATGCGATTCTACGAAAGTTTGGATATTCAGTAGCAGTGTGATTTGTTGAGAGAGTGTGTTGGATGATACCAGGAGTTTTCCAATAAAAGGTTTTAAAGTGAGTACATTTTTCTCTGTTCAATTATTGTCAGACCTCTCTCTGGCAGTTAGGTCTCTTTCATTAAGTGTCTTCATTAAGGCTAAGCATAAAGCGTTATTCATCATAATTACCACACAACAACCAGTATAAAACTTAATTCATTATACTTTCTTAATAGGAGGTACCATGCAGAAATAGCAGTTATCTACATAATTTGTCAGCTCTCTCCAAATCATAGGGATGCCAAAGAGCATTGAACGTCCGTTTTTACAGATCCATCCACGTAGATTCACAGAACAAGAATTGCAGCAAACATCAGGTGCCCACGTTTTGTCTTGATCTCCTACTTTCATACCAAAATAATGGTGGTTGGCTGTCTTCACGAATGAAGTAATTGGGCGTTTCTGGGCGGCAAATGTAACATCACCGCAAACATAACGAAAATTGTCAGATTTGTTTAAGCATTTTTTTTTTGATTGGAGGTTTTACGACCACCGTGAGCAACTCAATGGGCTATAAGCAGTCGCCCGTCCCTAATTTAGGGTCACTGGTTCCAGGGAAGGGAGAGAGCCAGTGCCGTAAGACAAACACAACATCCATGCCTGACCGGGATTCGAACCCGGACCCCTTACGGACGAATGATCAGTGGCCAACGCCTTAGACCACTGCGCCACCGGGGCGGCTGTTTAAGCATTGACGTGGCATCCTGGATTTTTAAGTTAAGTATGACCACATAATCAACTGCAAAAAAAAAAGGTACGACACTATAACTTTTACTAGAAGCAAGCTGTAAACAGACAATGAACAAAACCAAGTTATTAACGAACAAAAGAAGTTCTACAGTGACACTTCATTCCCGCTCTTAGGCTTGCCAACCCCTATATTTGCTTTACGTACTACCTTAATTAGCCGCTCGGAGCGCCACACGCTTCATTTCATATACATATCCTAAAACATCGTAAATGGGCAATATCTCGGAAATGAGAGCTAACTAAGCGTTTTAAATGTTATATTTGTTTTTAACATATTGAAATCAATACGGAATAAGTATCTTCAAGTCAGAAACATTTTCATTGTTGGCCATTGTTATCGGCATTCGGACCAAGGGTGGCAGGATTCCTGAAACAGCGCAGTTTATGAACTGTTCGCCTGCTGCTGTGGTTAAAGAGTATCGTGATTGGAGAAATGGCACTATTTCAAATAAGCGTTGTGGAAACTGCGCAGCATCACGTGCCATTGATATGAAAGGTGAAAGTCGGCTTCGAAGGTGCGTGAGGGCCGATCGGCATGCTACAGTGGAGCAACTCACTGGCCAAATGAACCAGGAGGAAGTGTATCTAAAACGGCAGTTCAGCGAACCCTGCTGCGTATGGGGCTCCGATGCAGACGGATGGTCTCTGCACCTATGCTAACGAAAGTGCATCGCGGATTGTCTCTGTATCTATGCTAACCAAGGTACTGCCACCCTTGGTTCTATGCTAACGAAAGTGCATCGGCAGAAAAGGGTTACATTTGCACGGCAGTATTGGAATTCGACCTCCACTGGCTATCAAAGGATTTCCATCTGTGATGAGTCACGTTTTCTGCTTCATAGAACGGATGGACGTTGGCGTATAAGGCGAGAAACATCGGAGAACAAACACTCTTCAACCATTGCTGGAAGAACACAATCTGGTGGGGACAGCGTTATGCTTTGGGGAATGTTTTACTGGTACTCTCTGGGTCTACTCATACCTGTGGAAGGCAATATGGACCGAATTCGTTCTAAATCCATCCTTGCAGACCATGAACACCCATACATGCTGGTTGTCTTCCCTCGGGCGTATGGGATCTTCCAGCACGATAATGCGACGTGTCACACTGCTGGAAATATCTGAGAGTGGTTGGAAGAGCACGATGAAGACTTCAAAGTACTTCTCTGGCCCTCTAATTCCCCAGACTTAACCCCAATTAAGCATGTGTAGGACCACCTTGATCGTGTTGTTTGCTCTGTGGATCCTCCACCACGCACTCTCGAGCAGCTGTCAGATGTACTGCAGTTATCATGGCTCCAAATATCTGGGAACACCTTCCATCACCTTATTGAGTCACTCCCAGCCCGTCTAGCTGCTGTCCGCGCTGCACACGGCGGTTACTCTGTATATTAGCTGGTGGTCACAATAATGTGACTCGACCGAGTTGATGATAATTTTGTTGTATGGATGGAAACGTTAGTTCAAGTTCTTTGCAACTTCATCTTTTGACTGGACCGTGTTATAGATATAACTATGGCGGATACGCTGAGCATATTGTATTCTAACTTTCCAACACTGATGAATAATGTCTCAACAGCTACATTTAGTTTATGAAGACTTCAAAGTCTTCATAACTGCGTATTTTTCTCCTGATTGTGTGGGTATGATGAATAAAAAGCCGCCTTGTACAGTGTATGCTATGTGTTTTTTAAAATGATAAAAAATTCTTATACAACATTTGCTCACTGAAAATTTCCTCTTTTTAACCATGCTTTAGAAATAAACTGGTAACTTTATTTTTAGGAGAAGTGCGTTGAATTAATATTTGACGAAACGAATAAATTTATGGTAAGTAAATTTTGTTTTAATTTTCTTTACGTCATGATAAATGTTCTGAATATTCTCTTCAAAAGACAAACAATACAGGCAAGCGTTTTCCGCTCCGTCAGTACTTTTGTTCTTTTCCAAGAAACATCTCATGAGCAATGTTTGATATAGAACATGCAAGAATACCACTATCTATCAACAAGTAATTGTACACCCCTGCAATCGACGATATCCGCGGTCCTGATACACGTCACGGCCGCCGCCGTTAAATGTCGTGTGGGAAACTACAACGCAACCAATCGCATGCAAGATGACACGCAGTTCGGAGCTCTCTGATTTCGAGAAAGGTGTAATCGTCAGGTATCACAGAAATGGCCGATCCATACGTGATATATCCAGCGAGTTGAAGTACCCAAAATCGACAGTGGCCTACGTGATTGGCAAGTGGAAGATGAGAGGTGACTGTCGGAATGTGCCCCAATACGGCAGACCCACAAAACTGGGAGTTAGAGACCGACGGGCGTTGGCCAGAGAAATTCGGAAGAACCGCACCAAATCGATGGGCCACATCCGCGACGAGTTTCGACAGGCATCCGGGAGTGTTCTTTTGAATAATACCATCCATAAGAAAGCCCATCTGCTCGGTTATCATGGACGTGCTGCCGTCCACAAGCCTTTAATCACCAAGTCCAATAGCTCGGCTAACGTGGTGCAAAGAACCTCGACAGTGGAACGTTGAACAGTGGAAACAGGTTCTCTGGAGCGACGAATCAAGGTTCACCCTCTACCGTTCTGATGTCAGGGTCTGGGGTTGGCGTCTGCCTGAAGTACGCATCGTGCCGGAATGCATTGTGCCAACTGTGAAGCTAGGCGGCGGTGGAATTATGCTATGGGAGTGTTTCTCCTGGTATGGCACGGGACCCTTGGTCGCAATTCCTGGTAGACTCAACTCCGAGACCTACTGCACCATTTTGGATGACCATGCGCTTCCTACGTTGTGGCAGTTTTACGGGGTGGACCCATGTTACTTAAAAGATGACAATGCCACCTGTCATGTTGCGAGGTCCACGATGGTATGGTATGGTGACAATGGGTTTAATCGAATGGAATGGCCTGCGCAGAGCCCGGACCTTAACCCTATCGAGCACCTCTGGGACGAGTTGGAGCATCGACTTAAGGGGTGACCCCACCGCCCGAAATCGGTGAAAGAACTGACATGTCTTCTCCCAGCCGAGTGGAAGAAAATACCTCTAGCCGCAGTACAATGCCTGGTTAAGAGTATGCCCCGGAGGGTCGTAGCTGTAATCGCCGCTGGTGGAGGCTCCACCAACTATTGAAGTTGAAGAAACTTCGTTTTCCTTTGCTATCACAAGTGTCCAATTACTTGTTGGTAGATAGTGTACATTCAGTAAAACGTCACGGCATCGACTGGTAAAATCCTTGGATGATGACCCCGTCTTTTCCAGGCAGCACAGCCTTACAATTTAACGTAGGCCCGACACTGAGCTACCATCCTTTAAGAAAATAGGACAGTGGCTAAGTGTTGGGCCTACGTCAATTATCAAGTCTGTGTTCATTGGGATTTCCGTCAATGCAACTTTTACTTGTGTCCAAAATCGATTGGCATTGCGAGGGGAGTCTAGCAGATCCATTAAGTTTTCCAACAGTGACGTCCCTCACTTTTTCCATTGGGGAGAAATCTGGGGATTCGGCTTGCCGGGGCAGCACCTGCACATCTTGTAGGCACTGACTGTTATGTAGGCAGTTTGTATCTCGGCGTTATCTTGTTGAAATTTGGGATTTGGAATACCACGGAATTACGATAAAAAAACGGGCTGCGACACATCATCATCCACGAATCGTCTTTCTCTCACTGTACCCACTGTGCGTACGAGTAGTGAAAGGTTGTTCAAATTGTGGCAGGCCTTCGAGACTTTAGCTCCATGATGAGCAGGCCTATGACGGTCACCGATGGTAGCAAGATCACTTCCTATCCAGATTCTAAATTCTCAGTCGTCGACGGTGATACAGAAGCAAGAATCTTTGCTGAATACTCTTACGGTAAAAAGAAGATTGCATACAGGGTGATTCAGAACTCATGGGACAAACTTTAAAGAGTGGTAGAGAATAATGCAACAAACATTTTTTTTATAGGAATGTATGGGCGCAAGTGACGCGTTGAGGCACAAACATAAGAAATAGACATGAAAAGAAACATAAAATGTGTACTTACAGCATCGTTGACAAGTACTTCTTTACTGCAATGTTTACAATAATTGCTCGAAGTTGCATCCACCAACAGTAATACGTGCGTGGCAGCGTCGACGTACCAAGAACAATTCTCTGTGAATGTGTGGGTGGGTATTGTGAACGACTTCCTGCTTGGACCATATCTACCAACGCGACTCGATGGCCTATGCTATCGTATTTTTCCGGAAGAAGTTTTACCAGAAGTGCTTCAAGATGTACCACTGGCCGTCCGACAAGGATTGTGGTTTCAGCGTGATGGGGCGCTAGCCCATTTCAGCCTTAATGTGCGCAATTACCTGGATGCCACTTTTGGGGCGCGATGGATTGGCCGTGGTGGGCCAGTCCGTTGGCAGCATCGATCGCCCGATTTATAAAGCCTCGATTACTTCTTATGGGGACATCTGAAAGCCCTCGTTTACGAGACTCCAGTTGACTCTGTTGAGGACCTCGTTTACGAGACTCAAGTTAACTCGTGTAATTGCAACTTTTCTAATATTTAGAATAGAGGCAGCATCATTGCATTCTAGATAACTGGTGAGGAATTCAGCTGTTTTCGTAATGGCAGTCTGCTTAATGTTCGTGTAATTGCAACTCTTCTAATATTTAAAATAGAAGCAGCATCACTACATGCTAGATAACTGAAGAGGAATTCAGCTTCTTCCGTAATGGCAGTCTGCTTAATGTTCGTGTAATTGCAACTCTTCTAATATTTGGAATAGAGGCAGCATCATTGCATGCTAGATAACTGCAGAGGAACTCAGCGGTTTTCATAATAGCAGTCTGTTTAATGTTCGTGTAATTGCAACTCTTCTAATATTTGGAATAGAGGCAGCATCATTGCATGCTAGATAACTGGTGAGGAATTCAGCTGCCGCCCCTGTGGCGCAGTGGTCTAAGGCGTTGGCCTCTGATCATTCGTCCGTAAGGGGTCCGGGTTCGAATCCCAGTCAGGCATGGATGTTGTGTTTGTCTTACGGCACTGGCTCTTTCCCTTCCCTGGAACCCGTGATCCTAAATTAGGGACGGGCGACTGCTTATAGCCCATTGACTTGCTCACAGTGGTCGTTAAACCTCCAACCAAAAAAAAAAAAAAAAAAAAAAAAAAAGAAATTCAGCTGTTTTCGTAATGGCTGCCTGCTTAATGTTCGTGTAATTGCATCTTTTCTAATGTTTGGAATAGAGGCAGCATCATTGCATGCTAGATAACTGAAGATGAATTCAGCTGTTTTCGTAATGGCATACTGTTTAAAGTTCGTGTAATTGCAACTTTTCTAAGATTTGAAATAGAGGCAGCATGAATGCTTGCTAGATAACTGAAAATGAATTCAGCTGTTTTCGTAATGGCAGTCTGTTTAATGTTCGTGTAATTGCAACTCTTCTAATATTTGGAATAGAATCAGCATCATTGCAGGCTAGAAAACTGAAGAGGAATTCAGCTGTTTTCGTAATGGCAGTCTGTTTAATATTCGTGTAATTGCAACTTTTCTAATATTTGGAATAGAAGCAGCATTATTGCATGCTAGATAACTGAAGAGGAATTCAGCTGCTTCCGTAATGGCAGTCTGCTTAATGTTTGTGTAATTGCAACTTCTCTAATATTTGGAATAGAAGCAGCATTATTGCATGCTAGATAACTGAAGATGAGTTCAGCTGTTTCCGTAATGGCAGTCTCTTTAATATTCGTGGGATTGCAACTCTTCTGATATTTGGAATAGAGGCAGCATGATAGCATGCTAGAAAACTGAAGAGGAATTCAGCTGTTTTCATAATGGCAGTCTGTTTAATGTTCGTGTAATTGCAACTATCCTAATATTTGGAATAGAGGCAGCATCATTGCATGCTAAATAACTGAAGAGGAATTCAGCTGTTTTCGTAATGGCAGTCTGTTTAGTGTTCGCGTAATTGCAACTCTTCTAATATTTGGAATAGAGGCAGCATCATTGCATGTTAGATAACAGAAGAGGAATTCAGCTATTTTCGTAATGGCAGTCTGTTTAATGTTCATGTTATTGCAACTCTTCTAATATTTGGAATAGAGGCAGCATCATTGCATGCTAGATAACTGCAGAGGAACTCAGGCGGTTTTCATATTGGCAGTCTGTTTAATGTTCGTGTAATTGCAACTCTTCTCATATTTGGAATAGAAGCAGCATCATTGCAGGCTAGAAAACTGAAGAGGAATTCAGCTGTTTTCGTAATGGCAGTCTGCTTAATGTTCGTGTAATTGCAACTCTTCTAATATTTGGAATAGAGGCAGCATCATTGCATGTTAGATAACAGAAGAGGAATTCAGCTGTTTTCATAATGGCAGTCAGTTTAATGTTCGTGTAATTGCAACTCTTCTGATATTTAAAATAGAAGCAGCATCACTACATGCTAGATAACTGAAGAGGAATTCAGCTTCTTCCGTAATGGCAGTCTGCTTAATGTTCGTGTAATTGCAACTCTTCTCATATTTGGAATAGAAGCAGCATCATTGCAGGCTAGAAAACTGAAGAGGAATTCAGCTGTTTTCGTAATGGCAGTCTGCTTAATGTTCGTGTAATTGCAACTCTTCTAATATTTGGAATAGAGGCAGCATCATTGCATGTTAGATAACAGAAGGAGGAATTCAGCTGTTTTCGTAATGGCAGTCTGTTTAATGTTCATGTTATTGCAACTCTTCTAATATTTATAATAGAGGCAGCATCATTGCATGCTAGATAACTGCAGAGGAACTCAGCGGTTTTCATAATAGCAGTCTGTTTAATGTTCGTGTAATTGCAACTCTTCTAATATTTGGAATAGAGGCAGCATCATTGCTTGCTAGATAACTGGTGAGGAATTCAGCTGCCACCCCTGTGGCGCAGTGGTCTAAGGCGTTGGCCTCTGATCATTCGTCCGTAAGGGGTCCGGGTTCGAATCCCAGTCAGTCATGAATGTTGTGTTTGTCTTACGGCACTACCTCTTTCCCTTCCCTGGAACCAGTGACCCTAAATTAATTAGCCGCCCCGGTGGCGCAGTGGTCTAAGGCGTTGGCCTCTGATCATTCGTCCGTAAGGGGTCCGGGTTCGAATCCCGGTCAGGCATGGATGTTGTGTTTGTCTTACGGCACTGGCTCTCTCCCTTCCCTGGAACCAGTGACCCTAAATTAGGGACGGGCGACTGCTTATAGCCCGTTTGAGTTGCTCACGGTGGTCGTTAAACCTCCAAAAAAAAAAAAAAAAAAAGTGACCCTAAATTAGGAACGGGCGACTGCTTATAGCCCATTGAGTTGCTCACGGTGGTCGTTAAAACTCCAACCAAAAAAAAAAAAAAAAAAAAAAAAAAAAAAAAAAAAAAAGAAATTCAGCTGTTTTCGTTAAGGCAGTCTGCTTAATGTTCGTGCAATTGCAACTCTTCTGATATTTGGAATAGAGGCAGCATTATTGCATGCTAGATAACTGAAGAGGAATTCAGCTGTTTTCGTAATTTCTGCCTGTTTAATGTTCATGTAATTGCAACTTTTCTAATATTTGGAATAGAGGCAGCATGAATGCTTGCTAGATAACTGAAGATGAATTCAGCTGTTTTCGTAATGGCAGTCTGTTTAATGTTCGTGTAATTGCAACTTTTCTAATATTTGGAATAGAGGCAGCATGAATGCTTGCTAGAAAACTGAAGAGGAATTCAGCTGTTTTCGTAATGGCAGTCTGCTTAATGTTCGTGTAATTGCAACTTTTCTAATATTTGGAATAGAGGCAGCATCATTGCATGTTAGATAACAGAAGAGGAATTCAGCTGTTTTCGTAATGGCAGTCTGTTTAATGTTCGTGTAATTGCAACTCTTCTAATATTTGGAATAGAGGCAGCATCATTGCATGCTAGATAATGAAGATGAGTTCAGCTGTTTCCATAATGGCAGTATTTTTAATATTCGTGGGATTGCAACTCTTCTGATATTTGGAATAGAGGCAGCATGATAGCATGCTAGAAAACTGAAGAGGAATTCAGCTGTTTTCGTAATGGCAGTCTGTTTAATGTTCGTGTAATTGCAACTCTTCTAATATTTGGAATAGAGGCAGCATCATTGTATGTTAGATAACTGCAGAGGAACTCAGCTGTTTTCATAATGGCAGTCTGTTTAATGTTCGTGTAATTGCAACTCTTCTAATATTTAGAATAGAGGCAGCATCATTGCATGCTAAATAACTGAAGAGGAATTCAGCTGTTTTCGTAATGGCAGTCTGTTTAGTGTTCGTGTAATTGCAACTCTTCTAATATTTGGAATAGAGGCAGCATCATTGCATGTTAAATAACAGAAGAGGAATTCAGCTGTTTTCGTAATGGCAGTCTGTTTAATGTTCGTGTAATTGCAACTCTTCTAATATTTGCAATAGAGGCAGCATCATTGCATGCTAGATAACTGAAGACGAATTCAGCTGTTTCCGTAATGGCAGTCTGTTTAATGTTCGTGGAATTACAACTCGTCTAATATTTGGAATAGAGGCAGCATCATTGCATGCTAGATACCTGAAGATGAATTCAGCTGCTTCCGTAATGGCAGTCTGTTTAATGTTCGTGTAATAAAGGCAGCATCATTGCATGCTAGATAACTGAAGAGGAATTCAGCTGTTTTCGTAATGGCAGTCTGTTTAATGTTCGTGTAATTGCAACTCTTCTAATATTTGGAATAGAAGCAGCATCATTGCATGCTAGATAACTGAAGAGGAATTCAGCTTCTTCCGTGATGGCACTCTGCTTAATGTTCGTGTAATTGCAACTCTTCTAATATTTAAAATAGAGACAGCATCATTGCATGTTAGATAACAGAAGAGGCATTCAGCTTCTTCCGTAATGGCAGTCTGCTTAATATTCGTGTAATTGCAACTCTTCTAATATTTGGAATAGAGGCAGCATCATTGCATGTTAGATAACAGAAGAGGAATTCAGCTGTTTTCGTAATGGCAGTCTGTTTAATGTTCGTGTAATTGCAACTCTTCTAATATTTAAAATAGAGGCAGCATCATTGCATGTTAGATAACAGAAGAGGAATTCAGCTGTTTTCGTAATGGCAGTCTGTTTAATGTTCGTGTAATTGCAACTCTTCTAATATTTGGAATAGAGGCAGCATCATTGTATGCTAGATACCTGAAGATGAATTCAGCCGTTTCCGTAATGGCAGTCTGTTTAATGTTCGTGGAATTGCAACTCTTCTTATATTTGGAATAGAGGCAGCATGAATGCATGCTAGAAAACTGAAGAGAAATTCAGCTGTTTCCGTAATGGTAGTCTGTTTAATGTTCATGTTATTGCAACTCTTCTAATATTTGGAATAGAGGCAGCATCATTGTATGCTAGATAACTGCAGAGGAACTCAGCGGTTTTCATAATGGCAGTCTGTTTAATGTTCGTGTAATTGCAACTCCTCCAATATTTGGAATAGAGGCAGCATCGTTGCATGCTAGATAACTGGTGAGGAATTCAGCTGTTTTCGTAAATGCAGTCTGCTTAATGTTCGTGTAATTGCAACTCTTCTGATATTTGGAATAGAGGCAGCATCATTGCATGCTAGATAACTGAAGAGGAATTCAGCTGTTTTCGTAATGGCAGTCTGTTTAATGTTCGTGTAATTGCAACTTTTCCAATATTTGGAATAGAGGCAGCATCATTGCATGCTAGATAACTGAAGATGAATTCAGCTGTTTTCGTAATGGCAGTCTGTTTAACGTCCGTGTAATTGCAACTTTTCTAATATTTGGAATAGAGGCAGCATCACTGCTTGCTAGATAACTGAAGATGAATTCAGCTGTTTTCGTAATGGCTGTCTGTTCAATGTTCGTGTAATTGCAACTCCTCTTCTAATATTTGGAATAGAGGCAGCATCATTGTATGTTAGATAACTGAAGAGGAATTCAGCTGTTTTCGTAATGGCAGTCTGTTTAATGTTCGTGTAATTGCAACTCTTCTAATATTTGGAATAGGGGCAACAACATTGCATGCTAGATAACTGAAGAGGAATTCAGCTGTTTTCGTAATGGCAGTCTGTTTAATGTTTGTGTAAATGCAACTCTTCTAATATTTGGAATAGAGGCAGCATCATTGTATGCTAGATAACTGAAGAGGAATTCAGTTGTTTTCGTAATGGCAGTCTGTTTAACGTCCGTGTAATTGCAACTTTTCTATTATTTGGAATAGAGGCAGCATCACTACTTGCTAGATAACTGAAGATGAATTCAGCTGTTTTCGTAATGGCAGTCTGTTTAATGTTCTTGTAATTGCAACTCCTCTTCTAATATTTGAAATAGAGGCAGCATCATTGTATGTTAGATAACTGAAGAGGAATTCAGCTGTTTTCGTAATGGCAGTCTGTTTAATGTTCGTTTAATTGCAATTCTTCTGATATAATTTCCTACGGAAACAGCTGAGAGCAGTACATGAATTCCCTAGCAAGTTCTGAATTCTTCATGATCTGGTTGACACTTATCATGTGTTCTTTTCATCTAATTTCTATGGATCGTTTTGCCATTCCTCTATATAGTTTTTCTACGTTGTTGGAGTATACTAACGGTGTTCTTGAAATATTTGTGTTGAATTAATTTCAATATCTGTGCAATTTACAGGTGAAAAGGAACAACCAAACAAAACTATTTAAGACAGTCGGACATCTATGCAGAGATGAGGGAGGTCACGACAGGGAGTCGTTGAATGTATTCTGTGTCGTGATCATTTCGATCAACTCTCCGATGGGAATTATGCTGCCAGACTGGCGCCGGATTTACCCGTGAGGAACAAAGTTGTATTTTTGTCCTTTATGAAATTCCTCAGTGTCATTACTTGCTTTGCTCTACGTGGTTCCTTATGAAACACAATAATGAGTCAATCAAAATACAAACAACACAGAATGCATGCAACGACGCTGTCTCGCCTGTTTTGCATCCCCTCTGATAGATATCTTAAAGTCTTATGATGCTAACGGCATTTGTTGTATGTTTTGTCTTTTTTCACGCGCAAATTTCGAATTTACATACAATTTGGAGTTAAATCGACACCAGAGTTTTTTTTTTCAAATGTAAACGTTCTCTGTAAGTCTCCTCAGCCTAGGTTAGTTTCAGTCTCCTCAATAAGGTCAGCCAATACAAACATATTTCATAACACGTAATCCAACATTTGTCATGATTCTCGTTAAAAAAGATATTTATTTCGTATTGAATAACTTTTATCAAAACTAAATGTTTATCAACCTAAAAATATTATTAATTATTTTCAACAGAATGAAATTGCTCTAGATACGAAACGATTTCCGCAGCAGAAGAAAATAGAAGATGTCAGAGTAAGTTTGTTTTCCGTATGCTATTTTTATTTAAAAATGCCATAGATCACGAGTACAAAACCAATCAGGGCTTCAAGGAGCATACATAATGCAATAAATTCGAAAGTTCCTGAAATACCGTATTGTGCTTCTGAGTAAATATATTTAAATGTACTGTTTAGTTTGTCCGTTTTCTTTTCTTAATTTTTTTCTTTGATCCAAGTAATTTAAAAAAAATGTTGGCAGCTATTTAGCACTCAAAGCAGAGTGAGGTAAAGAAACTTCCATTTAAACTGGTATGAGAAAAGATTGCCCACGGAAAAAATTCGCAAAAACTATTTTTTACAGAATTATTCCCAACAGAAGAAATGCCCACACAAAAATGCCAGCACCCACCCACACACTCACACGCACGCACACACAAAATGTCTTCTCGAAAATAAGAACATACGCCAGTTGTTGACTAATGGCTTCTTATGTCTGTGAGAAACATGAGATACTTTCTTAATTTCATAAAAAATACCTTAGTTTCAGCTAAGCAATCAACTGAAGTAGTATGAACGCTGCTTCTGCTCAACAGCATAACGTTGACTACAATTGTATTGACAACGCATTTCCCAAAACGGCAGAAAACCGTCATTCAAACACTGTGAAAAATTTTCTGAACTAAATGAACCATTTTCTCGGATTCTTTTCCCGAAATAACCAAGCATATTTCAGATACATATGTCTTAAAAGAAAAGTGTTTGATCAATGCATCCTTCCAGTGCTTACGTATGGTGCAGAGACGTGGACCTTAACTAAAAGAGACATACAAAGGCTGCAGACAACTCAAAGTAGCCTGGAGAGGTGCATGCTTGGTGTAACCAGGAGAGATAAGAAGAGGAACTCGTGGATCCGAAAAATGACGAGAGTGGAAGACATCATGATCAGAGTTAAATTCCTGAAATGGCAATGGGCTGGACATACTGCCAGAAGGACAGACCATCGATGGACAGCCGAAATTTTAGATTGGATTCCAAGGGACAGGAAAAGACCCAGAAAAAGACCACATGGGAGATGGGTGGATGAAATTCGTAAATATGCGGGAGTGACATGGAGGAGACTGGCACAAGACAGACCGTTGTGGAGGAAACTTGGGGAGACCTTCGTCCAGCAGTGGATTGATAATGGTTGACAATGATGATGATGATGATTTCAGATACAACCTTTTTTTCGTGAAATGAAAAAGCCTGAATTTGTGCGGATTTTTCTTACGCCAGAGAAATTCCGAAGTGTTAGAAACCTTTTTGCAAATCCTTCTGAGTATGACCGGTAAACTGATATTTTTAGCACGCCTTTGGTAATAAAAAAATCGTACTTATTTAACCAGTTAGTCCGTCCGTCTGTAAACACGATATCTTTGCAACTAATAGTCCAATTTGAAACTTTTTTTGCATTAGGAAGCTTGAAATGCGCGAATGGAGATCCTTTATTTGTTTTTGTTTTTTACTTTGCACAATTTCGCCGCTAGTGGGCGTAAATGCAGATGATATCGGATTCAAAACACATTTTATTCCATATATTTGCTTCTAAAGGTCCCATTTAAAAGCTAGACTAAAAACAAATTCTAGGATAGGTTAGGCGTAACTGAAAAGGTTTTATAACCTGTAAACTAATATTCAGAAGAGAGTGAATTCTAAACAAATTCTAGGAAAGTTTGGGCACAACTGAAAAGGTGTTATAACCTGTCAACTAATATTCAGAAGAAAGTGAATTCTAAACAAATTCCAGGAAAGGTTGGGCGCAACTGAAAAGGTGTTATAACCTGTCAACTAATATTCAGAAGAACGTGAATTCTAAACAAATTCTAGGAAAGGTTGGGCGCAACTGGACAGGTTATCCTGTCAACTAATATTCAGAAGAAAGTGAATTCTAAACAAATTCCAGGAAAGGTTGGGCGCAACTGAAAAGGTGTTATAACCTGTCAACTAATATTCAGAAGAAAGTGAATTCTAAACAAATTCTAGGAAAGGTTGGGCGCAACTGGAAAGGTGTTATAACCTGTCAACTAATATTCAGAAGAAAGTGAATTCTAAACAAATTCCAGGAAAGGTTGGGCGCAACTGAAAAGGTGTTATAACCTGTCAACTAATATTCAGAAGAAAGTGAATTCTAAACAAATTCTAGGAAAGGTTGGGCGCAACTGGAAAGGTGTTATAACCTGTCAACTAATATTCAGAAGAAAGTGAATTCTAAACAAATTCTAGGAAAGGTTGGGCGCAACTGAAAAGGTGTTAAAACCTGTCAACTAATATTCAGAAGAGAGTGAATTCTAAAACGATTTTGTTATCTCATAGCATTTGCGTGCTAAATTTCAGGCACCGGCCTCAATGGAGAGAGATGCTGTGATCCGGAAGTTCCTTCACGTTTCACCATGCGAAGTACGAACCATTTTACGTTGTAAAGCACGTCAAAATTCTTTCTCATCATGAACTAAAAAGTATATAGGAAGATTTCGGATGTTTATTGGAGCTTAGAAATATGAAGATGTATACGAACCCGGGCAGGAAAACATCCATTCAATATTGCAAATATGCAGGGTGATTCAAAAAGAAATATACAGTTTCCAGATGCTACGAAACAGTAACCGTTGAAGACACTAACCACAACTGCGAACCGTCAGGCAGATCAGAAGGCTTTTTGTGTTCTTGAATTGAGCAAACCGGAATATGTAACTGTTGTGCAACGGCATTTTCGATCACGATTCGGAAAAGAACCTCCAACCAGAAAATCTATCTACGATTGGCATAAAAAATTTGAAACTACGGGCTGTTTGTGCAAACTTAAAAGTCCCGGACGACAACGTGTATGGGAAGAAGTCGTCGATAGATAATGCTTGCACCGCCATTCAACGAAGCCCGGGAAAATCAACGAGGAGGGTGAGTCGTGTAGTGCAGATTTCATAGCCCACTATCTGGAGAAATTTGAGAACGAATCTGAAAATGATTCCATACAGCGTGCAGATGTTGCAAAATCTCACTGACCTTGACAAGACAAATCGCTTTGAATTTTGTGCCTAAATGCAGCGTCGTTTTGAAAATGAAGATTTTGCTGATCACTTAGTTTTCACCGATGAAGCCACATTTCACGCGAGTGGTCAGGTAAACAAGACCAATGTTCGCTTTTGGGGAAAGGAGAATCCCAGATTTACAGTGCAATACGTGCGAGATTTCACTAAGGTAATTGTGTTCTGTGCTGTGTCCAAAGTGTACGGACCCGTCTTTTTTCACGAGAAAACTGTCACGGGAGGCTCTTTTCTGGTTATGTTAAGTCTTTGGTTGATGTCACATTTACAGGTGAAGAACTTTATTCTTCAATTAGATGATGCACCACCGCTCTGGTTAGGCGACGTGCGAGATTATCTCGATGAACATCTTCCTTACCGATGGATTGGACGAGCCGCGGACTACAACATGCCGCTGACCCAATGGCCACACAGAAGTCCTGACTTAACACCTTGTGACGTTTTCCTGTGGGGGTATGCAAAGGACAAGGTATTCGCCCCTTCCCTTCCTCTTGATCTAGCGGAGCTGAAATAGTGTATCACAGCCTCTATAATTGCACTTGATTCAGATATCTTACCTCGCGCTTGGGTGGAAATGGATTACGGGCTCGATGTGTGTCGTGTGACTAAGGGTGCACACATAGAATATATGTGACGTCTCTAAAAAAAACTTGAAACATTCCCCTACAATTTTGTTACAGGTAACATAAAATATCTTACATTGTTCTTGTTTTATAGTGCGTTGAAACTATACTTCTTTATGAATCACATGGTGTATACTTCATTTTCAACAGTGTTCGGACACTACCAACTATTTGCATAAGTGCAAAGAAGGGTTACGCAAGAAGATTCGGTGTGAGTGAGATGTTTTGTCGTGTTATAGGTAACTTTGAAGTGGATATATTGCGTGAACGTGAACTTTCTGAGTTTCATCGTGGGCTGGCCATGTCATTTGAGTAACTTTACCATACGGAGCTGTGCAGCTAAACTAAGCATACCCTTATCGACTGCAAGTGATGTCCTGAAGAGATAGAAGCAGGACAGTGCACTACAGAGAAAAAACGCTTAATAGGAAGGTCGCACAAACTGTCAGAACGTGATTAAAGAGCCATGGTAACGAATGTTGGGAAATTCCTCTCTTCCTCTGTCGTTTCCATTGCTGCGGAAATAGGAAATACTTGGAATGGCTCGGTTCGTACCATAACTATCCTCAGAGAGTTGCACAGTAAAAAGACATTACGGAAGGCCACACAAACTGACGGAACGTGATAGAAGAGCCATGGTGAGAAATGTTAAGAAGCCCCGTTCTTCCTCTGCCGTTTCCATCGCTGCTGAAGAAGGAAATGCTTGGAATAACTTGGTTAGTACCATAACTATCCGCAGAGAGTTGCACATTGTGGGTTATTAGTCGTATTGTGGAGTAGCTGAACACAAGACACATATCGCTACCGTGAACGCGAGACGCCGTTTGGATGGATGTGTCTCCGGCCTTTCCTGAACTGTGTGCGACTGGCAAACTGTTCTTTAGAAAGATGAGTCACGCTTTTTATTCTTCCAAGTCTGATGGTCCTGTTTGGATTTGGTGACAGCCGGGCGAAGGACATTCGTCGGAATGTGTTCTTTCAAGTCTGATGGTCGTGTTTGGATTTGGTGATAGCCGGGCCAAGGATATTCGTCGGAATGTGTTCTTCCAAGTCTGATGGTCGTGTTTGGATTTGATGACAGCCGGGCGAAGGATATTGGTTGGAATGGGTTCTTCCAAGTCTGATGGTCGTGTTTGGATTTGGTGATAGCCGGGCGAAGGATATTCGTCGGAATGTGTTCTTCCAAGTCTGATGGTCGTGTTTGGATTTGGTGACAGCCGGGAGAAGGATATTCGTCGGAATGTGTCCTTCCAAGACTGATGGTCGTGTTTGGAGTTGGTGACAGCCGGGCGAAGGATATTCGTCGGAATGTGTTCTTCCAACTGTTAATTTCGGCGGAGGCTCCGTCATGGTACAGAGTTGTTTTTCATGGATGGGACTCGGCCCGTTGGTTATTATACCACAAATCAGGAACTCTGGTGCATACCTCAACTTTCTGGAAAATTCTGACTTACCAACAATTTTGACGTATATTCTATTTTAACTTTCATTTTTAGTTCCTTTTCCTCTGTAAATTTGAGTTTGTTCTCTTTTACACTTTACAAACTTAACGTGATATCTTCTCTCTCACATGAATGGAGGTTCGCAACACCATGAGGTCCGTACGTAAGTGACGTAAGTATGTGAAAAGAACAAAACAAGATATATAATGTATAATCTCCTCGTGTGCGTGCTGTGGTGAAGCTACGTCACATCCGCCCCCCCCCCTCTTCAAAGAGGGCCTCGGGCATGGCCCATGGTTCAGCCAGGAACAAGTGTCGCTGTAGGCAGTCATACCACGAAGAACGTACATTGGAGAAATCCCAGTCAATTTGGTGTGTGGAACGTAACATCACACACATTTGTTTTTCGAAGCGCTGAAGGAGGGATTCTCTTATTTTTCCTGTCTCGCGGTGTGGAAAGAACATCACACCATTGCGAGATCTTTAACGGCCAGGTCATTCTTGAAGTTCGGGCGCCAATATAACGAAGTACATTTATCCGTCATTTTTGTCCACGCCGGGCATCGAAACCTGGTCCCCTCACTCCAGAATAAGTCGCCTTCCCACCTGAACTACGTAGACGTATTCTCTCGCTGCTATCTGTCTTTATCTCATGTACGTCCTGCGGTGAATGCACGTCACAAATGGTTATGCAGTAGCTGTGAGAACTGGGATTTCGAATGTGAATCAATACTCCTTTTGGATAAGAGACTCCTCAATTGCCGTTAAAGTGTTGTTGAAGGCTACGTATTCTACTTTAATGAAAGTGTTGTGTTTCATAATTAATTGTCATTGGGGATATTAACCCACACTTAGTTGTTCTCACTGTGTTGAAGTGAACATGATCAAGTGTCCATTGACAGCAATAAAGGATTAGCTGTAAATAAAACCTCTTGAACTTTACTTGAGTGAATTGCATTTCACTGTAGGTGAAGTTTTAATATTTGTAGTGTTTTAGTAAGACAGCTGCACCCAAACGCTACACAATGTATAAGTATTATGGAAATTATTGTTTTCTCTACCAACAAGACCTAGCTCGCTGCCACACTGAACGCCGTGTGGAGGACTGGTTTCTGGGAAATAAGGGAATATTGTTAGTCTGGTCTGCTCAGAGTCCTGGTATCAATCCCATAGGATACTTCTGAAATAAACTGGAGCGACAGGTACGAAATCGACCACAACGACCGCCCTCGCTCTCCAGTCTGACAGGATCTTTACAGGACAAATGGTTAACCATTCTTGTCGGGACCTAAAGTAAATTGGTTGATAGTATGCCTCGACGTGTTGAACCGCTCAGGCATACAAAGAAGAAGTGAACCGGCAAACTACTAATTGCGATGATAAAATCATTTTCCCAAAACATTATGTTGTCCGTATACGTTTGTTGATAGGAGGTAAGATCCTTGCGTCAAATGAGTAAGTCTGTTATCGAAATGGCAGGGACCAGTTCTTACTCGGATGCTTTTAAATTGACTCTACGCTCAGCCCTCAAACAAATAACTTCAGTTCTCTCCACTACCCACAGGCATTCTGCATAAAGAAGACGAGTGAAAACACAAACATCAAGGAAACAGTGATGGGATTTGTTTACAAATAAAGGAAAAACATATGGATCGGCAGAGAGTGCAAGAGGCGAAGATATTTCAGTACCAGTACTTTGACCATAGTAATTCTCACTGCAGAAGTACACACATTTGTCTAATTTCGTTTACCTTCTATATGACAAAACTCAAAGAAAGTTCTGTGTAAAACAAGAGCTAAGGGGATTTTGATGGTGAACGTAAATGCACACATCACCGCTTAATATCAGTTCGAGTTTTCTGTTGGTCAGGTATTGATTTCATAGATGTATTGGGTTTCCTAATCTCGAGCAGGACACATTTGGACTTGGATAGAAAAAAAAACCACAAAGAGATAGACAGATAGATAGATAGATAGAGAGAGAGAGAGAGAGAGAGAGAGAGAGAGAGAGAAACGAAACCCCGTCCTGTCATGAAATTTAAAGAATTCAACGATCTCTTTTTGAAAAATAACAACCAACACAATGTTGAGTTATTTTTTCAAATCCTTTGAACAAAATAAATGTTCAATATTATACTTACAGCGTTTTCCAGAAAATTGCGAAACTAGGTTACATTCTTCTATAAATCTTAAAAAATACGACAAATCTATGTGAACAACATATTTTTATATTTCCCGTAACGTATATTCTATTTTAACCATGTTTTTTAGTTCCTTTTCCTATATAAATTTTAGTTTGTTATCTTTTGCACTTACCAAACTTAACGTGATATCTTCTCTTTCATATGAATGGAAGTTCGCAACACCAAGAGGTTTGTACGTAAGTAACGTATGGATGTGATAAGAACAAGACAATGGCTACGCTGTAGCTGTGAGAAGAGGAATTTTGATGGTGACCGTAAACGCTCCTTTTGGATAAGAGACTGTGTGACGTTCCTGCCCCGCAGGACGCGCATGAGATAAAGGCAGATAGCAGCGAGAACATACGTCTGCGTAGCTCAGTTAGTAGAGCGACTTATTCCGGAATAAGAGGACTCGGGTTCAATGCCCTGCGTGCACAAAAATGACAGAGAAATTTGCTTCGTTATAAATGCTTAATTGCCGTTTTAAGTAGTTTGAAGGCTACGTGTCCTACGTTAATGAAGGTGTTGCTAACTGGTATTGTGGAGATTAACAAAAGTTTCGTGATTTCATCTTATTGAAGTACAAATGATCAAGTGTTTACAGCAATAAAAGATTAGCTGTAAGAAAACTTCTTTAACAAATTTTGAAGATGACAATCCGATTTTTGGTGTAAATATGACAAGGATGGTAAGTCAGATGACATCCGAAAATTTTAAAATGTTCTCGTCCTGGGACGGGACTTGAACCCGCGTCTCCCAGACAGCGCCCGGGTATGCTAACCACTACTCCACCCAAAACGACCAAGTCTCAAGTTTCCGAGTAATTTGAAAATATTAGCATCACATGATTCGCTAGTCGAAGCAAGCGGCCTTCATATATAGCGAATTTGGAGGTTTTGAATCCATTCCCGTGATTGCCCAGAGGAGCAGATAAATCATGTGATGTTTATATTACTCCGAAACTTGAGACTTGGTCGTTCAGGACGGTGTAGTGGTCAGCATACCTGGACGCTATCTGGGAGACGCGGGGAGGAGTCCCGCTCCAGGATGATAGAATTTTAAAGTTTTCGTATAATATCTGACTTACCATCCTTGTCATATTTACACCAAAAATCGGATTGCCATCTTCAAAATTTGTATTATATGGTGTAATACCGTATTTCTTACATGAACCACTTTAACTTTATTTGAGTGACACGCATTTTACTGTAGGTGAAGTTCTGATTTATGTAGTATTTTAGTAAGTCAGCAACACACAAACGCTGCATTACTAACAAGAGGAAATCCATGGTCACCCCCAGTGAGAGAGACCATGAAATCCTAGAGTGGTTCCGAAACCCCGTGCCCTTTACCTTCCGCCGCCCATGGCACAGAGATTTAAAGCAGACAGAAGAAGTTAAACCGACAAAGATCGACCTGGTCTGCCATCAACACTACGTATACAAGAATCGACTGGTAGAATAGGTTTATACACTGGCGTGCAAAAATTAAGGACGAGACGGTTTTTCGAATGTAACGTCGTGCAGAAGTGCTCCACATCGACTCAAATCATACCATAAGACCCCCAAGATCTAAGAATATGGGACAAGTGAGCAAAACCGTCCAAACAAGGAATCCAAAGGATACAAAGGCACTTTATTGAAAAGGTAGCTTCGAGCACAACTGGACAGAAGACAGAAACGTCCATGTGACAGGCGGGTGCCAAGAAACATCCAGCCTTTTGTAGGGAATAAGATCACCCCTGACTGCGTTGCAGGATTTACAACGTCTGTCCATGCTCAGGACGAGGTTGTCTCGGAGCTGTTGAGGCATCGCGGCCCATTCCTCTTGTAGCGCCAATCGCAGTTCCGGAATCGTTGCTGGCGGCTAGTGACGTACTACCAAGCGTCTCCCGAGGAGGTCCCACACGTGTTCGATTGGATTTAGTTCCGAGGACCGTGCTGTCCAATCCATGCGTTGAACATATTCACTCTCCAACAGCTCTGCGACAGCCACTGTACGATGAGGTGTAGCCTTGTCGTCCATGAAGAGGAACGCAGGACCCACAGCACGTGAGGCAGGAGAACCTCGGTACAATAGCGGACACCAGTGACTGAAACTCCTTGGAAGATGTGGAGGTCTGTACGGCTACAAAGCATGATACCGCCCCAAATGAGAACTCCGCCACCTCCAAACCGTTCCCTTTCGATGATGTTGGAGGTGTGATTGCGTGTTCCGTGCTCTCTCCAGATTTGTATACGTCCAAAATCGCTCGTCAGACTAAATCGGCTCTCATCCGTAAAGAGAACTCCACCCCATTGCTGATGTGTCTAGTTCTTGTGTTCCTGGCACCACAGAAACCACCGTATCCGATAAGCAGGCGTTAATGGCACACACCGTACTGCTTGTCGTGCAAATAGACCACCTTTGTGCAGCCTCCTAGCCACGGTAAAACGCGATAACAGACGTCCAGTTGTCTGTTGCACGTGCCTTGCGATTTCTCCCGCTGTCTTCCGTCTGTGTCTTCTCGGCTGTGGGACAATATACCGGTCGTCCGCCGCCGTGGTTGCTCATGGTCGGCCACTGCGAAACTCTCGGACAGCTGTTCCTGTCGTTTGAAATGCTCTCCAAGCTTACGAAACGATGTTGTGAGCGATCCCGAACTCCT
Source organism: Macrothele yani (assembly GCA_039090855.1). NCBI lineage: Eukaryota > Metazoa > Arthropoda > Arachnida > Araneae > Macrothelidae > Macrothele > Macrothele yani. The sequence goes on from CM077000.1 coordinate 25,485,308, forward strand.
CGGCCTCACTAGTCACACTTCGACCTTCTTCCAACTTCCCAATGACGCGACCTCGGGTAAAGTTATCCAGATGTCATTTACTGGATTGCCTGTTGGCCATATCACACGGTGGCAGCAACTCGACGTCGTTCAAACCGATGTACACCGTTCAATAGCTTTCACCGAATTGCTGAGCGTACACCGCTCGTGTGCTTTATACCCTTCCGACACCCCGCATATATGCATCATGACGTGGGGGGCACGTCATGATGCATATATGCGCATGCCCCACCGTACCGGACCCTAGTCTATCTTCTGAGTGGTCTTTCGGTCCGTTCTGCTTGCTCATTCCGCTGTTATGCTGATTTCTCGTATTCGTCCTTAATATTTGCACACCAGTGTAAAGGAAAACCGATGGATTACGTGAGCAGCTGTTGCTGCACAGTTGGATATCAGCTGTGGATCCGCACATGCCATAGTGAATGATGACTTGGATCACAGTAAAGTTGCGCAAGATACGTATTCCAACAACTTACTGACCTAGATAAGCGACAGAACGTGGAGGTTGCCACTGAATTCCTGAAACGTTATGAATATCAGTGTTTTGGAGTTGACTGTTACCGGGGACTAAGCATGGCGTCGTGACTAGGAACCAAAAAGCAAGAGACAAAGCATGAAGTGGAAACACTCGTCTTCTCTAGTAGAAAAGATAATCAAACGACAGCCCTCTGCAAGAAAAGATCATAACGACTTTCTTTCAGGACATAACGTTTCCTATTCTAGCGAATTTTCAGGAAAACGGGCAAGCAGTAACCAGTACAACTTACCCGGAGAAAATAAAAAAAAAAGTGCAGTTCACAGAGAAAGAAGAGAATTGTTGTCAAAAAGTCGTGCGTTACCATGACAACTCACGTCTCTGTGTAGCGACTGTAACGGTGGAGGCAATGCAACAAGTACGTTTTAAACCACTTCCATACACATCCCCCTTATAGTCCTGATCCTGTGCCACGCGATAATAATGTCTTCTGTCCAATTAAAGAAGATCTACACAGTCGTAGGTTTACCTCTGATGATGAGGTTAAGGAAGTGGTGTAAAACTGATTCAGGAGTAGCCGAAACACTTCTTCTCCCAAGGAATGAAAAGCTAGTGGTACGATACAAGAAATGCATCGACTTGAAGGGGTATTGCGTGGAGAAGTGACTTAAATTTTATGATCATTTGCTCATAGTTACCGGTATTAAAGGATACGTTTGTTTTACATTTTGATTCTTCTTGTATTTCTTTAAGGCATGTCGTGGTTTTCTTATGATCATGGTACGTAAATAATATTTTACATGCATCTTTAAATCGTGAACAAGCCTACTTGTTCTTCCAAAAAACTTTTCCTGTTTTCCTGGTATATTACATGCTGTAATAAGAATCACTCTTTTTAGGTATGCATGATTCCTTTACTTGTAAAGTGCGACATCTTTCCTGGAATGTGCTGAAAGAGTAATTAGCATTCAGAAAACTGTTCGTGCACATTTTGAAGAACGCATTTACCCTTTTCCTTCAAAGAATTTTGTAAACTTGTCAATACTCTTTCAAAATTATGTAGACATTGGAATGTAACTTGTATAATACTGAAAGTTATAATGTTGAAAATATTGTTTCAGCAATAAAGCTTTGAATTTTCAGCATTACTGTTTCTTCATTCACACACCTATATAAGACAGCGCAGTTAAAAGATCAGAGAAACTGCAGCGCCTGGTGTGGACAGCAAACGAAACAAAATAAAGGCTCGAGGAACATTACAGAGGAAAAGTTGGAAGTTTTTACATTCTTTACCTATTAGGATCTTCTGGCATGGTATTTCCCTATCTAAATTCCTATACATCAGCTAAAGTATCTTCTATTCCGGCACCGCTGGGATCGAACCCCAGAACTCTCGATAACTAGTCGAGTGCGTTCGAATTTACGCTACGGCGCCAACAATTCTCAGCGCCATGCGTGGTTTATCAGTCAGCATCTGACTACACGAATACGTATTGATGGCGCTGAGAATTGTTGGCGCCGTAGCGTAAATTCGAACGCACTCGACTAGTTATCGAGAGTTCTGGGGTTCGATCCCAGCGGTGCCGGAATACAATTTTTCAGTCGCTATGCGTTGTTTAAAACATAACGTGGAAAGAGCGATGACATCGTCCATTTACATTATCTCCACGTATTTGATATATATTAAAGTATCTTCTACGTGGCCCTGGGATTATATTTAAGATACACGTTATGTATTCTAGATTTTTCTTTGCGTAGTGATGATTGTGCTGCGAATGCCACATCCTTAAATACCTAACTATGAAAAATGTTCATCTCTTATGGTCAATATGTGTGTTAATATTGTTAATGCAGTACTAACCCCTTCGGGATATATGAATGCCGAAAAGACTTCAGTTATACAAACAACGTACACTGAATTAGTAACCTTTATGCCAATATACGTAAAGGTCACTTACGCAGATCATATGCATAATACAAAGTCATGTGCGTCGCCAGGTGATCCACCCAACAATTTAAGACAACAGTCGTTAGTAGCACTCAGTGACTCAAAATCATCCCGATTTTTCTTTCATGTCGACTACACCTACTTCAATCTCCAATTTTGAAAGGGCAGTTTTAGACCTGGAGTCTGACACTCACTTAATTAAAGGGACAAGTTACCTCAATAATTCAGTTGTCGTCACTAGTGCTGATCACAATGCGGAAAACAAAGAATCTCTCCGAGTTCGATAAATGGCTTATTGTAAGAGCCAGTGCGGATGGACTGACAAAATTAGGCGTCATACCGGCTCAAAATTAGGCGTCATACCAGGTCAAGATTAGGCGTCATACCGGCTCGAGATTCAGCGTAATACAATCTCAAGATTACGCGTCATACCGTCTAAAGATTAAGCGTCATACTCTCTCAAGAGTAACCGTCATACCGGCTCAAGAGTAACCGTCATACCGGCTCAAGATCAAGCGTCATAACGGCGTAAGATTGAGCGTCGTACCTGCTCAAAATTGAGCGTCGTACCTGCTCAAGATTAAGCGTCATAGCGGCCCAAGATTAAGCGTCATACCGGCTCAAGATTAAGCGTCATACCAGCTCATGGTTAAGCGTCGTACCGGTTCAAAATTACGCGTCATATCGGCTCAATATTAAGCGTCATACTGGCTCAATATTAAGCGTCATACTCTCTCAAGATTAAGCGTCATACCGGCTCAAGATTAAGCGTCATACCAGCTTAAGATTGAGCGTCGTACCTGCTCAAGATTAAGCGTCATACCGAATCAAGATTAAGCGACATATCGGCTCAAGGTTAAGCGTCATACGGGCTCAAGATTAAGCGTCATACCGGATTAAGATTAAGCGTCTTACCGGCTCAAGTTTGAGCGTCGTACAGGCTCATGATTAGGCGTCATACTGGCTCAAGATTAAGCGTCATACCGGCTCAAGGTTAAGTGTCATACCGGCTCAAGATTAAGCGTCATATCGGCTCAATATTAAGCGTCATACCGGCTCAAGATTAAGCGTAATACCATCTCAAGATTACGCGTCATACCGTCTGAAGTTTACGCGTCACACTCTCTCAAGATTAAGCGTCATACCGGCTCAAGATTAAGCGTCATACCTGCTCAAGATTAAGCGTCGTACCTGCTCAAGATTAAGCGTCATACCGAATCAAGATTAAGCGACTCATCGGCTCAAGATTAGGCGTCATACCGGCTCAATATTAGGCGTCATACCGGCTCAAGATTAAGCGTCATACCGGATCAAGATTAAGCGTCATACAGGCTCATGATTGAGCCTGCTCAAGATTACCTAGCGCCATCAAGATCAAGCGGCTCAAGATTTAGCGATTAAGCGTCATACCGGCTCAAATTAAGCGTCGTACCTGCTCAAGATTAAGCGTCATACCAGCTCAAGATTCAGCGTCATACTCTCTCAAGATTAACCGTCATACCGGCTCAAGATCAAGCGTCATACCGGCGTAAGATTGAACGTCGTACCTGCTCAAGATTAAGCGTCATAGCGGCTCAAGATTAAGCGTCATACCGGCTCAAAATTACGCGTCATATCGTCTCAAGATTAAGCGTCATACCTGCTCAATATTAAGCGTCATACCGGCTCAAGATTCAGCGCGTCATACTCTCTCAAGATTAACCGTCATACCGGCTCAAGATCAAGCGTCATACCGGCGTAAGATTGAACGTCGTACCTGCTCAAGATTAAGCGTCATAGCGGCTCAAGATTAAGCGTCATACCGGCTTAGGATTAAGCGTCATACCAGCTCAAGGTTAAGCGTCGTACCGGCTCAAAATTACGCGTCATATCGGCTCAATATTAAGCGTCATACTGGCTCATGATTAAGCGTCATACTACCTCAAGATTACGCATCATTCCGGCTTAAGATTGAGCGTCGTACCTGCTCAAGATTAAGCGTCATACCGAATCAAGGTTAAGCTACATATCGGCTCAAGATTAAGCGTCATACCTGCTCAAGATTGAGCGTCGTACCTGCTCAAGATTAAGCGTCATACCGAATCAAGATTAAGCGTCATACCGGATCAAGATTAAGCGTCATACCGACTCGAGATTAAGCGTCATACCGACTCAAGATTAAGCGTCATACAGGCTGATGATTAAGCGTCATACTGGCTCAAGATTAAGCGTCATACCGAATCAAGATTAAGCGTCGTACCGAATCAAGATTAAGCGACATATCGGCTCAAGATTAAGCGTCATACCGGCTCAAGATTAAGCGCCGTACCTGCTCAAGATTAAGCGCCATACCGGCTCAAGATTTAGCTTCATACCGGCTTAAGATTAAGCGTCATACCTGCTCAAGATTAAGCGTCATCCGGCTCAAAATTAGGCGTCATGCAGCTCAAGATTAGGCGGCATACCGGCACAAAATTACGCGTCATATCGTCTCAAGATTAAGCGTCATACCTGCTCAATATTAAGCGTCATACCGGCTCAAGATTCAGCGTCATACTCTCTCAAGATTACGCGTCACACCGGCTCAAGATTAAGCGTAATACCACTCAAGATTAAGCGTCATACCCTTTCAAGATTAAGCGTCATACTCTCTCAAGATTAACCGTCATACCGGCTCAAGATCAAGCGTCATACCGGCGTGAGATTGAGCGTCGTACCTGCTCAAGATTGAGCGTCGTACCAGTTCAAGATTAAGCGTCATAGCGGCTCAAGATTAAGCGTCATACCGGCTCAAGATTAAGCGTCATACCAGCTCAAGGTTAAGCGTCGTACCGGCTCAAAATTACCCGTCATATCGGCTCAATATTAAGCGTCATACTGGCTCATGATTAAGCGTCATACTACCTCAAGATTAAGCGTCATACCTGCTCAAGATTGAGCGTCGTACCTGCTCAAGATTAAGCGTCATACCGAATCAAGATTAAGCAAATCATCGGCTCAAGATTAGGCGTCATACCGGATCAAGATTAAGCGTCATACCGACTCAAGATTAAGCGTCATACCGACTCAAGATTAAGCGTCATACAGGCTCATGATTGAGCGTCATACTGGCTCAAGGTTAAGCGTCATACCTAATCAAGATTAAGCGTCGTACCGAATCAAGATCAAGCGACATATCGGCTCAAGATTAAGCGTCATACCGGCTCAAGATTAAGCGTCATACCGGCTCAAGATTAAGCGTCGTACCTGCTCAAGATTAAGCGCCATACCGGCTCAAGATTTAGCGTCATACCGGCTCAAAATTAGGCGTCATACCGGCTCAAGATTAGGCGGCATACCGGCTCAAAATTACGCGTCATATCGTCTCAAGATTAAGCGTCATACCTGCTCAATATTAAGCGTCATACCGGCTCAAGATTCAGCGTCATACTCTCTCTAGATTACGCGTCATACCGGCTCAAGATTCAGCGTAATACCACTAAAGATTAAGCGTCATACCGTCTCAAGATTAAGCGTCATACTCTCTCAAGATTAACCGTCATACCGGCTCAAGATCAAGCGTCATACCGGCGTAAGATTGAACGTCGTACCTGCTCAAGATTAAGCGCCATAGCGGCTCAAGATTAAGCGTCATACCGGCTTAGGATTAAGCGTCATACCAGCTCAAGGTTAAGCGTCGTACCGGCTCAAAATAACGCGTCATATCGGCTCAATATTAAGCGTCATACTGGCTCATGATTAAGCGTCATACTACCTCAAGATTACGCGTCATTCCGGCTTAAGATTGAGCGTCGTACCTGCTCAAGATTAAGCGTCATACCGAATCAAGGTTAAGCTACATATCGGCTCAAGATTAAGCGTCATACCTGCTCAAGATTAAGCGCCGTACCTGCTCAAGATTAAGCGCCATACCGGCTCAAGATTTAGCTTCATACCGGCTTAAGATTAAGCGTCATACCTGCTCAAGATTAAGCGTCATACCGGCTCAAAATTAGGCGTCATACCGGCTCAAGATTAGGCGGCATACCGGCACAAAATTACGTGTCATATCGTCTCAAGATTAAGCGTCATACCTGCTCAATATTAAGCGTCATACCGGCTCAAGATTCAGCGTCATACTCTCTCAAGATTACGCGTCACACCGGCTCAAGATTAAGCGTAATACCACTCAAGATTAAGCGTCATACCGACTCAAGATTAAGCGTCATACTCTCTCAAGATTAACCGTCATACCGGCTCAAGATCAAGCGTCATACCGGCGTAAGATTGAGCGTCGTACCTGCTCAAGATTGAGCGTCGTACCGGTTCAAGATTAAGCGTCATAGCGGCTCAAGTTTAAGCGTTATACCGGCTCAAGATTAAGCGTCATACCAGCTCAAGGTTAAGCGTCGTACCGGCTCAAAATTACGCGTCATACTGGATCAATATTAAGCGTCATACCGGCTCAATATTAAGCGTAATACCTGCTCCTGATTTAGCGTAATACCATCTCAAGATTACGCGTCATACCGTCTCAAGATTAAGCGTCATACTTTCTCAAGATTAAGCGTCATACCGGCTCAAGATTAAGCGTCATACCGGCTCAAGATTAAGCATCATACCGGCTCAAGGTTAAGCGTCGTACCGAATCAAGATTAAGCGACATATCGGCTCATGATTAAGCGTCGTACTGGCTCAAGATTAAGCGTCATACAGGCTCAAGGTTAAGCGTCATACAGGCTCAAGATTAAGCGTCATACAGGCTCAAGATTAAGCGTCATACAGGCTCAAGGTTAAGCGTCATATAGGCTCAAGATTAAGCGTCATACAGGCTCAAGGTTAAGCGTCATACAGGCTCAAGATTAAGCGTCATACAGGCTCAAGGTTAAGCGTCATAGTTTGGGGCCCCGACGGGTTCAATTCTCGAATTGGCCACACGAACTGAAGGAACCCAGAAAAACCCGGAATCCCTTAGCACGCAGCGATACATCATGAACATTTTAGAAGCAGAGTTGATACGCTTCCTTCATAGTTTTCAGGTACTATAGTCCAGCACGACGATGCTAGACTATATGTTACCTGGAATGTTAAATACCTCATCCTTTCACTGTTAAGATTAACGGTGAGCTTTCTTTGGAAAAGAAGATTCGCGCTGGCGTTCCTCAGGTTTCCGTTCTTGGACCAACGCTGTTCTCCATTTATCTGCACGACTTACCCAAACCCAAAATGGGCAGGTCATGATGTACGCAGATGATATAGCTGTTGTCATCAGGTCCCTGAACAAAGGCAGAGCAGTGAAGCACCTCCAGGAATTTCTCTCTCAGTTGGAAACCTACTACACTGTCTGACGGATCAAGATCAATATGTCTAAGAGCAGAACGCTGTTGTTTTTTGGATCTCTCCATGGAGTTCCGAAACTCGATATGTTTCAAGAGACAATCCCCTGGGCTACCTCCACTAAGTACCTAGGACTTCAACTAGATTGTCGACTTCCGTGGGTGACGAACACCAGCTACCGCACGAATAAAGACAGACAAAGCCTTGGGCAGCTAGCTCGACTACTCCGCCGGAGAAGCTTCCTTACAACACGGTACAAAGTGCTGCTGTACAAGACGTTCGTCAGGCTGGTGCTTACCTACGCCTCCTCCATTTGGATTGGTATTAGTAGGAAACAGCGAGAGAGAATCGAGAAGGTTCCAAAAATGGTTTTCTCGAGATGGATCAACCATTCAGCTCTTAAATTTCAAAGTTTTGTAGTTTTAATCTACGCATTTTGTTTCTTAAGCAGCATTCGGTGGAAGTGCAAGTTGGACATGTTGAAAGCAAAATAATAACGGCTGGTTATAAAATAATTATCCCTATTCTCAGGTTTCTAGAAAAGCGAAAAATGGATACATCGCGATGAAACTTGGTAGGTAGATTGTTGGAAGCATCAAAAACGGTTTACCAGAGGAAAGATATTACACTCACGGGCAATGAAGTTTGCTCACCTAGAAGAAGACATGCTACAACCGTGAAACTTTGGAAATAGCTAGAGTGCATGCTGGTATGCAAATGATCCACGTTTCGTGCGATTGCCCATGACAGCACAGGCAAGCAAGCAGGAAAGCAAGCAACCTTATAAACCGGCGTGCACAGAGTGACCAGAATTGCAAGCAGGAACCGGCAACCTTATAAACCGGCGTGCACAGAGTGACCAGAATTCCGGGTAGATGCCAAAGAAGTCGATTTACACAACTTACAGACTTTCAGCGAGGCCTGATTATCGGGCTGAAAAACTCAGGGTGGTCAGCGCGCCGTATTGCCCGCCACGTGGATCGTTCTGACCATACCGTCTGACGGTGTGAGAGCAGTGGACACGTGACGGCACTGCCACACGGAGGAGCGGCTCCGCACAGACAAGGAGGACCTCCGGTAGAGAGGATCGACGGATCATGCTTCGTGCGCCAAGCACGAACGGATCCTACGGGGACCCGGTCCACTATACAGGCAGATGTAGCGGCTTCTGTGTGCCCACGAACCATTTCCCGACGCCTCGCTGAAGCGAATATACGATCCCAGCGCCCCCTTACGTGTGCTGCCATTAACACCGGAACATCGCCGGCTCCGTGTGGTGTTTAGCGAATAGTGCCGCTTTGTTTTTGCGACAGATGATTATCGTGTCCGGGTGTGGAGGTCCCCGGGTCAATGGCATAATCCCAACCTCGCTATATCGAGAACTGCACCTCTCCCACTGCAGGCATCATTAATTGTCTGGAGAGCCATAGCCTGCAATAGCTGATCAGCTCTAGATGTGGTACGTGGATCATTGACGAGCCACCGGTATGTGGATGAGATCCGACGGCCCCTATGTGTTCCCAATCCTGGCCAGGATTCCACGTGCGCTATACCAGCAGGATAATGCCCACCCCCACACGGCTCGGGTTTCCCAGGACTGCCTACCTCATGTCGAAACACTTCCAGGGTCTTTCCGCTCTTTGGACATGTCCCTAATCGAGCATGTGTGGGACCAGTTGAAACGCCGGCGGCCGCCGTGCCGCACTATCCGAGATTTGGAGCGCACCGTCCAACAAGTGTGGGCCAGTATGCCGCAGGACAATATCAGGCGTCTGTTTGCTTCCATGCGGGACCGTATTGTAACATGTATCGCCGCGCGAGGCTGTGCGATGCGTTGTTGAAGATGACCGGACTGCGTGCCAGAGATCCCTCTGTAATAGTCCTGCAGCACTGTTTTTGACATCATGTTTATCATTCATCTGTATCATTACGTTCATAAAATTTCAGTTCAATCCGATGCTTCCGTGTTGTAGTGCAGACGCCGGCCATAGCCGGTGTTACTGCGCAAATTTCATTTTCCGTGAGTGTATTTCAAAATACACTACCTACCAACAAGTAATTTGACACCTGAGGTAGCAAAAGAAAACGAAGTTTATTCACCTTCAATAGTTGGTGGAGCCTCCACGAGCGGAGATTACAGCTGCGACCCTCCAGGGCATACTCTCAACCAGGCGTTGTACGACGGCTAGCGGTATTTTCTTCCACTCGGCTTGGAGAAGACAGGTCAGTTCCTTCACCGATTTCGGACGGTGGGGGCACCCTTAACTTAAGTCGACGCACCAACTCGTCCCAGAAGTGCTCGATAGGGTTAAGGTCCGGGCTCTGCGCAGGCCAGTCCATTCGATTAACCCCATTGTCACCATACCAAGCCATTGTGGACCTCGCAACATGACAGGTGGCATTGTCATCCTGAAAGTAACATGGGTCCACGCCGTAAAACTGCCACAACGTAGGAAGCGCATGGTCATCCAAAATGGTGCAGTAGGTTTCGGCGTTGAGTCTACCAGGAATTGCGACCAAGGGTCCAGTGCCATACCAGGAGAAACACCCCCACAGCATAATTCAACCGCCGCCGAACTTTACAGTTGGCACAATACATTCCGGCAGGTGGCGTTCTCCAGGCAGACGCCAAACCCAGACCCTGCCATCGGAACGGTAGAGGGTGAACCTTAATTCGTCGCACCAGAGAACTTGTTTCCACTGTTCAAAGGTCCACTGTCTACGTTCTTTGCACCACGTTAGCCGAGCAGCGCTATTGGACTTGGTGATCAAAGGCTTGTGGGCGACAGCACGTCCGTGATAACCAAGCAGATGGGCTTCCTTACGGATAGTATTCATCGAACGAACACTCCCGGATGCCTGTTGAAGCTCCTCGCGGATGTGGCCCATCGATTTGGTGCGGTTCTTCTGAATTTCTCAGGCCAGCACCCGTCGGTCTCTAACTCCCAGTTTTGTGGGTCTGCCGAGTCGGGGCACATTCCGACAGTCACCTTTCATCTTCCACTTGCCAATCACGTAGGCCACTGACGAATTTTGGTACTTCAACTCGCTGGATATGTCACGTAAGGATCGGCCATTTCTGTGATACCCGACGATTACACCTTTCTCGAAATCAGAGAACTCCGAACTGCGTGGCATCTTGCATACGACTGGTTGCGCTGTTGTTTCCCACACGATATTTAACGGCGGAGGCCGTGACGTGTATCAGGACCGCAGATATCGTCGATTGCAGGGGTGTCCAATTTCTTGTTGGTAGATAGTGTAGCACCTCTAGGAGAACAGTGGCTTTACTCACGCATGGAAAAAACACACACGTGCGTGAGTTTACTGGCGATTGACAGCATAAACGTTTCAGGACAAAATGTGCTCATTATGCTGTCCTGTGATGTGCAGCAGGAGCAAATTGAAATCCGAGAAACTGCTGGTCGTTCACGTGGAAAGCTTCATACGTAAATGTTTAAATGAACATTTGGCGTGCTGCGTCTGTCAGGATGAAAACGGCATTTTTCAGGCACCCGGCAATTATTATAGCTCTAACAAATTATCACTTAATATTTTAAAAACCAACTCCGTATATTTCCGAAATGTTCATAAAAGAGAGGACACAAATAACTTTCCAATCAGGATAAATGATCTCCCACTTAAAATTGTGCACAAAGTTCAGTATCTTGGCGTTTGGTTTGATTAACTCTTTAACTGGAATAGGCATGTTCAGTTTGTTTTAAAAAACGTTTCCTTAAAGGTTGGCCTACTTGGTAAAATTAAGCATCTCTTCCCTATCAATGTCCTAAAAACATTTTACTATGCTTTTATTTATACCCATCTCTCCTATTGTCTGGAATCCTGGTATTCAAATATAAGTGCAAACAATAAGTTATGCTTGCTAAAATTACAGAAGAAATCTGTTCGCTATATGCTGAACACAGATTATATGTCTCATTCAAAACCATTATTTCTAAAACTAAATATTCTAAAAGTTCATGAAATTTTTACATTGAAACTAGGTATCTTGTTTTTTAAAATAATGCATCTTAAACTGCCTATTTTTCAATCTGACATGAAATATCTGGATTATTCTATCTTCATCAGATCTGTTGCTAACAACAAATTATGTCAGCCGTGTGTTAGACTTAATTATGGTTTAAATAGCATACTGTATAAAGCCATTATCCTATGGAATAGTCTCCCAGAGAGCATCAGATCCCTGGAAAATATCAAAAAGTTTTTCATGTCTCTGCGAAATTTCATTGTAAGTCACCATGATCTCCATAACGAATCTCAACCCTATCATTAAATTGAAGTTCCAAGCATGCTGCTAACAGCGGCGCTTCTGTTATTGGTTTGATTGATTGTAGAGGATTTTAGGAAGGGAGTGTCTGACCCCAGGTTTTAAACAACCCTTAGAAATAGGAAGCTAGGAGATTTGGGCTAGAGTGGCCGATAGGAAGTGACACAGAAGCGAAGTAGAAAGGGGGAGGAAGACGTCCTTATTTATTTCCGGGGGGCCAGTACCCAGGGTCCAACGGCTTAACGTGCCCACGACGCACGGCGGGTATTTAGTGGATCGAGCGTTCGTACCTGCGTGGGATCGAACCTGAGGTCTTTTCCGTGGCAGTCACGAACTTTGCCCACTTGGCCACCCGAGGCCCAGTGCTTCTGTTATGACCATCTTACTTGCTTTTATATATGCCACATGTTTTATTCCTTTTCTTATATCTGATAGGGGGAATCGCCTTACAACCAATGTGTTCAGATTCCTCCTGGTGTATTGCATTTCCACATAACTGTAAGTTTTAAATGTGTGCAATAAAATAATTGTACTGTATTGTATTGTACTACTTGGCTTTGTTATTGCAGACAGTATGGGATATCTTGTAGTTTTGTGCATTCTGTCTATGTTATTCTTCTTATATCCAGCCTTTAGACCTTGGCTATAAATATTTTTAATTTCCATATTATGTAAGAGGTCCGGTTTGCATACGTAATACTCTCTACAGAACTACTCCCTAAACGCAGAAATTCTGTACTTTTTTTTTTTTTGGCACTGTGAATCAGGAGGAACGAAGTTCTGCATTGCGGTTGGTTTATAATAAACTTCAAAATCGGAGCTGGATGTTACATTTTATTAGCGCAACGTCAAGATAATTCAGCGTCCCATGCACTTCAAGCTCCATCGTGAACTTTATTATATTGTGTAGCATGTTTACTTGTGTATGAAAGCATTTAATTCGCCTACTAAATACATGTTCACGTGTAAAGAATATATCAATAGATTAGTGGATCCACACACAGGTTTCTTGATGCAATTTAGAAAGATGAGATCTTCTAGCTGTCTAAGTACTGCTTCCTCAAGGACTGTAGATGGTTCTCCTTTCGTTTGTTTGTGGATGCCTCCATCCAACTTGAATTAGTTGTTGTTAGTAACTAGATTTAAGGCGCCGACGATTTCCGTAGTTTGGGTATGTGTGAATTCACGGGAAATGACGATTATTTCTTCAAAGTTTCCCAAAGCCTCTGGTATTGGTATAGACGGATATAAAGACACTGTGTCGAAACTTCCCATTATATCCCTATCAAATGTTGTCAATCTTTTTGCATGCTTCACAAATCCTTTTGTTGACTTGATTACGTAATAGGAGTTTTTTACACGTTCGAAGAAAAATTTTGCTAGGAATTTTTCTAAAAGGTACATAGAATATTTGTTCTGTGCTACTGTAGATCTAAGGGAAGACAAGGTATGTGATTTTTTGATCGTTCAAAGAGTGGTGGAATTGTACTGCTGGAAGCTTCGCAGACATTTCAATAGTTTCTGGTAGATTTTTGTCCCTCACTAAAGCTTGAACTTTCCGTACTATGATGTTTAAAGGAATCGTCGACTGTAATACTGACAAGGTAAACATTGTTAGCACGTAAATTTTTTCAACATACGTGCTACCAATTCTGCCGTTCGTGCCGAGGCATGAAAATAAAATGAAATGCACTCCTCCATCGTGGCCTGCCTTCAGAAGTTAAAGGAATTCTCGTTAACCCATTGTGCATTTTAAAGGTTGGTCATCAATCTCGAATACTTACAGCGCAAGTGAACATGAAAATGTTCGAAGTGGGCATGCGTGATATAACCGGATTTTGTTATGGAACTTCCTCTCGGTCAGAATGAAAAGAACTGTGGGGAAGTGTTTGCCAGTTGACTGGCATTAGGAATTAGATTTTTGCCTAAATTTATTGACTCTCTACGGATGGCTATCAACCGCAAAAAAATAAACAAAAAATAAAGGAAAGAACATTCCGCATTTTCAATGCTCTCCTTCCTTTTATTCTCATATTTGTTCATGAAATTACCGATAATGACTTAAGATATTTTGAAATTATTTGAAAATGTCCATAGGAATATACAGGAAGTTCAGTAATAAACCATTTCCGGAGACTAAAAGAACAATAGCATTTCTTTTTTATGTTAAATTCACGGAATTTTTAATTTTACGCCATTTTTAGCACTTCTGTTTTAAAAACAAGTTAATAAAATCATGCAATGCATTGATTATGATATGTTTTAAAACATACCAGAAATCATTACTCAAGTTATGAGGATAATAGCTGTAGAATAAATTACGCTCCTATGCCCTGACCTTTGACTCCATTCCGATGATATTCAACAGAATCGGTTAAGTATACTTCCGGAATAACATGATAAAGTTTTGTCTCAATCGAAGCATTTTTACGTAAGTTATAACGCATAAGGGCGACGGAATGGATCCAGCTCCTATGTCCTGACCTTTAACCCCATTTCGCCAATTTTCAATAGAATTCGTCTCCAGGTGGTCCCTCACCACATACTAAAATTTCATCGAAATCGAACCATTTTTAAGCACGTTATGACGCATAAGGGCAATGGAGCGGGTTTCGCTCCTATGTCCTGACCTTTGACCCCATTTATTCCATTTTCAATGGGGTTCGTCCCCACGTTGTCCCCTACCACATACTAACATTTTATCGAAATGGAACACTTTTTATGCGAGTTATCGTGCAGACGGGGAGACAGACGGACAAAGCTGAGGCATATACGCTTCTTCAACCTACGGTTGGAAAGCGTAAAAAAGATACGTATTTATATGTAGTATCACTTTGACCCTCTGTCTGTCCCTAGAGACTTATCTATACAGCTATTAGTCCGATTAAAAAAATTATTGTGACACCAGATACCAGTTTTTTTTGTTTTGTTTTTGTGAAAACTTTAAATTGTAGTCAGGTGATTTCTGTAATTCACAGTTCTGTCGCTAGGTGGTGTTTGTGTACCTATGTTTACAGCTGTATCTCCATTCCTCTGTAAATCTTATTGAGAAATTCCCATTTTTCCTGTATGTCATTTACTACAGTAAAGATGGCGAACATTATCCACTTTTTAGAATGCACAGCGTTTCCGAAAGGAACGTAAAGATCAAAACTTTTTTCTAGCTATCTCTGCTTCCTAGAGACGTATTTGAAGAATACATTTTGCATAATATTTTTAAATTTTCTATCATTCAAAATTCTTCCGCCAGGAAGTGTATCGTTGTATTATGTTCCCTTCTATACTTCTTCTATCAAATGTTTGATTTGAAAATCACTTTGTCTTAGATATCCTTCGACAATCATAAACTCTCTGTGTATTGTTGTTTAATTTTCGTAACATACTTTTGCCCACAAGTTGTAGAAAATCGTTTTTTCTCTCTAGTAGCGTTATCGATTGTAGAAATCGGGTTGAGTTTTTTTTCTAACCGATTCCATTGAATTTAAAAAACTTTGATAAATTTTGTTCATGCAAGAAATGATTGAAAATATGTGCCCATTACAACTGAAAATTCGGTGTGATTCTTCCTGTTTCAGGTTCTTACAAGTGAATAAGATTGAGATTTAACTTCTTGTTATAATGCAGTTGTTACCCTGGTGGATAAGAAATTACAAGATTTTGGAAGCGGTGCTTACCTCAAGTTGTCTCTTACAAAGAATCTGTTTTGGAAATGTAAATATTCCGCAGGTGCTTCTCTTATGCTTATGTGGCGTTTAATCCGAAGATTACGATACTTTTGCTTCAGCTGTTATCACCTTGCATATATTCTTTGACAAGAGTTTTGATTAAAATTGGAAAAACATGTTTACTAAATGTTATTCTTTATGCTAGTTTTGATTAAAATTGGAAAAGCATGTTTGATAAATGTTATTCTTTATGATAGTTTTGATTAAAATTGGAAAAGCATGTTTGATAAATGTTATTCTTTATGCTAGTTATGATTAAAATTGGAAAAGCATGTTTGATAAATGTTATTTTTATGCTAGTTTTGATTAAAATTGGAAAAGCATGTTTGATAAATGTTATTCTTTATGCTAGTTTGGATTAAAATTGGAAAAGCGTGTTTGATAAATGTTATTCTTTATGCTAGTTATGATTAAAATTTTAAAAGCATGTTTGATAAATGTTATTTTTTATGCTAGTTTTGATTAAAATTGGAAAAGCATGTTTGATAAATGTTATTCTTTATGCTAGGTTTGATTAAAATTGGAAAAGCATGTTTGATAAATGTTATTCTTTATGCTAGTTTTGATTAAAATTTGAAAAGCATGTTTGATAAATATTATTCTTTTTGCTAGTTTTGATTAAAATTGGAAAAGCATGTTTGATAAATATTATTTTTATGCTAGTTATGATTAAAATTGGAAAATCATGTTTGATAAATATTATTCTTTATGCTAGTTTCGATTAAAATTGGAAAATCATGTTTGATAAATGTTATTCTTTATGCTAGTTTTGATTAAAATTGGAAAAGCATGTTTGATAAATATTATTTATGCTAGTTATGATTAAAATTGGAAAAGCATGTTTGATAAATGTTATTCTTTCTGCTAGGTTTGATTAAAATTGGAAAAGCATGTTTGATAAATGTTATTCTTTATGCTAGTTTTGATTAAAATTGGAAAAGCATGTTTGATAAATATTATTCTTTATGCTAATTATGATTAAAATTGGAAAAGCATGTTTGATAAATATTATTTATGCTAGTTATGATTAAAATTGGAAAAGCATGCTTTGATAAATGTTATTCTTTATGTTAGTTTTGATTAAAATTGGAAAAACATGTTTGATAAATGTTATTCTTTATGCTAGTTATGATTAAAATTGTAAAAGCATGTTTGACAAATGTTATTCTTTATGCTAGTTTTGATTAAAATTGGAAAAGCATGTTTGATAAATGTTATTCTTCATGCTAGCTTTTGATTCAAATTGGAAAAGCATGTTTGATAAATGTTATTCTTTATGCTAGTTTTGATTAAAATTGGAAAAGCATGTTTGATAAATGTTATTCTTTATGATAGTTTTGATTAAAATTGGAAAAGCATGTTTGATAAATGTTATTCTTTATGCTAGTTTCGATTAAAATTGGAAAAGCATGTTTGATAAATGTTATTATTTATGCTAGTTATGATTAAAATTGGAAAAGCATGTTTGATAAATTTTATTATTTATGCTAGTTATGATTAAAATTGGAAAAGCATGTTTGATAAATGTTTTTCTTTATGCTAATAATTCGCATTACGGAAGTGAAACTCTTGTACTACGGATGAGGCATAAGTGTTGTTTGTGTGCTGGAGAAATACGTGGAGGTTTTGTGGCAAGACGACTTCTCATCATGTGAGGAGCCCAGATGTGTTGCAGGTGTGTAATGTGAAGCAAAATGTTGACAGCAAATTTGCGATAAATTTTGGCCATGCTGAAAGAATGAATCGTGAGATGCTTACTAAGAAATTGTATTCAGACTAAGTGGCAGGGTAGAAAGGTAGAGGAAGGACATTGAAATCGGAAAACGACCAGACTCAGGAATGTCTGCATGAGTAAAAGATAATTAGTATATGAAATACAAAACGTCTTGCGTAGGAGTTGTGACGAAGTCAGTTAAACTCGAGTTGTACGTCAAAATTCCTCTGTGACAGACACTCACCGTAAGAAAATGTGATTTTACATCACTTTAACAAGACTGATGATGTCCAATCTGACTCAGCAAAAATGCAATGAACGTCGAAGTTTAATGTTTTTGTAACGGAGCAAGCGATAAAGACAGACACAGTATTCTGATTCTAATGGAAACTTCCGAACCGGTTTTAGTTAAGCCTGTTTCTAGCCTTACATTTATGGTAAGGAAACAACTGCAAAAGGACTCATTTGGCAACTGATCTTGGAAACTAAAGCGGTAGTGAGAAGAATATTTTCTAAATTCTTGTACTGGACTGTAGTTACTATAAAATTTTTTGCAGGGGTTTTAATCTAGACACGGTAAGCTTTCAAATATCTAAACACTACGTGAAATACAGATTAACTTTATAAAAACATATTACAGTTTTCAAGATATATATACTATGATTCTATCATAATTACGTGTATTTTCAAGATTCGTGCAAAACGTAATACAACTGGAGTGTTTTTTGACTTCAATAATAAAACAGATTTCCATTCCAAATTTCAAATTCCATGGGCAAAAATGAATGAATGTCTGTGTTTACCGATGGTATGGAAAAATGCAAACGTTTCGAATTTGAAATGTAAGAGCTAAAATTTCCATATTTTGTGTTAACGGTTTCAGCATAAAGTTTTTCACACATAGAAAATTTCCGTCGTGAATATTTATAGAAATTTATCTTTCAGTTAATTGCATGCAGAATTTCTTTAAAAGGCAGAGTGAGATATACATACCACAGTCACACATAAAATGCATGAAACAGTTATAAGCACCTTCAACCTCGGGTCTAACTTTTGCCTCCACAGGGATTGCCAATACGATCGTACACACTATGACACATATAGCAGAAGCTGGTGTAATCGTAAATTTCATCTCAAGCAAAAGATAGATGTGTTTGTACCTGCGTGTATGAAAAACTATCGGTAATGGGCGTTTGAGGCCTGAAACTTATACTGTATATATACATATATGAGTCAGTGGATTTTCTGCAAGCGTTTTCGTGCTTTGAAAGATAATACAGTTGTGTAACTTGCGAAATAATACATCAATGGTAAACGTCTCGTGCAAAGGGCACGACCTTTTTTTCCTGGTTTTTCAGGCGCATTTTCCTTTTTTGGAGGAACCGAAAATTTTCATAATAATTTTTCATATACAAAGGACATCTTGAAAGTATTTCCTTGTCTCTCATAAAATTTTTATTTGTAGCAGCAAAAATGTGAAACTTGGTGGCAAAATACTTGGATATATTGTTAATAATGTATTCAAAGCTAGGCATTATTAACAATATATCCAAGTATTTTGCCACAATGTATAGAAAGTATTAATGTCCAATACTTTCTATACATTTTCGCCATCTTTGAACATAATGGTAAAATCCATTTTGGAAAAATTTCTGAGACGGTCGTTTCACCCATGAGTTCACAGCCAGTTTAACCTCTGTCACATCGTCGAATCGTTCCCCAGGAAGGGTGTTTTTCAAGGGGGCATACAAGAAAAAGTCTGAGGGAGCCAAATCAGGATTGTAGGGGGTTAGGGCATCACCGTCCACCCTATTTTGGCAATATCCTGTGAAGTCTCCATTGCCGCCCCGGTGGCGCAGTGGTCTAAGGCACTGGCCTCTGATCATTCGTCCGTAAGGGGTCCGGGTTCAAATCCCGGTGAGGCATGGATGTTGTGTTTGTCTTACGGCACTGGCTCTCTCCCTTCCCTGGAACCAGTGACCCTAAATTAGGGACGGGCGACTGCTTATAGCCCATTGAGTTGCTCACGGTGGTCGTTAAACCTCCAATCAAAAAAAAAAAAAAAAAAAAAAAAAGTCTCCATTGAGATGTAGGGACGTGCGTTATCATGGTGTAAAGCAACACTACAAAAAAATGGTCTACAACAACACTAGAAAAATAAAATGGTTTAAAACAACACTAGTGGAATGTCACATCTTTTCCTTCTGATAGTTTCCTTTACCTTCTTGAATGTCTGCACGTAGTGAGCATTGTTTATGGTTGCATCTCATGGATGGTGACTGGACAATCAGCCGTGATGAGGTCTTCATTCGTTGCCTGTTGGCATCTGTCACTGCAGTTGCGGGTCTTCCACTCCGTTGTTTGTCTGACATCAAACTTTCTTCCTCTCGAAACCTCTTCATCCATCTTTGGACATTACTGATATCGATTGTGGCAGCTTCGTGCACCGCCAGAAGTCTTGTGTCGATCTCTCGAACCTCACATTCCTCTTTTTCCAAGAATTTAATTACGGCTCGCTGCTTTTCTCGGTCATTCATGATACTTATTTCCTATTATGCAAAAAATTGGTTCCCCCATTCATAACGCATGAGAGTACATGGCAGTGCAGTGTCATTAAAATCACTTCAAAATTTCAAAAGTTATTAAGGAGAAGGCATTATTTTCAGGATGCCACTAGTACATTAAGTACATTACAACGTAAAAATTGAAAAATGTTTCCTTTTTCTGTATGTGTTACTCGAAATTTCGGTAAAATTTACAAAGTTATTTAACGTGGCAGTTGAAAAGATTTCTTTTCAAACAAAATATGGATTAAAATTAAGTATGTTTTGCGGAGCTCATATGGTTCTCTATCACACAGCTTAGGTTTGAGAGATTAACTTTGGTACTTGCTAGTTTCCCTAAAGTTCCTGACTTAAGTTGGGTTACATGTACAACCGATACATACTTGAAGGACCATTCTGGTGCTTTTCGAACTACACTGGTGTGCAAAAATTAAGGACGAAGAGGAGAAATTATCATAACAGCGAAACGAGCTGGCAGAACGGACCGAAAGACCACTCAGGAGATAGACTAGGGTCCAGTACGGTAGGGCATGCGCATATATGCAGCATGACGTAGGGGGAGTGTCCGAAGTTTATAAAGCACAGGGGCGGTGTACGCTCAGCAATTCAGTGAAAGCTATTGCACTGTGTACATCGGTTTTAACGACGTAGAGTTGCTGCAACCGTGTTATATGTCCAACAGGCAATCCAGTAAACGGCATCTGGATAACTTTACCCGAAGTCACGTCATTGGGAAGTTTGAAGAAGGTCGAAGTGTGACTAGTGTGGCCGAGGAGTTCGGGATCGCTCACAACATCGTTTCACGAGCTTGGAGAACATTTCAAACGACAGGAACAGCTGTCCGAGAGTTTAGCAGTGGTCGTCCACGAGCAACCACGGCGGCGGACGACCAGTATATTGTCCTACAGGCGAGAAGAGACAGACGGCAAACAGCGGGAGAAATCGCAAGGCACATGCAACAGACAACTGGACGTCCGTTATCGCGTATTACCGTGGCCAGGAGCCTGCACAAAGGTTGTCTATTTGTACGACGACCAGTATGGTGTGTGCCATTAACGCCTGCTCATCGGAGACGAGGGTTTCTGTGGTGCCAGGAACACAAGAACTGGACACATCAGCAATGGGGTCGAGTTATTTTTACGGATGAGAGCCGATTTAGTCTAACGAGCGATTCTGGACGTATACATATCTGGAGAGAGCAGGGAACACGCAATCACACCTCCAACATCATTGAAAGGGACCTGTTTGGAGGTGGCGGAGTTCTCGTTTGGTGCGGTATCATGCTTGGTAGCCGCACTGACCTCCACATCTTCCAAGGAGGTTCAGTCACTGGTGTCCGCTATTGTACCGAGGTTCTCCTGCCTCACGATCGTCTGTTTACAGGTGCTGTGAGTCCTGAGTTTCTCTTCATGGACGACAACACTACACCTCATCATACAGTGGTTATCGCAGAGCTGTTGGAGGATGAAGATATTCAACTCATGAATTGACCCGCAAGGTCCCCAAACCTAAATCCAATCGAATACGTGTGGGACCTTCTCGGTAAATGCTTGGCAGCACGTCACCAGCCGCCAGCAACGATTCCGCATCTGCGATTGGCGCTACAAGAGGAATGGGCCGCGATGCCTCAACAGCTCCGTGACAACCTCGTCTTCAGCATGGACAGACGTTGTAAATCCTGCAACGCAGTCAGGGGTGATCATATCCCCTACTAGAGACTGGATTTTTCTTGGCAGCCGCCTGTCACATGGACGTTTTTGTCTTCTCTCCAGTTGTGCTGGAAGCTACCTTTTCAATAAAGTGCCTTTGTATCCTTTGGGTTTCTTGTTTGGATGGTTTTGCTCACTTGTCCCATATTCTTACATTTTGGGAATCTTATGGTATGATTTGAATCAATGTGGAGCACTTCTGCACGACGTTACATTCGAAAAACCGTCTCGTCCTTAATTTTTGCACGCCAGTGTATTAACGTGAGGAAACATCAGCGCCCCGCTGTCCGAGTGATTCTACTCATTAAATAGTCTCCTTGATGGGCCATGTCTTTACACCTTGTAGAGAATAGGAGGTGCGTTTTCCCTAGAGCGCTAGGGACTCCTCTCGTCCCAGCACTAATGTTCCCAAGCTTGAGACAGGAGACTTCTGATACCCCGAGAATTGTGTTAAGATTGTTAGTTATGCTTTGAAAGAGATAAAAAGCACGTAGTAGTAATATTGACCATCATCATAATCTTGCGTCAAAGAACGATTTATGTTCTTTGTTAGAGCCAATCACAGTTCAAGAATGTTGGAATGTCAGTCCGGTGGTTTTGCTAGACCATTTCATGAGGGGGATTCGATTCCCGCTCCAGAACGACGAAATTTTGAAGTTTTTGGATATTATCTGATTTAAAATCCATATGATTTTTGCATCAATAAATGGGAATCGCATCTTCCAAATTTGTATTGTACAAAGTTGTAATTCTGTGTTTTATTCATTAGAAAATTTATATTTGACCATTATTGCTACTGAAGTATGCGTAAGGAACTGCCATCTATTCTTAAGGTCACGTTTCGCGAATTTTCGGGGGTGTAATACAGAGACTAATGTTTCTTTAAGCGAATTGGGAGAAGTGATGAAAAGTGGATGTTTTTCCGTAATCCTGACACGAGAAAACAGTGGTTGGATTCCCAAAAACCACCAAAACCAATTCCAAACAAGTTAGTAAAAGCATGCAGTGCATTGATTATGATACTCTTTCTAACATACCAGAAATCCTTACTGAAGTTATTACTCAAACTAGGAGGATAATGGCTAAGGAATAAATCTCGCTCCTGTGCCCTGACCTTTGCCCCCATTTTGATTATATTAAAGAGAATTAGTTCAGTATACCCCCGGAACAACATACTAAAGTTTTGTCACAATAGAAGCATTTTTAGTCAAGTTATGAGGACAATGGCTGTGGAATAAATCTCGCTCCCGTTCCCCGACCTTTGACCCCATTTCTACGATATTAAACGGAATTGGTTTAGTATACTTCCGGAACAATGTACTAAGGTTTTGTCGCAATAGAGGCATTTTTAGTCAAGTAATGAGGATAATGGATGTGGAATAAATCTCGTTCCTGTGCCCTGACCTTTGACCCCATTTCGATTATATTAAACCGAAAGGGTTAAGTACATCTTCAGAAAAACATACTAAAATTTCATCGAAATCGAACAATTTTTACGCGAGTTATCGTGTGGACGGGCAGACAGACGGACAAAGCTGGCGCATATACCCTTCTTCAACCTACGGTTGGAAAGCGTAAAAAAAGAACAATTTGAGCACAAAGTTATGCTATGCGTATTGTGAAACTTTGAGGGCCATATTCATCGGGAATTTGTTCAGCCGACCGAAGCATTAATCCGAAGCTATACCAGCTATACCTTTGCCAGTTGGAATGTATGTATGTATGCTGCTTTAAGGCGATAATAACCTGCTCCGGTGAACCCTAAACGAGTTATCTTCCAACAGAATGATGCTTCTGCTAATCGTACCCGATGAATTAAGGAAAACAAAGTACTGGAAGTAGAGGGTAATGAGCTAATGCTTCACCATGCTTATAGTGTGTGTCTTTCTCTTTTGTAATACCACTCATTCCCGTTAATGGCACATTTTGTTCGTGGGAAATACTTGCAAAGCATCCATGATGTTGAACTTGGGGTCCACGACTTTCGCCTGGAAAGAAAGGAATTTTTCCCCAAAGGGATTCAAGACAGGGCATTACGATGGTGAAGGACCGTCGAGCGCGATGAGCCCTATTTCGATTAAACCTTTACGTTTATGAATTTACACAAATTTTATCAACTGTCAGAAAACAGCAATGACTTTTGAATCATCCTGGTATCACTCTTAAGCATTTTCAGGAACGTGTCTTTTTTTTTCACCGTAGCCAGATTTCAGATCATACAGGTCTGAGACAGAAAGGAAAAAATGTTTTCATCATCGATCACATTGTCTGCTATAGGGCGGAAAATGCTTTGTCTCTGGGACAAAGAGTTCGCAGTTATTTAAGTAGTGTATCTATGTTGCTCATTCCGTGCAACAGCAATGTTGCTTTGCTTTTTCCTCTTCGCTTTTCGGTCTTTTCCTTCTAAACAGCAAACCATTGGATGTTTACGTCGCTTCATTGTGCAGCAAAAGATTATTCGCTTTAAAAAACAGCTCGTTCAATGTTCATAGCAACGGCGAAAGGTGGACAAACATTTTGTGTCATTTGAAAACGATCGGGAATTATCTTCCTCCTGTGTGGCATGTTCGTTCATCTGCACGCGATAGAAGAAATTCTGATGAGAAAAATTCTAATACAAAGAAAACATATTGTTCATGCTTTTCTTTGAGAAGACTGATGACTGAGATATAATAGATTTTAATGGTTAATTCAAAACTTAACTTTCTCGATCTGGAAATGCCACATCATGAAGGATTGAACAAAATGAGAGGAAACTTATGACACACGTAGACAAGTAGGGAATAAAGAAGCGATTCAATTTCTGGGGGATTATATGAATCTGATGGCTGGAAAATATCTCTAATGTGGCCTGACTCAGTAGGTCGTTTGACCAACGTGTTGGGATATACATTCGGAAACACGACGTGCTGATGAGTGGAAAATTCCCCGGATGTCTGAGGAATGGCTGACCATGTATCGTTGACCTTCGTTCACAATTCATTGACATTTAGAGGAGGACATGCAGAAGTGTTAAGTCTGTGACGTACTACAGAGGTGAAGCACATGCCAAG
Organism: Macrothele yani; assembly: GCA_039090855.1. NCBI lineage: Eukaryota > Metazoa > Arthropoda > Arachnida > Araneae > Macrothelidae > Macrothele > Macrothele yani. The sequence continues at coordinate 25,510,118 of CM077000.1, forward strand.
ACGACGAAGTTGCAGCGATGAATCCGTCGGTGTAGCTTAACTGAGAAAGCATTCTGCTCCGGAGCAGAAGGATTCTGGTTCGAGAGCTGTCACCAGCAAATAATTGTTCTCCACTATACTGGCGCTCGAACGTAAAAATAGCTTTTCCGACTGTTGGATTCCTCGAAAAATACATCGTGTGGAATTAATGAAAATTCCTTCTAAGCTTCGAAACATGTGTGGTGTTCCTTCCACACATTGTCTGGAATTAGTGAGAATTCCTTCTTTCGCAGAGAGGTATTTTAAGTATGGTTTGTGGTGGACCAAGTAGCACACTTACATTGGCCCTACGTAAAACACAAAACGTTAGCGAAACGTACGGTTACTACGATAGGCCTCTCTCCATATGTCTCACTGACCCCTTACCAGCATCTGGTAGGCCCAGTGTACTTGCCAGCAATGGTCCAACGTAAGGATGAAAGTTTATATAACGTCCTGCCAGCATGAAACCAATGTTTCGTACAATATAAATCCATCAATCCTTCAAGACTGAGACATCGGTGGAATAACATTACGCCAACCCAGCACACAACGTTATACCATCATTTGGATAACATTGAGCAAACATCTACAAAATTAAGCAATCATTCACATAACATGCAGCTACTGTTATAACGTTGAGCCATCATTTTCATAACATTGCGCCAATGTATCATACAACATTCAGTCGTGATTCCTATAACAGTGAACCAACTTTTAATACAAGAACGGTACACTTCCAGTGTCCTCAGTAGTTTGGCATGTTGTATCCTTCATGTTTTAAGCTCTGTTTTTTTTTTTACTTTAAACTGCAACAATGTATTTTTTTCCATACTGTATGATATTTTCTAAGATATGAATGAAGAAGCATGATTGTATAAAAACAGACAAGTCGGAAATTAGTTATGTACCGTTCATATAAGATTTTACAAGCACGTATGTACAGCAAGAAATGTTACACATTCTTGTGTAAACAAATGTAGTAAATTGTTTTTTAATACTGCTTAGGGGGGTTATAATTTGCTATGTAGCATACTGCGATTATTGAAAATACGGTAAAACTATGCTATAGCAAATAATGTTTATAACAGTTTCTTGGCTACTTACCATTCATTTATCTGGTCTCAAAACAAAAAAATACTTCTGGAAATAATTCTTAGCACGTTATAAGAAAACCTAATTATAACAAAGCGTAATTTACATATACACTACATTGATGTACAGGTTTGACTGAACTTCAAGCATTTTAAAATTCTGGAAAAGAAGAAAGGTAAAAAATAATGGATTTTCATGAAGTTCATAAGATTCTGAGTCTGAAAACTCTAATGAGTAGTATACGGGAAGTCTAATGAGTAACGTTAGTAACGTTAAATAAACATAACTAAATATGGCATACTTCAATGGTACAATAATAATAACAATGTCAATGCTACAGGTCCTTGTATTAATGCAATGCAAGTTTCTCAGTCAAGTGTGTAATTTAGGTAACACATTGTAACGAAGTAAATTTCTCCTTCGTCTTTGGTCCACGCCGGGGATCGAACCCGAGTCCACTTATTCCGGAACAAGTCGCTCTACCAACTGACGTTCGTTCTCGCTGCTCTCTGCCTTCATCTCGTGTGCGTCCTGCGGGGCAGACACATCACATCTCCCACCACGAAAGGGGTCCGGGAACATGGCCCACGGGTCAGCCGTGACCACGAATTGCCGTAGGCAGCCATCCGCTGAAGAACGTGCATTTGAGAACTCTCAGTCAATCTGGTGTGTAGAATGCATCGTCACACATTTATTTTTCGAAGCCCTGAAGAAGAGATTCTCTTATTTTTCCTATCTCGCGGTGTGGAAAGAACATCACACCATTACGAGATCTTTAACGGCCGGGTCATCTGGGAAGTTCGGGCGCCATTATAACGAAGTAAATTTCTCCGTCAGTTTTGGTCCACGCCGGGGATCTAACCCGAGTCCGCTTATTCCGGAACAAGTCGCTCTACCAACTGAGCTACGCAGACATTCGTTCTCGCTGCTATCTGCTTTATGTCGTGTGCGTCCTGCGGGGGGCAGGCGCCTCACAACATGTAGTTCGTTCATGAAAACTAAAGTAACTTATTACTACTATTTTAGACTGGTGGTATTATTAACAATTTTCTAATTGAAAGACTGTTGTTTTAATAGCCAACGGATAATAACATGGCTTTTCAAGAGTAAGATAATTTCAAGTTCCACATGGACACATTTCTTCAAACTTAAATGCAATAAACTCTTGTTGTACTGTGATATCCGTATATCTTTAGAACCTGCAGTATGTTAAGTAGGTGAACACGGTCGATAGGCCATATATTTTTGCTTTTAAACCTTTCCTGCAAGTGTGAACTATGAGAACTTGTGGAGTGAAAAGAAAATGCGTAGAATCATGTTCAAAGTGCATGTCATTCTGCAGAATATTGAGCTGCATATGTTATCTACATTATGAAGAGAAGCCTCTTGGTCACGTATTTGCTGACATTATCGGTAGTCTTTTGTTAACGTTGTTATAAACCAATGTACCAAAATCCGGAAAACCCATGTAGTCTATTCATGAAAACTAAAGTTATCACTGTCTTAGCCCAATAGCATTGTGTTGTTATATTTTCAGACTACGTTTGCATCAGTTATCAAGAAAACAGAAAATATATTGGCCACGACGGTGACGCAGTGGTCTAAGCGCTGGCTTCTGATCATCCGTCCGAGAAGGGTCCGGGTTGGAATCCCGGTGAGGCAAGTGGCCTTAAATTAGGGACGGGCGACTGCTTATAGCCCATTGTTTTTTTTTTGTAGTTTTTTTTATTCGAGGTTTAACGACCACCATGAGCAACTCAATCGGCTATAAGCTGTTGCCCATTCGTAATTTAGGGCCACTGGTTCCAGGGAACGGAGAGAGCCAGCTCCGTAAGACAACACAACACCCATGCGTCACGGGGATTCGAATCCGGACCCATCTCATACGAATTATTAGAAGTCGTCTCTTAGACCACTGCGCCACCGGGACAGCCTATAGCCCATTGAGTTGCTCTCAGTGGTCGTTAGACCTCCAATAAAAAATATTATGCATGGTTTGCGAACAAAACATTTTTCTCAAATTACACATACATACATTCTTTAGATTTTATGCTTAACTCACATTGCGTTATGATATCCCTTTTAGAACCTGCATTATGTAAGGATAAATTAACATGGTGTAATAATATTGAAGAAATAAGGATCGTATTCAAAGCAGATGACATTTTGCAGGGTGAAGCTTTACGTTGAAACACTACTGAAATGCAAGCATGCGTGTATCCATACAGTGTTAAATAAACTTTAACCCATATTTTACTTATATGTGAAATAAAAATTTTGAAATTCCACTGATAAATATAGCACAACAATCGCAACTGATAAAATCTGAAAAACCCTTTATTTTTGAAATTTTGATACATTTATTAAGTTAAAATAATTATTGTTGATGTATTTCATAATAAAACACGTAGCAAAAGTAGAAAGTGCTGGAATATAATACGTTCTCTAATAGCACACTGTCCATCTAAGTGTTACGGTGGTCAAGAATTGCTTGCCCTTCTACACCTGTCAGGGTACCAGCTGGATAAAACCGGATTTTCACAACTGCATCTAATGTGGAAACACAATAGGGAACATATAATTACTTAATGCACAAAATCAAATATACACTGAAGTGCCAGAAAAACTAGTACAGACGAGCTTATGCAAAATACATAGCAACGTCACCTATGCGGTACTGGGTTGCGTCCGCCAGTGCGTATATAAAGCGATAAACATCCTTGCCAGCTGTCAGAGCTGTTTTCGGCCTGAGAATGACAAGTAATAACGATTTAAGCGATTTTCAAAGCAATGTCTTATTTGGCGCTCGTGAGATGTGCCATAGTATTTCGGTGGTAGAAACAAAGTTCGGATTTTCACGGACGACCATTGCAAGGATGTACCGCGACTACAAGAATTCCTCCAAAACCTCCAACATACGATACCAGTGTGGCCGTAAAAAGACATTGGGTGAGTGTGACCATCGTCGGATGTCAACAATCGTTTCACGCGATAGGCGTGCAACACTCTTGCAGGTATCATCGGAATTCAATGCTGGAGCCTCAACAAGCATCAGAGTCCGAACTGTGTAAAGTACTCTGCACGATATGGGCATTGGGAACCGACGCCCAACTCGAGTCCCCTTGAAGGGTGCACGACACAGGGCTATGCGCCTCGCTTGGGCACGGCAACACCGCTACTGGACACTTGATGACTGGAAACAAGTAGCCTGGTATGACGAGTCGCCTTTCCAACTGTATCGGGCAGATGGAAAGATTTGTGTGTGGCGCAAACCCCGTGAAGCTATGGATCCCACCTGTCAACATGGACCTGCACCGGCTGGGGGGTCCGTAATGGTAAGAAGGGTGTTTAGCTGGACTTCACTGGGACCCATGGTACGTCTACAAACGTCTGTGGCTGGCCAACGCTATGTGCGCATCCTTTCTGACGAGGTACACCCGTTCATGTCCTGCATTCATGCTGATGGTTTGGACCTGTTCCAACAGAACAATGCACCTCCACACAAGTGTCGGGACGCCACATTATGATTAGAGGAGCATTCATCTGAGTTTGGGGTGTTACCTTTCTCACCCACGTCCCCAGATCTGAACGTGATAGAACACATTCGGGATGCAATCCAACGCACTATCGAACACAGGAATTAGAGACCTCGGAATTCACCCGAATTGTAAAACGCTCTGCAGGAAGTATGGTGGGCATTGCCTACAGCATATTTCTAGAAGCTAGTGAAGTCCATGCCCCGTCGTATTTCTGCAGTTTTGTGCTCCTGTGGTGGACCTACCAAGTATTAGACTGGTGTATCAGTTTTTCTGGCACTTCAGTGTATATATATAGTAGCGAACAAAAGTATTTGGCGAAACACTTTTTCGCCCATAATATTTTTTCTGCTTTACCAAATCGGGTCATTTTGGGATATGATATGTGTTATTCAGTTGTAAATATGATCCATATGCAGATGGATCGGAAACCTGAACACAGATAAAGCACCGTGCTTAATCGCAAAGATCATGAAAATTGACCAACAAAGTAGGTGTGTATCACATTCATTTAATGCAACGATAAGAGAAAACAAGTACAAGAAAACGACAAAACAATAACTAATACTTAGTGGGATAACCACGAGACTTAATAACACCCGCACAACGGGCCGGCATCGAGTCCACTAGCTTCTCGACGGTGACCTGAGAAATTCGCGCCCATTCTGCAGACAGCTGGTCGAACTTCGGGGCCCTATTCCGGCAGGTTTTCTTCACACATCGTCTCTCCAGCTCTTCCCATATGTGCTCGATGGGGTTGAGGTCTGGAGATAGGCTTGGCCAGTCTAGAAGTCTGACCTGTTGCTGCTGGAAGGCTGCCTTCGCTACTCTGGAGGTGTGCTTCGGCTCATTGTCTTGTTGCATAATCCATCCGGGTGGCATGTTCTGGTTTGCCCATGGGAAGGCATCGTTGATGAGCATGTTTGTGTAGCTCTGGCCGGTCATTATTCCATCAATCTTGATGATGGGGCCCATTCCATTGCGACAGAAGGCGCTGTAAACCATGAGCGATCCTCCTCCGTGATTGACAGTCTGCTGAATGGACAGGGGTTGAATCTCTGGCCACACGGACGTCATTCGTATCGGATGCCATCACTTTCGAACAAGTTGAACTTGCTCTCGTCGGTGAAAAGCACCTTACTCCAGTCCGCCGCGGTCCAGTGTCGATGACGGCGCGCGAAACCGACTCTGGCTCGTCGATTCTTGACTCCGATGAGTGGTTTCTTGGCAGAACGTCTTCCATTCAATCCACCAGCAATCATACGACGGGAGATGGTCATTCGGCTGACGTTCAGGTCGTTGCTGTCGCGGAATTCGGTGGCGATGTCCACAGAAGTCAAGGTGGGATCAGCACGAGATCGACGGAGGATGCGTCTATCCTGACGCAACGTAGTGGAACGAGGCCTACCACATCGCGAACTGTTCTCGACTGTCCCAGTCTTCTTATAACGTTGCAGGATAGCTGAAATGGACTGGTGTCGGATCTTCAGGGCCCTCGCAATGTCAGTGACGCGCATTCCGGATTCCATCATGTTCACTGCCGCCTGGTGAGCTCCAACAGGGATCTCCGCCTTTTTACCCATTTCTGAAAACCTAAGATTGACTTATTAGCACACTACACAATACAAAATCCACAAAAATCACAAAAAACATTAATACATGCAGCAAACAAATGGGTAATAATTGGCGACTTTTTAATATGGCCTATTTCGAAAGACAAATTCGCTCTGAGCGAAATACAAACTAAGCGGCATTGTAACCCACAAGTCAACACATATCATATCCCAAAATGACCCGATTTGGTCCAGCAGAAAAAAAATTATGTTCGAAAAAGTGTTTCGCCAAATACTTTTGTTCGCTACTGTATCCTTAAATATTGACCATTTAATATAGCAAAAAGACACACTAATAAAACAATTACATTAACTCTACAATGCATTTTGGGAAATAACATATCTCATAAATAATAAAAACCAATAAACAATTTGAACAAGAAATTGTTAAATGACATATCTCATAAATATTAAAAACGAATAAAGAATATGAACAAGAAATTGTTACGTCGAAATTTTATTATTTTTTATAGACAGTTCATGTACTTTCTCGGATGAAGGAGCATTGGAAATATTCACACATTGTTCCAAAAGCAGAATACTGGGTATAAAATTTCCTGAGATCAACTATGATCAGAAAAATGTGAAAAAGCCTTGAAAACAGTAAAATGCACAGACTTCAAGTAATCTGAAGCAGTTGAACATGTGCAACTGTGCTACAAGATTTCTTAACATGTTAGTTTGTAAGCTTCTGATAATCTGTTTACTTTTCACAAGAAATGCAATCATGCAATTCTCCAAATAACAATTAAGAAATTTAGAGACCTTAACGTTGAGCTTGTATAGCCCTCCAATTGAAATTTATAAAAAATGGCTAACAATATGTAGAATATTAATACATATTTATAAAGAAGTAAAATAAAAAGGATAAAATGTACAACCGTGGCCAAAAGTCCTGCACCTGGAGACCGAAAATCAATTTTTGATGTTTGAAGTCAACTTATACAGCGTAACGTTAAAGTCAGGAATACATGTTATACATCACTGTAAAGGAAATTTTGTGCTAAATTCAAATATTTTTACACGATGTTATTATCATTGATAGAAGTGAAGTTACAAGCAAAAGTACAGCATCTAATCATAAAAAGCAAATAATAGTGGAATTCGTGAAATTAGCGTATATTGCATTTAACGTAAAATTACCGAACAATATATTATTGAAACTTGTAGGACACTTAACATAACTTACCAACAAGCAAAATAAGCTTTAGTGTTTAATTGGATAACCACGGTTTCTAAGAAACAAAGTGCAACTTCTTGGCATGGAACCAATGAGCTTCTCTATAGTTGTCCACTGGTGATAGACTCAATAAATGCTGTTTTAGATGTGAGTCCTTGTTGATGGATATTTAGTTTTAATCTCACCCACAGATTCTCTATGTGATTAAGATCCGGTGACTGTGCTGGTCACTGAAGTTTTCTTATAACTTTTCGATTAAACCACTCGTCAACCAACTTTGACCAATGACATGGCGCGTTACCTACCTGAAAGATAAAACTCCGCAAACCCATGTCTTGTGCAGATGGTAGCAGTTCGGACTACAAACTATTCGCATATTTCGATCCATTCAATTTGCCATCAACAATGTGCAGATGGGCAACACCACTGGCTGAAATACAGGACCATAACATCACCGAACGTGGGTGCTTGATTGGTGGCTGAGGGCAGCATGTCTTATATCTTTCACCAGCCCGACGACGTACATATTTACATTATTAGCTGAAATAGTAACAGTTACTGAAAATACCATTTTCCCATTCATCAACAGTTTAATTCTTGTGTGCCTTGGCCCAAGCAATTCTTTTGAGCCGTTGTTGTTCAGTAAGGAAAGATTTTCGTGCAGTCAGTCCATTTTCTTGTAGCCTACGACGAACTGTACGTGCAGGTGTAATAATGCGTACTTCATTCTCCCACTCATTTCTTAAATCAGTGGATGTTTTAAACCTTGATTTTAACGAACGCCAAATCAAAATGCGATCATCGCGTTCAGTACACAACCTTTGTGGACTTGTTCTTTTTCTGTTTTCCACTCATCCAGATTCAGCGTATCTGTTTAAATGGTGCGCAAGACAGTAGAATGATCACAGCCACATTTAACAGCAATTTTACGACTACTGAATTCAAGTTCATGCAAAGTGATAATTTTTGCCTTGATTTGAAGAGGCAGGACGGATTTTCGGTCTTTGACTTTCCGAAAAATTCAAATATCGCCAGGAATTCTGCGTAAACTTCCGTTAATTGACTACACGCAGCTGCGTTCTAAATCGGCTGACGATTCTACATCCTTTTATATCTCACTAGCGGACGTCGGAAAAAGCTATTGTTAATTAGAGGGACGCGAAACCTTTTTCAAAAGTGGATTTGTGTTACCTCAATTGCACATTTTTGTTTGTAACTTTACTTCTATTACTGGTAATAACATTATGTAAAAATGTTTGAATTTAGCATAAAATTTCCCTTAACATGATGTATAATATGCATTCCTGACTTTACCATTACGCTGTATAAGTTAACTTCAAACATCAAAAAATGACTTTCGGTCTATTGGTGCAAGAATTTTTGCCACGACTGTATATTAACTCTCAAAGTATGTATAGTTTGCACATAACATGCTCATAATTCAAAAACTGTTTTTTCTTATTGTAAAGCAAAATTCTTGCGTACATTAACTCTCAAAATATGTATATTATGCACATAATATGCTCATAATTCAAAATCTATTATTTCTTATTTTAAAGCAAAATTCTTGCTTTACGATCAGAAAAAAGTTAGATCAGTAATGAAATGTGCTGTCACAGTAAAAGGAGAAGTCTAAATTAGCCAATAAAAGAAACGATAAAAAGATTAATTTTTTAAACAACCTACTAAAAAACAGGAGCACTTAAAAAGCTTAAAATGATTTTAATGCATGTAATCATGGAAAGCAAAAGGGTTATTCTAAAAAGTTGGTATTTTAATAACACCAAAAAAAAAACTTTATCATGTTGTTTCGGAGGTATACTGAACCAATTCTGTTGAATATAATCAAAATGGGGTTAAAGGTCAGTGCACAGGAACGAGATTTATTCCACAGCCATTATCCTGATAACTTGACTAAAAATGCGTCTATTGCGACAAAACTTTAGTATGTTATTCCGAAAGTATACTGAGCCAATTCTGTTTAATCTAATCGGAATGGGGTCAACGGTCGGGTCACAAGGGCGAGATTTATTCCACAGCCATTATCCTCATAACCTGAGTAATGATTTCTGGTATGTTGGAAAGTGTATCATAATCAATGCATTGCATGATTTTACTAACTTGTTTTATATAGTACAAACGTTTGCAAGATATTTTTATTGGAGGTTTAACGACCACCGTGAGCAACTCAAGGGGCTATAAGCAGTCGTCCGTCCTTAAGTTAGGCACACTAGTCCAAGGGAAGGGAGAGAGCCAGGGCAGTTAGACAAACACAACATCCATGCCTCACCGGGATTCGAATCAGGACACATCTCGGACGAATGATAAGAAGCCATCGCTTAGACCACTGAGCTACCGGGCCGGAAAGATATTTTAATGTATACACAATCTATCAGTGTAAATATCAAATTAATTATATTAGCTCATTACCTTTTACAACGCTTACTGTGATTTACATCCAAACTGCTAAAATGTTATTTTTTTTATGTTGCTGATTGAATAAATTCTGTTTCCTTCAAGACACATTTTAAATGATATAATTCCTTCAATTCCTGTAATAATTTTCATACTTTATGGCATTTAATTACCCTCAATTACACAAAAATTAGAGTTTCTGAGGAAAAGAAAAAAAAACAACTAAAGTTAAATTTTATATTGCCTGACACTGAATCTAAAAATCATGCACTAAGTAACAAATAATTTTAAAGCCAGCAAAAAGAACTTTTACACTTTTGTAATACGTGAAATAAAAATTTGTCAAATTTTTGAACATTAAGATTTGGTTATGTAAATTTTAAAACTATGGTGCAAAAAAAAACATGTTATACAAGCATCTCTTGTCAGTGGTGTAAGGTGAATTTTAGTTTGTCCCCACAAAATATCTTTAAAACCCTATGTAAAATAATGATATTCTTGAATTTTTTGCAGCAATAAAAATTTCATAAACACCAGATGATACTAAGACTGGTGAATATATTTCAAATACGTGAAGATAACGTAAATATACCACTCATCGCTCTGTCTATTTAACAAATGGTTTCTTCACAATTTCGCTATGTAATTTAAACAAAATACTGTTCTATGTTTGCGTATTCGTTAAACTTTTTAATATGTCAACATTATGTTTTTCAAACTTTACAAACTGTGTCCATTATTCCGCACTTATTCTGACTTTGTTTTTTTCCAGTTCATTACAACAAACGTTTCTTGGTTTTTTCATTATTATTTCTTTTCCCTATGTAACCTAAATTATTTTTCAAAAATGCTATTCTATATTTGTGTGTTATTAAACGTCTCGATGTATCATCTTTATTTGTTTTTTATAAATTTTTATTTATTTTGTTCATCTTGATGTGTCATCTTCAATTTGCTGCCAACTCACACACGGGCCATCACGTTGCTTTTCCCTGGATAGCATGTTCTTCATTAAGAAATCATGCTACATTAAAGATCCTCTCAAAATAATACGGACAATGGATTTTCTAAGACGGTGGTTCAGTTTCATTTCTGCAGCCCCGGTGGCGCTGTGGTCTAAACAATGGCCTCTGATCATTCGACCGAAAGGGGTCCGTGTTCGAATCCCCGTGAGGCATGAATGTTGCGTTTGTCTTACGGCACTGGCTCTCTCCCTTTCCTGTAACCAGTGACCCTAAATTAGGGACGGGCGACTGCTTATAGCCCATTTAGTTGCTCACGGTGGTCGTTAACCCTCCACTTAAAGAAAGATTAACTTCTTTACTCATAGGAAAAACTTAAGTCTGAGGGTGGAACAATGGATGTAGTAACACTCATTTTACAAAGTTTTGATGTGTTATACATTGGATGGCGGCAACGAAAGAATAGGAAAGTTTCATGTCTACTTTTGGAGATGTGATAAATTGATTTATTCATGTGATCGAAACAAACTTTATGAAAAGGGGAAGATCCAAATATTGACTTTTTGAAAAATGAACGTTTCAAGAACGAACTTTATGAAAAACAAACGTTTCAAAAGGAACCTTATGCAAAAATGAACTTTTCAAATATTGACTTTTTGAAAACGGAACGTTTCGATAACGAGCTTTGTGAAAAACGAACGTTTCAAATATTGACTTTCATGGGAAAAAGTCAAACAATTTTGTATATATTTTCTGAAAGACTTTTCTTTGCTTGCTTTCACGACATTGAAGTGAATGGGAGCGAAAATAACATTTGCATGCATAAACAGTTTTTGTTAAGACGGCATGAAATCATGTGCATTGTTCATTGGGTGTTGTAAGAAGTTTAGTTATTGTGTTGGGGAAATATCTTCGAAAGTTAGAGAGAAATTGTCTGTATGCAAGATGAAGAGCTAAGAATGTCATTGATGTCGAACTATAGAAGTTTGTGCGAAAAAGACATGAATGCAGCAAATTGAAGATGATAATTTCTTGAAGATATCCAAATTCGTCCAGAAATTGTCATACAGTAATCAAGGTAGTTGCCTTCAATGCACGATCACTACAAGTTTAAATTCCGTCAGTGTGTTTGAATTTATGATGTTATTTCAGTGTGTGAGACTTTTTGTTGTCTGCTTCTTTATAAGATTCAAGAGAAAACATGCTTAGAATACGACTGAGTGCTCTCTATGCTTAAGACTGACATGTTCAATGAGTTGTGATCAAATCTTGGAAAACTGTTACGGTATAGATGACCTATTTAAAACGAATGTAAGGTTTAATCGAAGTTAATGCCTAAAGGGAAATGTGGCATGCACAGGAGTTTTACATGTAGCTGTGATGTTTGACACGATGGAACTGAACATTGAGCGAATAAAATGTACATAAAGTTTTTATGCATATGTATGTGATACGAAATAAATGGAGAAGAGGAGTATGTTAGGAGTGTACATACTGACTTTGACGAAATGAGGTAGTAATAAATATTTAGTTATGCATGAAAAAAAGTAAACATGACTCGTTAAGAATATGATTTTTGGTGAAAGTATCATATTTTAGTTGATATGTCATGAGAATAAATATATTTGAAGTTTTTGTTAAATTTCTGATGTTAGGAAAATGTCTATGGAAAAGTGAGAGTGATTAAGTCCTTAACGAAAAACGTTTGTTGGAATGAAATGGAGAAATAAAATAAAAGTATGAAGTAAAAAATTAGGAGAACAGTATAAAGCAGCTACAAAGCAAAGTTCAACAAATACGTAAGCATAGAATACCATTTCGAAAACTAGTTAAGACGTTACAGAGGGAAAAGCAGTATTTATTAAACATTTACTTTTGTTTAGGGGAATACGATATTTTAGCTACGTGTTAGGAATAACTGTTTTTCTCGTGAGTCAGCAAAGTGCTATATAGACAAAAACGATATTGCAAAGAATATGATGTTTAGTGGAAGTATGGACTTTTCAGTTGGAATGTCTACAGAATGAATGATTTTCTGGCGAGTAAGAAAAAACATACAGAAAAAACATCGCAAAGAATACAGATTTTAGCGAAAGTATGAACTTTTTAGCATGTATGTCTTGAGAATGAATGTTTCTCTTTCAGCTGTGTCAGTAAAAGAAAAGTAAAACAAACTACGAGAGAATAAAAATATATGCATATTTCACGCACATGCGAGCTTTTAAGAATACCTAAAAGCAAGTAAGAAAAGAGTTAAGGTGATATAGTGAAATATAAATCTGAAGCTTTGATGTATCATAAAGAGTTCTGTCTTTAGGGAGAAATTAAAAAGTAACTCATCGCAACAATAATAGGATTAAAAAGATAAGTTTTATTTAACGATTCTTTTTGTTGAGTAAAATTTGGACATGTTAAAATGAATTCTTATTAACATACACACGATGTTGATAATATAAATACACGTACATTCGAGTTAGGTTTTAAAATTTTTTTGACAATATTAAATATTTGTATTTTATACTAATCGCCTTCGCAATGCATGGCTGTTTTGGCCATTAAGAATTATCGGCCCGTTCCTTATTTCCGTCATGTTTTACTATCTATGATCTGTTCTGTGGTACTATTTGCAATTTAGTAGTGAATATCGTATTCGTAGTTAGTGCACTAGTTGGAAACACTATGTACTATTTTAAGCAGAAGGTCTTCTCAAGAGGTTTTCCGTGGTGAACGATATCTGAAAAAAAAAATAATTTTTTAAATTGAATTTTCTGATGTGCAGATATTGCTGCAAATATATATTCATTCCGTTAGTGAAAAAACTGTTCGTTACCAAATATTAGACATTATACGCAGAATGTTTTCCTCCAGGAGCTTTGTCTGATGTAACAAGAAATTTTTAAATCTGACTTCTAAAAGCAGATATGTCGGAGAAATCGCAAAAACTATATCTGACTTGAAAAAACAAAACAAACCCAAAGTCGTCTTTGTTACACATGACATCGAATGACAAAATAATTTTTCGATCGTACATTTAGAAGCAATTTTTTATAAAAAACTATTTTTGGAAATTGATAACATCTGCGATGTTATGCAACGCATAACTTTGCGAAGTTATGCAATATAATAATATAATATTAGGGGTATGCAAAAGTTTCCGCCGTTCTAAGGAGAAATGGAGAAATAAAATAAAAGTATGAAATGGAGAAATAAAATAAATTGGGTGTTGTAAGAAGTTTAGTTATTGTGAATATACATTTCCTTAAAACCTCTTCATTTATTCAACGAAATATTGGCCGTTAGCATCAGAGACTCGTCTCCATTTCTCAGGCAACAAATGAATGCCTCTGTGATAGAAGGACTCGGGTTTTCAACTGAAGAACGCAGTGACGAAATTTTCCACCTCTGGACCTGTGTTGAAGAAATCAGACTTTCATCTAATTCGCTCTATGCCTTTGCTAGGACATGTTGCATAGAGCGAAATACATAAAAGCCTGAAGGTGCAATGTCCGGGGAGTAAGCCGGTGCGGTAAAACCTGTCAGTGTAAAAGTTCAAGGGTTGATTTCGTTGTGGCACCGACAGATTGTTTGGCATTATCGTGTAACAGAATGACTGGGCGGCGTTCTTTACCTGTCCATGGGCGTTTTTGCTGGATTGCGGCGTTCAGTTTCATCAACTGATCGCTAGATGTTTGAGCAGTGACTGTTTCGTCCGGTTTCAACAGTTCGAAGTACAGCACTCCACGCACATCCCACCACACACAAAAGCACCTTTCCTCCGTGCATGAAATGTTTTGCGGTGAATGTTGATGGCTGTCCTGGGTCGATTCAGGATCTCTTGCGTACGGTTTGTCGCAATACATGTAAACCCCTTTTTCATCGCAGGTGACAACCTTCCACAAGAAATTCATCCCTTGAAACCTTTTCAGCAACGACATACAGATGCCCAATTGTTTAGCAACATAACGCTCCGTTAAAGTGTGCGGAACCCACTTACCAATCTCCTGGATCTTCCTCAAAGCCTGTAGACGCCATACCACCGTCGATTGAGCCACTTTCAGACATTTCGCTAGTTGAGTGGTCGATTGTGTGGCATCCACTTGGAAGAGCGATTCCAGCTCCTCGTCTGCGAGTTCCTGCCGTCTACCTGCACGTGGCTTGTCTTCCAAGCTTAGATCACCTTTCTTAAACCTGGCAAACCATTCTCGACACGTCCTCTCATCCATAACCGTTTCGTCATACGCCTGACACATTGAACCGTATGCTTCACTGGCACTTTTCCCTAAGTTAAACATGAATAATAAACATTGCCGCAAATGAAGTTTATCGACCGCCATGCTTGGCTTCATGTACGAATTGACAGCATGGATCGCAGAACGGTTAGATCCCTACAGCGCCGTCTAGCGGGTGCTGCGGAAACTTTTGCATACCCCTAATATACACAGTTTTAAGCAAATGAGCTATGGCTGCACGCTGTTGCCGCCAGAGAGCAAGGCTAGCATAAAAAGGGAAAGCTTAGTGCGTGAGACAAAAGTAGAAGTGATTTTGGGGTGACGAGATGGGTAAAAAATGCGATTTGACGGACTTTCAACGTCGGATGATTTTAGGAGCTCGGAGCTATGGCGCGAGTATCACCGCAACCGCCGCATTCGTGAAATGTTTCAGACTGGACTGTCAGCCAAAAAACTGGGTCTCTACGTGCAACGTGTGGTCGTCATCGACTAGTGACTGCTCGGGCGGAACGGAGAGTGTCCAGACTGGTAAGAGACAACAGAAGGGCAACAGTGCAGCAAAATTACAGACCATCTTAATCAAGGATCCCCTCAATTGATCTCTGCACGCACTGTTCGCCGTACACTGCATCGGATGGGATATGGCAGACGAAGGCCTTTTCGAACACCATAGCTGTCTGCAGTTAACAACAGGAAACGTCTTCAGTTCGTACAGGAGCCCAGGGATTGGACATTCGATAATTGGAAACCAATTATGTGGCCCGATGAATCACGTTTTCAATTGCACCATGCCGATGGCCGAGTAAGAATTTGGCGGAAACAGCACGAAAGCATGGACCCCAAATGCATTGCTATAACCCTTCAAGCTATTGGAGGCAACGTTATGGTTTGGACAATGTTTTCCTGGCATGCTTTGAGCCCTTTGATTCGTATTGATCAATGTCTGACTGGCACATCATATCTAAACAGCATTGCGGACCAAGTGCATCCTACGGTTTATCCCAATGGCGATGACTATTTTCAACAAGAAAATGCGTCCTGCCATAGTGCTCGTATTGTACAGGATTGGTTTCAGGAACATGCCGGTGAGTTTACTTTGCTTAGGTGGCCCCAACAATCTCCAGATCTCAACCCTATTGTGAATTTGTGGGATGAAGTTGAACGAGCCATCAGACAGCTGGATCCACAACCCTGCAATCTCACACTCCTCGAAAGTGCTATTCATCAAGCATGGTCTCAGATTCCGCAAACCAGCTATCAACATCTCGTGGAGTCCATGCCACGAAGAATGGACGCAATATTAAAGGCAAAAGGTGGCCCAACGAAGTACTGAGGGTGTGGTCATAATAAAGTGGCCACTCAGTGTATAATGAGAAATGTATATGGAAGTTATGCAATGCAATGATTTTTCTACGATGCATAATATAAAAAAAATGGAATTTTTTTGCGATGCATATTATACATAAAAGAACCCCGGAAAGCAAGGATCATTCTCACATTTTGAGCTTCCTAACGCAAATATTTTTTTCAAATTGGACTAATAATTGTAGAGATATGGTGTCCACACACAGAATGACTGGTTGATGGACGAGGTGATACTAAAAGTATTATCATGTTTCTTTCTTTCTTTTTTGATTTATTCTTTTTCTTTTTTTTTCACAAGACGCGGTAAAAGTGAATAAATAAATACATCGCTCTTTCCATGTGTTTCTGGAAAGTGGAAAGAGCGATGTATTTATTTATTTACTGACACCACGTATTTGGAGGATTTTCACCGCTGTAAAAGTAGTTAACTATTTTAGCGTACAAAGAAAAATACCCATACAATCTGGTTTGGCTTTAAAATTTCTTTGTTGTTGACAGGGCCTGATTTCTGCTCGTGCACGCTGTGCACGCGCACAGGGCCTTAGAATTTTGGGGGACCTTCAAACTACCTCCAAAAACCAAATATATTTTTAAGTTTCTTCATGCCAAATTAATGAAAAAACAGACGTGCTTTGTTAACAATTATCTGGGATAATATTGGAACGAATTAACAAAGTGAGCACTTCTCTTTCAATCTTCCATGGACAATTTGTCGTTAGTTTTATAATTATACGAGTCAAATATTGACTTCATCCTGAATTTCGTCAGAAAAAATTTCGAATTGTTCGAGAAAGAATCCAACCAGCTGTTAGGAAGAGAAATGAATTATGAATCCTCAAGAAGGAAGAAAATAGCCAAGAACTGAATTCTAGATGATTCATCAACTCCAGACGTTGTTTTTAATAATCGAGATTCCTTCATCACTCAGACTTTTTAGGTAATATGTGACAATCTTGTTTCACAGTTGCAAACCGAACAGAAATCATATGAGGAATTGGACTCTAGATTTGGATTTGTCTACAAGAATGACCTAAGCGATGTGATGGAAGCAGCTGAATTGTTGCAAAAGCAGTATTCAAATGAATTTGAAAGACTTCGCTGAAGAGTTCCTTTAGTTTCGAATTCTGACGAAACAATTCATTCACTGAGAGCACAGCTCCCCTCACTTGCCTTGGGAAGTTAAGGGACTTGAATTTAGTTTATATTTTTTCCATTGTTGACACATGCCTCAGGATTTTTTTACCAATACCAATTTCCAACTGTTCAAACGAACGCTCGTTTGCGGTTATGAAAAGAACAAAGCATTAAAGTTTAAAAGAAGAGTCAATTGATGCTCTTCATATCATCATCATCATCATTGTCAACCATTATCAATCCAATGCTGGACGAAGATCTCCCCAAGTTTCCTCCACAACGGTC
The DNA here is from genome assembly GCA_039090855.1 of Macrothele yani. Classification (NCBI taxonomy): domain Eukaryota; kingdom Metazoa; phylum Arthropoda; class Arachnida; order Araneae; family Macrothelidae; genus Macrothele; species Macrothele yani. The sequence continues at coordinate 25,527,950 of CM077000.1, forward strand.
TGTCTTGTGCCAGTCTCCTCCATGTCACTCCCGCATACTTCCGAATTTCATCCACCCATCTCCCACGTGGTCTTCTTCTGGGTCTTTTCCTGTCCCTTGGAATCCAATCTAAAATTTCGGCTGTCCATCGATGGTCTGTCCTTCTGGCAGTATGTCCAGCCCATTGCCATTTCAGGGATTTAAATCTGATCATGATGTCTTCCACTCTTGTCATTTTTCGGATCCACGAGTTCCTCTTCTTATCTCTCCTGGTTACACCAAGCATGCACCTCTCCATGCTTTTTTGAGTTGTCTGCAGCCTTTGTATGTCTCTTTTAGTTAAGGTCCACGTCTCTGCACCATACGTAAGCACTGGAAGGATGCATTGATCAAATACTTTTCTTTTAAGACATAATGACATATTGCTCTTGAAAATTATGCTGTTTCTTCCAAAAGCCCTCAAGGCAAGTTTTATACGCCGATTAATTTCTTCATCAATGTGACCCTCACTTAATATCTGCTGTCCAAGATAAATGTATGTGTCTGTTATCTCCAGCTTTTCTCCAATCGATAAATCTTCATTTCTTGTAAAAGCATTGAACATCACTTTTGTCTTCTGAAAGTTCATTTTTAATCCCACTTCTTTACTCTTGCCAGCAAGTTCCTGGATCATATTCTGCAGCTCTGATGGGGTAGTTGCAAAAATGACTATGTCATCAGCAAAACGAAGGTGGGTTTGATAATCTCCATTAATATTTATCCCTTTGTTTTCCGAGTTCAGTGATTGAAAGACATTTTCCAATGTGGCATTAGAGAGCTTCGGAGATATGGTGTCACCTTGTCTCACTCCTTTTCCAATTTTTTATGTGTGTTGTATTTTCAAACAGCCGAATTTTTGCACTTGCATTTTCATAGATGTTATTAATAATATTAATGTACGCATCTTCAATACCGCAGGATTTCAGAGCCATTGTAACTGCTGATGGTTTCACCGAATCAAAGGCTTTTTCATAATCGATAAAAGCCATGCACAATGGAAGTTCATAATCCTTCGCTCTTTCAATTAGTTCTCTCAGTACGTGGATATGATCTATTGTGCTGTAGCCACTCCTGAATCCAGCTTGTTCTCTCGGTTGAGCCATGTCCAGTGTCACCTTCAAGCGGTGTGAAAGAACTTTAGCGAAGATTTTATAAACCACTCATAAGAGGCTGATAGGTCTGTAGTTCCTGAGATCCTCAATGTCACCTTTTTTATATAGCAAAATCATTGTAGCCTTTTTCCAATCCTCAGGAATCTTCCCTTCATTAAGGCATCGAGTGAAAATTTGGGCGAGTACTGTTTCGATTCCTCCACTTGCTTCTTGTATGATGTCTACAGTAATTCCATATTCTCCTGGAGCTTTTCCCTGCTTCATGTTCTTGATTGCATGTGCAACTTCTGCTGGGAGGACTGGAAGAACTCTGGTACTGGTACCTTTCATGATGTCTGGAGTACATGTATCATCCCTTTTATATAATTTGGAGTAGAAAAGTTTCACTCTGGTCAAAATTTCGCCTCTTTTTCTTGTTACAGAACCATCTTCTTTTCTCAGTGCCATAATCTGTTTTCTTCCCTTACTGAGATGTCCCTTTGCTATCTTTAAGCTTTGGCTGTTTTCAATTGCTTTCCTTACTACAGTAGTTCACAGTTGAATTTCCTTATGTCTTCAGTGATACTTTTTCGTACTGTCTTGCATAGCTCTATATATTCCACTTTGGAAGTCACATCTTCTTTAATTGTCCTCATCTCTCTTCTTGTTTGCATCAACATTTTGGTTTTTCCTGATAATTTGTTCACATGCAACTTGTTCTTAGACCCAGCTAATTTTGTTGCTGTTTCCATAAGAGCTTTGATTACTTTTCTGTTAACTTCAGAAATATCCACTTCTTCCAATGATAGGCTTTCTAAAGCAGAGAATCTGTTCTTCAGTTCCAACTTGAAGGTTTTATGGTGTTTTTTAAGGTTGGTTATGTCGATACATTTTGTTTGTCTTATGAGCTTGCTACGTTCGAGTTTAGTGTTGAGGTGCATTTTACATCTCACCAATCTATGGTCACTATCTGTGTTGAACTTGTTTAGCACATTGCAGTCTTCTATGACGAATTTTTTGTTACACATAATGAAATGAATTTAACTTGTCGTCCCATTTGGATGTCTCCATGTCCATTTCCTGTGCGACTTTTTCTTGAAAAAGTTCAGGATGCTCTTCATATACTGTCCATTAAAAGTAATGTAACAGCAGATTTACCTTTTGACGATATAATTGATGATTTTGCAGCCACAAATGGTAGAAAAATGCCATTTTTTAATGTCCTACTGCCAATTCAACCGTTTAAAATTACCAAGTATTTTAAAAATATTTTTATTGGTTTGTTTAAAAATGGGGTGTAACTTATAATCACGCTCCTGTAAATAAAATGTAGGTATGGTTTGTTGTTCCTTCAGATCTCATATCACTGGTGAAGCCTATATTCGGAGCAATACGGTATGTTATACATGAAAAGCATTTCAACAAAACATGTAGAATTTACTAAAAATATTTTTATTAATATTAGTTTTGTGAGAACAAGATTTGTGAATCAATATTCATAATTATGTAAGGTTTATTTTCACATAAATGAAAATACGGAAAAAGTTCAAGTGACACTACTTTATTTAATGACTGTTGTAATAATTCACATGGACTGTTGCAATAAAATAATTTATCCCACAATTTGTGTTGTCAGCTGCAACATTTTGTGAGGGATTACTTCTTACAGCTTAAACTGCCATCGGTTCATCATTTCCATTAAATTTGTGGTAGACTATAGGTTTTAAATTATATCTCTGGGAGGATAGCTATTTGTTTTGTAAATGATACTATAAAACAAAAAAATAATTCCAGAGTAATTAATGTTACAGCTGTAAGCTCTGCGGATGCAGGGTATTATTACAAGTTGTGTGAATGCTCGTCTATTACAAGCCACATTGGTTATAAAGTTGACTAGCATGTGAGATGTATTTTAATGCTTTACTACTAGAAACATTGCTTGCAAAAAAAAAATATTTACCACCAAATATTCTTTTCAACTGTTGGGTGAAAATTTTAATCGAGGGGGCCCCAGACTTAGGATGTACACAGGGCCTCCGCTGACCTAAATTGGGCCCTGGCCAATTTTTGTGTTTTATACTAATCATTTTCGGAATGTATATCTGCTTCGACCATAAAGAATTATTCTCCCATTCCGACTTCCGTCATGTGCTGCCATCTATGATTAGTTCTAGGATACAATTTGCATACACAAGTGTAATTATTGCATTTGTGTGCGCTCTGTTAGCTATAACGAAAACGTAACATACTAAAAAATGTTCGTTAAACTCATGATTGGGACGTTTTCAGCACCTATTGTTCCGGATTTAAATTCCACAATGACGAAAGCTAATGCTTCTTGACTATAATGACTATTTAAAAAGATGTTTGAAAAGGATTTTTCTTCACGTACCTCAGTCTCCGGCAGCTGGAATGTACCTGGCCAAGGCAGCGGCCAGTGCGACATGAAGGCAGAGGGTGCTAAGAATCCCCGGAGGACCGGACTAGGCTGCCATTTGATGCTGACCTTGGCTACCTACAACGGACGCTCCCTATCTTCTGATTCAAGGCTTCTTGAATTGGAAGAGGAACTACAAAGGATCAAGTGGGACATCGTCGGGCTAAGTGAGGTAAGGAGAAAAGGAGAAGATCTCATTGAACTGAAAAGTGGACATCTCTTCTATTATCGTGGGACAGATACTGGCAGAACTAGTGGTGTTGGATTTATAATAAACAAGAAACTGAAGGATAAAGTGGTAGAAGTTGAAAGTTCCTCTGACAGAGCTGCACGACTCGTTATCCAACTATCGAGAAGATACCAGGCTCAGATTATTCAAACTTATGCACCCACCACAAGTCATCCTGAAGAAGAAATTGAAGAATTTTATGAGGAAATTCGTCATCTAAATAATAAAGATAAGCAGCACTTGAAGATAATTATGGGAGATTTCAATGCAAAAATAGGGCACCGGCAACAGAATGAAACTTCAGTAGGTAAATTCGGTCACGGCAACAGAAACCAGCGTGGAAATACTCTCGTTGAGTTTGCAGAGGCAGAAGGATTTTTCATCTTGAATTCCTTTTTTCAAGAAAAAGCCACACAGGAAATGGACATGGAGACATCCAATTGGGACGACAAGTGAAATTGATTTTATTATGTGTAACAAAAAATTTGTCATCGAAGACTGCAGTGTGCTGAACAAGTTCAACACAGGTAGTGACCATAGATTGGTGAGATGTAAGATGCACCTCAACACTAAACTGGAACGTGGCAAGCTCATAAGACAAACAAAATGTATTGACATAACCAACCTTAAAAACACCATAATACTTTCAAGTTGGAACTGAAGAACAGATTCTCTGCTTTAGAAGGCCTAACATCGGAAGAAGTGGATATTTCGGAAGTTAACAGAAAAGTAACCAAAGCTCTTATGGAAACAGCAACAAAATTAGCTGGGTCTAAGAACAAGTTGCATGTAAACAAATTATCAGGAAAAACCAAAATGTTGATGCAAAAAAGAAGAGAGATGAGGACAACTAAAGAAGATGTGACTTCCAAAGTGGAATATATAGAGCTATGCAAGACAGCACGAAAAAGTATCACTGAAGACGTAAGGAAATTCAACTGTGAGCTAGTGAGGAAAGCAATTGAAAACAACCAAAGCCTAAAGATAGCAAAGGGACATCTCAGTAAGGGAAGAAAACAGATTATGGCTCTGAGAAAAGAAGATGGTTCTATAACAAGAAATAGAGGCGAAATTTTGACAAGAGTGAAAGATTTCTACTCCAAATTATATGAAAGGGATGATACATGTACTCCAGACATCATGAAAGGTACCAGAGTTCTTCCAGTCCTCCCAGCAGAAGTTGCTCATGCAATCAAGAACATGAAGCGGGGGAAAGCTCCAGGAGAAGATGGAGTTACTATAGACATCATACAAGAAGCAAGTGGAGAAATTGAAACAGTACTCGCCCAAATTTTCACTCGATGCCTTAATGAAGGGAAGATTCCTGAGGATTGGAACAATGCTACAATGATCCTGCTACATAAAAAAGGTGACATTGAGGATCTCAGGAACTACAGACCTATCAGCCTCCTATCAGTGGTTTATAAAATCTTCACTAAAGTTCTTTCACACCGCTTGAAGGTAACACTGGACATGGCTCAACCGAGAGAACAAGCTGGATTCAGGAGTGGCTACAGCACAATAGATCATATCCACGTACTGAGAGAACTAATTGAAAGAGCGAGGGAATATGAACTTCCATTGTGCATGGCTTTTAGCGATTATGAAAAAGCCTTTGATTCGGTGAAACCATCAGCAGTTACCACGGCTCTGAAATCCTGCGGTATTGAAGATGCATACATTAATATTATTAATAACATCTATGAAAATGCAAGTGCAAAGATTCGGCTGTTTGAAAATACAACACACATAAAAATTGGAAAGGGAGTGAGACAAGGTGACACCATATCTCCGAAGCTCTTTAATGCCACATTGGAAAATGTCTTTCAATCACTGAACTGGGAAAACAAAGGGATAAAGATTAATGGAGATTATCTAACCCACCTTCGTTTTGCTGATGACATAGTCATTTTTGCAACTACCCCATCAGAGCTGCAGAGTATGATCCAGGAACTTGCTGACAAGAGTAAAGAAGTGGGATTAAAAATGAACTTTCAGAAGACAAAAGTGATGTTCAATGCTTTTACAAGGAATGAAGATTTATCGATTGATGGAGAAAAACTGGAGTTAACAGATACGTATGTTTATCTTGGACAGCAGATATCAAGTGAGGGTCACATTGATGAAGAAATTAATCGGCGTACAAAACTTGCTTGGAGAGCTTTTGGAAGAAACAGCATAATTTTCAAGAGCAATATGCCATTATGTCTTAAAAGAAAAGTGTTTGATCAATGCATCCTTCCAGTGCTTACGTATGGTGCAGAGACGTGGACCTTAACTAAAAGAGACATACAAAGGCTGCAGACAACTCAAAGAAGCATGGAGAGGTGCATGCTTGGTATAACCAGGAGAGATAAGAAGAGGAACTCGTGGATCCGAAAAATGACGAGAGTGGAAGACATCATGATCAGAGTTAAATCCCTGAAATGGCAATGGGCTGGACATACTGCCAGAAGGACAGACCATAGATGGACAGCCGAAATTTTAGATTGGATTCCAAGGGACAGGAAAAGACCCAGAAAAAGACCACATGGGAGATGGGTGGATGAAATTCGTAAATATGCGGGTGTGACATGGAGGAGACTGGCACAAGACAGACCGTTGTGGAGGAAACTTGGGGAGACCTTCGTCCAGCAGTGGATTGATAATGGTTGACGATGATGATGATGATGATGATGATTCCGGATATTTGGACTGTGTTTTTTTTTCATGTGCTCTGAGCCCATTTCGAAGACTAGAAACTACCGTGAGCAGCTCCTAGGTCGGCTTTCGGGCGGTGGTACATCGTCGAGCTGAACGTTTTGTTTTTCTCTGCAAAACGATAGAATATATGTACAAATAAAATTCGTTTTGAAACGAAATACTATGTAACAAAAAGCACGTTACAACGAAAAAATAATCGTGAACTTGTTTGGTTTATTGTATTTAAATAAGAAATATAAACGTTATAACGAAATGCTTCACAACGAAAAACACCTTATTACAAAGTAAAATTGTTTGAAGAATTGCTCAAGTAGAACTTTCTCTCTCTCTCTCTCTTTAAAAGTCTAAACAATTTAACTGTCATTGGACATCAACAAAGGAACAAAAGTAAATACACGTTTACCCACAAACTTAGAAGAAAATGAGAATTCACTCAATGAAGATGAGACGAAAAATCTAATGTATATATATATATATACCCAAGAGCAGAGTCAAAGACAAAAAAATTTCACTTAAGAATATAAAACCAAATTTGCAAAAAAACCTGAAGATCATGACGCGCAACGCAGCAGTTATGAATATTCGGAATTCACATACTATTAAGAAGAGACAGAAGCAAAAACAATTTTTAACAGGTACTAAAACTACAAAGAAAAGCTCATATACTAACAGGTATGAGCAAAAAGAAGATAAATTAAAAGCAACCTGAATGTAGAAAGTGTTGAGAATGCCGAGCCTTGGCTTTATCAAGGACCAGCAAAACTGTGCATTTTCTCACTTCCACAAAAACCTAGTTGGAAATGGGTTTTTGCAAAGCCATAGATTCAAGTATTAAGCCCACCAAATTTTTTTTAAATATAATAATTTCTTCAGAGTTGTATGATGATTCACTTAGTTAATATTTTTTGCATGCATCTATAACTTTCCTGGCCCAACCCATGCTCGTCATCTGCCACAAAAAACAGAAACAGAAAAACGACTACAAAAAACACAATTTGTGAGAGTGTATGAATAAATCAAAATAATTATTCAGCTAAAACACATTGCCGAGTTACTTAGCCGCCTAAGAGAGAATTTAAACATGAATAGAAATTCCAAAGTACTACAAATCTTATGCTTTGCAGTGAAAAAAGCTTTATTCAAAATGCCAAATAATAAAAATTAAAATATTTAAAGAATAGATACCTGAAAGTAAACAGGATTTTTGTCCCTCAACTACCTCAACAACTGACAGTACAAGAACAAAAAATTAATAATGAAATAAAAAATGCTTTGGAAAAATTATATGACGTTAACAATTAGTTGCATTATTTACAGAATATTCCAGTAGTGCTTTAAGAGTATATTAATGAGGATATTACGTTCTTACCGACATTGAAAAAACATCGTTGATAACAAGAACAATGAAACAGCTAACTACTCGAAAAAAGTGCCCTAAAACTCGCTAAATTTCCAAGTAAAGTGAAAGAGAAAAACACAAGAAGATATTAGACTTGCTTGCACTTAATTGCCTGATGCGAAAAAAAGAAAGAAAAGAAAATTTCTTCTTAATATGGCTCATAATTTAAACTTAGAACTAAAAAACTACAAGAACTAAGACGAGAGCTTACCTCTTATGCTTCCTTTCATTCACCACTGACTAAAACATGGCCGAACTTTCTTCCCGTTACCTACTGAAGTTTCATTCTGTTGCCGCTGCCCTATTTTCGCATTGAAATCTCCCTTAATCTTCAAGTGCTGCTTGCCTTTATTATTTAGATGACGAATTTCCTCGTGAAAATACTCTCGTAGAATTTGCAGAGGCAGAAAGGTTTTTCATCATGAACTCCTTTTTCAAGAAAAAGCTGCAAAGGCAATGGACATGGAGGCATCCCAATGGATTGCCAAGTGGAACTGATTTTATTATGTGTAACAAGAAATTTGTCATGGAAGACTGCAGTATGCGAAACAAGTTCAACACAGGTAGTGACCATAGAATGGTAAGATGCAAGATGCACCTCAATGCTAAACTCGAGTGTCGCAAGCTCATAAAACAAACAAAGTGTATTGACAAGACCAACCTTAAAAAACATCATTATACCTTCGAATTTGAACTGAGGAACAGATTCTCTGCTCTAGTAGGTCTAACATCGGAAGAAGTGGACATCTCTGAAGTTAACAAAAAACAAACCAAGGCTCTTATGGAAACAGCAACAAAAATAGCTGGTACTAAGAAAAAGTCGCATACGAACAAATTATCAGGAAAAACCAAAATTCTGGTGCAAAAAAGAAGAGAGATGAGAACAACTAAAGGAGATGGACTTTCAAAGTGGAATATATAGAGCTATGCAAGACGGTACGAAACAGTATCACTGAAGATGTAAGGAAATTCAACTGTTAACTAATGAGGAAAGCAATTGACAACAACCAAAGCCGGAAGAGAGCAAAGGGACACTGAAAGTATGGGAAACAAACAGATTATGGCACTGAGAAAAGAAGATGGTTCTGTAACAAGAAATAGAGGTGAAATTTCGACAAGAGTGAAAGATTTCTACTTAAAGCGGTATGAAAGGGATGATACATGTACTCCAGACATTACAAAAGGTACCAGAGTTCCTCCAGTCTTCCCAGCAGAAGTTGCACATGCAATCAAGAACAAGAAACAGGGAAAAGCTCCAGGAGAAGATGGAATTACCGTAGACACCATACAAGAAGCAAGTGGAGAAACTGAAACAGTGCTCGCCCAAGTTTTCACTCGATGTCTTAATGAAGGAAAGATTCCTGAATATTGGAACATTGCTACAATGATCCTGCTACATAAAAAAGGTGACATTGAGGATCTCAGGAACTACAGACCTATCAGACTCCTATCAGTGGTTTATAAAATATTCACTAAAGTTCTTTCACACCGCTTGAAGGTGACAATGGACATGGCTGAACCAAGAGGACAAGGTTGATTCAGGAGCGGCTACAACACTATAGATCCTATCCACGGACAGAGAGAACTGATTGATAGGGCGAAAGAATATGAACTTCCGTTATGAATGGCTTTTATCGATTACGAAAAGGCCTTTGATTCGGTGAAACCATCAGCAGTTACAATGGCTTTGAAATCCTGCGGTATTGAAGATGCATACATTATTATTATTGATAACATCTATGAAAATGCAAGTGCAAAGATTCGGCTGTTTGAAAATACAACACACGTAAAAAATTGGAAAGGGAGTGAGACAAGGTGACACCATATCTCCGAAGCTCTCTAATGCCACATTGGAAAATGTCTTTCAATCACTGAACTGGGAAAACAAATGGATAAAGATTAATGCAGATCATCTAACTCATCTTCGTTTTGATAATGACGTAGTCATTTTCGCAACTAACCCATCAGAGCAGCACAGTATGATCCAGAAACTTGCCAACAGAGTAAAGAAGTGGGATTAAAAATGAACTTTCAGAACACAAAAGTGATGTACAATGCTTTTACAAGAAATGAAGATTTATCGATTGATAAGGAAAAGCTGGAGATAACCAATACCTAAATTAATCTTGGACAGCAGATATCAAGTGAAGGTCACATTAATGAAGAAATTAATCGGCGTGCAAGACTTAGCTAGAGAGCTTTTGAAAGAAACAGTGTAATTTTCAAGAGCAATATGCCATTATGTCAAAAAAGAAAAGTGTTTGATCAATGCATCCTTCCAGTACTTACATATGGCGTAAAGACGTGGACCTTAACTAAAAGAGGCATACAAAGACTGCAGACAATTCAAAGAGTCATGGACAGATGCATGCTTGGTGTAACCAGGAGAGATAAGAAGAGAAACTCGTGGATCAGAAAAAATTACAAGAGTGGAAGACATCATGATCAGAGTAAAATCTCTGAAATGGCAATGGGCTGGATATGTTGCCAGAAGGATAGACCATCGATGGACAGCTGAAAGTTTAGACTGGATTCCGAGGGACAGGAAAAGACCCAGAAGAAGACCACATGAAAAATGGGTGGGTGAAATTCGAAAGTATGCGGGAGTGACATGGAGGAGACTGGTACAAGACAGACCGTTGTGGAAGAAACTTAGGGAGATTTTCGTCCAGCTGTGGATTGATAATGGTTGACAATGAGGATGATGATATATATGTGTGTGTGTGTGTGTGTGTGTGTGTGTGTGTGTGTGTGTGTGTGTGTGTGTGTGTTTGTGTAGATAGATAAACAGATGTCTGAGAAAAGAAGTTGGTTCTGTTACAAGAAATGTGAAATTTGGAAAAGAATGAAATACTTCTACACAAAACTATACGAAAGAAGATACACATATTCGAGTCATTAAGAAAGGTACCAGTACCAAAGTCTGTCTTGTCTTCCCCGCAGAAGTTGCACATGCAATTAAGAACATGGAAAAGGATGAGCTATAGAAGAAGATGGAATTGTCGTGGGTATTATACAAGCAGCAAGCGGAGAAACAGAAACTATACTCGCCCAAGTTTTCACTAGATCTCTCAATGAAGACAAGATTCCTGTGGATTGAAACAATGCTTTAATGATGCTGCTACATAATAAAGTTGACACTGAGGATCTCGAGAACTACAGGCCCACCAACCTTCTTTCAGTAGTCTATAAAATATTCACTAAGGTTCTTTCACATTGCTTGAAGGCAACACTGGACATGACTCAACCGAGAGAACAAGCTGGATTCAGGAGTGGCTACAGCACCAAGATGATATTCATGTTCTGAGATAAGTATTTGAAGAAGCGAGGGAATAGGAACTGCAATTATGAATGGCTTTTTTTATTAGGAGAAGGCTTTTGATTCGGTGAAATATCGGCAGTTACAATGGCTTTGAAATCCTGCGGAATTGAAGATGCATACATTAGTAATATGTATTAATAACATCTATGAAAATGCAAGTGCAAAGATTCGGCTATTTGAGAATACAACACACATAAAAATTGGAAAGGGAGTGAGACAAGGTGACACCATATTTCCCAAACTCTTTAATGCCACATTGGAAAATGTCTTTCAATCACTTAACTGGGGAAACAAAGGGATAAAAATTAATGGAGATTAAGGTTATCTATCTCACCTTCGTTTTGCTGATGACGTAGTCATTTTTGCAATTACCCCATCAGAGCTGCAGAGTATGATCCAGAAACTTGCTGACAAGAGTAAAGAAGTGGGATTAAAAATGAACTTTCAGAAGACAAAAGTGATGTACAATGCTTTTACGAGAAATGAAGATTTATCGATTGATGGGGAAAAGCTGGACATAATTAATACCTAAACGTTATTTTAAATACACCACAATATGAATATTCAAGAAACGCATATAGCGTACTAAATCCGTTTATTTCTTAAGGTGCAGTAATCACAGAGAATCGCCAAGCTTTCGCACTCCACTGGGAGGGTTTTTCAAGGCAACGGTAGACATAAAAATGCAGGGAATTGCAACAGATAAGGAACAAAGATGATTTTTGAAAGTAACGTGGGTGATATCATCAGCGTATTTCGTGAAATGTTTTTAGCACGTAATTACACTGTGCGCGGCGACCTGTTCCCGTCTTTTAATAACGCATGCCAAATCATTGGTAGTTCAGTAGAGATCATGTCATTGCACGCTACATTATTGTAGAGGATTTCGACAGTTTCCCTGATGGCAGTCTCTTTAAAGTTAGTGTAAGGGGCAATTCTTCTAATATTATTCCATACTGGAGTGGCCGATGAATGTAGGACTTCTCTGGAGAGGGCTGTATTCTGCATGTCCTGGTTGACACTTCGCACGTGTTCTTTTACATCTAGTGTCCAAGGATCGCTTTGTCATTCCGATATATATATCTTTTCCGTGTTGTCAGGATATACCAACGGTATAGCGTACACACCCGCCTTTTCTTTTTCACACTGTCTCTCCTAGCAGCTTGATACTATATGTGATAATGGGGTTGGGGACTTTATTGCTATTAATATTTTGTATTTACGTAACAAATTCTTTAACCAGTATGCAAAGACTGGGATATATGAGATGGATCCTGCGTACTTCATTGTCTTACTAGGTGATTTTGTTGCTGCTGACATATCGTATAATGTCAGCATACAAAGACTGCAGGCAACTGAACAAAGCATGGAGATAAACACACTTGTTGTAAGCAGAAACGATAAGAGGAAGAACTTGTTCGTAAGAAGAATGACAAGAGTGGGAGGCATCATGATCAGAGTACAATTCCTGAAATGGATATGAGCTGGACGTGTTGCCAAAAGAACAGACCACAGATGGACAGCCGAAATTTTAGACTAGATTCCAAGTGACAGAAAAAGCAAATGGGTGATGGATGTATGTAATTTAAAAGCATGCAGGAGTAATATGGAGAAGGAGAAACCCATTTCCTGGGTTTTGTAGAGGCGAGAGAGAGAGAGAGAGTGGTCCTTGCTGGTCCTTGATAAAGCCACGGATGGCTGCCTCTTTTTTCTGGAGTCCTTTATTTTTTGCGTTTTCCTACACTTTACTTACTGGCTATGTTCATCATGTAATTAAGTTTGAATTCCTCTGGTTTTTACTTACATATATATAAGTTATATCATCATCACCATCATTATCAACCATTAACACTCCACTGCTGGACGTAGATCTCTCCAAGCCTCTTTCACAACGGTCTGTCTTGTGCCAGTCTCCTTCATGCTACTCCCGCATACTTTCGAGTTTCATCCACCCATTTCCTGTGTGGTCTTCTTCTGGGTCTTTTCCTGTCCCTGGGAATCCAATCTAAAATTTCGGCTGTCCATCGATGGTTTGTCCTTCTGGCAGTATATCCAGCCCATTGCCATTTCAGGGATTTAACTCTGATCTTGATGTCTTCCACTCTTGTCACTTTTCTGATCCACGAGTTCCTCCTCTTATCTCTCCTGGTTACACCAACCATGCACCTCTCCATGCTTCTTTGAGTTTTCTACAGCCTTTGTATATCTCTTTTAGTTAAAGTCCACGTCTCTACACCATATGTAAGCACTGGAAGGATGCATTGATCAAACGTGTTTCTTTTAAGACATAATGGCCTATTGCTCTTGAAAATTATGCTGTTTCTTCTAAAAGCTACCCAGGCAAGTTTTGTACGACGATTAATTTCTTCATGAATGTGACCCTCACTTGATATCTGCTGTCCAAGATAGACGTACGTATCTGTTATCTCCAGCTTTTCTCCTTCAACCGATAAATCTTCATTCCTTGTAAAAGCATTGAACATCACTTTTGTCTTATGAAAGTTCATTTTTAATCCCGCTTCTTTACTCTTGTCAGCAAGTTCCTGGATCATACCCTGCAGCTCTGATGGGGTAGTTGCAAAAATGACTACGTCATCAGCAAAACGAAGTTGGGTTTGATAATCTCCATTGGTCTTTATCCCTTTGTTTTCCCAGTTCAGTGATTGAAAGACATTTTCCAATGTGGCATTAAAGAGCTTGGGAGATATAATGATACCTTATTATAAGTTATATATATATATATATACGTATACATGCATTGTTTCGGCCGTTAATCCCAACGAACTCCACCAGTTTTGCGTTTCCTAGCTGTTTAATTTAACTCGTACGGAGCGAGGATATTTGTTCCCGGGTGCTGGCATATGTGGTGTTAACGTTTACTGAGGAGAGTATGCACACAAATGCATTTAATCACAACAAAACGCTGTGGGCCAGGAGACTAATTTTACACATTACATGTTTCGGGAGTGGTTTCCCCTCTTAGGGTATTCTAGTCCGTGCTTCGGTTCAGGAGAATAGGCCTTCACAATTCAGCATACCTGGCCCGATTGAAGTTCAGCGTCATCAGGTGTTGTTTTCATCAAATAGAGTTAGCAGTCTCTTACTGGAGCACTTTTTGAGAGTCCCTTACTAAAAATGACAGATAAATAATAGCAAAAGTACTAACAAATGATCTTTCGACGGCAGTGTAATCCTTTGAAATACTTCGCACACTTGGGTCTCGCGAGGCTGGCCTTAATTGACGGTGATCAGCTACACACTTTCAGCACTCAAGGAGTTATAGAATCGATGTCACCCGCTCTGAAGCAAAATCCACAGAGCACTTAATAGGTTGTGGATGACATGCACTTGTATTGAAACTAAATGGCGGCACACCCTTCATTACCGGAGCTCTCCTTAGCCTACCTTTTCTTTCCTTCGGTAATCACAGAAAGCTCTTCTCTGCTAGCCGGGAAGGAGTGGAGGTCGATGGGGAGGAAAGCAAGGGGCTGGGCTCTTTGGCTCAACAGCAACGGTTCTCTTCGCGCTTGCAAGAAAAACAACGGTCCTCTTCGCACTTGCAAGAAAAACAATGGTCCTCTCCCGCTTGCAAGAAGAACAACGGTCCTCTTCGCGCTTTTCAAAAGTCACGGGGTGAGGGACCTACGTAAATCTTTGGCTGGGGTGTACAGCTTCTTTGCCGGACTCTCCTGTTTAGTTACGGAATAATACTTCGTTCGGCGCGTGCAATCTCCAGGGCTACTTCCAACGATTGCATCGTGCTATCGGCATTTCCGTTCCTGAGAGTTTGTCTGGAGCTGCATGCAAACGACAAAGCAGAATTTCGGATGAATTATGAAGACTTACACACCGCTTGAAGGTAACACTGGACATGGCTCAACCGAGAGAACAAGCTGGATTCACGAGTAGCTACAGCACAATAGATCAAATCCACGTACTGAGAGAACTAATTGAAAGAGCGGGGGAATACGAACTTCCATTGTGCATGGCTTTTATCGATTATGAAAAGGCCTTTGATTCGGTGAAACCATCAGCAGTTACAATGGCTCTGAAATCCTGCGGTATTGAAGATCCATACATTAATATTATTAATAACATCTATGAAAATGCAAGTGCAAAGATTCGGCTATTTTAAAATACAACACACATAAAAATTGGAAAGGGAGTGAGACAAGGTGACACCATATCTCCCAAGCTCTTTAATGCCACATTGGAAAATGTCTTTCAATCACTGAACTGGGAAAACAAAGGGATAAAGATTAATGGAGATTATCTAACTCACCTTCCCTTTGCTGATGACTTAGTCATTTTTGCAACTACCCCATCAGAGCTGCAGAGTATGATCCAGGAACTTGCTGACAAGAGTAAAGAAGTGGGATTAAAAATGAACTTTCAGAAGACAAAAGTGATGTACAATGCTTTTACAAGAAATGAAGGTTTATCGATTGATGGAGAAAATCTGGAGATGACCATTACCTACATTTATCTTAAGCATCAGATATCAAGGGAGGGTCACATTGATGAAGAAATTAATCGGCGTATAAAACTTGCCTGGAGAGCTTTTGGAAGAAACAGCATAATTTTCAAGAGCAATATGCCATTATGTCTTAAAAGAAAAGTATTTGATCAATGCATCCTTCCAGTGCTTACGTATGGTGCAGAGACGTGGACTTTAATTAAAAGAGACATACAAAGGCTGCAGACAGCTCAAAGTTGCATGGAGAGGGGCATGCTTGGTGTAACCAGGAGCGATTAAAAGAGGAACTCGTGGATCCGAAAAATGACAAGAGTGGAAGACATCATGATCAGAGTTAAATCCCTGAAATGGCAATGGGCTGGACATACTGCTCGAAGGGCAGACCATTGATGGACAGCCGAAATTTTAGATTGGATTCCAAGGGACAGGAAAAGACCCAGAAGAAGACCACATAGGAGATGGGTGGGTGAAATTCGAAAGTATGTGGGAGTAACATGGAGGAGACTGGCACAAGACAGACCGTTGTGGAGGAAACTTGAGGCAACCTTCATCCAGCATTGGATTGATAATGGTGGACAATGATGATGATGATAGCGCCAAAAATAATACCACCGCTCCTCTAAATTGGAAGGTAACTAGCATCACTTGGTTGGCCTGTTTCGTCTTTCGCAGGCAACCGTAATTACGTACTCAGGCGGGCATCTGCCGATTCTGAGATTTACGAGGCAGAATTACCGGGTCTGTAAACTCTACATTCTAGCTGCTAGAGACTGAGAGTTTTAAGTTGTGGATTTATTTGTGTGTGTGTGTGGCGGTGGGGGGCACGGGTGTCATAAATCACCACGCCAAGTGAGTTGCTGAGTGTTGGATAGCATTTCCCTTAATCCCAAAGGTATAGTAATAGCTCCATATGACGGTCGTCAGATCCCTCTTTAGGGTGAACAGGATGCACCATGAGAAGGCGTTTTGACATTTGTCAAGTAGAGGCTACGATATGTTTACGCATCACCTGACCTTGCACCCCGTGTGTTGTATAAATGTGTATAAATACATTAAAAATAATTGCATCATCATTATGATTATCAAGCATTATCGATCCACTGCTGAATGAAAATTTATTCAAGTTTCTTCCACAACAGTCTGTCTTGAACCAGTAATCTCCTTGATATCGCTCCAGCGTGAATTTGAATTGCATCCACTCCTCTTCCAAGTAGCCTCCATCTGGGTCTGTTTCTGTCCGTTGGTATACATTCTAATAATTCAGTTATCCATCGATGGTCCGTTCGTATAACTGTACGTCCGTCCCATTGCCATTTATCTTACTCTGATCATGATGACTTTCTTTCTAGTCATTTTCCTGATCAACGAGTTTCTTTTCTTATCTTTCTTGGTTGCACCAAGCATGCATCTCTGCACGCTGCTTTGAGATATCTCTGCAGGCTCTGCGAATATTTTTTGGTTAAGAACCATGTCTCTCCTCCGTACATAAGAACTGGAAGGATGTATGATTAAACACTTTTTTTAAGTCACAATGGTGAATTGCTGTTGAAAATTGTACTCTTTCTTCCAAATGCCCTCGAACGAAGTTTCATACGTCGATTAATTTTGGTATCAAAGTTCCCTTGCTTAGCTACAATCCAGCTGCTGAGAACTAAGAACCAACTCTTGAGTTGCTGAATTATTTGGAGGCAGGGTGAAGGTCTGCCATCACTCATCACGCTTACAGAGCGGGCTGGTGAGCGAGACGACGGGGTTGATATTTGTCAAGGAGAGGCTTTTGCATAACACCTGACCTTGAACACACACTGTACGATTATCGCAAAGTCCTTTTTGAAACATTTCATTTAGTACAAATTTTGAAGATGACAATCCGATTTTTGGCGTAAATGTGACAAGGATGGCAACTCAGATAATATCCGGAAACTTGAAATTTTTCATCGTCCTGGAGCGGGACCTGAATCCGCGTCTCCCAGAAAACGCCCGGGTATGCTAACCACTACACCACTCAGAATGACCAAGTTTCAAGTTTCCGATCAATTTGAATATAACCATCACAGGATTCGCTAGTCGAAGCAACCGGCATTCATGTTTAGCGAATCTGGAGGTTAAGAATCTTATCCCCATATATTCAAATTGATCGGAAACTTGAAACTTGGTCCTTCTGGGTGGTGTAGTGGTTAGCATACCCGGGCGTTTTCTGGGAGACACGGTTTCGGGTCCTGCTCCAGGACGATGAAAATTTTCAAGTTTTCTGATAATATCTGACTTACCGTCCTTGTCACATTTACGCCAAAAATCGCATTGTCATCTTCAAAATTTGTATTATATGGCGTAATCCCGTATATCTTTCATGATTTCATTTAGGCCTTATAAAGGAAATCTTTTTTGAATTTTTTTAAATAGTGATAAAATTCGTCTAAATCCTTTAATATTTCTACGACGTAATGCGATAGATCAGTTGAGTCCTGAAATGCTTCGTCTGCTTTTTGACATGGATTCCAGAGAGGGAATTCTTTCAGCAACATTTCAGGTATTTTCTCGTAATCCATTCCTAGTACAATTTTGGCTACGTTTATATCATTGTCTTGTCGTATTAGAATGCATATCCATTCATGTCCGCCATATCTTTCATTGTATTACAGATAGTTTCCTCAAGCAGATTATCACCATCACCATCAAACCATAGAATTCCTTCTGTACGGAATTGTAATTACTTTAAAGTCAAATTATTTTTTTTCCACCGTTATTTTTTTACATATATCGGAAAAAGAAATGGATCGAAGAAACGTTTGTTGAATAACTTTTAACATAGTAGATCTCGGAGCACCCAGTTTGCCCCAGTGTTCTCCACAGAGAGAAATTTCTGATTTCAAAATCTGTCCATCGTGTACCACTTTTTCCTGAGTTAAATCTACATCGCTGGCCACCCAAAATGCAACACCAAGAAGGAAGCATCCGATTGGCCTGAAACTCGCAGCATGCGTCGCCCGCGAGAGGACATGCAAACGATTAGCATTGCAGGGCATATGCAAATCATGTGCGCCCGGCACGCCACCGATAAACACTATAAAAGGGTGCACAGAAGGCGGGGTGTAAGTAGTAGAAGTGTGTTGTGCTGTCGGACCTGTGCGTGGGAAGCTTCCTGATGCCTCGTCGCAGAATACGGCAGTCATTCCAGCACGTTTCGGAGTTCGACAGAGGACGAATAGTGGCTTCTCCCGATAGCGGTTTATCGTACCGAGACATCGGCGCCCGTGTGGGACGACATCCAGCCACAGTGAGGCGAGTATGGATCCGGTAGGTGCAGGAGGGACGGACGGACCGACGTGAGCGATTGTCGTAGCCGCGGCACACCGCCGAACGAGAGGACCGGCATGTTGTGCGGCGGGCATTGACGGCTCGCACCGCCACATCACGAATGTTAGCTCAGGATTTAGGGTGTGTTGCGCAACAACCTGTGTCAGCACGTACCGTTTGACGTCGTCTGCAGGAACGGGGACTTGTCGCACGGCGCCCGTTGCTCCGATTACCACTGACGTTACACCACCGGTGAGTGCGGCGCCAGTGGGTCGTTGAACGCGGCACCTGGACTACGGAATGGCACGACCTTGTCTTCTCCGACGAATCCCGCTTCTGACTGCAACCGCGATGGTCGGATCCGCGTGTGCCGGCACCGCGGCGAGAGACTGTATGACGCCTGCAATATGCATCGCCATACCGGTCCGTCGACTGGCGTTATTGTTTGAGGCGCAATAGGATGTGACACCCGCAACCATCTGGTGCGCATCACCGGTACACTCAACAGCCACCGCTACATCTCCGACGCTTTGGAGCCTGTAGTCCTGCCTTACCTGGCTGACTTGTCAGCGGCCATGTTTCAACAGGACAATGCGCGCCCGCACGTGGCACGCATCTTGCAACAATTCTTCACGGCCCACCAGGTGTCACTGCTGCCGTGTCCCGCCTGTTCTCCCGTTATGTCGCCCATCGAACACGTCTGGTCGCTGAGTGGCCCGGCAAACACCTCCCGCTGCTGCGCCTGATAAACTGTGGCAACGTGTGGAAGCAGCCTGGACCGACATACCCCAAGAGTACATCCAAAGCCTCTTTCGTTCGATGCCGCGGCGTGTAGCGGCTGTTATTGCCAGCCATGTGGGCCACACGAACTATTGATGTCTGCGTGTTCCATAAGTCGCACGGGTCTGTAAGCTCAATCGTTTCATTTTTGTATCTGTTGTTATGTGTCCAGTAAATCTGGCTTTGCTATCTCGTGTTCTTCTTGGTGTTGCATTTTGGGTGGCCAGCCGTGTAATATATTATGGAAATCTGGACTTATACATCATATCGAGTGAGGATTCTCTCTCGTGAAAGGTTTCAACGGTTCTAAACGATGAGCAACAGCAATATATCCTTGGAAAATGCAATCAAATTCCGCAGGCTCACGACTTTTAACAACATCACACAGAAAGGTGTGTTGTTCCTCAAGTTCAAGCTATTCATCACGCTTCGAAATGATTCCCGTAGTTGTAGGAACATTTTACTAAGTTTAAAAGTTGCGGAACTTTTTATATTAAAAAAGAATGGTTACAGATAATACCTGTTTATACGGTTTTTCCTTTGAAGTAGTTACCGTGTGCAACTATGCATTTTTGCCAGCGCTCATACAAAGATTTAAATGCAGATTGCAAGCCTTCTTTTGCTACATCCTCCAGTGCCGGCATCGCAGCTCGTTGCACTTCTTCGGAACTTGAGAAGCGTCACCCCTTAAGCAAATTCTTCATCCGGGGAAAAAGGGAAAAGTCACACGGGGCGAGATCAGGGGAATAAGCTCATTGTGGAGGAACTGGAATGTGCTGTTTGGATAGGTAATCGAACTCCAGGAGGGATCTGTGAGCCAGCGCATTATCGTGATGGAGCACCCACGAGTTGGTCTTCCAAAAATCGGGTCGCTTGCGTCTCACCGATTCTCGGAAACGTTTCAGGACATTGACGTACTCTTCTTTAGCGACTGTACGAGCATGTTGAAGGAATTCCTTGGGTACGACCCCCTTGCAATCGAAGAAAACTGTTAAGAATTCCTTTCCTTTGGAGCGGTCAGCCTTGAACTTTTTGGTGGTGGTGACGACGGTTATTTCCACATTTTTGACTGTCAGTTAGATTGGGGGTCGTACAGACAGCACCAAGTCTCATCGCCAGTGATCAATCGATTCAAGAGATCGGGATCTGAATCCACTGCATCGATGTTATCCCCGCAGCAAACTTGAATGCGTTCATCCATTTTTTCCATGTGTCAGGTTTTTGGGAACAATTTGTTGGCACACGTGAGGCATGTCCAGTTTCTCTGTTGAACTGGACATGGCCACTTCTGAAATCGCTGCAACAGTTTTTCGATGGCCATTTGTCACAATTTCTTTGGCAATGACGATTTGTTCATCCGTTGTGGTTGTTGAAGGTCGTTATGACCTCTCATCATTTTCCATACTTTATCGCCCATTGTCGAATCGTCGATGCCACTCATTGCACTCTAGTTAGACTCATTGCACTCTAGTTAGACTCATTGCACTCTCACCGTATGCTGACTTAATCATTTGAAAAGTCTCAGCGAAAGATTTTCCGAGCAGAACAAAATCTTTGACACTTGAACGCTGTTTAAAATTCGTTATCGCTGTCCTCGAATGCGTGTAATCACGAACTACGCACATACGCTGTACATGTTGGATCTGGATCAAACCGGTTTTGGCTGTTCGGTCACATCACGCTCTTTGCTTGCTCGTTGGGGAATGGCGTAATTCACTGACATTTGGCAAATATTCGAAAAGTTCCGGAACTTTTTGAAAATAGTTGTATAGGTCACCAGTGCATAAATATATTCGGAGGTTAATAGTGAATTCACCATCAAAACAAAACATTTGAACGAATCTGTCGTCTCCTAAAGGAAGGCAATTTTGCGTTATTTCATTCTTCCTAAAGATGACACCATTTCTATCACACCTTGCTATGGTAGACTTCATTAGTAATTCTCGAGGAAACACAAAAGACGAGTTCTCTCCTTTACTCATGGAATTAAACCAAAAACAGAGATGATCTTGACTACACCTACGACAAACATCCACCTTGCTTACGATTGGATGGTGATAATCATGTGACCTGTGTAGTGAGAACCAATGTTATTATTCCTTTGAATTTTTATTCAGTTAAAAAGGCAGAAAATTCATCCATAGAGAACCAATTGAAATTGGACTGTAGTTTGTAATACCAGCATTTGTTTCTCCCTAAAATCACTACAGACATAAATGTGGAAGGATATTCTTTCTCGGTGGATAGGGAACATGTTTTAGAAAATTAGAAAGGCACGAGATACTGCGGTTTCAGTTTTGTAATTACGAATCTCGCATCAAATCCTTTCCGCTTTCTGAAGGCAAAACCGAAATAAAATTAATCTTACGTTCATTGAGCTCTGCATGGCAATGATTAAAATGCTACTGACTGTACGACAATGTGTCATAGGTAGGCGCCGACTCAAGAAAAAAAGAGCTTAAGGGAAGATTAGTCAATATAGAAGATAACTATTGATCCGATGAAGATTTACAGCGCCAAATGCAAATGAGAAACGTGGTGGAAGAATAGCGACTAAATGTGAACAAAAATCGGAAATGCGAAAGCAGATACAGTAAAACCTCCATAACGGACACCTCCATTTAGCGAATAGTTTTGTTGTGCTCAGTCCAGAAGTGTATTTATTAGCTTCCCTGCTCCAGCGACATGGAAGCTACAAACAGCAACTCTTCAGATATTATGGCGTCCACTTCAATGCGTAAAAATAACTACGCCAATAATGTGAAGACCGTACTCTAAAGCGTTCGGGTAGATTTCTTTCCTGCTAATTCGACGAGGCGCGTTTTTTACTAATTGACTTTGGTATCCGTGACGAAGAGGGCGTATATACTGTATATTTACTTTTCGTAGTTTTCCAAAATTATCCATTCGATAGGTGCAATTATCATGGCTGAACCACCAACTATTAATTTCCTATTCCTTTCTGACACCCTTCGTGAAACACCCAGTATAAAGAAAAATTGCCCTACATATCGGACTTCTTTTTAGACAAAAATTAAAACAAAAAATCTCCAAATAACATTAAAAAAAATGAAAAAAAAAATGTGCGGCATAGTTTATATCAAATTTTAAATTTAAGAACTAATGTAATACATCATAGGAAAACGAACACAGCAAAGTAATAATAATAATATATCATATATTTTAATATAATAATATAATATGACTCAATGTAAAGACGCATTGTTATTTAAAACATTGCTTTACCTCCTGTTACGTGCATACCTAACATATATGACTATGTTATTGCAAGATATTCTCATCGGTATTACCAATAGCAGAAATTTCTTCTTCATAATTTTCCACGTCCTCATCATCAATAAATGAAGACTTCTCTTCTTCGGTCTGCTTCATCACTCTCATCATCTTCGTCATATTCTTCATCTTCTGACTTCTCTTCTTTGTTCTTCATCTTAAAACTTCCCTTCTTCGTTCTTCTTCATCACCATTATCACCTTCGACTTCTCGTCGTCATGTTCTTTATCATCTTCGTCAAATTACTTCTTTATATTCATCATCATCTTCAAATTTTCTTCGTCATATTCTTCATCTTCTGACTTCTCTTCTTCGTTATTCATCTTAAGATTTTCCTTCTTCATTCTTCTTCATCACCATCGTCATCTTCGACGTCTCTTCGTCATGTTCGTCATCATCGCCATATTCTTCATCTTTTGACTTCTCTTCTTCGTTCTTCATCTTAATACTTTCTTTCTTCATTCTTCTTCATCACCATCATCATCTTCGACTTCTCTTCGTCAAGTTCTTCATCATCTTCGTCGTATTACTTCTTTATCTTCATCATCATCTCCACTTCTCTTCTTCATATTCTTCAACATCTTTGTCATATTAAGACTTCTCTTCGTTCTTCTTCATCACCATCATTATCTTCGGCTTCTCTTCGTCATGTTCTTCATCATCTTCGTCATATTAATTCTTTATCTTCATCATCATCTTCTTCAACTTTTCTTCGTCATATTCTTCATCTTTTGACTTCTCTTCGGCGTTATTCATCTTAAGACTTCCCTTCTTCGTTCTTCTTCATCATTATAATCATCTTCGACTTCTCTTCGTCATGCTTTTCATCATCTCGACTTCTCTTCCTCATATTCTTCATCATCTTCGTCATATTAAGACCTCTTCGTTCTTCTTCCTCACCATCATCATCTTCCACTTCTCTTCGTCATATTCTTCATCTTCTGACTTCCCTTCTTATTTTTCATCTTAAACTTCTCTTCTTCGTTTTTCTTTATCATAATCATCGTCTTCGTCATATTCATCATCTTTCCCGTCATCACCTTCGTAATATTCTTCACCACCATTAACA